>CM077809.1:7855000-9055000 GCA_039764185.1 Tamarix austromongolica | reverse complement strand
GTGAAAGGGGGCAGTAGAAGTGGCAGTAGTGGTGACGGATGGCGGCGCGAAGGGTGGTAGAGGCAAAGAATGGGTTGATTGAGAAGGGAACTTTACACGGCCGGAGTGGCTCATGCAGGAAGAATCGATGGAGAAGGGAGGCATAGTTAGTTAGAGGGTCGTGTAGGGAAGACTTAGGTTGGAAGAGTGGGCGGCAAAGTTGGCCGAAGGCAGCAGAAATGGTGTCTGAAGGGGTGGTGGCGTGTAAGGGGGATTTTATGAGTAAGCAACCAAAGCTCGAAACAAGGCTCAATTTGGGGGTATTATAGGTTTTAGAAGAAAGGGTAGGGTTTTGTGGGTCGGCTAAGGGGTAAGGCAGGTAGGGTTCAGGTTGCTGGTGGCGATGGTTGGCCGGTGGAAGTCAAACTCGTGGCAAGGGAATGTGCCGGAAAAAGAGAAACTGCACGAGAAGAGGGAGAAAGCGGTTTGGGTTAGCGTGACCGGCATAATGAGGACAAAAAGAAGGGAGAAGCGGCCAGTCAAAAGGGCGAGATCAACGGCATTAATCTTGGAGGCTATCGGCGACAAAGTTGCAGTCATGGACGACGGGAAGGAGGAAGAAGAAAGAAGGAAGAAAAGGTGGGGGCGGATCGGTCGGTCGAGAAAAAAGAAAGGAAAGGAAAGAAAGAAAACCGGTCGGGCATGAGGGCTAAAATTTTTAAATCACACGACGCGTTTTGGAGAAATAAGGGAGGAGGAGTGGCGTTTCGATTGGGTCACGCTGAAGGAAGAAAAGAAAGAAATGGGCCATGACCAGGCCCAAGTCGGGGGAGGGGAGGAAGAAAAAGAAAAGAAGAAGAAAGAAAAAGGAAGAAAAAGAAAGAAAAGGAAAAAGGGAAAAAAGAAAAATAGTGGGTTGGGTTAATTAAATTAATTAGGATATTTGGGATATTTAAAAATAATAATATTTAAATCTCTTTTTAGGATAATTTTCAATTTTTAAAAGGTTTTTCATAATTTCTATTTTAATTAGCAAAACACCCTAATATTCTTCAAGTAAATTATTTATAAAATTCATATTAATTTGGAAATATTTTCTCCTTCTCATTTTAAATAAAATAATTTATTTAATTAATTTCCAAAATAAAATCCTTAATTAGTTAAAATACCCAAATTCCTTCCTAATTAAAATATTTATAAATTTTCTTCTTGATTTGCCCTAATTAATTCCCTTTTATTTTAATAAAAATAATTTATTTATTTAATTTTCATAATAAAAACTTATTTAACTATAATTTTTAAAATTAAAATTTTCGGGGCATTTCACCTACTATCTAAGACAGAACGCACACACATAACCACTACTATAGTCGATGGATCGGTAATATACTAAAATCTAGGGTAGAACGCATCTGTCCACAATTATAACTAGTAGACTAGTAATATACTACAATCCAATGCAGAACATACCTGACCACTATTATAATCAGTAGACTAGTAAACTTACATCTATGCCTGGCTCAATAATATTTCACTTTAAGTGATTAATGTCTTATTCATGTCTTATTTGTTCAGATATCATACACACATCCATGCACAAACCATGTAAGAATCCTGACCTGCTACCGCCCAGGCCAAACCTGACCTCATGGAAACCCTAATTCCCGAACATAGGATATCCACACTCCCCACTAATCCTTTGAGTCCCCAAGATTATCCACCAACCCAACATGCCATTAGAACCCTTTTACTCACGACTCAGTCTATTTCCCTTATTCCTCACATGTGATAACTATTGTCCCCTATGGTTAATCTTCAAAACCCTGATTTGGCCCTAATAGACCTAACCCCTTTTCTACTACTTATTGGCCCAAAACTCCCACGACCAAGCATTTGTTACCATGATTATCCATCCCCTAAGGTTTTGTAACCTAACTCCCCCATCTTGCTCATATGATGCTAACCTTCCAAATCGGGCCTTCCTAGAAACCCTAATACGTGCCCAAACTACTAAAGGTCCTTAGGCCATGAAATATTGATAACCATGTTGAAAGTGATGATACCAAGACCATAAATCACTATTCTCACATCTAACACCAATTAAACTTTACCATACATGTTTATTAGCATAACTACTATTACATCCTCAAGTTTACCAAAATACTCTTAGGCTATATAAATTCATCAATCATGCTCAAACATGTATTACTAGTACCACCAAGCCCTATCTTCATACTTAGCACCCATTACTATCTAGCAAGCACATCCAACAGGATAATCACACTTGCACATTCAAATTACCAAAATGTCCCTATATCACATATTATCACCATTTATGCCCAATCATGTAGTACTAATACCACCAAACCTTATTTACATACTTAACACCAATTATTTTTTAGCATGCACATTTATTTGCATAATCACCCTTGCACTTTCAAGATTACCAAAATGTCCCTATACCATATGATATCATCATTTATAACCAAACATGAAATACTAATGCCACCAAACCTTATTTTCACACTTAAACACCTTTTAACCCTTAGAATGCTTTTAGTATAATCACCCTTAAACCTTTAAAGTTACCAAAATACCCCTATACCATATATTATCACCATTTATACCTAAACATGAAATATTAATGCCACCAAACCTTATATTTATACTTAAATACCCTTTAACACTTAGCATGTACATTTATCAATATAATCATCCTTGCACCTTCAAAATTACCAAAATGCTCCCATGCCATAAAATAACACCATTTATACCCAACATGTATTACTAACACCACAAAACCTTTGTTATTATTCTTAGCACCAATTATCACTTATCTTGTATACTTATTAAGTTGACTTCCCTTACATATGTCAAATTATTAAAATATCCCTCTACCATAAAATACTAATAATTATACCCAACCATGCATTACCAACACCATAAAACCCTTATTATTATTCTTAGCACCAATTCTCACCTATCTTACATGTCTATTTAAGCATCCTTCATTTTACATACAAAATTACTAAAATGCCATTAGAACATAAAATATTAACATTCATGCCCAACATGCATTACCAACACCACAAAACCTTTATTATTATTCTTATCACCAATTCTCTCCTATCTTACATGTCTATTTAAGCATCACTCATTTTACATGCAAAATTACTAAAATGTCCCTAAAACATAAAATATTAATATTCATGCCCAACATGCGTTACTAACACCACAAAACCTTTATTATTATTCTTAGCCCCACCTAATCCTTAGCCACCACATTTATTGGAATTATCAAGATCATACATTAAAATTTACCAAAATACCCTTAGACCCTAAAATATTAATATTTTAACTAACACATACATTTATAATCCACCAAACTCCCATCTCCACTCTTAGCAAAATTCCTAACACATTAGGCATCCCATTTAGGTTTTGAAACCAGGATGTGTCCAAATGACCAATTTGCCCCTATGACTCCTATTAGTACTATTTCACTATAAGTGTCCATGCTCTCTTAGCCTAGCATGTATATATACATAACAATCATCATCAACATCAACCCCTTTTTTCTTAGCCACCCCTTTCACACATATCACACCATATACAATACAACATAATAATCATGGAATTGAAAGTAACATAACATATTTACATAAATCATATACCAAAAATCCTAATATGCTAGCATATGATAATCCATACATTTTAGTTAGTATAACGGTTATTTTTTTTCAATAAAACCAAATCTTAACCGGTATTTTGATTTAATATGTTTAAGCTTCAATTAATGAAATTTTGTACCTAAGATAATGTTAAAAGTGAAATAGTAATATTAGATAAATAAAATATTTATTTTTACTAAAAATATAAATTAAATGCATATAACATCATTAACTATCTAATACCTTAAGTATCAAATGGCACAACATAACTCACGCTGCCATATAGTGTGATCTATGTAAAATGGTAAAAAGGATAAAGAAAAGGAAGGAGAGGATGGGGCTTGTGTAGGCTTGAGGGGGTGTTGGGAGTAGTTGTTGGGCGTAGGGGTGAGGTAAGGTGTAGAGACGGTTGGAGGTTGAAGTGTGGCTGCTTAGGGGAGGTGGAGATGGCGATGGTGACTACATGAAGAGGTTGTAGTGAAGGGAGAGAAAGAAGAAGATAAGGAAAGGGGGAGGGGGAGGGGGAGGTGGCTCGGGTTAGGTGGTGCAAAGAGGGTGCTGGGGTCAAGACAGTGACAGAAGTGAGGAGAAGAGGTGGATAAGGGTGGTGGTGTAGGGGGTTCAAAAGGAATAAGGAGGGAAAAGGGAGGGGTAGACCTGTAGGCCATAGGGTGATCGGCGCCGGCGGCTTAAGGTAGTGTAGTGTAGGGTATAGGAGGAGGGAGGTGTGGTGGCTAGTTGGGCGGTGGAGGTGGAGGTGGAGGCGGAGGAGGGGAGTCGTGAGGCTGGAAAAGGAAAAATAGGGAGAGAAGGAAAGAAAAAGAAGAGAGGATTGGCAAGGAGAGGGAGGGCTAAAGGGAGAAATGAGGCAGAGAGGAGGAGAGAAGAAAAAGAAAAAGAATAGAATCAAGAGGGAAGGTGTGCGAGGTAGGTAGTATAAGAAGGGGGTTGATGTTGTCGCCTGTCAGGCGTGGTAGATGACAGGGATGAAAGGGGGAGGGCCAGGCATGTTGGGAAGGAGGAAGGACTAGGGCTTTTGGGATAAAAATGAAAAGAAAGGACAATAAGGGTAGGGTGGTGCAAGAGTCGGTCGTTGGTGGGTGGCGCAAACAGGGGTACAGGGGTGTTGGGGGAGAAGGCATGCAAGGAGGGGTTAAGGGGGTTGGTTCAAGGAATTTAGGGGAAGAAGAAGAAAAAGAAGATAGTCACATAGGGAAGGGTGAAGGAGCGGGTTAGCTCACATGAGAGAAAGAAAGAAGGAGAAGGGGGAAGATGGGTTGGCCCAAGGAGGGGGATGAGGGAAAGAAAGAAGAAGAAAAGAAGATGGCCTTGGGCTGGCCTAGCGAGAGAAGGAAGAAAAGAAAAGGGGAGGAAGGTTTTTCCGGCCCAAGGAAGAAGGGAGAAAGGACAAGAAAGAAAAAAATGAGAAAAAAAGGAAAATATTTTTAGAATTAAGATTAGAAATTAGGCTAAAATTAGTTTTTAGATATTAAATTAATTTATCACAAATTTAGGTATTAAATACTTTTGGTAAGAAATATGGGTTTGGAATTTATTTAGATAAGAGAGTAAGATAAAATGATAAAAATAATTATATTTAATTTATTAAATAATTCTATCTATTTTGTAAATCAATGGTACCTAAAATAATTAAATCAATAATTTAATATTAAATTATCTCAAATAAAAGGTTAAATATTTAAATTTTGGTTTTAAAAATTCGAGGTGTTACAAAATAAATATACAAAAATTCGCCATTAATAATCTTAGAGAGTAGTAGAGGGGACGTTAGATAGACTTTTAACTATTATAGTGTTGTTTCACACTCCACAATATAATCAAAGTATTTATTATTGTAGAGGATGTTAAAGAGTAATTAACACTATTTGAAAGACCTAGAAATAAATCGGCTAAGGGATGCTAACCTACCAATAGGCTTCTAAACTTCTTTAAATGTCATCAAGGATGGAAAATTAAGGATAGCCCAAACATGATCAAGATTACCCTCAATTGGTTACTTGAAACCCCAATAAATTACTTGATGAAGTGTCAAATGAACACTTACCCAAATTGAACTTTATGGCATATTATCTTTGAAGTATTGTTTCAAATGGTCGAGGTGATGTTCATCCTTCAATGATTTCATGAGCATGCTATCAATGTAGAAATTCATTATTTTGTAGCACATATTTGATAAATTTTGATTCATTAACCACTAGTAGGTAACTGTAACTTTTTTTAGACTAAAGGCATTACACGACATTAAAAATTACCTTGCCTGATGATGAATGATGCTTCCTCTTGGTTAGGAGCGTTCATTGATATATGATTGTAGCTTGAAAAGGAATGCATGAAACTTAGTAGTTCATGGCCTACAATTGCATTGATTATCATGTTGACATTTGGGAGTGAATATAAGTCCATGGGATAGGCTTTGGTTTGGTCTATGAAGTTAACAAAGACCCACTGCTTCCCCTTCTTCTTCACCACCACAACGTTAGTGAGTTGGTTGGGGTAAATTTTCCAAGAAAAAACAACGTCAATAAGTTTTTAAATCTCCTTATTGATAACTTGGTCTTGTTCTAGACCAAAATTCCTTCACCCCTACGTTATTGGAGGATGAATTGGGTTAAATTGGAACTTATGAGTGTAAACCTCTAGGTTAATATCAACCATGTACATGTGAGACCATATAAAGTAGCCCAACTACTCCTTCAAAAATTCATTATGGGTTGCTAATTGTTAGGGTTAATTTATACCTCATTAAGTTATTCAACCATTGGGTCTTCTAGCTATTGCATCGATGACTTTATTTTGTACCACATAAATCTTCATTGCCTATTTGAGTCTCTATTGACCAAATAGGATTAAGGGCTTTGTTGCAGCGACTACCCTTCGACTTCCATACCTAGAGTTGTCATGGGTGGGGATATTTAATTATCTTTGTTTTATTTCCACTTGATTTAGGCATAAGCTTTGGCAAGGGTATCTTTTATAGTCTTACAATGATACTTCATCAACTCTTTATATAGATCAAAGTGCAATAATAACCCTTTCTTGAAGGCCATCGTCGTAGTGTTAGGGTGAAAGTTTGGCACTATCACCTTCTATTTGTTAAATCCCTCAATGTACTTTAACTTTTGTCAATTTATTATTTAATTTTATAGATATGATTTGGCAACGTGTAGAGTTTTTGACTACTTGTGAATTGTGAACAGATATATCCATTGGTTGAGAAAAAAAAAAGATATTGAGTTCTGTGGGAGATATGTCACTTTTCGCATTTGAACTCATTCACCATTCTTTTTTTTGGGTAAGTAAGTAAAGTATTATTACTTCCAAAATTGCATCATATGCGTACACCAAAAGAAACACAAATAGAAAAACTAAAAGACTATCTTAGGCTATTGACATAGGACACTAATGCCCTATACGATTTATGATGGGACATACTAGTTATTATAGTAGATAACTCATTGACAATCAAAAGAAAAATATGTT
Organism: Tamarix austromongolica; assembly: GCA_039764185.1. Taxonomy (NCBI): domain Eukaryota; kingdom Viridiplantae; phylum Streptophyta; class Magnoliopsida; order Caryophyllales; family Tamaricaceae; genus Tamarix; species Tamarix austromongolica. Next base: position 9,047,849 of record CM077809.1, on the reverse strand, counting down.
GTGGTTGAAATCTCTTTTGATGGAATATTCTCTGGTTTCTTTCATGCCATAAGTGATAGGCAGCCGTTGGAAATAAAAATGAAGGACTAACCTCCTACAAATGAGGCCAAGCCTACCTCTTTGCATCCAGCTTAACACCACATTGAAAGAGGTAGCATCATGAATACACCCAAAATTTTTTATCAGAGGTAACCATACCTGCTTGGATAAAGAGCATTCAAAAAATAAGTGCTCTACTATTTCCTTACCGGCTTCACACAGAGCACAGGTATCATCCATAATGAGTCCCATTATTATCAATCTATCCTTGGTAAATAGCCTATTGTGAACTAAAAACCATAGGTTAAGCTTATGCTTAGGAACAGAGATAGAGTTCCATACCACCTTATGCAAATCAAGAATTTCTCCATGAGATCTCAGCATATCATATGCCTTTAAAATGTTGTATTCAACCAGACTACCATCATGATCTTGTGCATCGGAGTGAAATATAGGAAGCAACAAATCCCTAAGCTTTAGCAACTTCCTTAAGCACCACAAAACAAACATGGATATAGGCATGTTCCAAAGTTCTCTACCTTTAATGAAGTACATGTGTATCCATTTAACCAGCAAAGTGTCCTTCTTCTGATGTAAGTTTCAGAATAGTCTCCCCACAGCTGCAACATTCCACCATTTTAGATTAAAAAGTCCAAGTCCACCTTCTTTCTTAGGTTTGCATACAATATCCCAGATAACAAGGCACTTCCTTGTGTTAAGTTGATTGCCAGAGCACAAAAACGTTTTGCACTTAGTAGTGATAGCAGCAATAACCTTCTTTGGTATCAAATACATGAGACTCCAATAGGCTTGAATACCAAAAAGGACTTATTTAACAAGTTGTAATCTCCCCACATAGTTGAGGAATCTGGTACTAAAATAGTTGAGCCTGACAGTGAAATTGTCTGGGAATTCCTAGTACTCCACAGCTTTTAAAGAGCTACCAGTAAGAGGAAGTCCCAAATATCTTACTAGTTCGGCTCTAGTGGGTATATGCAAAAGGTTAAACAAGGACTATTTAGTCCCATCATCCATAGAACCACCATAATAAATAGAGCTCTTACTAGCATTAAGCTACAAGCTAGAGATCTCAGAAAACTTCATGAAAATTTCATACAAAATCATCATAGAAGGAATATCACATCTACTAAAGAGCAAAACACCATCAGCAAAAAGAAGGGAGATTAACTTGAACTATTTACACTTAGGGTGTGGATGAAAAATCTAATTATACCATAAAGTACCAAGCAGTATATTAAGGTATTGCATCACAATTATAAACAAATAGGGTGAGATAGGGTTACCCTTTCTCAGTCCCTTGTGTGCTCGAAAGGGAGGATGTACAACACCATTCAATACTAGGGATTAACTTACAGTGTAGAAAGATCATGTCTTGCACTCTGTACTTGATGTGATATACTACCAAATTTGTGCTTGTTGAACTGTTTTAATGGTGCTTTTAACTATTTAAGTTTATACCATATTTGCTACAACTTTTAACCTCGAGTATTATGCTCCCAATCATATTGAACTAACTCTATAAAGCCAGGGTCAGACACCCACATGTTGAAAAACCTAAAAGGTTTAGGTCCTGACTAAGGGAGTATTCAAATGTTAATTGTCATAGAAGCATGATCAGAAATAAAAGGAGCATGAAAGTGAGCAATTGATCCTCATAAACCTCCACGCATCTTTGATTACACAACACTTTATCTAGCTTACAAGCAATTCTATGTTGAACACCTTGCCTATTAGTCCACGTGTACTGCACACTAGTAAACTTTAGATCTTTCAATTGGAGTTGCTGAAGACAGTTTTGGAAGTCCAAAGGATCTTGTTCATACCACAAACCTTGAACTTTTTCATGCACATGCAACACCACATTGAAATCACCAAGGAGGATCTATAGCTCATTAAATAATTGATTGATAAGTAAGCAATGCCATAGATCCCTACACCAAATCCCAATGTTAAAAGCATAGATGATACACATGCAAAAATATTCAATACCATTGACCTCCATCACCTTCCTGAGAATTGCTTGATCACACTAAACTATAGTGGTGACTCACCGAGTATTAGCCAACCAACTAAGCCAAATACACCCATTAGGGTGGCATTGAGAATAAGTGACCCAATTCCAGATTGAGAGAAGAGAATTTTGTATCTTATGCACATTATGAGCTTTTATTCTAGTCTTAACAATCCCTGCTAGAGATAAATTATTTTTTTTACCCAGATCCTAATTTCTCTGTGCCTTAAAGGGTTAATTAACCCTCTAATATTCTAGAAGCCAAGCATGAGTATAAATGGATGTCAAATTGAGGTAAGTAAGCCTCATCAACTAGTCTTCTACCCTTGGTAATTCTATCCCATGGATACCCATTACCTTCAAGTTTAGTGAGTAGTTCCTCTCCCCACAAAGAAGCATCAAGGGGCATTGGGTTCAAGGAATTACTAGAAGTAGCTCCTTGATAGGTAGTTCCCTTAGGAGCCTTAGGATTCTATCCTATCTTAGGAACTGGAGTACTTTTGCCTTTAGGGGATTGGGGGAGTTGTTAATCCTTATTAGTGGACTTTATACCACCCTTCACTATCATCCATTATTTTTGTTGTGGGCGGGTCTTTTTGCATTGATTGGTGAGATGTCCCACCATGTTGAAATTTAAATAGAAGCTAGGCTTCCATTCATATTGCACCACTTGTTTAAAGACCCCTAAAGGAGTTTTGATCATAACAAAATTAGGGCATGTTTTATGAGTATCAACCTCAATTAATACTCTAGCATATAAGATCCTATTCTTTCTTGATATCACACCATCCATCCCAATAGGCTTACCCACAATGCTAGCAATCTTACTTAGCAAATTTACAGACCAAAGATGCAGTGGAAGGCCTTAGAATTGCACCTAGGTATGCAAAAGTTGAAATTCTACTGGTTTAAATTGAAATTCTAGATACCAAAGTTTAAGAACTAAAGGCCTTCCTTGGATATTCTAATAAGGTTGTTGAAGTATAACCTGACATTCATTCTCAAAGGAGAATTGAAAGAGGAAATAGCCATCCTCATGTGAATGGAGTTTGGGCACATCAGTTGTATTCCATTGGGTCTTAGCAAAGTATTGCATTTTCATATAGCTAGGTTTCGCACCAAAGACTTAACCAACCAAAGAAAATTACCATCGCTTTGCCTCCTCCTCTACATCATATGCATCAATGGCAGCCACAATTACTCCCTCATGAATTTCTGGCACCTCGTAATGGAGTTGCACAAGTGCATCAGGTTTTTTGTTCTATAGGAGTTTATCCTTCCAAGTCACGCCACCAAAATTATGTTTTTTAGGGTTTGGCAAATTCAAATCCACGGGCAGATCGGGTGTGATCTGGTCATAAAATAGTTTTTGATCTGATTAATGTATTCTGTGAGACAAGTTCCTAAGGATTTTGGTCATTCTTAACCTCGGTGTCCACCAAATTAGATGTGTGCATTTGGGAAAAGGAGTTGTTCAAATCAGAGAGCACATCCACATCAACTATCTTTGTTTCTGTAACAGTGGAGGTTGCTAGCTGTGGCGAAGCCCGCAATTGTGTCATGTTTTAAAGGTTAATTAAAGGATAAAGGGTATTTTTACCATAAAAGGACATAAGTGTGTTATTAGAGGTTAATGTTTAACCATTGACCATTGATTTTGACCTTAAAATAGTAACCAATTATGAATAGTAATTTGATGGTGATTAGTGATTCTTGATAATCAATATTTGGAATATTTTTGGATTTAAACCTCTTGGTATAAAATGACATTTCCCATCGATTGTAAAAAGTATTTTATATGAATAGTAATTTTTTTAAAGAAATGGTCATTGACCCTATTTTATAATAGTTAGGTGAAATATATCCGATATTTTTACCCATTGACCCTTATGTGGTCTTTTAAATAAAATTGGTAATTTTGGAATATTTGATCATTGAATCACATGCTAAATTTAGTGTTAACTATAAAAAAACTTGTAAGAGTTTTATATTATCTATAAGCACTTGAATGAGATTCATGTTATCTATAATCTCATGTTATGCCTCCTTATTGTAATGATCATATTATATCTCCTTGTTGTAATGATCATGTTATGTCTCTTTTTTGTGATGGCCATGTTATGTCTCACTTTTTGTGATGATTATGTTATGTTCAATTTATATATGTTAATTGGACAAATATGGCTATTGACCATGTGTGGTGGGTGTATAAGACTCAATTTTATTGTTATATATGTGTTATTTGAGCCCTTGTGGTAGGGATACTCAAGTGTGTGGTAGGGTGTGATATCCCTTATAAAAGCCCCTTGGTATATCTAGATCACGTGTAGTGGGTGTATATCCCATTGTTATTTGATTTGTGTTTAGTGTAACACTTAAAAACAATTTGTTAACCATGACTTAAACTCTAAGCAATCAAAATTATATGATCAACATATATAAAAGAATAATACTTAGAATTGAATTCATAGAAATGCATTAGGAGCTTTATTTTCTTTCAAGTGAAGTGTGTATGATTTATAGCTCTCCTTGATTATGTTTATGATTATATGTATTGTATCCCTTGACTTATTGCATATGCTTCATGCGATGCCTTATGTACACAATGTGGTTAATGTCCCTTGATATAGATATGCAATCATATGTTATTATACCATGTTTATTTGAGAGTTATGCTATTTTATGTTGTTATAATATGTATAATATGAATCATACTTATATCTTACTTAATACATTATTGTACTAAAACTACCATTTCATGGTCACTGTCCATTAAATGGATAGATGACACTTTGTTTGCAGGAAGTTAATGCCAGATGTTGTTTTTGATAGGGGTTTGTTTATAGCCTAGAGCTAGAATGATCCAACATCTAGATATTTTACCTATTTTTTGAGATTTATTTAACGTTTTCCAACTATAAAAATTTTTTTACTCACTTGCACTTAGATCCTTTTAGTTGTTCGATGCTTTATATAACCATGTGCATGGTTTAGTTAATGTCTTTAGACTTGTATCAATCATAACACCGGTGAATAGTCATACCTCTATGATGTTTGATGTAGCAGTAATCTTCCCTTATTTATTTTATTAGCATTTGCATTGTCTTATAAAATAAGTTTTTAAGTTGGAAAATTGGGTATTACAAATGGTATCAAAGATGTTAGTTTTTAAATATCATGTTTTGGTCAGAGACTTAGTTTTGATGACGCTAAATATTTTAAAATTCTCTAACCTATTTTAAAATCCGGATTAACTTTATGAGGAATTGGGAAATGGATAGCTTAAGTAGCATTTATATGTGTTGATGTGATCTTATATGCTTAGTAAATTAGAATTTTCTCTAACATGGTTTTGGCATTGTAGCTTGTGAAGACTCTAATATATGCACCTATTGCATTTGACTTCATCCCTAGTGCTCACATTACCAAGTGGGTCTGGCGTTTTTGAGGTGTACGGTGATGCTTCCAAGCATGGACTTGGCTGCTTGCTGATGTAACATGGAAGAGTGGTGGCTTATGCCTCACGAAAACTAAAGCCGCATGAACAAAAATACCAGATATATGACTTAGAACTTGTTGTGGTAGTGTTAGCCCTTAAGATCTGGAGGCATTATCTTTATGTAGTTCAGTGCAAGTTCGACACTGACCATAAGAGCCTCAAGTACATCTTCACCTAACGGGATCTGAACTTGAGACAATGTCGATGGTTGGAATTGATCAAGAATTGTGATATGGAACTGACCTACCATGAGGGTAAAGACAATGTGGTAGAAAATTCACTTAGTAAGAAGACATTGCATTCTTTAGGCACAATTGTATTGTCAAATCATCTATGCCGAGAGATCAGAAAGATGGAAATCAAATTGATCACTATTGGAAGTCTAGAGGTGAGAATGAGCGCACTCACCATTATACCTTCAATCTTTGAGGAGATCTGAGCTAATCAAGTTGGTGATGTTAAGCTAAAGAGAATCCAGACTGATATTGCAAAAGGTGGAGCTGAAGGATTCTAGATCTATGAGGATACTAGTATCAGGTATCGTGGTAGATGGTGTGTACCACAAGGGTATATGGATCCTTAAAGAATAACATTGTACTCCTTACTATGTTCATCATGGAAGAGATAAGTTGTATAAAGACCTGAAGAAGATATATTGGTGGCCCTACATAGCAGGAAGTGGCAGAATTTATTGCCCAATGTCTAACTTGTTAGAAGGTTAAGATTGAGCACAAGAGATTGGTAGGGTTAGTGCAACCACTAGAAGTTCCCGAGTGTAAGTGGGACAGCGTATCAATGAAATTCATGGTTGGTCTTCTGAGGACCCGTGGTGGTTTTTTATTCCATTTGGGTCATTATGGATCATTTGATTAAGTCGGTTGTGTTCATATCGATAATGTGACTTGGAGAATGGAGCAACTAGCCAATGACTACATAAAGCATGTGGTGAGACTATATGGAGTTCCTAAGGACATTATATCTGATCGAGACTCCAAGTTCTTGTCACACTTTTAGCATAAATTACAAGATGCCTTTGGTACTCAACTAAAGATGAGTATAGCTTTTCACCCAGCTACGAATGATCAGACAGAGAGAACCATTCAGTCTTTGGAAGATATACTTCGAGTGTGAGTATTGAATTATGGAGGAATTTGGGAATATCATCTGGACTTGATTGAGTTATCTTCTAATTACAGTTATCATGCTAGTATCAATATAGCGCCTTTTGAAGCCTTGTACAGGAGGAAGTGTTGTAGTCCCTCGTGTTGGAATGACATCAATGAGACACTTGTGTTAGGACCCAAGATGATTAAGGAGACGACTAGGCACATGCATTTGATTTAGGACCAGCTGAGAGTCATATGGGACCGACAAAAGAGCTACATAGATCTAAAGAGACAGAATAATGGTTACAAGGTGGGTGACAAAGTCCTTTTGAGGGTCTATCCCACTAAAGGAGACATGAGCTTCGATATGAAGCACAAGCTTAGTCTGAGGTACATTGGACCATATGAGATTCGAGACCATGTCGGTGAAGTCGCTTATCGCTTAGCTCTACCAATGGATTTGTCACATGTGCACAACATCTTTCACATATCTTAGCTGAGAAAGTATGCAACAAATCCTTTGCACGTTATCAGACCAGAGTCTCTAGAACTTGATGAGTCTTTGACCTATAAGGAGTGACCAATGAGCATTTCGGACACAAAGATGAGAGGGACACATATAAAGATTGTTCCTTTGGTGAAAGTTTTGTGGTCACAGTATGGTACATAGAAGGCTACTTAGGAGGCCAAGGATGAAATTCGAGCCAAGTATCCAGAGTTGTTTTCGTAGTTGTTATCTTAAGTGTAAACCTTTTTTTAAGGGGGTAGTACCCCTTTCCCTTGAATGTGAATATGATGTTTGTTTTTCCTTATATGTAATGATGTCATTAGATTGTTATAAGCTTTAAGGATGCAGCCTATTTAAGGGGGTAGTGTTGTAATAGCCCATAATTTTGTAAATGGTTGAATGAGAATGTTGCTAAATTTCAGGACTTTGATTTTGATTTAATGTTATGATATGATCTGTGATAAAATTTGATTTTAAATCATGTTGAAAAATGGAGTTAATTGAGTTTTGTAGGCAAACCGATCGACTAGTTCCATAAACAGATCGACTAGTTTATCATCTCAACAAATTTGGTTTTCTCGACTAAACTGATCGATTGGTTGAGGAAATCGATCAATTGGTTGTAGAACAGTTGACTGATAGACCCAAACCTGTTGACTGGTTTATCAAGCTAGTCATATTTTTTGAGCTTGATTTTTCTAAAAAAATAGCCAAAAATATTTCCTCGAATCGATTTAGAGGTTGATTGGGAGAGATGATCTCAACATTTTCTTCTTCACCCTCTCTCCTCTACACGTTTTTGAGATCAATGCTTCAATCTCGGGCATGATTTTGAGCATATGGAAGATTTCTTCCATGCTAACCTTCCATTACTCCAATCGTGTACATTAATTATGGCTTAATTGACTTGCATTCTTCAAAGACACCATTTGAGATCTAGAGAATAGGTCAAAAATTCCTAGAAAAAAATTGTCTATTCTAATCAAATTCAAATGGTCAATTGTAGGGTTTCATGTTGACTCTTGAACCCTCAATATTTCCCTTCAATTGGTTAGCAATAAATAAAAATAATCATCCCTTATATGCACCTTTCTTTCAACCACTAAATTCTCTAAGTCCTATATTCACCTTTCTTCTTTCCACACTTTGAGCCCTACCAATATATTTACTCACACTCTTCTGATCATGTCTCTAGCTCTCTGTTGTTTCAATTATTAAGCAAGGAGGAGTTAGATTCTTAGAAAAAGGTTGAGTGGTCTAGTTGAGCTCTTCCTTGTTTTTGCCTTAAGTGGTATGTTCTTATTCCTTTCTATTTTAAAGTTTGAAAATTTAATAAGGATTTGGTGTAATGTTTGAGTTTAAGATTTGGTTTTTAAGGTTTTTAAAATGGAGAATTCCCACAGTTAGAATTTCTTATTTTAAGGGGATTTATTTGCTTCTAAAATAATTAGTAAGTATTCATGCATGTTAGATGTTACCTTTAGTTGATTTCTACAAGTTGGTATAATGAATACAGTTTGTATAAGTGATTTGGATGATTAGATGGTATGATTTGAGTAAAAAGCATGAAATTGGTAAAAATAGGACATGATGATTCCATGTTGAGAAATACATGTTAATTTGGTTGAAAATATATTAGACTCTGTTGATTCATGTGTTAATGTGGTTAATGATGATGATGATGATATATATATATATATATATATATATATATATATATATATATATATATATATATATATATATGTAAGAATCTACAATTAACTACTTAAGTCAAACTAATTGACTGGTTCCTAGAATAGTCAATTGGTTGGCCTAACCCATCGACTAGTAAGCCTACAGAGACCTTGGTCATGTTCTCTACTTAAACCCATCGATTAGTTGGATAGAACCGATCGACTGATCTATAAACATCGAATAGTTTGTTCAAACCGATCGATCGATTTGAGGAAAACATGGTCTGGTTGAGTCAAAATGATGGACTGGTCGGCCCAAATCGATCAACTAGTTGGGCCAGACCGAATGACTAGTTTAACTGCTTTGCATGATTTGTTTCTTTTTAGTTTTGTTATGCTTTGAGGATATATTTTGGACTATAATTATTAATGTGATAAAATGCAGATTTTATCATGGATTATTGGCCTAATGAAATAATTAAAAATGAATCATAAATTATGATATACTATATGAGTAATATAAAGGCTAAATGGGTATTCCGCTTATGATAACCGATGATATTGAGAAAAAGTAATGAAACTTAGCATGGGCTTGAATTAAACATAAGGTGGATATGAATAATATTGGCTAAGGACAAATATAAAACACATATGGTTGGGAAGATGGAAAGAAAAGGGTTGATATGGCTTAATATGGGAAAATTTCTTGCTTACATTTGCATGGACCTTGTATGATCACCCTTCCTTACAAATAAAATATTAATCACATAAAACGAAAGAAAGTCGAGTTGAGTATGAGTCTGGGTTACCCAATCCTCGATAAGCTACTAGGGGTTAGTCAGCCTTCGAGCATTTTTGGTGCCTTCGGGTGAGATCCTAAGAGGTCTCAGTGCCTTACCTACTCTAAACACTGATGATGTACTAGTAGGGTATCAATACTAAATGGTTTAGTTAGCTAGGTGGTTGGCTTTAGCCTAGAATTATATCCATATTGGTTGGCTTCAAATTAGACTTATATCCATTCTAGTGATTGGCTTCGACTTGAAATTATGTCCACTTGGTGATTGGTTTCAGCTTGGACTTTATGTCCCTTATTTCGGTAGACTTCCATGATATGCGAGACCATGGGATAGTACGTACAGTCCATTGCTCGATGATAATGAAATATGAATAATAGGTAATTGGTTGGTAAATTATGAATGATGACTAAGTGAATGGTTAATAATTGGTTAAGAATGGAAGTAATGGTATGATTGATCAAAAAGGAATAAAAGTTGGTTTATACAATTGGTTAATGGTCTAATTAACTAGTTGATTATGGAATGGAATATTGATTGAATTATTGACCTACCTCATATATGGATAAGTTAACGGTATAACCTAAAGGATTGAGTAATTAGAAATAAACCCTAGAGGGTTATTGGATTGTCTTTGCTATTACATGTGTGAGTGTTCATGCGATGATAATGTGAAACCAAGCATGATATATATATATATTTTTTTTTGAGATTATATGATATCACATCTTTATGTACTCTTACCTTCATATATATGTATATATATATATATATGTATATAGATATATGTATGTATGGATTAATCATAATGCATGTTGCATCTTATTTTCATGTATGGTAGAATTTGTATACATGTGATTACATTAAGGGAGAAACTTGGATTACTTAGTATGTAGCGTACTAATGTACCCGTTTACTCTGTTACCTATGCATTCCCACAAGTAGAGGTTCATGTATAGGTATTTGGGGATGGCTAGTAAATGATCTACCTCATTTGGGTCAGGGCTTAAGAGCAAGGACATCTAAAGGTTTTTTGTGGGGTCTGTGGTGAATCGATATTTTAAGTTGGGTATCATACCCTAACCCTATTTTATTGTAGCCTTGAATTTCTACATAGATGTATTTTGTAATGATTTGGTCAGACCCCGTTAGGGTCCTCCAATGTAAACACTCTTTGAAGTTATTTAATTAAATTGGTATTTCGAATCACTCTATTATTTTAAGTGTTTTGGTTGGTTTAGCCTTGTATCTTATATAGGGTAGGTGGTGAACGCCTATCTTGTGTTAGATACAATGGTAACACCCTATTTTTTCTTAGGTGTGTTTTCATCTTCAACAAATGTTTTAACATAATTTTTTGGTAGTGAAAAATGGGGGTGTTACATGTTATCCTTTGAAAAAATACATTTTATATCCATCCCACGTGACTAGACCCAACAAGATTGAGTGTAACACCCCCAAAATTTACACATTTTTTTTTAAAACATGATACTTGTAAATTAAAAACGTAAATTTCTAGGGATGTTACCGCCACACTTAGTACCAGACCGGTTCACTTCTACCATTTCGGTACCAAGTCCTAAGGCTAAGAAAATGATACCAATAACATCATAATTAATCCAAATTTATAAAAACGAAAGTCAGAGTACGCGTAAGTCTTTATATAATTCGAAGTACTAGCTATCGTTCTTAGATAATAAACAAACAACCTTAATAAAATTGTTTCTGCAACTCAAACAAAATAAAAAGGTAACGTAAGTCATAATTTTAAAAAGGAAAATAACCACATCACTCTAGAAATTGATCCAACCCAAACATCACTCAACCCCTCCCGATGTCCCATAGACATCGATAGCATCAAAGTAAGTGCCTCCTACCTGCAACATATCAGATGGGCCTTCTGCTCGTGGGAATGAGTAGCACCCATGAAACGGGTGATCAATACGCTACGTATTGAGTAAGGTAACCGAGTACTAAGGCCAACATATAACACATCAAATCATGCAGGATAATAATCAACATACAATTACAAACCACACATATGATACATAAAAGCATATAGTGAAATCTATAGCCTATAATCAACAAGTCCACACATAAGGCCCAAAAAGGTCCAGATTAATTATTTAATCATCCTTTTATCTGAAGTCAATTCACATTATGTCTTTTTATCAATTCCATGCGAGTATAGGAATAGCCCCACTATTATAACCGGTGGACCGATCACACATAGATCATCATGCCCTAACCGCTATTATTACCAGTGGATCGGTCACATATAGGATACAACCCTAACCACTATTCCTAACCGGTGGATCGGCTCATTTCCTACTCGCATGGTGTTACACTATAAGTGATTAGTGTCTTTTATTTGCCTTAGCAAAACTCTAGCTTATTTTCCATTGAGATCAGGATCCCCCACTATTATAACCAGTGGGTCGGTCACATGTAGGACCTCAAGTCCTAACCACTATTATAACCGGTGGATCGGTCACATATAGGGTAAAAATCTTACGTATCTTATTCACAAACGTTGACCCCAACATGCATGATTACCTTCTATAGTTCTCATCCTCCACCCCTAGTTAACCACCACCACGGGAGTTAACCATGGCACACCCTCACACCCATGTAACTCTAATTCCATGCAAACCCTAGCTCCACGTAAGTCCTTCTTCCATGCAAACCCTAACTCCTTACAAACCCTAGCTCCCATGCAAATCCTAATTCCCATGCAATTATTAACTCCCACGCAAAACCCTAGCTCCCATGCAAAACCCTAACTCATATGCAAAACCTTAACTCCACGTAAACCACACTTCCATGCAAACCCTAACTCTTATACAAACCCTAATACATGCAGCATTAATACCATCATGTAAAACCCTAAAACCATGCAATTCCATGCAAAACTATAACACCACATTGTTACACTCTCCATCATTATTTTACAACCCTAACATGCATGTCTTAAGGCCACACCATACAATATTAGTAACACAATTATACACATAATTCTCATGCCACAATTTATTCACACCAACATACTTCAACTCCATAATCATGTTGTATTAATAACAATTATACAATATTCACATGAAATACACTATAATTCATATCACATGGCATACATAGCATAAAATCACATATTACACATATGACCTTAGCACCCCTTACCTAAAATGTCACCGGTCTTGGTGCACGCTCCTATTCCACTTGAGGGTTTTGACTGGACTCACCTATTATGGGAAAAATACTAAATTTAGGTTCCGTCCTAAAAATATTATTATTCACTAACTTATCCTAGTACTTGGTTTTTAATTAAAATAATATTATACTATAATTAACTATACAAAATACTACTAACATACTAATAAAATACTATTGTAATTTAAATGAATGGTGATATAAGGGTTTCTACCCTTCACTAAAATAGTGTTAGTAATAGTAATAATAATAATAATAATATTAATAATACTCTTATTAGTAGAATAATAATAATAATGATAATAATAATAATAATAATATAAGTCTTCAAATTACAAGGTGGCTTTTGAAACTACCCAAAATAATAAGAATACTATTCGATAATAGTAATAATAATATTAATATATATATATACTTATAATATAAAAGTTAATAATGACAATAATAATATTAATAGTAATAACAGTAAAAATGCTAATAATAATAATAATAATAATAATAATGCAAGGGTACGAGACCTAATTAAAATTTAAGGTCTCAACCCCCAATTAAAGAATTATAATATTAAGTAAATAATTATACTAATAATAATAATAATAATAAACATATAATAATTCCATTAAATCCCTAAAATTCGAAACTAATAATTTATCTAACTCAAGAATACTCTCAAACCTGCCAACAAAATTTATCAAATTAGTTACGGCTAATAAAAATAAAAATAAAAATAATAATAATAATAATAATAATTATTATTATTATTATAATAAAAATAACATTAAAAATTAGGATAAAAGCATAATAATTCTCAATAAATCAAAAGGAAGGGTTAAGAAGGTCTAGGGTTTCACCTTGAGTTGTCAGGGATGGGTGACACCGGTGGTGGTGCACGGTGGTGGCCGGAAAAGTGATCTAAAAGGGACGAAAATGAAGAAAAAGAGGGAAGGGAAAGGAGAAAAAAGAAAAGAAGGCTATGGGTCGGTGGAGGAAAATTAGCAGGAGTTTTTGGGTGGTTTAGAGGGCAGTAGTAGTGGCAGATGTGGTGTTGGACAGTGGTTTAAAAGTTTCGGGGGTAAAAATTTGGCGAGAGGAATAGGAAACTTTGCACAGTTATGGTGGCCCGTGCGAGAAGAATCGAAGGTGGTGAATGGTTTAGTTAATTAGAGTGTGTTGCAGGGAAAAGTTTGGGAGGAAGAGGCGGTGGCGAGGTTGGCTAACGGTGGAGAACAATGCGTCTAAAGTTGCGGTGGCACACAGGCTCGCACTTAGGGTTTCAGGGAAAAAAATCTCGAATTTAGGCCATATGAGGGGTATTTATAATGGTAAGGGGTAGGCTCGAGTTCTAGAGGTTAGCAGGAGGTCAAAGCCGATGAGATAATGGGGTAGTTATGGTGTCGATCGGTCAGCACGATTTCAAATCGTGCCCGACCTTCGCGAGAGAAAATGGGGCAATCGTGTGAGAGAAAAGGGGAGTGGGGCAGTTCATGCTGGAGTGTGCGTCAAGGGGAAGAGAATGAGTGGGAGAAAGGCCAGTCATGACACGTGTGGCCGGCGGTGCCATTTTCGAGGGGTGGAGGTTGCAGGTTCGGCAATGGAAGAGAAAAAGGTGAGTCGGCGGTCGAGGGAAAAAGAAAGAATGGAAAAAGGGGAGCAATTGGGCCGATTCAGCTGTGGTTATAATTCTTTAATGAAATGCGACGTCTCAGGAGTAAAAGGCGTGAAACACCGTGTCGCGGTGCCGCAGGAAGAGGAAAAAGAACGGCGCTGGGCCGCAGGGGAAAAAAGGAAGGAAAAGTGGATTTGGGCCGCGTCCAGGCCCAATCCGAGGAGAGGAAAGAAAAATAAAAAGAAGAAAAGAAAGAAAAGAAAGAAACGGGAGGAAAGGAAAAGGAAAAAGGAAAATTTTAAGTGGTTTGGGGTTAAATAATTTAATTAGAATATTTTGGGTAATTATAATAAAATATTTAATTAAAATAATATTAAATTTTCTTTTTAGACTAATTTAGGGTTTTTAAAAATATTTCTCTTAAATCCCTTTTTAATTAGCAAAAAGCCCAATTTTTCCTTTATAAAAATATTTACAAATTATTATTAATTTTCCCTAATTAAATCTTTTCTATTCCAAATAAATAAATAAATTTCCTTATAAATCCTCATTTAATTATATTTCCTAAAATCAATATTTTTGGGGCATTTCATTGAGATTAGAGGTTAATTTTTATATAAGGAGGTAACTTTATAGACTCTCAAAATCATGGTGTGACATATCCGTATGAGTTTAGTTCTGTTTGTGAAGATTCTCTAGAGTCACCGTGGAGTAGAAGATATGACCTAGGAGTTCAAGAAAATCATGCACAACCTAAACCCCAAGCTCTTAGGTCAGGTGTATTTAGTTTGGGGTTTTCTATAAGGCATAATACTCAAGTAGTTTTTACACCTACTTCAGTAGGTTTTACGTGTAGTAATTAACTTTTCTTCCCTTTGTTATTCCCCTCGAGTTGCATCACAACCCAATACAAACCACTATAACTTCAATTGGAAGTTTGTGCATGTCTTAATGTCTAGCTTGACCACCAAATGATGTCCATCCCTTTTGGCATCAACTTAAGCCACCATGCATCCTTCACGTACAATCCTCATGCAACCACCGTCACCAAACCACCATCATCTCATGCACAGCAACCTTATCAACATGAAACCTTAACACAACACACACCATTGAAAGTCCACAAATCATACAATCCTCCACCAAGCAACATTTATAGCTCATGTTACACCCCTTTAGCTCCTCAAATATCTTACGTTCATACCCCTTGGTAGTGTATAACACCTACATAATAAATCCCTTGCAACATACATCATTTTCTTTCCCCTTTCATTATTCATTTCTTATGCTAACCTTATTCTTTTCATATTAGGTGGTCATATATCAACGTGGTGATTAGGAGTAGGTTCCCCCCCCCCTAAAAGACTAATGTAACCTAAGTAAGGATACACATATCTAGCATTATGGACTTTGTTGTAATGTTATTTGATATTTCCATACTAGCATACTCTTTTGCAAAATAATAATACTAATCATGATTTGATTTATTTAAATTATATTCTTATATTATATTATGAAATCTTGGGTTTCTTTGTTTTATAATTTATGTGATATACCATGATTACGCCATGATAAGATTTAATTCTATATCTCAAGCATGATAGTGTACTTGTTGTTTTTCATTACATGTGATTGAGTATTTTAAATATAATTTAAGTATTATGTTGAGGAATATATTGAGGTAAGTTTATGTTGGTCTTTTAAGATTAAATTGGTTCAACCCTAGTCCATGTGTGGTGATTTGGGTTATATTGATTAATGATATCTATGTGTTTGGAATAATTATAAATTATGGGAGAATACGTGTGAAATTGGTTGAGTTTTGTTGAAAGTTTTAATAAACTATGTTATCTTTATTTTGGTGGCATTGAGGTCAAAATTGTGAGAACTTATAGATAATAAATATGCCCTTATAATCATTGAGATTTTTACATTAAGTTTGATATATAATATTTTAGGGTTTGGTTGAGTGAGGAGCAAGTTATGTTGAAATTTTTTTTGAAGTGTTTAGAAAGAATAAGGGCAAAATGATCATTTTGGGTTAATTCACACAATTTGAGGTTGTGTAAAGTTTTAATAGGGCCAAAATGTGATAAGAGTAATACATGATTATTTTGAGCTAAACGAAATAAACACAAGTACAAATATCATGTGAAAATGGCTTAAAATAGGCTTAGCAACCTTATGATTAAGATTTTATGTGTAAAATGTTGAATTTTAGTCTTAATTTTTGGATATGATGTTTATAATGATATATTAGGCTGATGTGTTAAAATTGTTGAGTTGGTGAGTGATAGGCATGAATTATGTTAATCATATGGCCTTCAACATAAATATTTAATGTGAATATATGATGATTTATTTCATACTTTAGTACACTTGTTCTTTTTTACTTCTATTGATCATATTTTGTAGGTTTTCAAGAATATAGGATCAAAAGGAGCTAAAACGCAATAGTTGGAACAAAACAAAAGCAAACACTAGTGCTCAAAGTATGAAAAGAAATAAAGACTTGATAATCCAAACATTATGCGATATGAATTTGGAAAAGTGTTGAACATGAAAGTTGTAGATATTTCTGTTATATCTCCAACTCATCAAAAATCAGTTCAATCCAAAGTCAAACGAAGAAGTTATGTCTTAAATAAAAAACATGTGCAAAGCTGAAGTAGAGAAACGACACTACCGTGTTAATGGGCAGTTACGTATATATAAACTTATTTTTATTCATTTTAGAAGAGAAGCGAATGGGATAAAAAGATGGTGAATTTGAGAGCACTAAATAGAGATCTAGGGTTACTTTTTTGGCATCACCCAATCCAATCCCATCTCTAATTCATCCACAATCTTCCATCTCTTGATCTCATTTTCTTATTTTCGGTCAGACGGATAAAACAATAAATTTCTCATCTTGAATAAAGAGGTTATTGTAACTTTCCTTTGTATTTTTTTTAATTAATGTAATTCTATATGTTTAAGATGTTGAGATTAATGAAAGCAATGATTGGTTAATTGATCTATGCCGAGGTGAAGGAAAATTCCTTGATCCGAATGTGTTAAGAATAGGAACCCTACCTAATCTAATTCTTTTCCATATGTGTTGTGATAATACTTTAATTGGAATAATAGAGAAAATTGATCAATTTTCTATTATTATTTAGAGAAGCCTAGTGAGATTCGAGAGATAAGTCAAAGTGGGATCCATTAGCATGACTAGAGACCAAACCATAAAATCGAGAGACTTTAGTTGGCTTCTACAACTAAAAAAGGGAATATGATACATAATAATGCATTGCCTATTTTTACATTCATACTAGAGATAGATGAGTCTTAATAGAGATAGGGTGTAGTGGCTCGATAGAGCATTACACTACATACTTTGGTTGGCATTCATAACAAAGTGTTTTGATTCGGGATTTGGGGTTAATATTCAATCACATTAGGGTTGAGGATATTGACCGAAACCTTAACCTTTTCTCTAACTAAATTCCACTTGTTCTTATCTTATAGTTGGATTTAGTTTGCACATTTTCTTTTCATTTAGAGTTAGACATCATCTGCCCCTATTGTTAGTCTAGACATAGGAGATATTTTCACTATCCTATCGTTCACTTCTTAATCCCCATGGGATTGATTTTGCATGCTACTTCAATACCGTGCACTTATGGTTAGAAGTCATCAGTGAGTCTTATGGATAGAGTTATACTTTGATGGTGAATTAGGGTTTTGTGGGGATATTTCAATCTTCTTATAATAGTTTCATCCCTTATTGTAATTGTATGTCTTCCTTACACCTTATGCCTCATAATTATTTTATGTGATTATAACATGTTTGACTTGATTTAATCATAGTATAATTATAATTGATAGAATATTACACAATTGTGGGTAGGAATCTGATAATCGATATCTCATGTAATAAGTGGTAAATGGAAGTATTATGATGATATGTAAATATAGTGGTATTTATTAAGTGAAGCATATGAATTATGTTGGTCAAAAAAGACATTAATATTTCAAGTGGAATATCATTGAATCATAACTGAGTTGTACCAATCTATTCCATTGGAAAATAATAGTGGCTAGGAACACTATACCTTGAGAGTTTTTCATGCTTGTTATCAATCCATTAGATATTAATAGTGGTCTAGGAGCATTTTATCTTATAAGGATCGTGATTCCGTTCCATCAGTTATTAATAGTGGTTTTCCTTGAAGGGTCATCTTACCATTCCACTGGATACTAATAGTGGTTTTAAGGTGTATTTTTCTTTGGAAGGGTCATTATATTGACATTATTCCATTGGTTATGAATAGTAGGGTTCCTGAACTCAAATTTCTATCAATGTGGAAATCTTTAATCACCTGACGGGGAACTATAATATGGTTTTCTTCTTGAGTCATCTTGTATCACACACATGTGTAATATCTACCTTGTTATATGATTCCTTAGCGTTATGCTTTATTTATTTTTATTAATGTATATTGTCACCTTACTTGCTCATTCCCATAAGCTGATATCCCCTTGTTTTGTCAGCTATTGTTGATTTAATGCTTTCATTATGCCTATCTATGTTAAAAGTATTTTATGGGTTGGTTCAAGCATATTGTTATTCAAATCTCTCTCTCTCTCTCTCTCTCTCTCTCTAAACTTATAGTCCTTTATTTTCTATCTCCCTATTATCTTCTCTCTATTTCATAATCTTGTATCGCAGTGGGTATAAAGAGTTACTTGTTAGCTTTACGCCCAACAAAGATTGGGGTATAAGGAATGGCTTTTTTATTGGATGTAGCCACTTAATATTTTATTATTAGTACTTCTAAAAGAATTCTAGTAGTAAATTTTAGGTTGTTATAGTAGTATATTCAATTTAGTTATCTATATCTTAATTTGAATTGGTGCAATTATTTTGAAACTTTTCATTGTGTTTTCCAATTAATTTTAAGGAAAATTCATCACATAACATTGAGTTTAGATATAATATACAATATAACATTGTATTTATAGAAACACACCATATAACCCTAAATTTTGATAGTTGTGCATCATATAACTTTGAGTCTTAATAGTTACACATCTGATAACCCTAAATACACTTTAGAGACAACCGCTATATAACCATGAGTATTTAGATGAATTGTCACATAGTGTGAAAAACTGTAAACTTAGGGTTGTATTGCATATTAAATCTAAACTCAAAGTTATATTGTATATTATGCTTAAACACATAGTTATATAATGCATTATCCCTTAATTATATTCAAAATTTTATGGAACTAATAGCTTAAGTTCAACCTATAACACTCTTCACTCTATTTTTTGATGATTCAAATTTAAGCGGAATATAGACTTTGTCAAGGCTAATGAAAGCAACATATTCGCTTTAATTTATTATATTTGCATATAATTGATACTATCAATCTTTATTTACCCATTAGCATTCATATGAGACTAGCAAACTGATCCCAACTCAAGAACACAATGAATATGACATAATGTATAGGCATACATATTTGCAAACGAAAGTAAAATAGTTCATGACTAAAGGATTGAGCTAGTCCTATGTGTCGTTTCTAGCAAGTGTGTCGAAAACGGTTCTATATTGGAATAATTGCACATATTCAAATATATATAGTGATAATCACCTTTATGGTGAGAATAGAACACCACCCCTAATTTTCTGAACTACAATATAATAGATTTGTTCAATTTCGTCCATCAACTATTGAGAGTAATTTTCTAACATGAAACATAAATACACAATGTTTATAAAAATACCACCATATTTCAGTCGGACACTCAAATTTAATAGTTTTCTTAGCTACTTACAGTAACTTCCTCTACCACTACCTAATGAGGGTAGTTTCTTCAACTATAGTAGTATTTTTTTTCTATCTCAATCCTTTATCTTTGATCTGATGGTTCAAATTGAAAGTTCTCAAGGTTTTCAATAGATATCCCCCTTTCACACACACACACACACACACACATACCTCTTATGGGAAAATAATAAATAATTAAAAAGATTAAAGTGTATACCAAATTATAGTAAGAATATGTTTGGTTGAACATTTCATATTTTAACAACTACTTTTCAACCACATCTTTTTAATATTTATACTTATATTATTATTATTATTATTATTATTATTATTATTATTCTTATTCTTACTTCTTAAATATGGTAAAACAAGTAATAATAGCCACAACAAACAATAACCACTACTCCCCCAAACATATGCTTATGAGCATGGTTTCACTTTCACATATGGAGTTCAACAAATTATTTATTGAAGGCAACTTAAATTAACTAAGATTTTTAATTTTAACAATTAAGGTAGTAGTACTATTCATTACTACTGATTAATCAAATTCTTGCATAGAATTTAGAAGAAAATTGTGAATTAATGAAGAAACGTTTGGGGTTTATTCTGGTTCATAAACAAACATTTTTGAATTTCTAATTAAAAAAATATATTTTAGTTCTTGTTCAAAATAAGAAAATTTTGGTTAAAAGCTATATGAACTCACCGTAATGCAATAATTTTTATATTTTGTACTAGCTAACAATTTGTGCAATATACATATGTATTGTATACAATTATGCATTTTATACAAAATAAAACATTATTAATTGTAAAAATTAAAATAACCAATCTGGAGAATCAATCAAACCTAAAAATCAAATCAGACTAAACTAAAATCAAAATTAAAAGTAAAAGCCTCAGAAAAACATAACAAATAAAATTTGAAATTACACATAATCTCATGATCTCAACACTTAAAAATCAAACTTACCTAACAAATCAATGAAAAAAAAACCCTCTCATTTACAAGCAAGTCGAAGAGAAAAAAGACAATCGAACTTCATCGCCCTTGATTATTATCTTCATCTATCATTTTATATATTCTTCCTCTTGTTAATAGTCTTGAGCCTTGATGTTTTGATTCGTTTTTGCTCTTAGCCTTGAACTGTATCCCTATTTTCATATCTAATTTTTTCAAGTCC
This sequence comes from Tamarix austromongolica, assembly GCA_039764185.1. NCBI lineage: Eukaryota > Viridiplantae > Streptophyta > Magnoliopsida > Caryophyllales > Tamaricaceae > Tamarix > Tamarix austromongolica. The sequence continues at coordinate 9,026,370 of CM077809.1, read as the reverse complement.
ATCTAGCATTATGTTTCCAGATCTGGTCGAATAGGACACACATTTATTTATTGTTTTTCCACATCTGAAATATTCATAAGATTTAAGAGTCAAGATCTATAGCAATTGCCTCATTAAACTGGTTCAAACCCAAAGGTTTGAAATCTCATTCATCGAACTTGTGCCCTAATTTTCACAATTAAGAGATGTTCTTTGAATAAAGCATTTAAACACTTTTTAGGTAATACATTTCCACTATTGCCACTCTTCAATGGGTTCTCATCTAATACACTTTTCGAACTATTCTATTTTGTGACCATGATTCCATTAGCAACAAGCAATGATGATTTACAGAGAAAAGATTAGGGGGAGAATGTCAATTTGTGGCGAGAAAGGGAAAGAGAAAGGAATCACTAAGAAAGGGAGGGGGATAATCACAGAGAAATGCATTTAATTCCCCCTTTCTTCTTTTCTAAAATTTAAATCAAATGGAAGAAGAGCAAGAAGGGTAGAAGAAGAAGAGTACCAAGCAAAACAAGGGCGAACAAAAAAGGAAGAAGAAGATCTACACCAAACTTTCTAGTTAAGGTCAAAGACGAATAGTTTAAAGATAGAGAACAACCGTTCTAATTTTGTATTATCTTTTTATCATAATTGTTTGTTAGTCTTTAAATTTTAGGTATGACAATTTTAAATAATAATATTACATATTATATAATATACATGTATATTATACATAATTTGTTGTATAGTATAAAATATAAAAATATTAATTTTTGAATATATTTCGGTGAACTCAATTAAAATTTTCAACGTAATTACTGTATTTGGACAAAAACAAAAACATTTTTTCTTAATTAAAAATTTAAAAATATTTGTTATGAAAGTAGAACAAAGCTCATAAGTGATTTTTTTTTTGGCTTAATTCACATTTTTTTTCCCACTGAAACAGAGGTTCAAGGTGACATTTGCAAACCAAAATCGATGTTTTGCGCCTTCACGTTTCCCTTTGCTCTGTTCTTTCGATCGTCAACCATCCAAAGCCAAGAACCTTCATCATATTCCTGTCCCCCACGAGGGTTCGCATCGCGCACTCACCCATCTCCCCAACCGGAAGCAACCAATCCCTAGGTATTTCCCAGGTATCCTACTGACGAACCTCCTCTCATTCTTAACAAATTCGATCGAGGCTCAAAGCAGGTATTTGATTAAACACCCCCAGCACAAAAAAAAATAAAAAATGATCCAATCCAATATAGTCCACCAAACCCAATAGCAGCGAAGTCAATTTGTATTGCAGAAACATCCGTATGAATCACCATTAAGACGAGAAATAATCATTCCTCATAAAAATGTACAGCAATTTCAAAGAGCAGGCGATCGAATACGTAAAGCAAGCTGTTCAAGAGGACAATGCTGGGAATTACGCTAAAGCCTTCCCTCTTTATATGAACGCCTTGGAGTATTTCAAGACTCACTTGAAGTACGAGAAAAACCCTAAGATTAAAGAGGCGATAACCCAAAAATTCACAGAGTATTTGCGTCGAGCAGAGGAGATCCGGGCTGTGCTAGATGAAGGCGGGACTGGCTCGGCGGCTAACGGCGGCGATGCAGCCATTGCTACAAAGCCGAAGACTAAGCCCAAGGATGGAGATGGTGATGGGGAAGATCCGGAGCAGTCGAAGTTAAGGGCTGGACTGAACTCAGCGATTATAAGGGAGAAGCCTAATGTAAAGTGGAATGATGTGGCGGGGTTGGAGAGTGCCAAGCAGGCATTACAGGAAGCTGTTATATTGCCCGTTAAATTTCCTCAATTTTTTACCGGTTAGTCGAGCGTAGAGAAGCTATTGATTTTTGCTGTAATTAGATTTCCTATCCTTCAATTTCTGTTGCTTTTGTTTTGGTTCTTAGAACCCAGGATTTGAGTAGTTTATTTTCTCAAGTGGTATCCTGATATTATTCATCAATTTGTCGAATTATAATAGGCTGACCGAAATAATTAAGCTGATTTAGCTTAAATTAACTAGAGTATTTGAAACTTGTTTGTTTTGTGGTTACTGATTTATCAGTTCTGATGTGGTTTGCCCAAATGTAGCAAGCTTGAGTTGAATTCGTTCGACCCCCTGATTGTCCATCTAAGAACCAAGAATCTGTCATGATTTTTCCTTGAATAGTTTTTGACCTCAGCATACCATAGTTTATTGAAAAAACTGAGCTTGGTAACTCACTACTTCACACTCTTTATAGCACATCCTCGTTTTCTTTCGCTTTATTTTGTTGTGAGGATTAATACCAATTCCAGTTGCCTTTGAAGTGGGTCTTTGTTGTAGCCTGTTGGAGCTATTGAAATCTGCCGTATTGTTTTATAGTACTATGAGTCTGTATTAGCTGTTTAGATTCTTAAGTGGTCCTACAAACCTACAAGCCACAAATTTGTAAATGACTCTTAATCAAGTGCAATATAAACAATATTACAGAGCTTGCTTGAGTTCATGAAGCGAAGATAAATCACTTTGCTTGTCCTGTGGCTGTCAGATTAATCTTTGATTAAGATATCATGATTGTGGTGCCTTATCGCAATATCCATGCTCTCCAATTCTAGTTGACCGTATTGACATGATCTTTAGCATTTATTTACTGAGATGTGTTGCCAAACATATCCGAAGCCTTGAAATGCCTTATTATGATATTTGAAAGTAGTAGGAAATTGATAGAGTAATGATGGAAAGATAATGTAATGGTAAGAAAAGAAAGGAATCAATGATACATCTCGCTGTCTGGTTTTGGTCTAAAATCAATGACTTAAAGGAAAGGAAGATTCATTTGTACAAAGTAACTTAATGTATCATTTGTTTTTTCCCTATTTGCCTAGATCTTACTTATACTTGGAGGTGGCTCTGGGAGGAAAGCAGTCATTCAATGTCTTGTCTGTTCTTTCGGGGAATGATCAAAGAAAATGCAGAACCTTCTTTTGTATTAATTTCCTTTTGGCTCCTCTTAACCACTTGTAACCAATTGAAGGGGCAATAGATACCTGCCTATATTGTGGTAGAGTGTCTAGATACTAACCCTTTCTGAGGTTTGTAATTCATCATGATACTTGTGAGTCGTGTTTGTGCTTTATCGACTATGGTAATATCATTGTGTATCAAAGCATCAAGCTCAATTGTCCTGTCCTTTGCCCACATGAGTCTGCATACATATTTTTGAACAAGAACCTATTAATCGTTAAGCTTGTTATAAATCTTCTCCCTCAGGTAAGAGACGGCCATGGAAAGCCTTTCTTCTATATGGGCCTCCTGGAACAGGGAAGTCGTACTTAGCTAAGGCTGTTGCAACAGAAGCAGATTCAACATTTTTCAGGTAATGTTCATTCGGATTCCATGTGCTTTGATATTATTCTAGAGTCTCTATGGCAACTAATTAGTGTTTGAAACAATTTGCATCATATTTTATCTCCTGATGCATTTGCTGTGGCATTACAATTGTTCACATATAAAAGAATTATGGCTTTTTGTGCTGTAGTTTAAGCTATGCAATGAAGCATTTCCATTTAATCCAAGAATACCAAAAATCAGCACATGATTTTAGATAATTGAGGAAAAATCAAAAAATAATTAAAGGAGCAGGGCTTTATGTATGGACAACTGATTATCTGTATGATATTGGCTTTATACAGTGTTTGCTTGCTCAAAATTTAGTTAATGTCTGTGGTTTGTGCTCTAGTCTGATAGTATCTCTGGTTTTCTTATTTACCCCTGCATGAGTATAATATAAGACAATTGCAATATTTGGATTTCATTTTTATGCTTGATAAGCAGGCCATCACAAAATCCCTGTTCAAAACTCCTTATGAAGTATTAATTAACTAAAGTAAGTGATGTTCCATAACCATTTTGATTGAGTTTCTCTGCGTGCGCATTGATTTCTGCAGAAGATTACACATGAGATACCTGTCCCAATCTGTTGCTATTTTTTCTCCATTGTATCTTACTATGCAGATGAGTATCTGGCACCTGCCAACGCTCCAAAATTTGTTTTGACCTGAGCCTCATGCGGGATATATAAGATCCATTTTATTGTTAGGCATGGGAGATGGAACGTGTACCCCCCGAGGTGGTAAGGATGTTTTTACCCCCTTATTTGGACTTGGAAAATAAGTTTGACCATGAAGAAAAGAGTTCTGAGTTTGTCGATGCTACGAAGGCAATTACAAAGGGCATGCTTTCTAATTTAAGACTAAAGCATCCAAAGTTTATAATAATCACTCAGAGCAATATGAATTTCTCACGGATGTAGGAGTCTCGAGGAATCTAAGTACTCCGTGCTGATGTCTTTGTTCTCCACGGCCCTTATATTCCTTGCTATCTTGAGAAACCCAAAAGAGCATGTCTTATTATTGGCCATACCTTTATCTCCCTCCTTCTCCAAAAGTAATTTTTTCGATGTGTCAGGTTTACTCCTTACTGTAATGAAGTTACCCATGGAAGTTGAGTGAACATCATTGCTCTCTCATTAATGTACTGAAGCCATCCAATGCAGTCAGTTTATAAACATGCTCAGGTAACATTCTATTTCATCAAGGAACCTAATTGGGAGACAACTCCATTTTGCTCACAAACTGCTGGATTGTAGCAATCTTCCTGAAGTTTATTGGTAGAAAAAGCCTGCTCCAAGCAAGTTCACTTATAAATAACCTTTGAAGGAGATTCTAGTTTCCAAATTACTCATCTAAAGGGACCCTTGACCAATGTTGGGCCCTCCTAAAAACAGTCATGTATGGAGGTAGTTGACTGAAAGGATCCATTCTTAGGCTTCATTACCCTAATTTCTTTTTTCTTCTAAACTACCCGCCTGGAGCCTGAATAAGTTCCATAGTATTCAAGATTCAAGAATACAGAGGTACGACTATGAGGCTGGCAGAGCATTTCCTGTTCTAGTAAGATCACATAAATTTTAGTGTTTATCGTGTGTTCTTAATTAGATGCTTACTTCTCATTAATGATATGGAAATGTTGAAACTTGGGTAGGTTTGGGAAAATTTGTGTTAGCTACTGGGATGGATTTTATACATCCTTTATTAAAAAGATGAGGGTCAAGGGATGATTGTGAGAATGAGAAGAAAACTGCTTATGCATGCCTTTGCCATCAATTAGAAGTGAGAGAGGAAGATGGGTGGACTCAATTACCTACATAGCCAGTGGGCAATAATAGGATCTTTCTGATTCCATCTACTGTCAATTAGGTGAAAAACAACGATATTGGAAGGCTGATGTTAAATTAGGAGATGGGTGTATGCATGTATAGCGTGACATAAGGTAGGAGGACAGGGAGAACAGTTGAAAAATAGAAACAAATTGAATGTCTGTGTAAGGGTCAGCGGCTTCTGGGCTTGTCTTTATTCTAAAGCTTCATATACTGCGAAAACAAAAGAAAATCGATCAAAAGAAGTTACTCAATATCAAACTTTCATGATATTATGCAGGTCATATTTGTTTGGAGGAGATATTTGCTGAAACATTCCCTCCCAAGTTTCCTTTCCATCTTTATACAGTAGAAGGCTAGGAGCACAAAAAACCAGGTCATAAAGTGCTTTTATGTGTAATTTATCTGAATTGGCCTGTTCCACAACTGTAGTAGACATCATTTTTTTTTTGATGTTATATATCTTGGCTTCAAAATTCTCTAGAGAAGAATTGGAACTCGGTAAGTTATCTGGTTTTTAACATGGATATAATTAAGATTGTTGATGTTATCCAATATCTATTTATTTGATCCGATATCCGCTTATTTGATCCGATATTTGAAGTGATCCGATCCGAAAAAGCAAATAATCGATCCGATTTTTTTTTTTCAAATCAAATATCCGATCCAGTCAACAAAAAGTCAAACAAACCAAATATCTAATCCGACAAATACAAATAATATCCGATCCAAAAAAAAATATTTATATATTTTTTATAATTTTTTATTTTATATATAATTGTATATAAATAAATTTAGATGTGTGTGTGTGTATAATTTTTACTTACTTTATTTATTATTTAAGGCAAAAGTTAATTTAGTTGAAATTATATTTTTATTATAATTCCTTTTTAGATATTTATAAAAAAAAAACACTCTGTGTGCCGATAGACTTCACCCACCCCTTCCTTATTTTAGTTTTAATATCAGATATTTGTTGAGCAAGTCGGATATTTGCTCAACAAATCGGAAAATATCAAATATATTTGTGATTTGGTGGTTTTTTTATATTTGAAATTATATTTGGATAATATCGGTGATATTTGATAATTGATTTGAAAATTCAGATATCCGATCTTTCGGATATCTAAAGTTTCAAATCAAATATCAAATATGAATTTTAGATATCCGACAATCAAATATCGGATATTTGAACCGTGAACAGCCCTAGATATAATAGATGGACACTCATATAGTGGTGGCATGTTGAGTCAAGAACAGAAATTTGAAAATCAAATTCCAAACCAAATCCGTATCTGCATGGTTCTGTGAACTAAGTTCTCTTCATGCTTCTAGATTGGTTTGCTTTGAGTTCTTAAACCCTAGTTGCATTTTTTTTAATATGTTTTATTTATCCATTGGTTCTTATTTCTCTCTCATCCTCTCTTTCTCTCAAGGGTTGGAGAAGGCAGGTGATTATGGCACTTTAGATTAGGATCATCTTTGGCAGCATCATATCAGCAATGTTTTTGTCATTAAATTAGGGTTTAGAATTTTATCATGTGTATTCAGAAATCATTTGTCTTTGGTATCATCATACCAGCAATGCTTTAATTAAGTTCTATTTGCGAGCAAGTATCAACAATCTCTATTTATTTTTGGCCAGTATCTCATCTTCAGACTTGGTTTCAAAGTGGATGGGAGAGAGTGAAAAGCTAGTTTCCAATCTTTTCCAGATGTCACGTGATAGTGCTCCATCAATAATTTTCATTGATGAAATAGATTCGTTATGCGGCCAGCGAGGTGAAGGCAATGAAAGTGAAGCTTCTAGGCGTATTAAAACAGAGCTACTTGTACAGATGCAGGTATGATTAAATTGGTTGATGTGTTGGAAGATCCTATGCCAGATTTTGGCTGCGTCCAATTACTTTTGATTCATTTCTTGCTTGCTTTGTTGTCTTGCTCTGTGAATGGTTCTATTCCTCTCATCAGTTTTCTTTTTAAGAATAGGGAAAATTCTACTTAGGTATTTTGACATTTGGTCTAACTCCATTTAGGTATTTTGACATGGTTTTAGTCTTAGATTATTAAAATGATAAAAAAAATTATTATTATGTATTTTTTATTAAAGTCGAATCAGAAAAAATCTGATTATATATATATATTTTTTGAAATTTGTGTGATTTTAGAACTTACAAAATTTAAAACAAATATAGAAAAATCCATAATATTTGAAAAAATATTTAGATGATTTATATTATCTCATTTTAGGTTAGTAAAATATGTGATATTGAAAATTTTATCATTTTAGTAACCTAACACTAAAATAGCAATAGGATAGTAGTAAAATAAAAATAAATTTAAAATACATGATACTAAAATAGAATTGATTGAAACATGTAATACTTCAATGGAATCAGGCCAAATGCATAGTATATAAATAAAATTAATCCTATAAAATATTTCTTACTATTTAAGAAAAGTCATCAAAACCATGCGATTCCACCATGCAATAAAATTACGATCACATTGGCAATCATGGTGTCATAGTATTGCAATCTTATGGACAATAGATAATTCACTGTGTTTGTTACACTGAATTTCATGGTAGTTGTGTATTTGCATGTATTAGCTATGTTGCAGATCAGCAGACTAAAAATATGATACATATTGCTGATATATAGGTATATCAGTTTTTTTGGGGGGGGGTTATAGGCTACCTCTATGTTTAAATGTTAGCACGGTACCAACTTTGAGTGAAAATAGTACAGAAGGACAAAATTGCTTGTAATTTTTTAGTCTTTTTTAGTTGAAAAAGCTGGATAAGGGTAAAATAGGGAAAAAGTTTCCTAATTTGTGTTAAGTTTAATTGATAGCAGTACAAAGTTAACGAGAAAATAAATTGGTTCTTGGAGACTTGCACTCCCAAAAAACTGAGGGGTGGTTTTGGCTAAAATTTTAATTCCATGGGTGGTCTGGTGACTTTACCCTTTTAGTCATTGCCATGGTCTGCCTTTATACTCAAATTCATTGTTTGCTCGTTTCTCTGCTTGTTTTTATTGGGGTCAGGTTGTCTGGGAGCATAGATTGTGTCAAAGTAGTTGTAGCAACAAATAAAATCCTCTTCTTCTTCTTCTCCCTTTGTTGAGGGAGTCTTACTTTTCTTTTTTCTTTTGATGTTTCGTTGTCTGGGGCTGGGTGGGGCTTTCCCTGGGGTTTATGGTTTGTAATCTCCCTGTAAGATAGTTAAGCAACCATTGGATAGGAAATCTAATTGACTTCAAGTTTGATACTGGTTTGTGATGATCCACGAGTCAGAGCCTGAGTATGCTCTTAGTGGTGTAGTTGCAGCACTGAAATTTGCATTAATGTTTCTAAAAACCTATGCTATGAAGACATCATGTTCTGATTATTAATGTATGAGTAGCCTTATTCACCAATTCTCTTTTCTATGTTCATTTCCAGGGTGTGGGACACAATGATGAGAAAGTGCTTGTTCTTGCTGCAACAAATACTCCTTATGCTCTGGATCAGGTATAGGTGGAAATGAAAAGCTCGATGTACTGCAACATTGTGTTTATTGTATATTCTGGACTGAATTAATGTTATATTCAGGCTATTCGAAGACGATTTGACAAGCGGATCTATATTCCTCTACCAGATTTGAAGGCTCGACAACATATCTTCAAAGTACACTAACACCCCCCTTGTGTCCCAACTTTGTTGTTTTCTTTTGCCTTCATTAGGTATATGTGATATCTGATCCAAATTTTTTGAACTTGAATAGGTCCACCTTGGGGATACACCACATAATTTGACGGAGAGTGATTTTGAGTATCTAGCGTGTAGAACAGATGGTTTCTCAGGTTCAGACATCTCTGTTTGTGTAAGTAAGCTCAGGGTAGAAAATCTTATAAGTTTGTTCTTACTTTTGAAGGATGTACAACAACACGTGATGTTGTATGCAACTCATTTACTTTGTTCCTTGCCTTTATCTTGCTATATGGTGTGCTTGATCTATGTCTTCATGAAGGTGAACACTCACTACAGTAAAATCGTTTAATAGCGACGGTTAAATAAATATTAGAGACGGTTAAAAACCGTCACTAAACATTTACCGACGGTTACATAAACCGTCGCTATTTGCACCGTCGCTAATGTATTAGGGACGGTTTTCAAAACCGTCGGTAAAATATTTTAGCGACGGTTATAAACCGTCGCTAATCTACATTACCGACGGTTATAAACCGTCGCTAAGATACATTACCGACGATTTTTAACCGTCTCAAATATGTATTACCGACAGTTAAGAACCGTCTCTACAAATTATTATTGACGGTTCTGAAACGTCGCTATTAAGCTTTACCAACGGTTACAAACCGTCGCTAAAACCGTCTTACCGACTGTTTTAAAAACCGTCGGTAGTAAATATAAGTTAATATTATCCATCCATATTTAAATCTTCCTATGAGATAACCTGTGAAAAAATATATTAATATTAACCTGTAATGATTTATATCGGACTTTTTTCTAATAATACACATTTGGTATATATAATTCATAAACCTGCATTAACAATATTTCATTAAAAGTTATATATACTAATATATGTTCAACAATGTCCAAAATGACAGCATAGCTACATCAATGTCTAGACTACATTTGTTCGAAATGTACATATATATCAATTTAACACCTAAGGTCATCCATTACAAAATGTCGAATACAAAATATAACCACCCAGATCCAAATAAGTCAGTGTTTGCCTCCGTTGTATATATACACCTAGGTTGATGTGTATATATGTTGGTGTCCCATGTAGTATCTTCAAATACTTCACTGTAGCACAAAAATATATATCGATAGTTAAACAACATTATAAATGAATATAATCTAACTTTCTAATTAATTAAAATTAATTGAGAAAGTGAAGCAGAAATGTTACAAAGTCATATGCATTCCTAGAATGATATTAATTATAATTTTATTCCTACAAGTGTAAAAATGTCCAAAAAACTAAATCATTTAGACATGGTGATAGTGACTTACATTATTTGGTAATTCTATTACCAACAGAAATCACATTGATTTTTTTAGACATGGTGATAGTGACTTACATTATTTGGTAATTCTATGTCCAAAAAATTTGGAAGATACAAATTTCATACAAATCATTTATCCTTTATTTTCTTTTCCTTAGAGCTCCAAACAATAGAAATAGAATTCAGATCTTTTGAAGTGAGAAATGGATTTCCAATCCTAGTTCCATTTCGATCCTGCAACCTGCCTCCAAAGCCCCATGCAGCGAAAGGTCTGTCATAATCATAAAATTATATAACCTCCCCAACCCCTCTTATAGCCTGCACAAAGAAAATCAATAAATGAACTATGCAAGTTCCCGAAACAGCTACAGCTCTCGATTTCTTCAGTACCAATGTCCAAATCACAATGGACACATAGGTATCATGAACAGGGAAGCAGGTGATCAGATCCAAGGTAGAACAGAAAGACAAATTCTGCAAAAAAGGCCCTAAATACATTGCATCAAAGCATGCATTCGAGTAATAAGTATGAAAAGGCAGGGTTCTGTGATAATTGAAGATCTCAAGAAGAAAATGCATCATGTAAAGTACCTTTACACCAACTAAAACACTGACCCATCATGAAAGCCATAATGGAGCAGCATCTGAAACTATGACTCCCAATTAACAATGTTCTTTCCTGGTATTTAAGTAAAATTTTAGATGTAAATCATTTTTTTTGGGTAAAATTTCAGAGCTATCCTTGCTTTTTATCACAATTTGCTATAAAGTATTTAACTAATGCAGGGTCTAGGATGTTTAGAATATTGAAAAAGCAATGTAGCAGGATAAGATTGAAATAAATTCACACAGACATGCAGCTTATATGGGTAAGTTAATAATGTGATATATTATTTTCATCATTTTTTCCACTGACTGATCATTATTTATATTTTGATAAGACAATAATGAAAAAAGGATTATTTCATTTCACTAGATTGGATTATTCTGTCAAACAGAGCCGAGGCCAACTAAAAACTTGATGGGCCAGATAAATGCATGGAACATTAAACCTTCGTGGGTAATTCAACTAGTTATGAGGATTTCCTAAAATTTGAATGGCATACCCCTGGGAAAAAAAATAAAAATAAAAAGAGGAGAGATTTTGACCGATATTGCTGTTGCAAGTGTTTTAACAACCAGAGTAAATAAGCAAATTAATCATCTTAAGCTTGTCCTAAAATCTTCTTTTCCTCAAATTTATACATTTCAACCAACAGCTTCTAAATTGACTATAACATCATGCAGCTCTTCTCATAGTAACTATGCTTTACATCTAAAAATTAAGTAAAACATCACTCTATTGGGGAAACAGGACTGTCCAATCCATCCCAATCTCACTGGCCAAGAAGAAAGCCAGCATTATGACTGCCATGGTCATGGGTTAAAATTTAAAAAGATAATAGATCTGGAAAGTAAATTTAGGAAACTTGTCATGGTTCCTGAGACTAGTTTACTGCTTATCATATTAACTGTAGTAGCCGTATAATTATAAATTGACCACCTACTAAATAGCCAAGCATCTATGGAATTATGAGAAAACTCTGTAATCTACAGTCCCTACCAATGGCAGGTCACTAGTCAAGATTTGTTTACAGTGCTTCTGGAGCTTGGGAGTGGACGAAGTATCCAGACGAGACCTCTTTGCTGAACATATCAAGGAAGTATGCATTTCTTCAAATCAGCAATTCATTTTTCAAAATAAATGCAAGAAGGTGGTCGCATGACACAGACCTGAATTTCCAGCTCTGTAACAGCAAGCTCGCTCTTGAAATTAACAAGAGCATTCGCCTTCAGTTGCAACTGCAAAGAAAACAAAATTAAGGTCATTATTGAAGATAAGTAACAATTAAAATGCTACACCGCTATTACCTCATCTTATCACTGAATGTATACTTAGTGGTTATCAACTTCAAACAAAACAATATGCTCCTTAAAACAAACCCCATTTTTGCTCACAATCAGGAATAATTGCACGAAAGTATCCACTAATAACGATAGTAATTAACAGCAATTGTTAAATCGGGCCTCGAGCTTACCTTACACGGGAGAAGAACGGATGAAGCAGAGTGGCGACAGCAGAAGGAAGGGCGAACACGCGGCGGCAACGGAAGCAGGAACGCCGATGCGCGGCGGCGACTGAAGATGGACGGCGTCTCACTATTCATCGGAGCAAGGAAGAAGGAAAATAGGAACAGCAAGGAAGAAGGAAAAGGAAGAAGATAGGTGTGGCACGGCAGCCGAGAAGAATGGGGAGGAAATAACGCAAACGGGGGGAGGGTAGCTGAAATTTTCAATCGGGCGGGTTATATTTTGGGTTAAAATTATACCGACGGTTTAAAACCGTCGCTAAACTACAAACGATCACTAATTTACCGACGGTTTAAAACCGTCGCTAATATACCGACGGTTTAAAACCGTCGCTAATATACCGACGGTTGAAAACCGTCGCTAATGTTAATGGTTTTTTTCACGCAAGCGACGGTACCATAAACCGTCCCTAATTAAACGTCTATATACGCCGTATTTCCTGTAGTGACTTGTGTAATTAAACAAGTGACCAAAGAGGAATTGTTGCATAAAAATGTGTATGGCTCTGCATTTTACATCCCCAAAACATTTCTAGGACAAAAATGTGAGCAGAAAAGCCTTAGACCACACCCAAAACGTGTCAGTTTTAAAAATATCAAAACCTCATTGATGATACCTTGCAACCAGCTTGCCTTTCAGTCTCTATCGCCTCAGCTGCATGCTGCATTCCATTCATTTGTCTCTCACTGTTCTTTGCTCGCTGTTCTTCACTCTTCCTTCATGTTTAAACAGAGAGAAACAAACTGGAGGTTTTGTGTTTTCTTGCCTTCAGCCTTTCACTAACTACCATCCCCGCCTTTGGGAAGGATTATAGTGGGGGAGGGGTTTGGGATTGGAAAGAGGATGTTAGATGAGTTCAGAGGAAGGGAGGATGAGAGATTAGCTCAGAGGAGCACCATGAAGGACAGGAGGAAACAACTGACCAGGAATGAAGAGAATGAGGTAGAATGAATAGGGGTTTTACCTAGTTATTAGAAGGGATTGGGGCTATTAGGCCTGGCTGCTAAAACTTTAACTCCAATGTTTATTTATTTATTTATTTAATATTATTATTATTATTATTATTATCTGTAGGATTTCAGTTATGGCTTTTTAGTTTGTTCATTTACAAATCTAATTTTTAAATGTATCCCAATTCAAGTTTAATTAATTTTTATAGACGAAAAATGAGAGTTTAAAGAAGTTAAAGTAAAATTCATTAATGATTTATATGCTGTTTCCTATCCCCATTCCTTGCATTTTTTAGTATTGCCCTTCTCCCATGTCCCGGTTCATGTTGCCACCTCCTCACAATGCTATTGTGGATCACTCAATTTTTGTGTGGTGAAGTATGTGACATGATTAAGGCTATGCTTGGCAGCTGTATTATTTCAAGATTATTAGCTAATGTTGCTCACTAAATTTTGGAAACTTTATTACCCTTTTGTCACAGTATGCTGAAATTTTCTCAAACAATCTGAAAAGTTTAAACCTTATGATTATAATTGTCAAAATATATAATATCAGTTTATGTAATAGTTCAATCACTATATTATTTTCCCAAACAAAGTTTAAGGTTGAGGTGGCAGTGATTCAGTCGTGAGATGGACCTCGGAAATATAGACAGATGGTTGGATTAAAGTAGTAGATGGAGGGAGATGAAACTGTGGACAGTGATGGTTTGTTTGAAACTGATTGTTTTTTTTTTTGTTTGGAGGGGGGGAGGGGGAGGGGGAGGGGTTGCTTATTAAAGTGGCTACACAGAAAGTGTGAATTGTGTTCTTTTGTCATGGCTGCACAATCAGTGCCACCCTTTGACATGACCTGGAAATTGGCTGATTTAGGGTAACGGCAACAAATTATATCAGGGACAAATTTGATCAAGTACCACTTGTTGGCTTACGTGTTCAAGGCTTCTTCCTTTGTCCATTTGTTCTTTAATGTCTCTTTTTCAGTATTTGTTTGTCCGTCTCTCCTTGGGCTTTAGGGGAATATTATTTTATTGTGTCATTTCAAAAGGATTTCTGTGATTTCGTCTAGCATTTATCTGGTTACGTGATGGATCCTATGTGGTAATATTTCTGGGTGGTATTTCTTGGGTTTTGTAATGCAGAAAAGCAATCATTTTCAACATATTTGTATGTTTTATGTTTTGAATCTAATGTTAAATAAAGCCGGTTAATGGTGTTTCGAATAGAGTTGATTCACCTTCAATCAGTTGTAGACACTTACTAAGATAATGTTGAATTAAAGAAGATAAAATGGGAGTTTCCTCCTAGTTAGAGAAAGGGTTCATTTTGAGGTTTTTGTTATAGTGAAGTGCTGATTTGTCCAAAGCTTGATTATTAATTTAGTACTGAGAAAAATAATGGTAAATAGAGAATGTGATTTTTGTGCTAATGGATGGTAGGAAGGCATGGCTGGCCTCCATAATCAGACATTATGCGATTTGTCTTACAGGGCAATTCTTTCATTATTGAATTATTTCTATTAGTAATACATTTGTTTGTCAAACAAATTCACAGGTCAAAGATGTGCTGTTTGAACCTGTTCGTAAAACACAAGATGCAATGTTCTTCTTTAATACTAAAGATGATATGTGGATACCATGTGGACCAAAGCAACCGGGTGCTGTCCAGACAACCATGCAAGACCTGGCCTCCCAGGGACTTGCAGCAAAGGTATAGCGTTGTGATCTGTATCTGATTCATATATACTTCAGATTCTGTATTTGATTTTGTCACTCGCAAAATCTTCTTTTAGTAGTGGATTTTTATCTCTTTCGATGGTTGTTGCTAGTTTGTGATTTTCTGCAGTGATGTCCGCGATTGCATTGCATCTTTTTTGTTGAACCTAGACGAATCATTTCTCCGGGAGAACCTGTCTGTCTGTGTTTGCCTGAACCAAAATGAAATTCTTACTGCTCAACAGGGACAAAGGAACAGAAAAACATCCTCATATTCAATTTAGCATAAAAAAGGATGCAGATTTGAGTATTATCCAACATGTATGGAATATCTAGTGAAATGTGCACACCAGGCTTGTCCTTGCCCTTTCTGAAATTCATGACTGATGATTGTGTTGCAGATTCTGCCTCCCCCAATTTCAAGAATTGATTTTGAGAAGGTTTTAGCAAGACAGAGGCCTACCGTTAGTAAAGCTGACCTTGATGTTCATGAGAGATTCACACAAGAATTCGGGGAAGAGGGCTAATTTGTTAGAGAGACAAGCAGCTTGTCGGTTCTCTAAGTAAAGGTGGAGCCATAGTCTGTATTTACTTGTTTCTGATCCAATGTACTTGTTCACCTCTCTTCTTTGTTGTGGAAAAGGCAAGATGATGAGATTTTACTGTGGGCTTGCTCTTGTATTGTTAGGAGAAATTGACATAATTGAAGGAAATTGTTGTTTAAGTTGTATTGTGCTACAACATTGACGCTCAACAGAACAAAGAGCGCGTGTATTTACTAATTTTTCTACATCCTACTGTGGTTATTCTTAATCTCTTTACCAATCGACATTGTTTGATTTCCAGCTGATTATCTTCTATACTGTTCCTCTACTGGAGCGATTATGCCTGAGTTAAGAACAGGATACTATGCCGTTAAGATATAGTTAACATAGACAGTTTTTTCATTAAAATTGGTTAACAAGAATTGCCAGACTGCTTCTCGAGCTGAGTATCATGAGAGCGGTTGTCATTTTGTATTTCAACCCATTACTATACATTTGACAAGCAGTCTATACAGCTGTTCTTCCTGTCAAATGTATAAATTGATATATATGCAAACTAGTGGAACTCTAGAGTTAAACGGGTATTACAAATAGCGAACTGATGATGGTAGAATAACTTCTTGATGGTTAGCAATCAAAGGTGGCAATTTGCCTGATTTACGTGGACAAGGGTGATGGCAATTTGCCTGCTGTTTATTTAAGGCTACATGCAATACTATATATGTAACGTCACATAAAATCTATGAATTTTCCAAACTGAATAATGCGATGCCACATGAACTTTGACGTGACATTACATGATCAACATTAAAGCATCCACTGTAGTAAAATAAAATAAAAAAAACATTGGACAACTAAAATACGAACCACGACATAAAAAAAAATGGATGAGAAAGTGCAAACTTTTTATGGAAAAAATTTGGTTGCTTATGAGACCCAATGGTTTCTTGTGAACTAGGAGAGTTAGTATTGCTCTTTTTTATTTGAGAGCAGTAGTCAATGATTGGTAGTTGAGTTATTGTGTAGTTTAGAAAGCATCTATTATGGTTCGGGAGAAATTTATAAATGTCATCCGAGTTTATTTCTATCCTAGAAGCCTTCAGGAAGAGAAGTTTGAGGAGTTTATTA
Source organism: Tamarix austromongolica (assembly GCA_039764185.1). NCBI lineage: Eukaryota > Viridiplantae > Streptophyta > Magnoliopsida > Caryophyllales > Tamaricaceae > Tamarix > Tamarix austromongolica. The sequence continues at coordinate 9,009,697 of CM077809.1, read as the reverse complement.
CGATTTCTCAAGGGAGTATGATAGAGAATATTACGATCATTTCATGGAGTTAGTGCATTTTGTTCCTTCGGTGACATCTGACCAGGTTGTTTTAGTCTCATTCTTCCAAAGAGGATTGTCTCCTAGTATTAGGAGGATGTTGGACATCAAGGTGTTTGTTGATTTGAGTTTCCTTTTTGAGCACTCACATTGTGTTGTTGAGTTATGCAGAGACCTATAATACCCCGAAATTTTTTTTAACCTAATCCCGCATTATTAACGCCCTAATTTGATTCTAATCTCAAAAAAATATTATTTTAACCTTAACCTAATTTCTTAATCCCGAAGTTTTAACCAAAATTTGAAACCTTGATTTGGATAAATCGTAATTTATAAACTAAAATAAAAACCTACTAAAATTTCAACTAATCTTAATTACTTATGGCTAATCTAAAATCATCTAAACTAATTCCCAACCTTTCTCTTTTTCATTTTCTTTCTCCTTTTCTTTTCTTTTCTTTCTTCTATTCCTTCCGTCAACCTTAAGCCATAATGTTTGATTTTCTTGTAACTTTTACCTACAACTTGCATCCCTCCCCACTTGCACCATCTCCCGTCATCTCCTCTACAAACATCCATCATTCATTACCTTTCTTCTTCTTCTTCCATCTTTGCTCGATCCGCACACCACCATCACCTCCCCCTGCCACTCTTCTTCTTCTTCTTCTTCCTCTCCCCTGTTTTTGGCCTGCACACCACCCATTCCACCACTGTACACCACCTCAACCACCACTCGCTACCCATTGGTTAGTGGATCGACCACCAAGGTCATCCCAACTTTTCCCAACACCGTCGCCGGCCATCGCCGCTGACCGCCTCCTTTTTTTTTCCTTCTTCTTTCTCTCGTCCGTCGCATTTTTATAAAGTGCATGGCCTATGTACAGCCTCAAACACAGCCGTGCTAAGCTAAAATTTCCTATCGCACAGTCGTGCAACTCAGTACCACCTAGTCGTGCGTGATATTTTCTCTCGAACAAGGATGCACCGCTTGTAGCACAACCGTGTAACTTTCCATTTTCAACAGTGTACCCTTATTTTCACCTCCAAACCTTGTCCAAACACCACCACAATTTTACCATAGCTCCACCACACATTCCTCTATGCATCCACACATCTCAAGCTCCCATTTGACTACAGTTATTTCTATTTTTACCCTATTTACCTTGATTTCTCCTTCAATTTAACTCTTCAAGCCTAACCATGAATTTTGTTATGTTTCATAGGTGGTATTCCAGTAGCTTTGAAAGAGGAAGTCTAGGATTTGCATGCTTAAAGTCCAGTGTCCTAGTTGGTAAGGATACTATACGATGTTTAGGGTTTTAGGTGTTATTTGCTTATATGTTTATATTTTTTTTCATGATATTGTTGATATATGATGTAACATGTGTTGATCATGATATTTTGTGAAGATATGAAGATTATGTTTAAAGGGAGTAAAAATGGGTGAGAGGTACCATTATGTTATGTTTTTATTTGTGATTATGTCATATTTGTGGAAATATATCTTATGGTATGAAATAAGGGCTTAAAAATATTATGCTATTGAAAGAAAGTAAGAATGGGTAAGAGGTACCATTATTATTTTGTTATAATAATGTTATATTTGTGGAAATATATCTTATGGTATGAAATATGGGTTAAATGAGTTTTGATAAATGGTTTTAAGAATTCTCATGAGGTATGATGATAAATTATGGACTTGGAAAATAATATGTGTGGAAGGTACAAGATTTTATAAAATAAAGATTATTATTTGTGCTGAAGGGTAATTTGGTTATTATGGGGTAATAAGGAAATTTTGGTATTTTATGTGTTAGGTGGGTTAAAATATGATAATAATAGCATGAGGAATTCTTGAAAGTATTATTTTTGTTTGGGGTCCTTAAATAATTTAATGGATAATTTGGGTCAAACTATCTTATAATGATAATATCATCATTCCACGTGTAAGATCTAGAGGTTATTCATATTCTAAATACGCCATTAATGATTGGCCTTATGATGTTATCTATTGGAATTGGTAATCAGGTAAATTCATGGGAGGTATTATGGCTAAACTGTTAAATTTTAGGGTTTTGGAAATTTTTGTGAGTAATATATTGGGATAGGCTTATTAATGTATGTGTATGGGAACTAGACCGTGAATTATGGGCATGATAATAATGATGATATTCGAGAGTGACTCATCATAAGATGGATAAATAATCAATATGGGATATTGATTGCTATAGGGAGTGCAATTAGGGTTTGAAAGGACTCCAAGACTTGGACATGTGCTATATGTATAGTTTTTTAATGTGTTCTATACCGAAAAATCAATCTTGAATAAGATACTAATCACTTAAAGTGAAAGAGTACGTGAGTAGGGACAAGGTGATCTATTTATATGTATGTATGTATGTATGTATGTATGTATGTATGTATGTATGTATGTATTTTCGTTCCACCGAAAAGAATAGTGACTCGAAAGCACTTTGTCCTAAGAATGTGCTTTAGCCCATTCCACCAAATTAAAAATAATGGGGCCCTTATTCATCGTGAATTAAAAATATAACAGCATAATTTATGGAAAAGATATTAATGATTTAAAGTGAAAGAATATGTGAGTTAGGACCAAGGTGATCTATGATATGTGTGTGTGTGTGTGTGTGTATTCTCGTTCCACCAGGGAAAATAAGGGCTCGAGAACATGTTGCCCTAATAAGGTGATGTTTTCATATCCGTTCGACTAGATGATAATAGTGGTTCAGGTATGTTGTCCTTGAGAAGATGTTTTAGAACGTTCCACTAGTTTAAAAATAGTGAGGTTCTTGCACTCAATGTATATAAAATAATAAAAATGGATTATACTTAATAAAGGAATCTGGATCATTTTCTATTTTATGAGATGTTTCATTTATTTGGCTATTCACTTATTATCTAATGTGTAAGCATGTGCTATTTATATTTCTGTTTCAATAGTATTGTTCCCTTACATAATACATAACGTGCTAATCACCCGTTTTATGGATTTCGCCCATTCCCACGAGTAGGAGGCCCTGATTTTTATGTGTAGGTCTCAAAAGATCAGTTAGATGATTATGCTGCCTATAATACCCTATGTGGGGATGAGTGACTTTATCTATGGTACGATTTGGGGAAGAGTAAATGTTATCCAATCGATGTATTTAATTGGATACCCTTATTGGACTCTTGATCCATGGTATCTCTTCTTTTGTATTTTGTATTGTTAACTCGGAGTTAGGTTCCAAACTCATTATTATACTATAAATGTTCTTTTGTTTATAATTTCCTTGTGTTACTTTAAATGTTTTAGCCTTGTGATTTATGTAAGGATGGTTGCATAAGGTAGAGGTATGTCAATTACGATGGTAACCCTTAACATTTTACTTAATTACTTCTGTTGTAAAAATAAAAATTTTTAATAGTAAAAATTGGGGTGTTATAGACCAATCATTCTATCTAGGCAAGAGGAAGTTAAAAAATTAGGGTAATGATTGCAAGGTATAGTCGTGTGTTGACGACCAAAGTCTCCATAGGAAAGGCGATCAATTTCAGGCCAGACATTACTTTTGTAGTTGTTGTAAAGCAGATCATCCAAGTAGGGATTATGTAGGTAGATTAGTTCGGTGTCTTTCTTGTGGCAAGATGGTATATCATGATTTTGAGTGTTGGTTAACCATAGGAGACAGTGTTATGAGGAGTAAAAATTAGATTAGAGATGTTGGTGCCTTTGTATAATAGTTGTGTTCGTCTTAGGTTCATCTTGGACAGAGTTCCCAAAAAGTTAGAGCTAGGCCTATAATAAAGTTGTTGAGACATGATGGATCAAGCCAAGATATTTACTTAATCAATGGTAATCCAACTACTCCTAACCTCTCTCATTTTGAATCACTTGAACTCATGTTTGGTTACCTTTACATATATTTCCTTTATAGATTTCTCCTTAGTTTATCCCGGTTGGCTTCCTTTTAAGGGGGTAGTGCCCCCGATAAGTTATCCTTAATCCTTTCTTGTGTCACTCCTTCAAGTTATCTATTAAATCATCCATTTTATTTCCCTTGTAGTTTTCTCTTTCTCTATCTTTAACTTTGGCTGATGGTTACCTTATTTCCCCTTAACATTATCGAGCATCCTTACCTTTTTGTTTAAACTCATGGTGATGAACCCTTTCTCTTTTCAACTTGTGCTTCTATTGAATTCTCTTCCCTAATCTTTGACGCCCGTTAACTTCCCTTTTCTATAATCCTTTGATCTTGTTCACTCTCTTTGCCAATTCTTGTTACTATGAAATTCCTATTTCATATAATTTTCATACTCTAGTTGTTTTTCCATTGAATTTTCCTTCTTTGATCCTTTATTCCCTTACTTTAGGTTGATCTTTATCTTTCCCCAATATCTTAATCCTTTGACATATCATTTCCCCTTATCTTGTTTCTAACTACTTCTTTGGTTAAGATTTTTACATTCATTGATCACATTCCCTTGGTCCTTTATTTTGTTAGATTATACTTTCTATAATCCTTTGCCTTCAATGACTTCTTTTCTTTGACCTTTGTTTCTATAAACTATCTTATTTGACTTCTTCAGAGTCACTTATTGTAATACCCCACTTTTTAGGGTCCTTAATGTATGCTAATCTAGGTGTTTGATGGTGATGTGAGTGTGTTTTCTTATTTTAGAAGTGTGTTTAAGATTGGTATGGTTCTTAGATGAGCTTGGTTTGGATTGTGGAAAATACTTCGTTTCATTGGGAAACCAGTCAGCTGGTTGGAGGTACTGATCGACTGGTTTGTCCATTAAATTTGAGTTTTGAAACCTTATGAACTGATCAAATGGTTTGGGCTACCAGTCGACCAGTTGGACTGAATTGGTTGTTCTTCGAACTCAATTTTCCCTATGAATCTTTTTCCCAAAGTTTTCCAGTGTCATAATTATGTTTTAAATGGTTTGTTTTCAATTTTTATGAAGCTTTTGAACTTAACTAACTTGTTTTATTTATTTTCAACGGATTCATGAGAAGTTACTTTCATGTCCTCAGCTAATTTCTCTTCTTCTTCCCTCTTTTCTCTCTCTTCTACAAGATTTTTGAGCAGATTATATGCTCTTGCAACCTCAGTAGATTTACTTAACTTTGATTCTCACCCATTGTTGTCATTATTCCCTTTTTGTGTTCGAAATTCCTAAGGCACATTACCTAGAACCCTACAATTTCACCAATTTAGCTCAATGTAAAAATGCCAGCTTTGAACCTTTAAAAATTACACTTTGAATCTTGGATTTAGACTAGGGTTTGGGGACTTGATTTATACACTCCCTTACCCTTCTCTTTTGAATAGAAACCCTTAGTAATTCAAACTCAAAGTCTTCATTTTCTCTACTCTTCCCTAACCTTCAAACTACCCTATTTTCCTTCACACTTGCTTTGCCACCTTCCCTCTCTATGGTTGTGTTTTGATCTTCCTTTCCTCTTCTAATCCTTTCTCAAGATCCTTTTTGTTTTGATTTTAAGCAAGACAGGGTTAGATTTGGAAAAAAAAGTGAGGTTTAGCTTTCATCTCTGGTGCTCTCTGTTTTCTCATTTGGAAGGTGGGTTTTCTCTAATTTCCTTTCCTAGGTCTTTGATTTTTATGAAATCTTCTTTGTATAATTTCAAAGATTTTACTGAGTTGTAATTAAGCTCTTCTTGAAATGTGTTTTGGTATAGCAAAGGGGTTTGGATTTTCAAATACTTGTGCTCTTTTGGTGTGTTGCTCAACTCCTTTAAGATAAACCATTATCTTCCCTATTTTTCTAAAAAAAATGATATGGGTAAGTATAGCATATGTTCTATAAGTATGTGATATCCTGATTAGTAGAGATGATAATGTGCCTACACTAGTTAGTATAGAATTAATGAATGAATTGGTAGGAAGCTTGGATTAAAGGCTCATATGCCTAAACCACATAACTATGATTCTAAATTTGAAATTTCCTTGACATTCTGGGTGTCTTAAGTGATAATGATATGTGTGACATATGGAATAGATTGTTTCATGATGGCCTAGCAAGAAGAGAATGTGATGCATGATTTCCTAATTAAAGTTAATAAAATGTAAGCATTATTTTACTAAGATTCCCCGCATAACTTTGGTATTTTGATGTTGATTCATGAATACTACTTGTTGAGAACCTTGATTAACCTAAAATTGATGTTCGGATTGATTGGACAAAGGTTATGGAATTTAATCGTGTGTAATTATGTTTTGTGGGGATGCTTTCCACTAGTCTCCAAGATCGATCAACTGATCTTGTAGAGCATCAAGTGGTTGTTCTATGACTTCAGTGGTTTTGATATGAGGTTAAGCCTATCAAATGGTTTGACTAAACCCATTGATTGGTTCCTATAATAGTTGACTAGTTGGGTCAATCGATCGGCTGGTTAGCCTGCGACCCTAGTAGTCTTAATCTCAGGTTAGACCATTGATTAGTATACCCAAATTGATCGACTAGTTCTCATAACAGTCGAAAGGTGAGGTTGACCTACTGACTAGTTCACCACCACTGGGAAGGTTGAAAATGCCCTAACCAATTGATTGGTCCATGAAACCAATTGACCCGTCAGCGAGACCCATCAATTGGTTTTGAAACCCATCGATTGGTCTCAAGTAGTTTTTCTTTTCTTGCCTATTTCTTTTTTAATGTGATGTTTGAGTTTTCTCATGCTTGGATAATGACCTAAGATGCTAGTAGATATGAATTTACCTAGATTATTTAATTAAAATAATGGATTAAGGCCAGTAAATAGAAATTTAACCTATTCGAACAATGTTTGACCTTAATTTAGCATTTGGGCCTTTTCCTAACTATGACATGAATAGATGATTAAATGACTAAAAATGGATTCTTCCTATGGTTAGTATTGAAGTAATGGATCAAAATGATGGATAATAGACCTCTAATGACATATATCATGGCCTTAAAATGAAAACACCATAATTGAAATGAATTTGCAAAGATAGAAGAAGATAACATGAACATATAGGGTGGCCTTGAGTTGACTTTATCTATGATCAACGGTTTTCACTTAGATATTGAAATAAATAGCTAACTAGTTGTGAGTTATGATTGGACTCTAGTTGACCTCTAATTGGGCCTTCACCTTTAGCCTTAGGAATTTAATTGGAGCATACTTTAATGAATAGGTAAGACTATGGTTAAGTAATGAACTATGACTTTGACCTTAGCATGATCTAGAGTTGAATTATGAACAAAGGAAATAAATAGGAACACTAGATGATGTGAGAAACCTATATGGGTGCATTGAATTGAAAAGGTCTTGTTGCTTGGCATAATATTGTTGTGGGCCTTTATGTGAAATGACATTCTAATCTAATAAGACACTAATCACTTAAAATGGAACGAGCACCATGAAAGGTCTGGATTATTTGATCCTTGATTAGCTACCGGGGGTTAGTCTACCTTCGGAAGTTTTTACCTTTGGGTGCCATCGGGAGGTATCCTAGTTGATCCTAGGATCCTCATAGATTCTGATGCCTTTTCTACTCTAGACACTAATGATTTATTAGGAGGTATCGATACTAAAGGATCCTGTCACCACAAGATGGTTATTCGGGTGTGGCATGAGCTAAGACTTATGTCCATCAAATTTCTTCGGCATGAGTCAAGACTTTATGTCTATTTATTTGGATGACTTCCATGATATTGAGAGACCATGGGGAATAATCTCACTTATTGCTCACGAACTTGGGGTAAAATATTTATATACTCACCTATTGCTTAATAACTTGGAGTAAAAGAATTATATGCTCACCTATTGCTCAATGATTTTATAAAGGAATTCTATTTTTACCTAAAACAAAATAATGACCGAAATGAGATCCAAGGGTATAGTAATTGGCTTAGTCTTGTTGTATGATTATGGTTATTGTACTAACGCAATACTCAGTTTTCTCTATAAGTACTTACAAAACTCACACCTCATTTAAGCTATGAATATGCGGTATAACTCATGCTTACCTTCCTTGAATTCGATGTTAATCGTATGATCCTCTTGAATGCCCACTATGGTACATTTCTATGTTATGGCATACTTCCATGATTTTTTGCATGATCTATTACTCCTATAAACATGATCCACTTGCAGAAGAATCTATGGTTAGGAAGTTGTATATGTAACCCTGATTTTCCATTACCTTTTAAGTAATACTCTAAACACTATTAGGTGGATAGTCTAGGTAATGCATGTTCCTTAGGTAGGTAGTATGCATGTTAAAATCTGTATACCCTTTTATGATAGCATAATTATAACTAAGCATGATTCATTGGATCCAAATATATATTGTATGACCTATATGATTGTACATGAATGACATAGTAGGAAATTTGCATGCACATTTTGGTAAGTCGTACCATGAGCATATTGTGTGGGTCTTTCTTGTACTAGGATCTACATGATGGTGGTAGATTAGTTTGCTTAATATGTATGCATATTGATGGGAGTTGTTGTTGCAATCCCCTACTCAATCCCACGAGCAGGAGGTTTGTTGTAGGTTTCCTAATGATGACTAATGAGTGGTCCATCCTCCTCTCAGTATAGGTGGGTTGTTGAGCGTAGGCATTTTGGAAGAATTTTCTCTATGATCCTTTAGTGACCAAGGTGTATCTCGTTGAAATTGATTTGTTTTTGTTAAATATTTTCTTCATATACATTTGTACGGATTTTGGGCCTCTTATCTCCAAGTCTTTCTTGTGCACTCTAGTTTTCCCTTGTGTTTTGATTAGTCAAATACTTAACCTTGTGTCTATTGTGAGATAGGTGGTGAGGCACCTATCTTGTGTTAGATATGATGGTAGCATTCTTTTTTTTTCATAGGTTGGATTTATATTTCTACTTCCTCAATGTTTTAAAACAAAATTTTTCAGTAGTGAAAAATGGGGGTGCTACACTTATTCCTTCTCTTTTATTTATTTTTTGACTTCCTTAATGATTTCTAACCATTTTTTCATCAACTTCTTTTGGTCTTTATATTTATTGAATTCACTTAGTCACTTTCTCTCCATGACCTTACCTTTGTTCCCTATTGACTTTGGGAACGAAGTCTCTTTTAGAGGGGTAGTAATGTAATAACTCATTCTCTCAAACCTTAATTATCATAAGTGATTGGATTATTAACAATTATCCTAAAAGCATATATATATTCTATTATCAAATCTCATTCCGATCATTTTAATTTTAAAAATTTCGTCGATTATTTCTCTCGTTTGCTTAAAACACATTTTAGTGCAATTCTTTTAATTTATGTGTTTTCACTTTTTTCAACCTATTAAAAAATTATGAATCGACCCAATTATATTTTTGAGTTCATCTACCCATTTCATTCATTCATGTTTCATCCATTCCTTTTAAATCAATAAATTGTTAAAAAAAAAATTTACACAGTTATACAATTTTAGCAAATTTTATCATATTTAATCTTTTAGTCATCAAATAAGTTCCAAGACCAAATAATTATATATACTTGGATTTAAAAAAAATATTCCGCATCAATTCGTGGGAATTTGAACCCCTTTTATTCGTTTTGTGCATTTGCAAAAAAAAATAAAGAAAAAAAACACATTTTTATGACTTATTTATTTTTGCCATTTTCATTCATTTTTTGTTTATCGAGCTTTAAACCAACTCTGATATCCAATCTTTTGTATATTTGAGTTTATAAAACTATTCTACACCATTCCATAAATTTATGATTTTTGAAATTTAATTGATATTTTTTCCAATAAATGTCCATTATTGGACTTTCTTATAACTTAACCATTTAATCATAAATAGTCTTCTAACCAAACCAAATAAGATTTGTAACTTAGTTACCTTTCACCCAACCCAAAAGTACAACAAGTACCATAATCACGAGTTTATGACATTTGTCTTATACACTCAACCGTATTCTAAACTCTCTCTTATGCCTCTAATCCTAGCACTTACATGAGGCTAAATTCAAACAAAAAACACACTCCAAACTCCACCCTATTAGATACCACTTTATTTTTGTCAAATCTTACATTCTATTACAAAACACACATAAATTCACAAAATTTCAGCAAGGTTCAAGGTTGATTTGTTTCCAACTTGCACCAACTTGTTCTCTCTTTAGTTTTTCTCTTTTTTTTTATTTTAATTTCGTTTCATACTACAACTTCTTACCATTTACATCCTTGAAATAGATCCCATTCAAACTTTTTCTAAACCAAATTTTTACTTCCCGAATAGCTACACAACTACAATAAGCATTTATCACACCTTGACCTTTATTTCTTTACCTAATTATTTTGTATGTTATTATTACTTTCATGTTTTACTTCATAGAGAAACCATTTTCACCAAGGAAATCATGCCCCTCCACTCTTCTTTTTCCTCTTCTATCTACCTTGCTGAGCAACCTTAGAGGTTTTGTTATTGTTGTTTCTTGTGTTGTAGTAGAGATTTAATACCTTTATTGCCCTTTGTTCTCCTTGTTTCTCTTCCCATTAACCCTAAAACACTTTGACCTCTCATTCCTTAGTGGTTGTTAGTAGTTTTTGGTGGTGGTTTCCAAGCTTCCATATTCAAGAGTAAACTTGTCATTTCACTTCTTCCATTTTATTTCCTCTCTTTCTCTTTTTCTTATTTATTGATCTTTGTTTTTATAACTCTTTTATCTTATATTCTTTAAGGTTACCAATTTTTTTAGATAAGGATTTTAGGAATTTTGGTAACCAAACTAACCTTCAGAAATAGAATTTTGTACTAGGTGCAGTATATGTTATTTATACATAATTAAATTTAGTTTAATTATAAGCATGAAATAACATCTTGGAAAATCTTGTATGAAATATGTATGTTTCTATCTTATGCGTATATGCTTGAAAATTTGATAAGAGAACGATTTGTGTGATTTTTCCATGTTCTTATGTCTTATGGAAATATGATGAATATTCAAGTGGAGTCCTGTTGAATGTATAATAGAGTTGTAGATGAGTTTTTTTATTTTAAATTTATCAAAGTATGTCTTTTTATATATAATAGGATATAGAAGCTAGGTTATGAATTTTGGAGCATTAAGAGTTGAGATGATTTTTTTAAGATTTTAGAAAGCATGGGTATATTGGGTATTACCAAAAAAGTTGAAACTTTTAAGTTTACCATTGTCTTCATTGGGTCGTTTACATACAATTTGGTATACAATATGTTTGGGTTTTAGGTTGTTTAGAGTAAGTTATGCATTTTAGAAGTTTAAGGTAATTTTAGATAAATAAGGATATTTTGGCCATTACATGTAAATTCACAAAATTTTGAGACCTAAGTAAATATTATGTTAATAAAATAAGTTAAAATGAATAATTTTGACACTTGGGTGAAATTTTATGAATCTACATAGAGAAGTTAATTAAAATAATTAATTAAGCAAGAAAACGAAAAGAGAAAGAGACATTTTGGGTACATTGAGTAATTTTAGCATTTATTCCTCGGTATCCATATTTATGTTTCATCATAAAATAATTATTATTTAATTGTAACCCATTTAGCATGAAATACACCTCTCTTATTAATAAGATAAGTTAGTTAACGTTAAAAATATTTCAATCATTTTATGTGTCTTTAGATTAGTTATTTGATTTAGCCTTATATATAAACCTTGATTGGCTTAGATGTTAGTTATTGAACATTGTATTGAATAATTGGAGTTAATTTACATTAAGATATAATTTTATTGGGCCTCTCATAGTATGGAACTTGGGCTTTAATACCTTATATATTCAATCGGGCCATAATGGCATATTTATGGGCCTATGTGCTCTAAATGGTTTGGGTATTGATTCCTTTATGGATCAAGTGTGTAGATAATACCAAATTTTAATAAAAATAATTGGGTTATGTTCACAGAAATGATTAAGTGATATTCTGTGGTCCTATATTCTTGTTTGACTTAGATCTTTGATAATAAAAAATTAATCACTTGAATTGAAAGATATCGAGTCATGGCTTGTACCACTCAGGGTAACTATCCGATTCAACTTTGGTATTTACTTGGTACCATTCCGGTGTTTTCTACTTTTTGATCCCTGGTGCCTTACAATGTTGAGGAGCTCATCTTCTACTCTATAAGTGTCTTGAGATATTTTAGCCCTATAGAGGGTATGCATACTTAAGTAGCTAGGTGTCTCGTTATTTGATGGTTTGGTTACGCTTCTGGGCGGGTCAGCTAAGGCTAGTACCATTTGTGTACTAGATTAGTAGTTATAGATTCTTTGAGTATCTTCCATCAAGTTAAAATAACATGTTTGTGGTGATTATGGTAATAAAATATAATAATCAATGAATCTCATCTATCCATACATTTGTATTACATTATTTTATAATTTATGTTTGTGTTTTCCTCTTCTTAATTGACATCTATATGTAAAAATGTTATTATATGTTCTGTTACTTTCTTAGCACAGGCCTCATGTATATTGCTATCTCTTTAGAATAGTTGTGTTACTCAAGTACAAGATGCGTATTGATACTACACATTTGTAGACATTGTGTCACATGTATTTGATGATGATCCAGCTAACTTTGAGGAGGTTCCTTAGGTATAGTGATGCAGGTTTATACCTTGGGGTTAGGGCACAGAGTTATATTTATCTAAGGTTACACATGTTATGTGTCCTAGATTTTGAATATCTTTTTCATATTCTTCATCCCTTTTGTCCCTATTCACTCTTTTTATGTATTATATTATCTAAAGTATTTACTCCATAGTATGTTCTTACATTTAATTTATTAAAGTCTTTTACTATTTCTATCTTTTTCCGTAAGTTTTGATTTATTTTTTGTAAGATTTTAGTCTTGCACTCAGTACGAGAAAAGTATGGGTTAGACTCATGCTAAGTATGATTATAACACCCGCTATATTATGTTAATGGTTATTCATAAATACAAAAAAATTAATAGTAAACTTTAGGGTGTTGTATTATGTGTTCCAAAAAATTACCATAAATGTTCGACAAAATCCAATTTAAGTTAATGATGGGATAAATGGTCACATACTTTAGTAACTTTTCATAGATAAGAATCAATGTCAACTATTAGACTATGATTAACTATAGGAGGGATAATATTATTTATTACAATATCAAATGTATCCACACAAAAATTACTTTAGTAAGTATTGTGTTCATCCTTGAAAATCATATTACGCAATACGATTCACTCATATACTATGTCCTTTAGCATAACTACATCCCCAAAATGCCCCGAACCACAGATAATTGTGAAACACCCCTGTAACACTCCAAATGGAAAATTAACATCCTTTCTAGCAACTTCTTGACACTCAACAAATACTTTTCTCTTTATCCCTTGAGGAATTAGGACGGTTTTGACAAAATTTCCCACTCTTGGCAGATACCATATCTTAGATAGTAACCCATATGATATTTTGTGTCATTCATTATGTAGTGAACTTTGGGAGCTCAACCTTTATAAATCTCTTTGAACATTGATGAGCCACTAAGAATAGTGAGGTCATTATGTAATCTAAAGCAACCAAAAAATGCATGCCAAATCCATAAATTTTCTGATGCAAAAAATTCTATCATGATAGTTGGGGCACCATGGTCACCACAACAATATTAATCATTATATACAATGGGATAAAATTTTCATTCCCAATGCAAACAAGTAATACTTCCCATCAGATTAGAGAAGTCACACCTTTATCCTAATCAAAGGAGGCATTGGACATCATCATTAATTGGATTTCTTAAGCAATGTGAAGAAAATACCACATTCACATCTCTAACAAAATTCCTCAAACATTATATTATATTTATTTATACAATGCACACATATTCATCCATACAATCAGCAAGCATCCCATAAGACAACATATGTATTGCGACAATCAATTTTTTACAATAGGGATAATCCATTTCTACAACTTGTGTCATAACTCATCAAAAAGTATAAAGAATTAGTACTAACAACTTCCTTAATTTGAAGGATTAAGTGACTTCTCATACACAATCTTCAATGAAATTTTTTTTTCCATATGTTGGACTCTTAGAGAAATAATCATTATAGAGTCATTAAAGATATTCTTCACAATTTCTATCTATATAGGATTGTCGCATTCTTCTACTATGATCATCTCTCTCAATAATATATTTCATCATGTTTTCATAAATCTAAGTAGCTTCTTGAAACACAATATCAGTAGTTTCCTTGGCTATTTGACATAGTTATTCATGCATTTTAGAGAGGAATAGAAAGAACATAAGTTGATATTGTGGAGTGTTTTGAATGGTGTGGAATTTTGTTAATCAATACATACGAGAACCATAGGCCTTATTGTGGAGTTTTATGAATAGTTTTAGATGACATGATTGTTCAACACGGTTGTAAGATAATATCTAGTCTTGTTACTAAGTTATTGTAACTTTGCTTTAATGGAATTGAATCTAACATGATTTATAAATAGTGTAGCAAGATAATTTTTATTCTTTTCAAAAAGTTAATGCAGATCAACTTTAATTAAATTGAATCTAACATGGTTGTTCAATGTGGTTGTAAGATAATGTCTAGTGTTATCAACAAGTTATAGTAGCTTGGTTTCAATTGAATTGAATTTTACATGATTGTTCAATGTAGTTGTAAGATAATGTTTAGTATTGTCAATACGCTTCTACGACTTCACCTTAATTGAATTGAATATGATGTGATTGTTCAATATGGTCATAAGATAATGTTTAGTCAATGTATAAGAAAATTACTATGGTTTCAGATAAAACAATTCACTAATTTATCTTTAAGGAAGCTTTAATAAAAAAAAAGAATAAAATTACAATGTTTAGATAAAACCATACAACATAAAATTAAATATTACAACACTATGATGCCTTAATTAAAAGTAAAAACACAATACTACCTCTCATTATGGATTTGTAACACCCCAAATTTAATACTCAACTTTTTTTATGGAAGCATAAGTCACAAAATATTGGGTATTACCACCATACTTAGGATAATTTCAATTTCCTTACCGTCCTTATGTCAAGTATTAAGGCTCAAAACAAGTGAGATTAAGAATAAAGGAGTGGAAATAAAACACAATAATATAGATAAAGATTATGAATGAAAATCCTTTGTGCAACAACGATAACCAAAATACAATAATGAACACAAAAGTCCAAGGACAAACTAATACAACAAAAATTAGCACCCAAAGGTATGACACTGGTTTGCCCCAACTTTTAGACCCAAAAACCCATTATGAGAACAGATTTTCCTCTTAAGGACCCCACTAATTCTCACCACGCTTATATGCCTCATGCAGCTCCATGTCCCACACATAATCATCTGCAATTGTAGTATCAGTATGACTTCCTTATACTGAGTAAATCACATTACCTCACAAAAGGTAGCATGCTCACATTGTACATAAATGCATAATAATCAGAAATCATGCTTAAAGCACATAATACATGTGATAACAAGATATAATAAACATGTTATAACAAATATTTCACCAATGCATCATGCTCATCATACTAGCATAGTTAATCATTTCACATCCACCATAAAACACATACTAACTGTATCATAACCTATGACCACTAAGCTAGTGCGCTAAGGATCTACTTAAAGTTGGAAAAAGTTGAAAAGACCCACCTGACCTGACCCGACCCACACAAAACCCTGTTGCAAAAATAACGTAGATTTAGAGAGATACACACCAAATTGAGATTAACAAGATTATACACAATTGAGAAATCACACACAAATCAGACCAATTCAGGAAAAGTCAAGATCTTCATTCGTTCTCTTGTATAATTACAATATGATTAAACCAATCAATCAATTACACAATTACACAAATCTACAATTATATTTGAATGGATAATTTTATGTAGAAGAAGAAGAAGTTGAGGCACACAACTCTCGATAGCTAGGGTAGAAAATGATACTCCTTATAGCCATTTTTTGTCGGGTGTTGTTTATCCCTATGAGAAGCTACTGCCTTGTTATAGGTATGATAAATCAATGTTTTTGTTGTGCTTACCTGTAATGGGTGTTTTATGGGTAAGTTCAAGTGTATGGTTATGTAAATATCTCTCTGTGTGAAATTTTAATCATTTATTTTTTTTTATAAATGTTGTCCTCTTTGTTTTGTAATCTCACATCATTTTTGGATCAATTGTTTTGTAATCTCACATCAACGTAAGTTACTTAACACATAACATGTTATTATTTAAACTTCTCCAAAAATAATTTTTTTAGTAGTAAATTTTAGAGTGTTTTATTTGTATTATAATAATTTATTATAAAAATAATTATAATTATAATTATAATGACATTTTTAATAAATTTTTATTTTTATAAACATTATTATTATAAATAATTATAATATTATTAGAAATATTATTTTATGTAACTATAACTAATAATAATTAAAAAATTATTTTTATTAAAATAAGTATAATTATAATTATTAATTCAATATTATTAATAGTTTTCATAATAGTAATAACAATATTATTAGTTCAATTATAATAATCATAATAATACTTATTATAATATCAATTAATAATAGTAAAAGTAATGCAAATAATTATTATAATAATTATAATATTACTTAACTATTAGTATAAATACTATAGTGATAATTAGTATAATAATAATAATGGTAATAATAATTATGAATAATTATAATAAAAATATTATTATTAATATAAATATTATAAATAATAATGATTATTGTTATGTGATGTGATTGATGTTAATGTTATTAGATATAAAAATAACCTACGAGCTCAATAGCATCAATAGTAGATACTGCATACGATCATTTTTTCAATTACCATCACTAATCAAATTAAATTAACTATTAATAAGTGTTTGTATTTTACATTTATTTGTGATACAAACTAAATTAAAAATACATGTGTGAGAACCATTTTGAGCCATTGGATTACTAAGATATAAATAATTGAGATTAAACCATGTATTAAACTAAAAAACATGCATCTCTCTCTCTCTCTTAAATTTTCTTCGTCTCTTACGCATCTCTTCCGGTACTTTTGGACATCCTCGTTAATTTCTCTAGTTTTTTATTTCTGTAATCCCCCTAAATTTTAGAAAATCTATAATTTAATAAATAACTTTTTTAAAAAATAAATTAACTTTTAAAATTATTTAATTTAATGACTTTATGGATTTTTGAGTGTATGGATAGGAGTATTTAATAAATTAAAAATAAATATTTTTTTATTTTATCACATTTTTTAATTAAATAATTTTTCAAACTAATAAATACTAAAAGTATCAATTTCGAACCAATATATTAAATTATATTAAATTAAATTATTTATTCAAGGTATTACATTTTATTATTTATAAATTAAATTAAATTAGTTTCTCATTTTCCTTTTCCTTTCCTTCTCCTTTTTCTTCTTTCTTTTCTTTTCATTTTTTTCTTTCCTTCAGGCTGCCAGGCCAGCCCTTCCTCCCCTCCCTTGCGCACTGGGCCTCGGCCCATCACTCCCTCCACCTTCCTTCCTCCCTCTCCCGCATGGCCCGTGCGACACAGCCCAGCCGCCCCTCCTTTCTTTTTTTCCCAGACCGGCCGACCTAACCTTTTTTCCTGCGTCGGTCTGCCCGTTCGCACCTTTCCCCCCTTCCCTTCTTTCTTCTTCCACGCCCGACACCCTGAGCAAGCCAGCCACCGCCTGCAACTACCATGCCCGGCCACCACCTACCTCCCTGCTACTCCCTCTCTATTTTCTTTCCTAATTCAAACCAAACTAACCCCTGCATCCCTATCCCGCATGCCCTCTTCCTTTCCTTCTTCTTCCCTCCCTTTCCCCTACCAACCGCCACCTCCCTGCCACCCTTCGTCCTATCTCAGACCAGCCACCTACCCCCTCTCTTCTCCCTCTTCTTTTTCTTCACCTCTCCAGCCTCCTTTCTGCCCCATAGTTTGAGCATCTCCCTTTCCCCGACCTCCCTCTTCTCTCCTTTCTCCTCCTTCCCATTTTCCCCCGATTTTTGCACGCCACTGCTAGCCGCCGCTCCAACCACCTCACCAAGCCCCTACGCCGCCCACTGCCACCCTATACCTCAGCCCTGCACCACCATGAGACCACCCAAGCCACCCTCGAGCCCTACAGCTCCTCCCTTCTCCAGCTCTTCTTTTTCTCCCTTATCGCCAAACCACCTACAACCGCCTCGTTCACCGCCGTCCTGCCACCTCTGCCACCACCCAAACCACCAATCCACACCCTGCAACCCCCTCTACCACCCCCACACCTTCTTTTCCCGAAACCAGCCCCTTCGCCCCTCCATTCTTCCCTTCTCTTTTCCTTCCTTCTCAGCCACGCCCAACCCGACAGCCATCTTCGCCACCTTGTTGACGCCACCTCCACCACCCTATGTCGTCGGGAAACCATCCTTAGCCTCCACATACACCCCCTCTTCACTTCTGCATCCTTACCTTGCCTCCAATCCTCCCCCATCTACCTCCTTTTCTAGCATAAAGTCCCTAAACCGAGCCACCTCTCCTCCCTTCTACCTCATTACCTTCGAACCCTTTCTTCCCCCCTTAATTTGCATGTGGCTCATGTTGTTCATGCAGCGTGAGCTCCACATTATTTTGGAATTTATTTTGCTAAATTTTGAGGTATATTAATAGTTAATTAAAGTGTATTATTATTAAATAAATTTTTATAAAGTTTTATCCTTTTTAATTTCCTACTTCTAATATAATACTTATTGATATTATTTTTAGGTGTTGAGTTGCTAATTAAGCTTTGAATCTTTAACCGGGATACCGGTAAGGTTTGATTTTTTCAGGATTAAGGTAATCGTTAAACCTCACTTAAATGCATGGAAAAACGTATGCTAGCACATTAGGGATTTTAGTATGATTTTATGCATGTTTTGTGTTGCCTAGTATGATATATATATATGGTTTCTTATATTGATTGATAAAAAGAAAAGAAAAGAAAATTATGATAGCTTTTGTGCCATGTGTAGAGATGATACTTAAGGAATGAGTTTGATATTTGATGGAAATGTTAAATGCTTGTCTATGATGTATTATGTTGCTAATGCATGAATAGTATTATTATCTAAGGGTATTTTAGTAATATGCTTATGTAAGTATGTGATCTAATATATGTAGTTGCTAATGAGTATTATGTTGAATAATGACAAGTTGGTGGAGCTAGATGATAAGAATGAAGTGCTAATATTAGTATTTTATGTAGTGGTGGTAAATTCATAAAAGTGCTGTAATAAAGGGGTTAAGTGGAAACTTTATAAGTGAAAACGGTATTTTGGAAATTTTGTAGTAAAGGGGTATTTTGGTAATTTTGAAAGAAAGGCGTGAAACGGTGATTTTGTGAGAAAAAGGGTATTTTGATAATTTCAAAAGAAAGGGTGAAATGATAATTTTATAAGTAAAAGGACAAAATTGTAAGTTGTGAGAAAGAAGGGTATTATGGTAATTTTGAAGGAAAATGGCAATATGGTAATTTTACAAGTGAAAAGGGGTATTGTGGTCATTATGGAAGTTAGGGGTATTATTGTAATTTTATAAGGAAAAGATGGTAATTTTTCAAGTAAAGGGGCATTATGGTAATTTTGGAGGTAGAGAGGCAAAATAGTAATTTCATAAGTAAATGGTAATATGGTAATTTTATAAGTGAATGGCGAAATAGTAATTTTATAAGTAAGGGGTATTATGGTAATTTTGGGAGTAAAGGGGTAATATGGTAATTTTGGAAAAGAAGGGAAAAATGGTAACTTTGTAAGGAAAGATAAAAATGGTAATTTTGGATGTAAAAGGGTAAAATAGTAATTTGTAAAGTAAAAGGAGTGTTATGGTAATTTTATAAGTAAAAGGGTATTGTGGTAATTTTGTAAATAAAATGATATTATGGGAAACTTGGGAGTAAGGGGTAACTTGGTAATTATGATGACGATGAAAGATAATTTGGTAATTAAATTATGATTATAGAAGGGCAATTGGATAATTATGATACTAGAGAAGGGTAATATAGTAATTATAAAAATGGAGAAGGGTAAATTAATAAATATAAATATGGAAAAGGGTAAATTGGTAATTATAATTATGAAGAAGGGTAAATTAATAATTGTAATTATGAAGAAGGGTAATTTGGGATTTATGATAATTGAAAAGGGTAAAATGGTAATTATAATAATTAAGAAGGGTAAAATGGCAATGATAATAATTGAGAAGGGTAATTTGGTAATTTTGATAATGGATAAGGGCGATTTAGTAATTTATCCAACTAAAGGGGTAATTCGGTAATTATGATAATGGAGAAGGGTAATTTGGTAATTTAACCGACTAAAGGATAAGTTAGTAATTATTTAACCTACTAAAGGGGTAAATTGGTAATCGTGATAGCAAAGATGAGTAATTTGGTAATTTATTCACTAAAGGGCAAGTTCTGGATTGTAATAAATGAAAAGGACAAATTGGTAATCTAACAAACCAAATGGGAGACATATTAAGTGTAGCGATTATGAGGGGAAATGGTGATCTAAAAAGTGTAAGAGATAACTTGGTAACCTAAATTGGATAAGGGGTAATTTAGTAATTATGCAACCTAAAGGGTAATATGGTAATTTGTCAAGTAAGGAAGGGATGACTTAGCAATTATATAAGTAAGGGGTAAATAAGTAATTTGTACCTAACATGTCGTTGTGATTGTGGAATTTCATAATATAATTTAAATAAGGCTGATTAGCCAGGAAAGAGTATTTGATAATTAGTAAGTATCACGAGAACAAATCCTAATTCGGAATTAGATGAGATCATGATGGGCTTAATGGTTTCTTTGTGATATCTTGGATAACCGTCTGAATAAGAAATGATTAATGATATCAGAACGATTGAAAGTGAATAAGTATCTGGTTAATGTGCTTTTTGTGATCACCTTAATTAAGACACTAATACTTAAAGTGAAAGACCTCGAGATCGGGAATGGTGACTCTTTAGGATTCGCTACCCTAAAGATGTGGTTTAGTCCACGATTATTATAGTATTTGCTGATGTGCCTTTGTGCCCCAGCCAAGCCCTATATCTTACTCTATCTAGCTCTACGGACCTAGTTAGGGGGTATGCATACTTATGGGTTAGGTATCCTTATCGGTAGGGTACTGAGTAGCTTTATGCACCAGTACGACCAGGGTACCTTTGCGGCCTTGGGTTTGTGGTTGAAGGGTACTGAGTAGCTTGTATGCATCGGTACGACCAGTGCACCTTTGTGTTTCGGGTTCTTGATCTCCCGTTCGAGGCAAATAAATATAATTGTTGTGCTGATTATAGAAAGGAAAAATACTAATTACGAAAGTGAAAGATTAATGAGCCGGGCCCAGTTGACTTATGATGATGAGTACTGATCTACCGGTTATAATAGTGGCCCAGGAGCGTGTTGCCCTAGTAAGTGATTATGAGTACCGATCCACCGGATATAATAGTGGCCCAGGAGCGTTTTGTCCTGGATGATGATTTTATGTATTCCGGTCCACCGGCTAAAATAGTGGGGGTCCCGAGCTCAATAAAACAAGCATTGGATGTGAATAAATTATGGAAAGATATTAATTACTTATAGTGAAATACCTTGTGAGTCGGGGCCAGACCGGCCACCGGCGAATAATAGTGGTCAGGAGCGTTCTGCCCTGGAGACCGATCCACTAGCAATAATAGTGGTTAGGAGCGTTCTGCCCTGTATGTATTTCGGTTCACCGGCTATAATAGTGGGGTTCCCGCACTCACTTGGATATAACCAGAGAGATGATTGAATAATGATTGACTAATGGCTTAAAGCCCAAAAGTATCGATCGTACGTTATAAATCATTGATATGTGGCAGCCTTGTTATATATGTGATTGCTATTTATGCACCTCTCATTACATATGTATATAGCTTGCACTATGTGTTGCATTGCGGGCCTATTTTTAAGTGTGGTATTAAAGGGTTACTTAGTACCATAGTACTGAATGGTTCCACTCGTGGGGCCCCTGCCTATTCAATGGGCAGTGCCCCTTGCAGGTCTTTTTAGGTGCTACTCAAGTGGACAACGGGAAAGAGAGTAAGGAATTATCCGGAACAGTTTAGGGTTTTTCTCCTTCTCTTTTAAATTCATGGTTTTAATGTTAAGGTTGCTAATGTAACCACCTTTGGTAGATTTTATTCCTGTAAATGATTTGATACGCTACTCTGATTTAAAAATGGATTGTAAATTGTGTTTTATACTTTTAGCCTTAGCACTTAGTACTGGAACTGTAGGAGTGAACCGGTCTGGTACTAGGTGTGGCGGTAATATCCCCAGAATTCACGATTTTATAATTTTACTTCTGCTAACTCTTTTAAATAAAACGAAATTTTTTTTAGTAGTGAATTTTGGGGGTGTTACAATTTCTTTGTAAATTTATGTTGATTTCCATCAAATTTATGCTTATTCATCTCTGGTGTTATTGTTGATTTCAATTTTGAATATGGTGATAATTTATATATATACTCCAATAATTAACTATGCTACTCGTTTTGGGTCAATTTATGGTAGTTGTTGTCAGCAGGGAAAAAATTAATAAGTTTGAGTAGCAGATGAAGCAATGGCAATTATACCACCCAAGAAAGTGAGAATATTTCAATAACTCTATCCCTTGTGGTGGTCATCAAGCACCAACTGCCACTTTCATCCCCAATAATCACCACGGTAACCTTCGTCTCCATTGTCACTAGGGTTGTTAACGAGCTGAGTTGAGTTGAACCGGGGTAGGATTGGGCTCAGCTCATCTACTAAACTAGCCTAAAAATAAAGCTTGAGTTTGGCTTGTTTATAAATGAGTCAAGCTGAGCTCACGAGCTTTTGTACTGTAAACGAGCTCAAGCCCAAATCTATTATACTCAAGCTTGGCTCATTTAATAATCAAGTCGAGCTTGAACCTAATTTTTAAGCTTGTTTAACTAAATAAGCGAGCTGAGCTGAGCCTTTAACGAGCTGAGCCCAAAAAGCTCATAAGCCAGCTTAGTTTGTCAACAGCCCTAATCATCACTAATTTTCAATAGCATTTTCAATTGTTACTATAAGATGGACATAGAGTCTTAGCAATCCATCAAAGCCAAAACAGTCGAGGGAGTAATAAAAGGAGAAACAGATGATACTTCCGACCCCAACCCCATGTAAATAATAAGTAATAAAAAATCATTTATAAAGTATGTTTACGTATATATATCCTTTTAAATATATAGGGACATGGCATGCTGCCACATTCATCTTTCTTTGATTATTTTCAATTACCATCGTTGATCAAATTATATATACATAAACGAAGATTAAGGGTCGAACAAAAAGCAAAAATAAACACAATGAAATCAAGAAAAATCATATGAAGATGAAACCATAGCTCTATTTTATATTTTAATATTTTATACATAATTTAGATTGTTTATTTAACTTAATTATGTCTATTTCAATTATTTATTAACTTATCTATGATATGTTAAAATCCTTTTTATATTATTTAATTACTTAATTTCTTGATTTATAAATATCATATTTATTTTATATTATTATTATTCTTAATTGTGTCTAATTAGTAGATTGTTAATATTTAATTACCATTTAGCAAGTTGAGTATAGATCGACAACCGATTCTCTACTTTAAGTTGAATAATATAAATAGAAATTGAATGCTTTATGAAAACAATTACAAAATTTTATCAACAACGGGAGATAATACTTAAGCAATTAATTAGAATTAATGTCCCATTATTTGTTTAAATCTGCTATCAATATATAACAAGAATAATAATCTATGATATGACCATGTGGCTTGCGAGATTCAATTAATTATATTCTCCTGTTAATAAATAGTAGAAAATTAAAAAGTTATGTAATTAATTAATTAATTAAATTTTATGATTGGATAATAATGAATCCAGGCTCATTGGTAGCTTTTATTAATTGAACTAATCTTTATTAGATTTTATTTATTATTATATTAGATAATATTTTCAGAAGCTCTCGGTTTAGATTAGCAATTTTTTTATTTTTTCCCGATCATCTAAGGTTGATTAGAGTGCTTAAATAATAAAAATATAGATTTTGATGACCCTTGATAGATGACGTGTATCTTAAAATTTTCACTAAAAGTGCCACAAAATTTTGGTGGAAAATCAAAAATAAATCTCTAAGGCTTGGAGAATGATTTTAATTTACAACCAACATCAAAACCATAGTGAAAAAAAATTCAGGGAACTTTAGATAAATCATTAATAATTAATGCAATAGCTTAAGGTATCAGTTTTTATGATAACTGTCATCTAAACCATATATAGCAATTAATGAAGTAGCTTTTGATACTAAATTTAATATACTAATGTATTTATTTTTAAATAAATTTAATTTTTTGTTTGAATTTTAAATTTGGATAAATAATATTTTTTATATAATATACTAATAATAGTAATTGATTTGTTCAACTACCTTGGCTAGTTAGGTTTCTGGGAGTTAAGAATATTTCTCGAGCCTACTTCATTCGTTATACTTATGTTATCATGATCAAAATCCTTGATATTCTTATTTTATTTTATTTGGCATAAATTAATTTCAGAAAAATATTAAAGGATGGTAAACTAATATTCGTATGTTTCAAATATTATTTTTATTATTTATATTACCTACTATATACTATTACTTTAAAAGAAAATATTATTATTTTTTATTAAATACTTAAATTATTCATTACTATATGAGGGATATTATTGTTACTACAGTAGTGGTAGTAGTAGTAGTAGTACTAATAATAATAATAATAACATTATTTGAATAACAATGATATATATAATTTTTGTTTTGTACTATGTCTTTTAACTAATTATCCATATTAGTACTATATGTTTTAATACTAGTTTTACTTTAGGACTATCCTATTAATATGTTTAGTGCAAGCCCACTAAAATGATAAAGCTTGTAATATTATATAATTTTTGTGAGCTAGAAATTTTTTAGGTCACTTGAATACATTTTATATTTTTTAAATTTATTTTCATTTAACATAAAAATGAAATTAAATGAACCTAATTAGTTCGGTATAAAAAAAATCATGAAATTTATTATTTTCTTTTATATAAGTTCTGCCGTAAAGAAAATAATATGTACAAAATAAAATATATTCATTTGAGGAATAAAAATAGAAAAAAAAAAAGAAAAAATAGTTAAATAAATTACAGATAATAGATACGTTTTATTTATAAAAAAAAAATCCTCCCTCCAAGTTCATATACAGTAAGAATGTAAGATTTTTATTAACTATGATTGTCAGACTCTGCTCATTCTGTGCCGCCCATCTACCCAGTCAACGGAGGTTGGTCGATTTTTATTGCCATAATAGTTACTGAAATTAGACAGAGCACCCTTGACAAAACAATTAAAACAAACCAGTAAGTACCGAACAGTAAGTATCATGGCATGGCAGGAAATCAGATAGCACTAATAATATCACATGATTAGTAAACCATAAGCTAAAAGTACTAGATTATACGAGATACAATCTGATTCTCTTTTCAACGATGCACATGCAACACAGATCTCAATCTTGGGAATATAATATACTTGTGCGCCGAGCTAATAACAATTAAGCTTACCGATGTCGTTCCCAAACCAAGCAACTAACTCTTGGTTTTGAAGAACCCTTTCTCTCTTCGTTTGAGGAAGTGCTGTAACATAATCCAACCCAGCACAGGCTTGGGCAGTAAATTTCCTAAGCTCCATAATAGTTGATGTCGCCAGTACGGTACGCACAGATGCCTACGGCCAATCCAACTGATGCTTGCTTTGCTGAAAACCTCTGGCGGAGCCATGAAGAAAGTATTTGAAAAAGATCTATCAAAAGGTACCATCTTGGTTTCCACCATTGCTATAATCTGCAGACGACGAGGAGACCAAGTTATTTGTTCGGTAGAGAACTTTGAAATACACACATACATATATATATATTAACATCAAACACCCCGTAATAATGATACTGTCTTCCCCCCCACCCCCACCCCCTCATGCAGTATATATGCGGGCGAGTCTAGTGTGCAGCCGTACCTGACACTGAATGTCGATTCCATATTCCTGGTATTCCAGACTGAGGCTCCTTGATAACATACTTAGGTACCTACACACACACACACACACACACATATATATATATATGATACAGATCAAGTTAGATTATATACAAAAGTTATGGGCCGGCCTGCAACAAATATTACTTATTAGCAACTGAAAATGAATCCAAAACGCAGCAACCCAATATATATGTCTGTGTATGTGTGTGTATATGTGTGCATATGAACCAAATAATGAATCTCGATTAATAGTTGCTTGCTTGCATAGTCCATATCCCATCGTGAAACTTACTCTTTTGTGCCAGCATAGATGGAACCTAGAGGGAAGGCAGGAAGAAAATAAGTACTTGAAGAGCCCATGTTTACAATTGCACCGCGTTTCTTCCTCATCATACCGGGGAGTACTGCCTTAATAACCCAAGATGCAGCTTCAACATTCACCCTCAGCATACCTTCCACAAGCTCCATATCATGTTCATGCATATACATAGGCATACCGTCTGGGTTTGCCAACCCTGCATTATTTATTAACATCCCAACATCCAAACCTTCAATGCCTTGTTCTATTTTCCTTGCTATCTCCGGTCCAATGACCTTGGCAAGATCGATGAGGATACTTTTTACTTTAATACCGTACTTCTCTCTGATCTCGTTGGCCGTGGCTTCGAGTTTCGATGAGTTTCTAGCAATCAAGACCAAATTGAGGCCGACTGATGCCAAATCAAATGCCATGGCTTTGCCAATGCCGTCGGTGCAGCCGGTGATCACAGCCCATGATCCATAGTTCTTCAACTTTAGCGGTTTCCTGATCACCAAGTGGGGATAAAAGGACTTGTACAAGCCTACGATGACTCTCACGATTTTCATGAAACCCAACGAACAGAGAGCCAGAATGATGGAGTCTTGCCACTCCATTGAATTGAAAAGTCAGTTACTTGGTTGGAATATCCTTGGATCTATAGAGACGGATAAGTCTCGAGTGCCCAACGTCGACGTTTATTTATATTCGTGGACAAGTTGATCCATGAATTTATCACGAGAACCCATCCATCCTCTTTACAGAGGGGTCAAACTAGCAGGTGGGGATTAAATGTAACCCTGCTTGTGTTCCGATTAATTTACTGCTAGTTAAAATAAAAAAAGAAAGAAAGAAAAAGTGTGCTATTAAATCAATAACTATATATCAAGCGACTCAAGTGAGTAGTATATAAGAAAGAGAGGTTGAGCTAGAGTAGCCTGGGTGGGTTGGATCACGCTTCAATGCACTGTCCTGCAAATTAAGAGCACAGGCAAACGCCCCCGAGCGCCGCCCCCCCCCCCCACCAAATCGATCGCACGCTGTATGATATATAACGAAACTTGTGTTTCACCTTAGAGTGCACGCCATTCGTCGCTCCACTGCAGAACTGACATGACGTGTCGTGTAACACTCGACCACATGTTCACCCTTGGATACTACAATCAATGCCAATTTCATGCACATATGCTGTCGCACTACACACATAAATATATATCACAATTCAACGACAGGCCATTAATTTTATATTTGTATTATTATTTACCTTTTAATTAATAATTTTCTTTATCATATGAAAATCTTTAATTAATAAGGACATATAAATAATGTAAAAAAAAAAGTAATATCTTATAAAAAGAAGCCTTGCAAAAAAATTAGATCACCTTAAAAAGAAATAACATACAGATAAAGTTGGCAAACCCCCGCCCCCCCCCCCCCAAATCGCTCGCTGGCTGGCTGGCTGCACTAATATGGTTCTAGTTAGGTATATATTTATAATTAAGCAACTTTACATTATTTACACAAGCAAAGGTTTGTGTGGAGGCTCGGTAATAGCTTGAATTCACATACTAGATAGATAATAAAAGATAAATTTTAAAATATGACTAGATAGACTCCTAGGTAGTATCATATAAACTTTTTAAGTATCATTTTATAAGTTGTGTATGAGATAGACTTCATGATAGTAAAAAAAAGACTTTAGAGTATGAGTATATAGACTCCTAAATAGTATTATATATATATATATATATATATATTGCATTATTTAATCATAAATGGTATTATTATCATCCCAAGTTCCTTTCGTGCGCTATTGAAACTCCCAAATCAATGTTACCCGATGCTCAAAAGTCCTCGTTAATCGTCGTAATAGCAGCCTTGAATAACGATTAGTTTTTTCACTCAGATGCTTGATCCAAAAATACAGCCATTTGATTTGCTAAATGAGTACGGAGAAACAAAACTGGGAGAGAAATACGTGACGGGCTTACGGGTTTGTTATATTTCAACGTAAGGCATATTGACAAAAGTCAAATATGCGATTAATTAATTATGCCTCAGCCTCATCAGAGAGTCACGGCTGATCAAAAGCTAATAATAATCCAAATTAAAAATATTAAGTGTTGGGGGCCTTATAAGATAATTCTTCGGTATCAAAACAAAATTATTTTTATTACTAAATTTTTGTATAAGAAAAACCATGCTAAAAAATTCCAAACCTACTTTCTATTTTTATATTTGATTTTTATTATAATTATATATATATTAAATAATAAATTTTTTAATGAAAAATATAATCTATAATTATCTCGGGTGATTTTTGTTGATTTAAACTCCCATAAAAATGTCTTCTAAAATTAAAAATGATTTGCTGACATGGACACGTAACACCTCTAATACCCATCAATACACACATCAATATTCATTTGTCTCAATTTAAGATGCATCGATGTTTGCAATAAATGAGCGTACCTCATTTGGAAAAAGGATTTAAGAATTATCACGCAAAAGCAAATTACTGTCTCCTAAGGTTCCATTAATGTGACGAAATGCAGAACAAAATTAAATAAAGATTGGATATTGATCGTCACACGATTAGAAAATAATTGACAATCAAAACCAAAATTAAATCAATTAAGAAAGTATAAAGTAAATCAAGGTCACAAAAATTTACGTGTCTTGATCAAATCGAACTACGTCCATAGGCGATGAGAGATTGATTGATATATTAATTAATCAAGGGATTATGAAATCAAAGATGATTACAATGGATTCTTTATCTCTAAATTAATCAAATCAAATGGATAATTTATTATGTGAGTAGATCTTTAAAAATCCTATAAAAAAAACTTCTCTCAAACTCCCTATGCATTAAAAAGAGGATAACCAAAAGTCATACCAAAAGACACGAGGAAATATGATTAAAAAAAGAGATTGGAGTCCTGTGGCATGGTCGTGCAACTTTCTTCCTCTTCGCAAAGCAATCACAAACTTGCATGGTTGGGTCAATGTTGCACTAGCTAGTTGCACAACTTTCCTTCTCCTGACAAAAGGAGCATAAACTTGCACAGTTATGATAATGCTTCACTTGTTGGTCGTGCAAACCCTCCCCAAGCATATTTTTTCAAACTTGATATGCACACTCCATAGATCAAATGCACTTGATTCAAGGCAATATACACAACAATCTCTGCCTTTTTCTTGAATCAAAATCCCAAAAACCAAATCCATAATACCGACATCTCTTCTCTCCTACAGGAGCATAAAACTCATCTTCAAACAAGACCCACCAAGTTTGCATAAACTACGAACTTATCCCATAGCAACGACTTTGTTAATATATCAACCCCATTCTTAGTGGTATCAATCTTCTCTAATAACACTTCATCCTTAACTACTACACCACTAATGAAATTAAACTTCACATCAATGTGTTTAGTTCTCTTGTGATAAACGTTCTTATTACGTGCTAAATGAATTACACTCTAATTATCATAATACTCAATAGTATTTGATGAACCATCAATAGATGTGAGGTCACAAACTACCTCTCTAAGCCACTTAGCTTCCTTGAAAGCATCTATAAAAGCCATGTATTTCGCCTCTATAGTTAACAACGCTACCACATCTTGCAGACAAGCTTGCCAACTAATAGTCGTTTCATCAAAAAAGAAAATATAATCCGAAGTTGACTTCCTGTTATCAAGGTCTCTAGCAAAATTAGAATCACACTAACCAACAATCCCAACATCTGTCCTCCCAAATTCTAAGCACACATCATGTACCTTATAGATACCTAAGTATCCATTTCACAACATCTCAATGTCTATTTCCTGGACAAGACGTATATCTGCTGACAACACTAACTGCTTGATCAATATTCGAATTAGTAAAAGCCATAGCATACATGATGCTACCTACCATGCTTGTATAAAGAATTCTTGCTATGTCATGTTCCTCCTTAGTGGTCTTCAGTGACAAGCCAACTGAAAGTCTAAAATGGGTAGCCAAAGGAGCACACATAGGCTTTGCATTTTGTATAGCAAAACACACTTTTTCAATGTACAGCTTCTCAATAAGATACAACTTCTTGAAAGGTCTGTCTTTATTTATCTCCATACCAAAGATCTTCTTTGCAACACCAAGATCCTTCATTTCAAACTCACTTTTCAATAGTATCTTTAACTTTTGAATCTCTAACTTGTTCTTACATACGATGAGCATGTCATCAAAACACAACAACAAATAAATGAAGGAACCATCAGATAATTTATGGAAATAAACACAACTATCATGGTAACTACAAACATACCTATGAGTAAACATAAATGAATCAAAGCATTTATACTATTGTCGAGGAGATTGTTTTAACCCATCATGGTTCTACTAGATCTGTTGTATGTAAATCTCTTCATCAAGTTCCCCATGTAGGAAAGATCTCTTAACGTCAATTCATTCTAGCTCTAAATCATCATAAGCCACTAGAGCTAGTAGAACACAGATAGAAATCTGCTTCACAGTGGGAGAAAATACTTCATGAAAATCAATACCTTCAACCTGACTGAATCCCTATGTAACACCCCAAAATTCACTACTTTTTTTTAAAGCGGAAGCAATTAAATTAGAAATACTTAAAACCCGTGAATTCTGGAAATGTTACCGCCACACTTAGTACTAGACCAGTTCTCTCCGACCGTTCCAGTACCAAGTGCTAAGGCTAAAGAAGATATTAACAATCAATTACAAAATTAATACAAACTAAACTCCAAATAATCATTAAACGGTTGTAAAACAAAATCAGAGTACGCATCAAGAAATATAATTCATTTCCAAAAGAGAATTAAACTTACAACCGATAAATGGTTCATTAAAAGACTCAATCAAGTAATGAATCAGAAAATGGTAAATACTATACCAAAGAAATAATAAAAAGACTGAAATCGCATAAAGAATGAATACGGCCACAACACTCTCGAACTTCGAACCAAACATGCTCAACACTCAGCCCTGACTGATGTCTTGCCCGCCTGCACAAACCAGAAGGGCATACTACTCGTGGGAATGAGCAGCACCCATAAAAAGGGTGATCAGTACGCTACGTACTGAGTAAGGTAACCGAACACTAAGGCCGACACATAAGCACATAAAAACATGCATAAGAATAAAAGATCATAAGGACCATCATCATATCATAATATCGACCAAACATTTAGGTACATACACAAAGGTCCATAAATAATCCAGATTAATTATTTACTTAATCTTTTATCGGAAGTCGATACATACCAAGCTTTATATCAAATCCATGCGAGTACAGAAGCCCCCACTATTATAGTCGGTGGATCGGAGGCACATAGGGTATCATACCCTAACCAATATTATAGCCGGTGGATCGGAAACACATAGGACTATGCGTCCTAACCACTATTCCTAACCGATGGATCGGTTGGCCCTGGCTCGCATGGTATTCCACTGTAAGTAATTAGTATCTTTTAGGCATTTTAGCAAAACTTTGGTTTGCGGTTGTCGAGCTCGGGAACCCCCACTATTATAACCGGTGGATCGGTTACGTATAGGACATCACGTCCTAACCACTATTATAGCCGGTGGATCGGTTACACTTAGGGTAAACAACCTAACCACTATTATTACCGGTGGATCAATTGCACATAGGGTAAGAACCCTAACCACTATTCCGAACCGGTGGATCGGTTGGTCCCATCTCAACGACCTTCCACTTTAAATAATTAGTGTCTTAAGTATCTTATTCAACGGCTTTCACCCTAGACATGCATGAATCACTCCTTTAACACTTCACACATTGTAACTCATAAATTCCATCCTCATGACTCCACTTTAATCACCAAAAACACCTAATACCGCAAAAACCCTAAGCAGTTGCACCAAACCCTAATTATCCACACGAGCCCTAGCTCGGTTTCCTATGTACCCATATAATGCTTCACGCACTATTTTCCCTTCAAATGTTCAATCACCCAAATAACACTTACATTACTTTCCTCAAATCCCAAATCAGCGTTCCATACGTAAACTTTACTCTCATACAAACTTTACACATCCCATGCAATTATTAACTTCCATGCAAACCCTAATACCACCATAAAACCATTAACCATTATGCAAAACCCAAAATCTCATTATACAAAACCCTAAATTCAATCCACAAAACCCAAAGATTCATTCATACCAAACCCTAGATTCAAACCATATAAAACCCAAAGATTCATCCATACCAAACTAAATATCCATCCTTACCAAACCCTAAGTTCAAACCATATACAACCCAAAGATTCATTCACACAAAAACCTAAATTCAATCCATACCAACACAAAGATTCAAATCATATAAAACCCAAAGATTTTTTCCACATAATACAATTGATTAGATTCTCCCCTTTCATAACCACAAATTAGATTCTCCCATACAAGACCATAAGTTAGATTCTTCCCCATAAAATCATAAATTAGAATATCCCAAGCAAAACCATAAATTGGATTCTCCCAAACAAATCATAAATTATATTCTCCCAATCAAATCATAAATTAAATTCTTCCCTGCAAACCATATATTAAATTCTCTCACATAAAATCATACCAAACCATAAATTAAACTTCCCCATATAAAACCATAAATTGGATTTCACTAGACAAATCATAAATTAGATTCTCCCAATTAAAATCATAAACTAGATTCTCCCAAACAAACAATAATTCGATTCTCCCATATAACATCATAAATTACATTCTTCCAAATAAAACCATGCATTAGATTATTCCTTATAAATTCATAAAATTAGGTCAACTCACTTCCCTTAGTCAACTCCTTTCTCCATCCTTACTTTTCATCCTTTCCCCCGTACAACCATACCAACATCCTCACATGCATGTCTTACAGTATCACAACACATATCATTATACATAAATAATACACATGTCATGCAAAACATTCTTCAACTCCACGTTATATTATCCACGTTATATCACATACAGAATGATTATAATAATACATAGGATACATAGCATGTGAAGCACATAATGCCCATAAGCATATAAAAGACCTTAGCACCCCTTACCTAAAATGACACCGGTCTTGGAGCACGTTCCTACGCCTCCTTAGAGTTTTGACCAAATAATAGCCTTAACAAAATTCTAACTTTGCTAAAGACATAAAAATAATAGAGATATTATAAACCTTGATAATATAGGGTTAAAGATTTTATCCTAATGATAATAATGATACTAATATAATAATATCAAAATTAATAAAACTAATATCATTGAGAATATAAATAACAATAACAATAATAATAATAATAACAATAACAATAACATATAAGTTTTAAAATAACTAATGACTTACCATTTATTTAATATTAATAATAAAATTAATAACATATATAATATTATTAAAATAATAAAGATAATGATAATATTATTATTAGTGGTTATAAGAACAGTAGAAATAATAATACTCAAATAAATAAGTGCAAATGTTAATACAAAATTAGGGCCTTAGATTTTCCAGAATAATAATAAAACGATAATAATAATTATTCTAATGATTATAATATTAATAATAATAATCCTATAATAATTCAATTAATAACTTAAAATTCGAAACTAACAATAAAATTATTTTATTACCACTCTCCACCCTGCAAGTACAATTCAGCATAAATTTTACATCAAATAATAATAAAACATATTAAGAATATAAATATTAAGAATAATAATAATGGTATTTATATGCAAATAATTGAAATAAATTAAATAAGTCTTATAATAAAATGGAAAATGGTTGAGAGGGTCTAGGGTTCAACCTTAAGCTAGTGGGGATAGGTGGCACCGGTGGTGGTTCACGGCGGCGGCGGCGGTGGTCGGAAAAATAGAAGAAAAAAAGAGAAAGATGGATGTTGGGAAAAAGATAGGGAGAATTGAGGTGATATAAGAGGTGTTTATTGTTGCCCAGGAGGATAGGGACAAAATGATGGTGGTGGTGCAGCCAAAGGTGGCGGCGCATGGCGGAGGACGGTGGTTTAAGGCTTCGGGGTCAAAATTCCGGCGAAACGAGCATCCCACTTTGCATGGTTATTGAGGCTCGTTCAAGAAGAATCGAAGGTTGAAAATAGTTTAGTTAATTAGAGGACGATTCAGGGAATAATTTGGAATGCGGAGGTGGCGTTGAAGTTGGCTAACGGCGGCGAAATACGCGTCTGAAGTCGCAGTGATGGCAGCTCGGGCCGAGGGTTTCGGGGAAGAAAAATCTTCAAAACTCCTACAACTAGGCTATTTATAGATGTTGGAATGGATAATGGGGAGCTGGAGGTCGACATGGAAGTTTTAAATGCAAGAATTTGGGTGGCCGGTGGCAGTAATTGATCGACCGACGTTTGGTTTGCTCGAAATTTCGAGAGGTTGGGGAGGAGAAACGAGCGAGAGTTAACGCACGAATATTATGCCAATTTATTCCTCGGGTCAAGGGGAATTCAAAGAGACAAGTAACGGTTGATTAAATCTGCTGCAGCCGGAGACGCCATTGATGGGGTCGAAGGTGCAGCAGCGCCGACGGAGGAGGCAGGAGGAAGAAGGAAGAAGGAAGAAGGAAAGGAGGCAGACTGGTCGGCCTGGGAAAGAAAAGAAAAGGGGAGAACCGGGAGGTCGGGCGCGGTCGAGCGTGCGACTAAATGGAACGCTGCGTCCCACCGAAATAACAAACGGAACGCCGCGCAGAGAGGGGCGGAAGAAGGGCGACGGCGCGAGGGTAGCGGATTAAATTAAACGATGAGTTTCAGTGGTAACTGGATCAAAACGCAGCGTAGAGACGACAGAAGAAAGATGCCGCGCGGGCTGGGCCGAAGGAAAGGAAGGCGGGGGGAAACTGGGCCGCTGCGCTAGGCCTAGTCGGCGAGGAAAAGAAAAAGAAAAAGAAAGGAGAAGAAAGAAAAAAAGGAAAAAGGGAAAAAGGAAAAGAGAAAATAAGGGTTGGCATAATTAAATTAATTAGGATATTTAGGTTATTTCAAGATAATAATATTTAAATAAAATAATATTTAAATCCCTTTTTAGGCTAAATTAGGATTTTTAAAAGGTTTTCCATAAATTCCATTTTAATTAGCAAAACACCCTAATTTTCTTCCATTAAATTATTTATAAAAAGTATTATTAATTTGGAACTATTTTCTCATTCTTATTTTAAATAAAAATAATTTATTTAATTAATTCCCAAATTAAAATCTTTAATTAGCTAAAATACCCAAAATTCCTCCTAATTAAAATACTTATAAATTTATTCTTGATTTGCCCTAATTAATTTTCTTTTATTTTAATTAAAATAATTTATTTAATTAATCTTTATGATAAAACCTCATTTAAATATAATATTTAAAATTAAAAATTTTCGGGGCATTTCACCCTAAGCAACAACTCTAGCCTTATAGCAAGGATCAATAAAGCCTTGAGAGCTCTCTTTCTTCTTGAACACCCATTTGCACCCAACAATCTTTTTTCTTAGAGGTGCATCAACCAAAACCCAAGTCTTATTGTTGTGTAAGGACTCCATCTCTTATTGTATTACAATCATCCACTTATCAAAATTTGGAGATGAAATAGATTCATTATACTAAATGGGATCATCAGTGCCCTCCGCCTAACTAGCAACAGACAGAGCATAAGACGCATATTCAATACCATCAAATCTCTAAGGTCGTATGACCTGTCCTCTTAGCCTATCTCTACCAATGGAATGTGGAACTACATGACATTGAGCCTATATAACATCAAAACTCTCTACTAGAGATGGTGAACTAGAAACTACTAGAGCAACTAAAACATGCTCCACTTCTTTCTCAACACCCTACAATGCCTAAATCATTTTGAACAACAACCTCCCTTTTAGGAGTTAGCATAGCATATTCATCAAACATTAAATCTCTCGATATAACAAATTTCTTAGATTCAAAATCCCAAAGCCGATATCCCTTAACACCCAAGTCATAGCTCAAGAAAACACACTTCTTGGCCCTATGATCTAACTTCCCTTGATTCACATAAATATATGCAAGACAACCAAAAACTCACAAAATTGAATTATCAGAATGTTTTCCAGGTCATACCTCTTTAAGATTCTTTTAATTAAAGGATGAATTAGGAGATTGATTCAACAAAATACATGCAACAGAAATAGCTTCTGTCAAAAAAAATGTTCCTCAAACCAGCATTTGATAGCATGCACCAAGCTCTCTCAATAAGATTTCTATTGATACACTCACCAACACCATTTTCTTACGGCCTACCAACACAAATGTGGTGACAAAAATTTTGTTCTTCTTACAAAACTCACTTTCTCAACAAACTCCAAACTATTGTCAGTTCAAAGAACTTTAATCTGACGATCAATCTATTTCTCAATCAGTCTTTTAATCAACAAATGCATTAACTATATCATTTGTATACTTGAGAAAATAAACCCAGACTTTCCTAAAGTAATCATCTATAAATGTCAACAAGTACCTAGCACCACTATGAGAAGCAACTGATGAAGGACCCCACAAGTCAGAATGAACATAGTCAAGTAGTCCTTTGCTACTATGAGTTGATATATTGGATTTGGCCCTCTTGTGTTTTTCATAAACACAATGCTCACAAAATACTAATTTGCTCACCACCTATCCACACAATAGTCCACTCTTGCTCAAAGACACCAATCCTTTCTCTCCCATATGATCAAGTCTCATATGCCATAATCTAGTGACAGCTGAGTCAGATAGTGATGAAGATAGTAACCTAATTGCAGAGCCAGTCACTATATTACCCTACAAAACATATAAATTGCCAACTTTCTTACCTTCATAAGTACCAAAGCACCACACTGATAGACATAGCTCCACCTAGGGATGGCAACGGGGCGGGTATGGATCGGATATCCCTTATCTGTACCTAAACCCGATAAGAAATTTTATAACCATATCCGTACCCATACCCGCATGGGTATCCATTAATTCACCCATATCCGTATCTGGCAGATACCTAATACTCGACTAATAATCCGTCACCCGACGGATAATCTTGTTTTCCATCAAACCCGTTACCCAACGGATTAAAATTACCTATTTATCCGTACCATTACCCATTTATTCATTTTTATTACCTTTTTACTTGTCAAAATTTTTAATTATATAGAATTTACCTACAAAATAATTTTTTGACATTAAAATGTATATAAAAAATAGAAAAAAAAAGCCAATAATTCATCAACTTAGTAGCTAAAGTTGATAATATCTCTATAGCATAATAGAAAAACATAGTAAAATGCGCCAACAAAAATATTTTTTAAACATATTAGATAATGTCCAAAAAAATTTTTAAAAAAAACTAGTAGAACACAAATGACATTCATAAATCATGATAAGATGAACTTTTCAATCTACATTCTTCAATCTTAAAACTTTAATCATCATGCATCTACCTAGTACATAAAAACAATAAATAAATAAATAAATAAAATATATATATATGTATATAAAATATTCATATATATTATAGAATATATATATTACATTTACTAATAACATTATAAAATTTATAAACATCTAAGTTTTACCTCATTTTCACCATCGTTGGACTCCTCTTGCTCAAAAGAAGCACGACAAGCGCTACGATAATATGATACTTCATAATCATTATTATCTAGAAAAGAATTGAAATAATAAAATAAATAGATAAAAGAATGCATATTTCATAATTAAAGTAAAGTTTAATAATATAGACGAAATATCACCATTGTCACTCATCATTGCTGCTCAAAGCCAATCTCGACCACACATCAATGTGTTTAAAGTCTTTGGATATAGCCGATTGCGGTGAGGAGTGATAAACCGACCGCTTATGCTAAAAGTAGATTTTGAAGAAATTGTGGAAATAGGAATAGCAAGAATATCTCTAGCCATGTTTTACAAAATTGGAAACTTAGTATTTATCTTCCACCATGACAAAACATCAAAGTTCTTCATCCTTGGCATAACAACCTCCTCCAAGTAATAGTCTAGCTTGTTCTTTTGTGATGAATTAGTGACGCCATGGTTAGCTAACCATTTTTCATATATGCCTGCTCCTCTAGAACCCAAACTAGCACAACCACCATAGGAAGTATGAATAGAAGTAGTTAAACCACAAGATGTACTATTATTTCTATCTATATGCTTTAGTTTCTCCTCATACTCACGAAATAATTCATAACATGTTCTACGAACTTTCTCTACCTCATCATAAGTGGAGTATGGATAAATTAAGGAATAACAACATTCCACCAACTTCATTTTTTATTGGGGATCTAAAATGGTTGCTACTGCCATAATCCCATGAATAACACTCCAATATTTATCAAATTTCTCTAACATTTTTTTAGCTATATTCTTAATATCTTCATCTTCCTCAAATTCCCATTCAGTCAAAGCCAATCTAATTTGACATACCTTAGGGAAATACAAGTTAGAAGTAGGATACTTATTTCCCGAAAATAACAAAGTAACCTCATAAAACAACGATAATTTTGAACAAATAATCCAAGCCATTTTCCACTCCTTGAAACTAGGATAATATTTAAAGCTAGGCTCCAACCATGATAACCACTCAAACACATCTTCGTACAACAATGCAACATCAAGCATTAAGAAAGTAGAGTTCCATCTTGTCTTACACTCCTGTACTAAGGCCTTAATATATGGAACTTCTTCTTCTTCTTTTTTGCAAAACTCTACAAAACTTTCTATTCTTTTTGGTGTTGCCCTCTAAAACATCTTACTCTCATGAATATTTTCAATTGTCTTTTGGATTACATCCATTCCATCCCTAACAATCAAATTAAGAATATGCGCAACAAAACGCATGTGAACATATTTTCCATGAAACAAAAAACACTTCGCTTGTAATCTCCTTTTCATCTCATCAATCATAGCATCATTGGTAGTACAATTATCAACAGTTAGTTTTGTAAGCCTTGTATCAATATTACAATCCACAAAAAAAATTAATAAAACATCACAAAGAACTTCAGCTTTGTGGGGAGCAGGAACATATATGAACCTTAACAAAGATAAAAGGAAACAAAACAACAAATAAAAATGAGAACAACACATTATCATATAGTATTAACATCGAAACTTAAAACTTTGTGTGGATAAAATATTAAAAGTACATTCCTGTATTGGAAGATTTGTTGGATTAGTTAGGGCTTGCAAGTTTTTTCACTAAGCTGGACCTGCGTTCGGGGTATCATCAACTTATGATGCATAACTAGTATGTGTATAAAACTGCATTTAAAAGTCATGAATAGCATTATGAGCTTTTAGTGATGATTTTTGGACTCACTAATGCCCCTTCATCATTCTAAGCACTCAAGACCCATGTGTTTAAACCATATTTAAGGAAGTTTGTATTTTCTTTACAACATTCTTGGTTATAGCATTGATCTAGTCACCCACTTATGTTGCTTAAGGTTATTTTTGTAGTTATTGATGAGCCACTCCTTACACTGGAAGTGAAGTAAGTGCTTGAGTTTCTCAACCATTTATCATAGTAGGTGAAATGTCCACAGATCCTATTAAAGATGTTGTAGTTCAACAATGGCATGTGCCCCAAACACTCAATCATTTGAGAAGGTTCCCAGGTTTAACATGGTATTACAGGAGATTTGTGAATAGTTTTGGGGCTGTTTCCAAGCCACTAAGAGATTTGTTGAAGAAGGATTAGGTACCATAAGACTTTGAGGCACAACAAACCTTTGATTATCTCAATCACTCCTTATGTTATGCTTTAGTCCTTGCATCACCTAATTTTGATAAGACCTTTATATTAGAGACTAATGCATCTGGGTGTTGGATTGGGCTAACCCTATAGCCTATACTAGCAAGTCATTGAGCCCTATACACCACTCAAAATCCATGTACAAGAGGGAGTTAATAGCAGCCTTGTTTGTTATGAGGAAATGGGGACCCTATCTCATGAATAGCCACTTCATTATCAAAACCTAATAGAAGATCATAAAGTTTATATTAGAGAAAACAATCTCAACCCCATATTAGTATGGTATTTTAGCTAAACTCACGAGGTTTGACTTCAAAATTTAGTACAAAAAGGGAAGGAAAATAAAGTTGCAAATACCTTATCAAGGGTAGAAGAATCTAATTTGCTGGCCCTTGTGTTGTATGGAGCCACCCTCAATTTTCTCTAGCAATTAAAATTAGCCAAGAACACAGATGAAGATCACTTATTAGTGACTTGCAGGAGGATCCATCTTCTCACCCATATTATATGTGGAGGCAAGAATAGTCGAGGAGGAATGGAAAATTGGTTGTGGGTAACTCACCTCACTTAAAGTTGTAATACCCCACTTTTAGAAACCTTAATTATAAAATTGTAAATATGTGCATTAAATGGACAATTTATATTATTAGTTTTAATCATATTTGGAAACCCAACATATATTCATTTTACCCAGGAACCCTAATTCTGTTAACTAGATAGTTTCCCTGATCAACTTTATCCATATAGCACCCTGCCCTATTTTCTCGTGCAATCTTCCCCATACCCTTCTTCCCTAACACAATTTTCTCCTTTACGTCAACTTCCCTCTTTTCACTACATCCTTTGCACCATGTTCTTCTCACCTGTCTAGCCACTGCACACCATAACCCATATAAATATTCCCTCTCTTCTTGTTTGGTATTTTTTATTTAGCAAAATCGACCCCCTTGTTTACCTTCTTCTTCTTCTTCTTCTTCTTCTTCTTCTTCTTCTTCTTCTTCTTCTTCTTCTTCTTCTTCTTCTCTGTTTTGTTTGAACTAGCACTACACCACCACCAATCGTGCTGCAACACCCCTCCATCAACAACAACCCAACCACCATCTTTTTCAATTGCAAATGACAATCACCACCACCCCCCAATCGGAGCCTCTCATCATTTTCAAACATCACCAACCTAATATGCTTTTTCTCCTTTCCTTGTCTTGCCCTATTTCTTCTTTTTCATTGAGTTCACACGCATGTGCCCTCATAATTCTAGACCATGCCTCTATTGCACGACATGTGTATGACCCTCTCATAGCTAGTGAGTTTCTCTTCTCCTTCTCTCCTCGCATTCATATGCACTTCTTTTCTCCTCTCACACCCATGCACCTTGCACACAACTAACCTATGCACATTTCTTTATCTCAACTTGTGCATGCATTGCATGAAAGACCTTGTGCCAACCTCGCACGACCGTGCCCATCCCATTTCAGCCCTTCACCTAGCCTTTACTACATGACTTGTGCAATTTCCTATACTTAGTTATTTTCTAAATCTCTTTCCTAAGTCGATTTTGATTAATTTTAGTTATTATTATATTATACTATATGCTAATATATGTGTTGGTTGTATTGAAGTAAGGAGTTTAAAGATTTTGAGTGGAGACTAGTAGGGTGAATCTTGGATTATTTATTTTGCTTGGACAAGGGGTTATCATACCCTTCTATTAAGATGTAAAATCACGTGCTAACACGTAAAGGTTGTTATGTTTATTAAGGTATGATTTATGCATGGGTTTGTTAAGGGATATATGTATATGTATATACACAAGAATTGTTACAATAGATATGCAAGTGGTATGGAAAGGTGTGAACATGAAGGTATAATATTAAATAATTAGCATGTAATCGATGTATTATTTGATAAGAGCTATACACATGTGTAATATGTTACCGAATACATGTATAGGGTTTATTTAGGGATTGTAATCTTGTTGAGTTATGTTATAATTGCCATGATAAGTGTACTATGATGATCATTGCATGATAGATAAGGTTGATACAAATAGTAAAAAAGCATGCACACATATTTGGTTTAGAATACAATAACTGCTATTTTCATGACCTAGGGTTAGAATTGTTTCCTTGCATGCATCATAATGTGATTACCTTATTAAATGTTGTGTTATTCTATAAATATGTACGTATGTGTTGCAGGTAACATATGGCATGTTAACGATGCATTATTAGGGTTGGTAGATGTAATTTACTAAATGTATAAAAATTGGAAAATATATTCCATTGCTAAATTTTAAAGATTACCTACATGATAAAGTATTGTAAATTATTATCTTTTAGCCTTTTCATGGCAAATTGCTCATAATAGTAGTGTTGAGTATGAAACTGGATGACAATG
Organism: Tamarix austromongolica; assembly: GCA_039764185.1. Taxonomy (NCBI): domain Eukaryota; kingdom Viridiplantae; phylum Streptophyta; class Magnoliopsida; order Caryophyllales; family Tamaricaceae; genus Tamarix; species Tamarix austromongolica. The sequence goes on along the minus strand of CM077809.1, from coordinate 8,966,965 downwards.
ATGAAATTAGGGTTTTGAAGACATTTTGGTCATTATCAACCTATTGGACCTATTGTGAATGATTTAACATAGGCCTTAGACTTTTGATGTTGGCCTTAGTGATAACCCTGACTTTGACACAGACCGATGACCTTAGAGTTTACCTTAAAAATTAAAAATAAAGGAAAATGGTTAAGTATGGAATGTGAATTGTTGTGCTATGTGTGAAACCTATGATCACCCTTATAATGTACTAACACTTCAAGCAAAACACCTTGAGTTTGAGAGTGGCTGCTCTCTAGGAGTAGCTACCCTAAAGATGAGGTGGGAGCTCTTAGTTTGTTTGATTTATTGGTGTTTTTGATGTGCTCTAGTAATGCCTTATTCTACTATATAGGTGACCTAAGGATCCTATATGGGGTATCGATACTTACGTGTTAGGTGTCCTAGGTTTGAAGGGCACTATATAGCCTTTTGCAGTAGTATGAACAGAGTATTATTATGCCTCTAGGCTGAATGGTTAAGAGGGTCTTGTGTTGTCTTGTGCTCCAGTATGACCAGTGTACTTTTATGTCTCAAAGTTATTGTTGTATCTCCTCAAGTAATATAAAATGGGAGTAACTATTATGTAAAAATGTAAATGGTTTGATCTGAGTATTATTTTGGTAGTTGCCATTGTGTACTACCCGGTTTGGTATGTTTTGTAGTTGCCTTATCTCTCTACCTTTGGTATTTAGAATTGGTTGGGATTTATTGATTTGGTAGCTACCCAAGTGTCCTACCTTTGGTGTGTGTAATTGGTTTGATTCTGTTAGCTATTTCCATTTTATGATCGCATGAATTCCTTTATGTATTTATACTATGTTACCACTTATGTGTCTCATATGGCCTTGTATGTTAGTATTATTCCCTACCTACCTATTTAGTGGGCAGTGATAACCTTAAAATAGTACTTTGAGGGTTCAAGTTGATTATTTCTTGTAGAGGATGTAGAGTTAGGACTATTCGATGTTCGTCCCGATATCTTTTGATCCGAATATTTCGTAAACTCTTATATCCCTTGCTATTTATCCTTTTGTTGTATTGTAACTCTTTTGCCTGATCTTTTTATGTATTTATTAGGACAAGATTAATTTGCTATTAAATCACTATTTTATACTTACATTGAAAATGTTAGTTTAAGCATAGTAATGTTTTAGTCTTAGCCCTGAGTATAAGAATGGTAGAGGATAACAGACTTACAATAAGTATAGCAGTAATACCCATTATTTCTTTTTTTGTAATTAATTATTTTGCAAACTGAAAAATTTAAGTAATATATTTTAGGGTGTTACAAAAGCACTCATTCTTCAATGGTTGCATGATTCGTCAATGTGAGGTCATTCAAGTAGAGATGCCACTCTACAGAGAGTCAAATCCATTTTCCACTAGAAGAGCATGACATGAGATATCCAACATTATTTGCAGGGTTGCAGTACCTATCAAACTTGTAAGTAAGATAATGCAACCTACGCTAGTTTAATTCTGCCCCTACCAATTCCTAAAAGGGTGTGGTCATCAATTTCAATGGATTTCCACCCCCCTTCAATATGGAAGTCATATTTGTTGTGGTAGATAGGTTGACCAAGTTAGGTTATTTTGTAGCCCTCAAACACCCCTACAATGCTCTAACTATGGTGTAAGTCTACCTTGACCAAGTGTTCAAATTTCAAGGCCTCCGTAACTCAATATTCTATGATAGGGACATTTTCTTCTTAAGTGAAGTATGGACTAAATTGTTCAAGCTGTGAGCGGTGGATCTACTATGATCATTAGCTTACCACACTTAGATGAATGGTCAGAATGAAGTGGTTAATTAGTGTTTGGATACATATCTAAGATGCATTTGTTATGAATTTCCCTCTACTTGGAGTGAATGGCTACCTATAGCCGAATGGTGGCACAACACTACTTTCCATACAACCACCCCAACTAGCCCTTATGGGATACTTTATGGGTAACCACCTCCTCTACATTTACCTTATTTTCCTAGGGTAAACTTCTAATGTAATAGTTGATAAAACTTTATAACAGTGGGAGGACATCTTGAAGATTCTCAAATTTCATCTACTTCATGCACGAAATCAAATGAGTTAGTAATGCTAACAAGCATTATAGTGAGTAAGAATTTCTGATCGGCATTCTGTTATTTTTTAAACTCCAAACTTATAGGCAGGGGTCTATAGCTAATCAACCTAACTATAAGCTCATTCCTCGCTAGTATGTTCTATATCGTGTGGTATACAAGATAGGAGTAGTGACCTATCGATTACAACTACCTCTAGGGTCACAAGTGCATGATGTTTTTCATGTGTTTTAGCTGAAGTAATTTCATACTCCCGGGGCACTATTTGACATACCAATTGCCCGTGAGATAGCTAACCATTGATTGTATTCTTGAGTCTATCTTTGATAGGAAGATGGTTAAGTGAGGTAATGTGGTTTCCACACAAGCCTTGGTCAAGTGGTAGAGGCTTTGTGGGAGTTCCTTCATGATCTCCTTAATAAGTTTCCTTCTTTCCACCTTTGAGGACAATGGGGGGTCATGATATGGTGCATTTGGGGTTTGGTCTAGGGGTAGCCAAGTCAAGCTATTTGTTTTTTTATTATGATAATTTTTTAATCTGTTGTTAGAGGTTGCATAGATTTTTGTTGATAAATTTGATGGTGAGAGGAGAAGAAAACATGAATGACAAAAATCTAATTCTCACACCCTTAATTCAATCTCTCAATTCCCCTATCTCTAATACTTTTAGTATTTGCATTGTTCTTACTTCAATCGATCCTTTCTTTCTTGTGTGATCACTCCTGCTAAAGTGAATTGTAGTTCTGCATATTTGAGATTCCTATTTGCATCATGGGTATAGAAAAAAAATGTCATATGTCATCAAAGTCGAAGGCACCAAACTTCACTTGTGAGTCAGGGGGGTCGAAGTCAAGGGTCTCATGTAATGACCTAACAATTTCACATTACACTGCACAAAAAATGCTTTTGTTCTTTTTTTCCTCCTTTTCATTTTTCTTAATATAAAATCTACGTGAATTTGACATGTAGAAAGTTTTACCTTTGTATTTTTTTTCCTTTTTTTAATTCAACATATATATGTACTATATATGATGCATGGATCACTTTTTTCTTTCTTTTTTAAAAAATAAAGTATATGTATATTTTGGTCCTAAGATACATTAGCAACCTTAAAAATTAATGATTAATGATAAAAATTTACACCAGTCACAATAGATATATCAATAAAGATGATTTTTTTATGGTTGTTCTTGATAGTATATCAACAATGACTAAAAATTTTAGTTGATCGCTAAGGTGGTTGCTAAGCACCAGTTTCTTATAGTGTAAATTATTTTAGTTTTGTATGAAAAATTGTTTTCACATTATCCATTAAAAACTAGAGTTGAAAAATAAAAAAATAGTTTTACAAAAGTAAACACACTCCTATTTTTTGTTTTAATAGTTTGATTGCTTGATCCATCATTAATTCGAAAAGACAAAATATTGAGGAAAAAAAAAGTAAAGGATTCAACACGAATACGAAAAACTTGAATCTATATTTTGTTTTTGAAATAACTTAAATTCAAAATAGAATGAATTGGTGTCTATTTAGTAACCTCACTTTTTGGTATGATAATATCTAAAGTAATAGTGTGTTTGAAGTAATAATATAGGTGAAATAATAATAACGTTCGATACACATATATTATTTATGCATGAACGTTGTTGAAGCAATAATGGTATTTGTCGGCTTAATTGAAATAAATTGATATATATTAATAATTTTGGACATTATTTAATTTAATAAAAAAAATTCTTATGATATTTTTTTATTTATAGATTTAATTTTAATAAGATATATCAATTACTAATATTAATAATTAAAAATAATAATTATATTCAATATTAATAATTATTACTAATTAATATTAATAAGTAATAATAATAGTTAAATATTATTTATATTATTTATTCAAAATTGATTCATATTTGTAATTAATAATAGTTGATGCTATTAATTTGCAATAATAATTAAGCATAATAATAATTAATAATGATAATATTCATAATTAATAATTATTAATGATCAAAAAAGAATTTTAAAAATAATAATTAATATTCATAATTGATAATTATTTCTTATGAATATTAATTATTTTAATATTAATATTCATTAATAATCGATATTCATTTTATTATAATAATAATTAATGATTTTATAATGAATATAAATTATTAATAATTACTAATATTTTTTATTAACATTAATTAATGACTAGATACTTCATACTCATTATAAATAAATATTAATCAATTGATTTTAATTAATAACTAATATTCATTATATAATTAATAACTATTAATAATTCATAGTAATAATGATTAACTAATATTAATAATTCTTATCAATGAATATTAATTATCATTATTAATAAATATTAATAATTATAGGGATGTGGTAGATGTGTATAAATAATAAGGATAACATTATAAGATAGTTTATTTAATAAAAGATAATGGGACCTACTTGTAAAGTAATAATATGTATTAAATAATATATATAATGAGGTTATAAAACTGTTATGCAAAATAAATGGCCTAATATAATAATACCCAAATAATTTTAAAAAATGAATGTTTACTGAATACAACTTTGATAATCTTTTGAAATAGTAAAATAAGTGTTATTTACTCAAATCCAAATTATACAAAATGAATCATAGAACAACTCAAGCTCATTTGAACCCAATTTTGATTCAAAAATAAAATAAAATAATTCAATATCATTTAGACATAGAATGACTTAAACTTTAATCGAATTGTGTTGTTAAGGTCATATTAGTCAAACTTATTCGGATCTAAAACTATCTGGCCCAAATTAATTGAAATTTATGAGTTCGAATATGAGGCAGTCTAAGGTTGACCTAATCTAATATTAAAATATAGACGATCATAGTTGACTCGAATCTTAATTGATCAAACTTAATATTAATTCGACTTATGTGATTGCCCACTCTACTTTTAACTATAATTTCAACTGATATTATTAACATACTTTAAGTAACTATTCATGTGCAGTTATATCCTTAATCAGGAATGGACGTGATCGGGAAACATGAAAATTGATTGGAACCACAAATTAACAAAACCATATTTTTTTGTGGTTGATATAAGATATAAAGAAGAGGTAGGCGCACAACTTGCATAAAATGGATGACATATGCATATATAGTCACCAATATTTTGAAATATAACATAGTTTGCCTCCCTAAATTTTAATTGATAGTTTGGATTGGAGCAAACCAATGAAAAGATAAATAATAAAAAGCTATTAAGATAAAGAGAGTAGGGGTGAATGTTTTAAAAATATTTTTTAGATAATATAAATCTAACCTATGTAGTATATTATTTTTAATAATATTTAAGTTATGATGAATTAGAATGAATGAATGTTATATTATTTAAATTTTCACTTTTACTTTCATTAGCCCTAAGATATTAAGTTAATAAAAATAGAGTTAAAGAAGGAAAATAATTTATCGTAAAACTTTTATATAAAGTCCCAAACATGATAAACAAAAATAAATGGTTTTTCTTGGTGTGACCGTAGCCCGAAGACAATATAAACCCTCTTGTTGACAATTGTAGTATTGGTAAATACAGGTATTGTTCTATACCGAGGATTGAGAGAGTCCACCTCTATTTAACTAGTTTAAAAATAAATAAAAATAAAGCCCTAAATCACATAAAATAAATAAATACAAAAAACACTAACGGGGGTTATAAAATTAGAAAATAATAAAATTAATAATTAAAATAAAATAGAATAATAATAAAAATAATGGATATCCACATATATGATAAATATGTTAGGGAAATCGAAATCTATCAATAGACTAGGTCAAAATATAATTTAGTTTCAGAGTCATCATTAAATCATGAGAAAGAGATTTACCAAGTTGTATACCAAAAGTAGGTCCATACACCTTATATTACTTTCTTAAAATAATTAATACGACAAAGAGCCAATATTAACCATATTAAATACTAGTAGTATAGTAGCAACAAGTGACTTCTATATTTAACTAGATTTAATGCATTAAGAATATTTGGAAGGATATGAATCTAAGTATCCAGACTAGTATAGTAAGCATATTTAGGTGTATTTCCCTTATTTAACCCCACGCGTATCTAAACATTTTACTACTTCAGTTATAATCACAAAACTGTTAGGTAAATTGTTATCTAACCTAGCTGCAATTTATACATATAAATTCTAACATATTTATATGGCCACCTAGCAAATAAATAATCATACATACTGTTATTATGAAGAAACCAGAACAAGGCAGGCACTATATGAATTATACTTCACATAATCATATATATAAACGATAATAATTGAAATAGAGTTAAAGAACAATATCACGAAATAAAGAAAAATAAACTCATATCTCAAACCCTAATTTAGGGTTTCAATCTATTCCCTAGTAATAAATAATCAGTCGACCATAATTATCAAATTAATTAAACAGAAATATATATAAAAAAATATAAATTATAAATAAAGAAAGAAATAATCGAAATTATTGTTAATTAAAAGATAAATAGTTTATTCAGATGAAAAAGTAATTAATTTCATCTAAAATAAATTCTACTGGGTAAATTTTCCCTCTATATGTTTCTCGACTATATTGGATTCAGTGCAAAAATTCTTTTTTCTTTTCTCTCTCTAGCTGATGTGTGTTTTTCCTTCTCATTTTTGTTGCCTTGTTTTTCATGTTGTGGCCGCTGCCCTCTCTAACAGTTGTGATGGCTGCTACCCTTTCCTCTGTGCCATTTCTTATTTTTCTTTCACTGGATGGACATCTTTTCTTTTCTTTTGGTGCCTCGCTGGCTTTTACTCTGTCTTAAATGTCCCGAAAATTTTAATTTTATTATTTATTATTAAATAAGATTTTATTATGGAAATTAATTAAATAATCTAATTTTATTAAAATAAAATGAAATTAATTAGAGTAAATCAAGAAGAAATTTATAAGTATTTTTATTATGAGAAAGTTTTGGAATTTTAGCTAATTAAATATTTTATTTTGGAAATTTATTAAATAGATTATTTTATTTAAAATAATAAGGAGAACATATTTTCAAATTAATATTAATTTTATAAATAATTTAATTAGAGAAAATTAGGTTGTTTTTCTAATTAAAATGGAATTTATGGAAAATCTTTTAAAAATCCTAATTTAGCCTAAAAAGGGATTTAAATATTATTTTAGTTAAATATTATTATTTTTAAATATCCCAAATATTCTAATTAATTTAATTATCCCAACCCATTATTTTTCCTTTTTCCTTTTTTCTTTCTTTTCTTTCTTTTTCTTCCTTCTTCTTTTCTTTTTCTTTTTCCTTCTCCCCGACCTGGGCCACCTCGGCAGCCTAAGTCCTCCCTCCCTCCTTCCTTCCTTCAGCGTGGGCCATTCCCGCAGCCCAGACTCTCTTCATTTAACTCCGCGCCACGTTTTACTCTTTTCCCCATTGAAACGCTGCATCTCGCTTTTTTTAGAAGTTGTTGCCAACCGCTCGATCTTCTCTTCTTTTCTTTTTTTTTTTCCTGTGCCGAACCACCTGGTCCAACTCCCCCACCTTTCTTCTTCTTCTTCCTTCGCACCGTCCCCATCGAGCACCTACAACCTCCGCCGCCACTTCCAAAAATTTTGGCGTCGATTACGCTCGTTTTGACCGGCCTTTCTCCTTCCTCTCTCTTCCCCCTGACTCGCTGACCCTTTTGACCCAAACCACTCCCCCATTCCTCGCACGATCTCCCTCTCCCCTAGCCAGTTGCAAACCAGAACCAGGAGTGCACTAGTTGTCCTCGTCGGCTGGTGCCCACTCCTTCCTACCACTCCCCCACTCCCCCACTTTCCCTTCAACCCTAACTTCCTTTCAAGCCTATAAATACACCCCATAGTAGCGTTGAGTCGAGTTTTAGGCTTGAGTTCAGAAAATGCCTTCCTTTGCACCACCACCCCTTAAGACGCCAGCCCTGCTGCCGTCGGCTAACTCCGCCACCCACTCCGCCTACCAAACTCCTCCTTGTGCCGCCCCTAGCTAATTATGCCTTCCTCTTCCCTCAATTCTTCCTGCATGAGCCACCACCATTGTGCAAAGTTCTCTCCTCACCCAAACCATTTTCTGCCACCGCCACCCTTCGAACCACCATCAGCCACCTCCTCTGCCGCTTCCACTGCTTCTTTTACCTCTCAAATTATTCTGCAGACCACCCTCTACCTTCCCCTACCCTTATTTTCCTCTTTTTTTTTTCTCTCCTCCTCTCTTTCTCTCCTTCTTCTCCATTCGGCCACCACCACTGCCGCCGTGCGCCACCACCTCTATTCAGCTCCTCTCCCTCTAGGCATTCTTAAACGCCCCAACTTCTACCTCTATTCTCCCTATCTTTTTCCCGACATTCAACTTTTTCCTTTTTCTTCTCTTTTTTCGGTCGTCGCCGCCGCTTCCGTGCACCACTGCTGGTGCCGCCTATCCCTGCTAGCCTAAGGTTGAACCCTAGACCCTCTCAACCCTTTTATCTATTTTTACAAGCCTTAAATTATTTTATTTCATTTATTCTAATATAAATCCTATTATAATTATTATTTCCATTTTTAATATATATTATTATTGTTATTGATATTAATGTTTTTATTATTTTTTTTTTTAGGGTTGAAGCCCTATTATAATTTAATTCGATTTTATTATTATTATTATTATCTTTATTATTAATACTTATATGTTGTTATTATTATTATTTACTATTTTTAAATCATTATTATTATTTCAGTATTATTATAAAAACTACCTTACCATTAGTGTTATTATTATTATTAGTATTGTTGTTGTTGTTGTTGTTGTTGTTATTGTTATTATTATATTCAAGTGTTAGTATTATTATTTTATATATAGGGCTGAGACCCTAATGTGCTTATTTTAAATTTTAGTAGTATTATTATAAATATCATGTCTTATTATTATTAGGGTTATTAGTATTTTTATTATTAGTAGTATTTATTCTTACTAGGGTTATTATTACTCAATGTAGGGTGGAAACCCTACTTCTTTTTATCTTCGATCATTATCTTTACTATTATTACCATTATAATTATTATTATTATCATTATTATTATTATTACAATATTATTATGGTTTTATCATCATCATCATCATCATCATCATCATCATCATCATCATCATCATCATCATCATCATCATCATTATTATTATTATTTCATCACTATTATTATTACTAGATTTGGTTATTTATTTTACTAAGATTATTATTATTATTAGTATTATTTTAGTAAAGGGGCTAAAGCCCTTATTTCACTATGTTTTTGAGTAATGTCATTTTTATTATTCTTGTTAATATTGATATTGATAATATTTTTGGTATTTTTGCTATTATTATTTTAATATTTTATCAAAAGCCTAGTCTTATATTAAGTTAGTTATTAATAGTATTTTTGATAGGAGGGAGTCTAATTTTAACTTTTCCCTCATAATAGGTAAAACCAGTCAAAGCCCTAAGGAGGCGTAGGAGCGTGCTCCAAGACCGGTGTCGTTTTAGGTAAGGGGTGCTAAGGCCTTTTGTGTGCTTATATGCATTATGTGATTCGCATGCTATATATCATATGTTTATCATTATTATTTATGTAATATATGGTATGATGTGGAGTTGAAGTATATTTTTGTATGGTATGTGTACTATGTGTATATGATGATATGTTTTGTGACCCTGTAAGACATGCATGTGAGGGTGTTGATGTGGTTTGTGTGGGAGAAAGGATGAAAAAGGAGGATAGGGAAAGAGGTTGACCAAGGGAGGTGAGTTAACCTAATTACTTTAATGATTCATGAGTGGAATAATAAAATGGAGAATTTTAGGGTTTCGTGTGGGAGAATCTGTTTTATGATTTTTAAGGTTTTATATGAGAGAATATAATTTATGGTTTTATATAGGGGAATCTAATTTATAGTTTTGTATAGGAGAATTCAATTTATGGTGTTATATGGGAGAATATAATTTATGGTTCTATTTGGGATAATATAATTTATGGTTTTGTATGGAAGAATATAAATTATGGTTTTATTTGGGAAAATCTAATTTATGGTTTTGTATGGAAGAATCTAATTGATGGTTTTGTATGAGATGATCTATTCTAGGGTTTGGTATGGATGGATCTTTGGTTTTGTGTGGATTGAATTTAGAGTTTTGTACGACAGAATCGTGGGTTGTACGGTGGTATTAATGGTTGCATGGAGGTAATGTTGCATGGCAGTATTAGGGTTTACATGGTGGTATTAGGGTTTGTATGATGGTATTAATGGTGGCATGGTGATATTAATGGTTGCATAGTGGTATTAGGGTTTACATGGTGGTATTAGGGTTTGTATGATGGTATTAATGGTTGTATGGTGGTATTAATGGTTGCATGGTAGTATTGATGGTTGCATGGTGGTATTAATGGCCGTATAGTGGTATTAATGGTTGTATGGTGGTATTAGGGTCTGCATGGTAGTATTAATGGTTGTAATGTGGTATTAATGGTTGTATGGTGCTATTAGGGTTTTCATGGTGGAGTTAGGGTTTTGTATGGGAGTTAATGATCGCATGGGATTTAGGGTTTGCATGAAAAGTTCGAAAGGCTGCATGGGATGTGTAAAGTTTGCATGGGAGTGAAGTTTACGTATGGAAGGTTGATTTTAGATACGAGGAAGATACTGTAAATGTTATTTGAGTGTTTGAACATTTTGGGTGAAAAATAGTACGTGGAGTTATATAAGGGTCCGTAAGAGACCGAACTAGGGTTTATGTGGACAATTAGGGTTTGTTGTGGTTGCTTGGAATTTTTTTGTTATCATGTGTATTTGGTGATTAAAGTGTAATTATGATTGTGGAATTTATGATTTGTGATGTATGAAGTGTAAAGGGAATGATTCATTGTAACACTTCAAAATTTACTACTGAAAAATTTCGTTTAAATCAAAAGGTTTAGCGGAAGCGAAAGAATTAAAACCATAAACTTGGGGGTATTACCGCCACACTTAGTACCAGACCGTTTTACTCCTACCATTCTGATACTAAGTGCTAAGGCTAAACTAAACAATCGTTAAGTAAGAATCATCAAAACATAGGTCCATAGTTAACATAGATCATTCATGAAAACACGAGTCAACAACAATTAGAATATCGTTTAGGATTACAACTTAAGAGTACGGTTTCAAAACATGAAGCGTAGTACAAAATATAGCTAAATAAAACAAATCCTAAGGGACCAATATCTGGATCGCCTACTCACTCAAGTCAAGCTTTCCACCCCAAATTAGTAACCGATCAAAAACTTGCATAGGAGGTCTGCTCCCCACCATCAGTGGATCATCACAGGACCCATTCAACCAAGGTAGTATCAGTACGGGTCAAATACTGAGTAAGGGCACAAGTGCGCTAAGGCCAAGCATACAATCATACCACATAGCACATATAACACAATCATATAGGCAACATGCGATAACACGCAAGATAAGGCCTGAATACTTCATCGGTGCTTTATCCTTTTATTTTCATAATGATAATAAGTCCATTTCACACATTCTTCAATAGTCCATGTGAGTGCGGGAGCCCCACTATTATAGCCGGTGGACCGGATGTAAACACACAGGGCAGAACGCCTCTGACCACTATTCTTACCAGTGGACCGGACTGGGTTCGGCTCAACAGTCTTTCGCTTTACGTGATTAATGTCTTATCCGTGTCTTATTGAATCACATTCCGCCTTTGACATGCATGTCCACAATGTTCTACTATTTCTGTTCAAGCGGGTCTGTCCCCATATGTTGAGACTCTTGCCCCCCTTTATCACACCCGACATTATTTCCCATAAGCTTGGAAACCCTCGTTGGACCTATGTGGCCCAACCTCTCCTTACTCACCTCACCATTATTTGTTCCTTGCCCCCACATCTCATGCTTACCAGGTCAAACACAAGGCATCTTACTTTACTCTTCAACCTCACATGCGATCGACAAAACCCTAGTTGGCCACCTCAAACCCTAGTAGCTTACTTCCACAAGTAATATCTCCTCTTTATCCCAAGGTCTCTCCTTTCATATGGAAACCCATACCCACCTTTTGTATAGTGAATTCACACTCTTAACCCATACTCCACCCCTCCTTAATCATCAGCACTTTTGTACTCCCCAAGTATTCACTTTCTTACCGAAGCCCTAGTTAGGCCCCTTATTCACCCTTGTACCAACCTACGTACTATTTTCACCCCAAGTCTCCAATCACTCCACAACTCTCCCATTCTCTTATTTACACCCAAATTCAACTTTTCTCACGTAAGACACACCCCTATGCAAGAGTTAGTCACCTCATGCAAACACCCAAGTCACCATGCAGATTTTAAGGCCCCCATGCATGGTTCCCAACTTTTGTTTACTTTGGACATTTTTCTCACTTAAAACTTCTCTCATGGATTATGAGGCACTTGGTCAACCCCATATCCCCCTTAATGGTCTCACTTCCCATTCCCCATCTTATTATTCTTTTAGTCCCATTTCATAGTACCAAAACCCTAGCATGCATGTCCTAGAGGGTCGTATCAACACATCATAAATATCACACATAAAACGTGCCATGCTCATGTCATAGAAGGTACACACGACGTACCTCAAATTCCAAGCTACGCTAAACATGGGACAAGTTATCCATAAATCATATAATACACATTAGCATGGTATACACAACAATCAACACATCACATCACACATAGCACAAGGCCATAGATTTGTCCTTACCTTACACGACACCGGTCTTGGAGCACATTCCTACGCCTCCTCCAAGTTTCAACTTGATTCGCCTATAAGAGGGAAAAACTAGAGGTTAATTTCCCTCTAACCAAAACACCATTCTTTCTACCTTACCGTTATCTTTAACTTACCATTAGGGTTATCAATACTAATAATGCCTTTATAAGTAAAAGAAAGTAGGGTTTCGTTCTTAAGGTAGCTAATCATGCTACGATAATTTAAAGCAAATATAATAGTATTTATTATTAACGGTACTAGTTTCAATGTTAATAATAATGGTAACAATATTAGTGCTAGTGAGTTTAGTATTATAATAGAAATATTACTAATGATGATAGTGAGAATAATAATACTAATAATAATAATAATAATAGTAACAATAATAATAATAATAATAATAATAATAAAAGTAATAATGATGATGATGTTGAAATAATAATACTAAGGTTATAGGTCATTAATATTAATAGTCATAATAGTTATGATTATTAAGAATTTAGGTTAAATAATAATAAAATTAATAGTAATAATAATAATAATAAATAATAATAATAATAATAATGATAATAACCTTAAGAATAATACTAATGATACCACTAAAAATAATTAACACTTGAAAAACAAGGGTTTAAGGGTTGGGGGAGTTTAGAGGGACACTTAGGGTGCTGGTGGCACAGTTGGCGGTGCACGACACAAGGCGGCGGCGACGACGATGGGGGAGAAGGAAGGTGGAGAAGTGGTGGAGGGGAAAGAAGGAAGAGGAGATGTTGGTAGGGGAAACAGAGGGTCTAGGGAGGTTGGGGAAGCTCCCTTGGTGGTTTTAGAAGGCAGAGGGGGTGCTAGAAGTGGCGGCACGGCGGTGGGCGGTGGTGAGAAGGGCGGTGGGGTTCGAAGCTGGGTTGATCAGGAAGGTCACTTTGCACGGCCTGGGTGGCGCGTGCAGAGCAAACCAAGGGGTGAGGGAGGCCTAGGTCGGTGGAGGGTGATGCAAGGAAGATTTTCGGGGGTGGATCGAGCGGCGACGGGATGGCTGTCTGAAATAAGGGTGGCGCAGGGCGGTTTTCTGGGCTGTGGTTTCGAAAAGCCCGATGCTGGGTCCTTGTGGGGTATTTATAGGCTTGAAAATGGGGGAGTATCGAGAGAGGGGACAGGGGGAGGCAGGTCAAGTGGCACGTAGACCGACAGTGGTATGCCAACGCGGGTCTGCCATGGTAGACCTGTTGGTTGGTCGGGAAAAGAGAAAGGGGCAGGAGCAGGCCTGGGGGTGGTGTTGGGGGTGTCGGCTTGTCGGAGGAGGATGGCTGGAAAGTCAAGGAGAGAGAGAGGCGGCGTGCAGGCGGTGCAGGCGGCGTAGAGGGGGTGGGCGGCGACTTGCAGGTCGCGCAGGGAAGGAGAAAAGAGAAGGAGGCCGGACCGACGGTCCAGGGTAGAAAAGAAAAAGAAGGGGGAACCGGTCGGTTCGGCAACGATCAAAATGCTTAGTAAAATGCGGAGTTTTGGTAAATTTTTGGACAAAGCGTGGTGTTGGGTTGTCGGTGGGCAACAGTTATCTTCAGTAATCATAATGCAGCGACTCAGCGGAAGGAGGGCCGAAACAATGCGTTTGGCTGCACAGGGGGCGTCGAACGACGCTGGGCTGTGGGAAAGGGAAGGAAGGGAAATTTGGGTCGCGGGCTGGCCCAACGGGCGAGAAGAGGGAGAAAAAGGAAGGAAGAAAAAAAAAGAAAAAGGAAGGAAAGGAGGAAAGAGGATTATTTTATGTTATTTTATTTTAGTATTTTATTTTACATAAATATTTAGAGTATTTTCCTTGGGCACTTAGAGTAAGAATATTTAAATATTTAAATAAAAGTATTTATCCTCCTTTTTAGGCTAATTTAGGGCCCTAAAAAAATATGTTCCTCTTTTATAAATTATTCAAAAATTCTTATTAATTTGCCCTACATAATCCCTTTTAATCTAAATAGAGTAATAAATTAAATTAATTCCGCAATAATCCTTATTTAATGACTTATTTCCAAAAATAATGAATTCCGGGGTATTTCATTCATGCATGTCCAAAATGAAATCTTCTGAATAAGATACTTAAAACATTAATTATTTAAAGTGGAATATAGTTGAGATGAGACCAACTGATCCACCGGTTCGGAATAGTGGTTAGGGTTTTTACCCTATGTGTGACCGATCCACCGGTTATAATAGTGGTTAGGACATGATTTCCTATGTGTGACCAATCTACCGGTTATAATAGTGGGGGTTCTCGAGCTCAATGAATGCAAACCAGAGTTTTGCTAAAACACTTAAAAGATACTAATTACTTATAGTGGAACACCATACGAGTTGGGCCCAATCAATACATCAGTTAGGAGTAGTGGTTAGGATGCGTAGTCCTATGTGTCTCCGATCTACCGGCTATAATAGTGGTTAGGGTATGATACCCTATGTGCTTCCGATCCAATGGCTATAATAGTGGGAGTTTCCGTACTCATATGGATTTGGACCTTTATACTTTTACCTGGATGGTCACATGCATTTATGTTATCATGTTCATGCTCTTTGATTTCTTCTACATTATTTATGTGATTTTATGTATTGGTCTTAGTGCTCAATTACCTTACTCAGTATGCAGCGTACTAATGACCCGTTTCATGGGTGCTGCTCATTCCCACGAGTAGTATGCCCTTCTGACTTTGTGTAGGTGGGGCGAGACATCAGCTAGGGTTGAGTGTTGAGTGTGTTTGTCTTAAGGTTCGAGAGTGTCATAGCCATATTATCTCTTTATGCGAATGATATTCGTGTGTTATTTCTTTTGTGTCAAACTTATTCTATTATCTTGTATTGAATATTTCAAATAAATCTTTTATCAGTTATAAGTTATTTCTCTTTTGAATATGAATAATAATTCTTTATGCATGCTCTGATTTCTATGTTATTATCTATTTAATTCATTTTATGAAATCTTGGTTTAAGTTTTATATTAATCTTTTCTTTAGCCTTAACACTTGGCACTGAATCGGTTGAAGAGAACCGGTTTGGTACTAAGTGTGGCGGTAACATCTCCAGAATTCATGGATTTTAATTTAAAATTCTTCAAAAAAAAGTAGTGAATTTTAGGGCGTTACACTGTCTATTGGTGCTCGCTGGCTCTACTATCTTTTTTGTTTGCTTTCGTGCCGCCCCCTTTTTGTCGTTTTCTCACTACGACCTTTACTCTCTATTTCTACACCTTCCCCGCGCTGTCAGAGCCTTCCCCTGCTGCTCTCCCTTTTTGTCTTCTTATATAGACGACTCCACTTCTTAATTTTTGTGTAGCTCTCCTCTTGAATTTCTTTTTTATCGACCACATCAACCCTTCTTTTCGATCTTATTAATCTCGAGGCTACTAGCTCTTGTGTTCTCCCGCCCTTTAATTCAATGCCCCACTCTTTCTTTCTTCCTTGTTTCGTGTGTGGTTGAAATTTTTTCTCTTGTTTCCTGCCGGGTTGACTCTCTCTTATGCGGCTCCCTAGTCTTGTGCCCCACGTCCTATAATTTTTTTTCTCTATGGCCTTGGTTTCTTTTTATTTCTCTTCAGCCTGGTCGCTTCCTTATGCTCCTGTTTTGTTTTCAGGCCTTTGGGCCTTCAGTCATTGGGCTGTTGGTCCAAAGGTCTAACTTTTTTATTCTTTTATTTAAAATTTACCTACAAAATTTAATCAATAATATTATATTATAAATTTATTTAATTTATATCATTTTAGCTTAAATAATAATATTTATGTAATTATTATCACTTAAGCATAAAATTATAATTACTCACCTATATTACTTAAATAAAATACCAAAAGCTAAGATTATAAAGGTATAAAATATGTTAAAATATGAACTCATCATTTATTCCCCTTGATTTATCCCAAACCAAATGGACACTTAAGTGACGATGTACACCAACACAAAGCTACAAGGTCCATAACCCACCAAACTATAGGAAATAAAATACTAGTATGTTTAGTTTGAGAAAATAAAATTATTTTCTAGAAAGTATTTTTTCCTATTTTACTAGTTGGAATAGTTGAAAACACGATATTCTAACTTTGTGAAGAAAATTGAAAAATAATATAAACTATTTTTTTGAATTATCCATATAAATGTTTGCATTTGTTTTCTACATGTTTTCTAGTTAAAAAATTAATAATAATAATAATGTTCATTACAATATTATTATAATAATTATTAATATGCTTATTATTTTTAATAATAATTATATTATTATTATTATTATTTATCAACACTAATATTAATCAAAGTAATACCAATGATATTATTATTATTGTTGATATAATTAACTATATTATTATCATAAAAATCATATCCATAATAATAATATTATTAACTTTAAAGTTAATATCGTTATTAATTAATATTCAAAAACTATTAATATGTTAATGATTATTATTAAAAAAATAATATCACTATTATTAATATTAATTAGTAATCATTAATAATATAATTACTAATTTAAATATTATTATTATGAGTATTATTATTATTAGTAATAATTATAATAATAACAATTGTTTTAACATTTTTAATAATTTCATTAATACTAATAATGGCACTATTATTAAAGTTAATAGTTTATATCTGATTAATACTTCTAATAATAATAAAATTTCAATTTTTTTCATTACATTATTTCGTGGAAATTATAATATTATTAATTATATTAATAACAAAATAATAATATTATTATCAACAATATTAATCATATTATTAATTACATAAATAATAATAATATTAACCATTTTATATAAATAACAACTTTAGCATCATTATTTTTATAACTGATATTATCATATTTATTTTAATTAATCTTATCATTGTAATAAATATTATTATTATTGCTAAGAATTTTATTGATGATATTATTATTATTATTATAAATTTTAATTCTAATAGTATTTTTTATCATGATTATGATAAATATTATTGTTATTATTATCATTGTTAATATTATTAATAAACATACTATTATTATTTTTCAAATTGATAATAATAATAATAATAATAATATTGAAATTAATGATAATATATTTATAAATAATGTTGGTAATAAAAAAATAATAATATTTTAATTATTATTGTCATTATCTAATCTAGAAAAAAAATGGTTTTAAATTTTAAATTAAAAATTAATTAAATACTATAAATAAATGATTCCCCCCCATATTTATGTATATATTTTTTCTTATTTTTATAAAAAATTAAAGATGAAAAAAAAATTGTTTTCGCACCCTAGAATTCCTCACGTCCTCCCATAAAGATTTGTTTTTACCCTAGCTTTTCACCCAGCCCTCGTTGTCTCATGTTAATCTCTCTTTCTATGCTCGTAAACCCAAAATTTCACCCTCAAATCGACCCTGATTCTTTCTGCCCTCCTTACCCTTCCATCCGTCCTTCTATCTAAAGACCCAAAAACCATATTCAGGTTCTTGTCCTTACTACCTGACCGTTAAAGCGAACTTAGGTCCGATTCCTTTCTTCTTCACTTGAACTCCCACCTAGTTGTCTTACTTCACTGACCCACAGATGGACTAGGGTTTTTCTGGTATTCAATTTAAACCAATCGATTTTCTGAATTAGTTTAATGAGTTTATGTGTACAAGTGAATGAGGCAGAGTTTGATGTGAATTGAGTGTCGCGTCAAGCAGGGAATAACTATGATTGCAGAGAAACCCACTTGGATTAGACATGAGGGTATGCAACTTTTCTCCATTGATATTCAACCTGGTGGTCTTAGGTTTGCCACTGGTGGTGGTGACCATAAGGTGATTTCTTTGTTTCTTCTTTTGGCGTGTTCTTTCATTCTTAATCTTTAATTTTCCATGAATTATGTGCTTCTTTGTGTTGTGTGTTCTTAGTTGGATTCGATCTGCATGGTATATGATCTTCTTGAAGTGTAATTGAAAATGGCTTATTACCTTTGACGTTGAATGACTATATAGCGGAATGTTCGTTCACTTGTCATCAATGCCGAGTATTGAGCTCGTCGACTAAGGCTAGTGATACTAGCATTATGCATTGTGTCTACAATTCTCTGTCTATCATTTGCAGCTGGCCAATGTAGGTTATCCAAAAGTTTCAAAGGCGGTGACATCAAAGATGAATAAATTTTATTACTTCTCTATATGCCTATGGACGAGCTGTATTCCTTTATCTTATGTTCTCATGTGCAGGGGCCTTGTATGGTTGTTATTTCCATGACATCAACCCTACGTTGCAAACTTGCAGTGTTCCGAGAAGAAGTATGTAGTTGGTCTTGACAAATGTTTAGTACACCAAAGTCCTGAATATTTAACTATTAAGGTTGCAGTGGATTCGTATGATGTTAGTTCTTGGTCTTCTCACAGCTAGAGGTCCTGAATCAAACTTGGATTTTGATTTGCAGTTAAATTTTTGAAGAACTGCAATTCTGTTTGTCATATTTATCTTGATATGTATGCTAATGGTCATTTCAATTGGTTATTGCTGCTTATTTTTGTTTCTATCATCCTTTGTGCACAGGTGCGTATATGGAACATGAAATCTGTTGGACGGGACTTTGAAAAGGATGATTCCACTCACAGGCTACTTGCGACTCTTCGTGACCATTTTGGGTCTGTTAATTGTGTCAGATGGGCTAAACATGGGCGTTACATTGCATCAGGGTCAGATGATCAGGTTATTTTGATTCATGAGAGGAGGCCTGGTTCTGGAACCACTGAATTTGGAAGTGGGGAGCCACCAGATGTTGAAAACTGGAAAGTTGTGATCACCCTAAGAGGCCACACAGCAGATGTGGTAATTAAATGTTTTCACTCTGGTGCATGATCCCAAAATTGCATATGCTTGTATTGCATAATTTGTTTGACTAGTCTTTCTTGCACTCTAATGATATATATAGCAAGAACCCTCTCCTCCCCTTCCTTCTTTTCCCTGATGTGTTTCAGAATACAAGAACTTTGTTCTCCCTGGTTTTCTCTTGTAGATAGTTTCTTTTCTTCTTCTGAGTATGAATTTGTTTTGTAAGCAAACCTTAGTGTTTGATGTATTTGAGCTCTTATAACTTTATTAGTGATATTTTCCATGTTTATGAGCCTTATTACTTGCTTGGCCTATCAACGAGACTAATAACCTGGAATTCTTTCCATGCTTGAAGTAGGTGGATCTAAACTGGTCTCCTGATGACTCAATGTTAGCGAGTGGGAGTTTGGACAATACGATCCACATTTGGAACATCAGCAATGGTATCTGTACTGCTGTTCTTAGAGGACATTCTAGCTTGGTCAAAGGTGTCGCATGGGATCCAATTGGTTCTTTCATAGCTAGTCAGTCTGACGATAAGACTGTCATTGTATGGCGAACAAGTGACTGGAGCCTTGCCCACAGGACAGAAGGCCATTGGGCAAAATCAGTATGTTAAACAGACACCTTAAAATTACTCGTAATCTTTCTTTCTGTTTGTTAAGGAATTGTATTTCTTTTCAGCTAGGGTCAACCTTCTTTCGGCGACTTGGTTGGTCTCCATGTGGTCATTTTATAACTACCACACATGGATTTCAGAAGCCAAGGCATTCTGCACCAGTTTTAGAAAGAGGGGAATGGGCTGCTACTTTTGACTTCTTGGGACACAATGCTCCTATTATAGTGGTGAAGTTTAATCATTCAATGTTCAGGAAAAATTTCAACAATGATGGAAAAGTTACATCCACTGGATGGGCTAATGGGACTTCTAAAGTGGGAGGAAAAGAGTCACTACCCTATAATGTTATTGCTATTGGTAGTCAGGATCGAACTATAACTGTCTGGACCACAGCAAGTGCACGCCCTCTTTTTGTAGCGAAACATTTCTTCACCCAAAGTGTTGTTGATTTATCCTGGTACTGCTTCTATTCGTGTACTACTAAAATGTTTACGGTTTTTATATTCGTTGTTACTTTTTGTTACAGCTTATTTAATTTTCTTCATTCCTTTATTACATTTGGTTCTTCTCATCCCATCTTTTCTTCTTTTGAGCAGGAGTCCCGATGGATATTCACTTTTTGCCTGTTCATTGGATGGCTCGGTGGCAACATTTCATTTTGAAGTAAAAGAACTTGGGCAGAGGCTGAGTGATGAAGAGCTGAATGAATTAAAAAGAAGCCGCTATGGCGATGTTAGGGGTCGCCAAGCAAATCTAGCAGAAAGCCCTGCACAATTATTGCTTGAAGCTGCGGCAGCTAAACAAATGACGAGCAAGAAAATGGCTTCAGATGTGCGGCAGAACCAGACACTATCCAAGTGTTCCGCTGATATAGGGGTTTCTGCAAAGGTCTCTGAACCTCAAGCTGACATTGGCAAGAAGTGTGAAGGTGCTGGAACAGATGTGCCGAATAAAGCTGCAACATCCAAACAAGTTTCTAGTCCTGTCAAGCAGAAGGAATACAGGCGTCCTGATGGACGAAAAAGAATTATTCCTGAAGCAGTTGGGATGCCACCTCAACAAGAAAATATTTCTGCTGCTGTCCAGTCTCAACCAATTGAACTTTCCCTTGGAGCATCTGGTAATGGGGTGCATGGTGTGAAAGAAAATTCTATTAGAAAATCAGTTGCAGGAGGCTCTGACCTAAAAGAACGGTCTGGATCCACAGCTAGGGCAACAATTAGTGACAATTTGGTTATTGAAAAAGTCTCATTTTCTTCTGGCAAGGATGGAAGTTTACTAGTAGAGCAGGCAGCGAGTACCAGGGCTTCTGGGTCATTGGCTGCCTGTAGTTCTGCTCTATCAATACGGGTCATAGACAAAAAAGAAGGCCCAGATGCCCTACCCGTGTGTTTGGAAGCTCGGCCAAAAGAGCATACACTGAATGACATTGTTGGTGTGACAAGTACTTCTTTGATGAAGGAAACGGAGGTGGTCTGCACCAGAGGGTCTGACACCTTGTGGTCTGATAGGGTTTCTGGAAAGGTTTCTGTTTTAGCTGGGAATGCAAACTTCTGGGCCGTTGGGTGTGAAGATGGCTGCCTACAGGTAATCTTGATTGCATGTAGTTGGTTTGTTCACGCATATGCGTACTTGATGTTCTTCTTCCATTCAGAAATATCACATTGTTTCTCTATTTTTCTTTCATTGTGCTTGAGAAGGTGTATACAAAATGTGGAAGGAGGGACATGCCGACAATGATGATGGGCTCTGCGCCAATCTTTGTAGATTGTGATGAATGTTGGAAGTTGTTGCTTGTTACTAGGAAGGGTTCCTTATACCTTTGGGATTTGTTCAACAGAAGTTGTCTTGTCCATGACTCCCTGGCTTCCCTGATCACTTTACAATCAAACTCTTCTTCCAAGGATGCTGGTAATATAAGTGAATTATATATATATATATAGAACCTATATCTCTATTGACTTGTGAAAAGGTGGAATACTAAGCAAAGAAAATAGTGAAACAAATGACTGGTTATATTGTAGAGCATCAGGTTTGAGATGTTCACATTAAATGAAAATTTGTGCCACGTGATAACTATTGGCCATTTTTGCAGGTACTGTCAAAGTGATATCTGCAAAGTTATCAAAATGTGGTTCCCCACTAGTTGTGTTGGCCACGCGTCATGCCTTTCTCTTTGACACAAAACTGAGATGTTGGCTGCGAGTAGCTGATGATTGTTTCCCTGCATCAAATTTTGCTAGCTCCTGGAATTTAGGATCTA
Source organism: Tamarix austromongolica (assembly GCA_039764185.1). Taxonomy (NCBI): domain Eukaryota; kingdom Viridiplantae; phylum Streptophyta; class Magnoliopsida; order Caryophyllales; family Tamaricaceae; genus Tamarix; species Tamarix austromongolica. The sequence continues at coordinate 8,944,366 of CM077809.1, read as the reverse complement.
CTCAAAGCGGAGAGCTGGCTGCATTGCAGGTGGATGTTAGGAAATTCTTGGCCAGAAAGCCAGGTTGGAGTAGGTATGTAATTGCATGTATGAATCTGAATTTATGGAAATTAAATCATGTCTTGTTCAAGATTGGTGCAAGATTCTTCTATGTTATGTTGATCACCTTTTTATTTCTTTCATTTAGAGGTGTTAGACCAACCACCCATTACATTCTGTGGTCATAAGAATGAAGTCATGTGAGGGGTATAAGGCTTAGTTGTTGAATAATGGTGTATAATTGGCTGCATTATAATGTGTTAGTTATTTAGCTATGGTGTTTGTGTTAGTTATTTAACTATGACTTACATATTTGTCAGTTATTTTACTGTGGTGTGTCAGTTTCTAGGGCTGCATGTATCAGTAAATGTGGCATATTTCTCTCAGTTTCTTGGGGCTTCTTACACAGATAGGGGTCTATAAAAGGGGGTGACTGAAGAAAAGGGCAGTTATCAGAGTGCCATTTTGTTTAGAGCCTTGCTTCAGGGAGAAAACCAAGGATTCTTGGATCGTTTTGACCTATTCTTGATTACTGGTTGATCAATGAAGTGTTCAAAAATTTGTTTCCTGATTTCTCTAGGTATACTATTTGGTGTTAGAGCAGAGATTTAGGTAAGGAATTGATATGAACAGAGTTAGATTTAGCAGCAATTAAATGGTATTTATGAAAGTTGTTGCAATTACAATGATAATCCAGGGGTTCGAGGACCTGATTCCTCCTAATTCCAGGTATTTGAGAGACTGAAACTCTCCTAAACACTTCTGATTTTCTCCCCCCTCTTTGCTACTATTCACCCTCCATTTACAATATTAATTAGAAGAATCTAGGCTTAAAAATCCCGTACAAACTCTTAACAAAGTGACACATTAACTAACTATAGTTATATTACTTAACTACAGTAAAGTAATTAATTCTAATAGCCTAACAAGACTCCCTTCCTGAACTTTCAACTTGTCCTCAAGGTGAAGCTGGGGAACAACAATAGACTTTCTTGGTCTTTTACTTTCCCAGTAATAAACTTACGAGCATTCTGTTGTCCAGCATTCCATTGCCCCTCTAAATTCATATGTAAACTTGGGGTATAGATCTTTTAGAAGTTATGTGAGTTGCCTTGACCATGACCTGGTAAAAGCAGCTCTGGCATGCTGCCAAGATCCTTGCTGGACCCAGAAAAAACCCTGATGTAGTCTGAATTGTGACCGTCTGTTGCTCCCATACCCTCTGATTCATATTCACTTCGTTGAGCAATCATTAAAACTCAGCAAACAACACTACTGCTATTGATGACCTACCGATATTGTCATATCTTTGGTACCCAGCAGCGCATCTGCTTGCCCCTTCCAACACTGAGAACATATCATTACTCTTCTAGCTAAGATCAAGGAAATTGATGTACTTCTGGAGCTTTTTCATTGTGGGCTAGATTGGGAGAATACTCAAATTTGGAATCAATGTCCTGATGGAAGCGAGTTTGAGAAGAAACAAATCAGGTCATAACTGCATCATATGCAGCTGGAATTTGTTGTTTCAAGTGTTTTTCCTTGGCCCAGTTGCACATGCTGTGATGCAGCATGAGACTCATACCCTGCCAAAACTTCAAGTTGACTTTCCAATCTGCACAACAATTTCCATGCTTGTTAACATGACAAAGCAACAAGTGGTACTCAGAACACACTTTCCAAAACGACTTGCTAGCATCCATCTTGCTGTTGGCTCCCTCCCTCCTAAATTGTACAGTAGTGCCCCTTACGCTCATCATAATCATAACGCATTTAGAGTATTGGCAAACATTGCCATCAACCACAAACAGAGACAAATACTCATTGGCTGTAGCTTCCTTTTGATTATCTTTCCCTAATTTTGGAAAATCTAAATCCAAGGATGCATAACAATAGCCAGTGATTGCAGCAATCAAGCATATAAGACCATTTATTATCCCAAAAGTACTACTATCCCAAACAATGAAACATGGATAAAACCGAGTCAAGGGCGTGCCATTAGGATGACTTGGATACAAGATTTCAGCGCTATCGTTGTACCAAATAGTCATGACCATGCATAAAACCATAACTCTCTTAGGCATTTCATCAAACGCGTTATGAGCATAATCCATAATCATAGGAACACACTCAAACAAAATATTATGCAATCCCAACATTTGGTTCTCACAACAATTTCACATAAAATCTTTTACTCTCAAAATTGCTCAAAATTCCTTTAAACTGATCAAGATAGAAGGTATAGATAAACACCTTGCCCTTTTACTCTTAGCTTGTTGGTAATACATGGATGGACTAACCAGATTTTCATCACTGTCACATTTTCCTCGCATCAAACATAGATGTGATTGACCCTTCTCCTTCCTCGGTCTTCTCTTTGAGCGGTTGTGCTACACAGCTTCACAAGTCTGTCTACCTTGGCCCAGGAGTGCAAGTATTTTCACCGGTTTCCTCTGTGGACCAGGATTGAAGGTTTGATCACTTGTTGTCATCTGCATTGATGTTGAAGGTGAAGATTGAAGCATCAAGCTTCATCTGATTGTTCACAGCATGGGCTTCAAAGTTCAAGAAGCATTGCAAAACTGGACCCCTTTGTGAATTTAGGGCTGGAGAAAAAAAGGTCAATATTTTTATTCTCCTTCATTTGGGCCATTGCTAGTCCATTGATTTGGGCCCAAATTGCAGCCTCAACAGACAATCGCCCCTCATCTGCACTCCTCTGAACTTCCTGAGAGATAATAAAAAATAACAAACTTGATGAACACAACAAAGCAAATTTTATGCAGTCAAGGAGATCAAATGCAATAATCCAAATCTTGGAACCAAGTTGAACTTTCACTAGGGAAACATCAGGGGATCTGGAGTATTTGAGATTCTAATGAAGTTTTCCCCTGAAAAGGCTTGTTTGGTATGTGGGGGTAATAGGGGTGGAAAAATTTTCCCTCTATTTTGTACCTCTTATATTAAGTATCTCATAATAATAAATATATTTTTAATGAAATACCCATTTTAGATCAAGTTAAGATCTAAAATGGGTATTTATTAGAATAAAAATATTTAATTTTAAATAAATTATACAAGATATATAAAATATGGGGGTAATTTTTCCACCCCAATTACCCCCATACCAAACGAGCACAAAGAGGGAAACAACATGCCATTGTGCTCAAAGGTTGAACATCATAGGTCATCTTATTGCCTTACTAATGCCTTGTTGTACAGAAGGAGGAATTATGCAACCAAGGGCAAGTCTATTTCTTATTTCTGTGCTCAAAGTTAGCATTTTTGTGTTGACTATCTATCAGGCCTTAAACAAAGTGACTGATGGATTGATTTCCAAATCTAGTGATTGATGAGCTTCTTGATTAGTAGCCATCTTTTCTATGCTTGACCTTAAGTTAGGATAGTGCCGAATCAGAGTCAAACTGGATAACGCCTATAAAATGGCACTCAAACTGGTGATATCCATGAGGAGTTCTTAGTAATTCCTGCTGGACTTACAGCACCCAGACAATTTTTTAGACGTTGATGAATGAGGTACCATGCTTGAGTTGATTTGTTTTAGTGTTTTGTTTTGGCATTCTTGTTTATAGTTGAAATTCTGAAGATTGTGTTGGGCCTTGGAATATTGGCTAATCATAACCTTTGTGCTAATTGTAAAGAATGTTCCTTTGCTTGCCAACAACGTGATTACTTGGTTTAGGGCTGGGGCTGGGGCCTGGGAGTAGCGTTCAACAACTCAAAAAATACTAGCAACGTTGGATTGGATGTACCCAAGTCCTTGAAAAAAATTAAGGTAAATCATCAGAATGTTTGTAAATGGGAATTGAGGGGCAGGTTAGCTTTTCACAAAACAATTGAAGAAGGGTAAGTTTAGGTGGAATGCACAAGCAGTTATTGCATTTACCCCACTAAAAAAATGTCAAAGTCAATTATTCTGGTATTAGTCTTATCTAATTTCGATTTGCCATTTATTTAGAGATGGATGCTTTCGGACAAGGGGCGACATTGATTCAAGAACACTGTCCTGTACTCCTGTTGCCTATTATAGTCAATTTTTAGCCAAAATACAAGGATGAGTCTGTGAAAAGGTGTTAATGTTGATAGCATTTGCGGTTAAAATGGCTGCCTTACCTTCAGGGAAGGTGATTCATCATCAGGAATGATCAGCAAATTTTGTGTTTCATGCTGCAAAGATGGCTAAATTACCTCGTTATTATTTTGAAATTCAATATTGGCTTGGATGAGACATAAAGCTGCCGAGGTGATTCATCATCAGGAATGATCAGCAAATTTTGCGTTTCATGCTGGAAAGATGGATAAATTACCTGATTATTATTTTGAAATTCAATATTGGCTTGGATCTGGATGGGACATAAAGCTGTTGAGTCTGCTACAAAGTTAAGTGTGCAACTGGATATTTATTGCCGTTATTATTATTATGACAAGTTATTGGTTCACCTGGGAGAAAATCTTACAGTTTTTTTGATAAATATGGGTTTCTAACAAAAATAAGGTCTGATTTGAGGAGCAGAAAGAGCAGCTGCATTTTCTTTGAGGCAAGGGATAGTGATGTATAAAGGGCGGCAAATGTCACTCATATCAACCATTTTAAAAGAACATCATGGTTCTGCTTTGGGTGGACACTTGGGAGAAGGGAGAACTTGCAATTGCTAGGCAACTAATATTTTTTTTTAGTCCCGGAATGTTGCTAGGCTCCTAGAATTTATATTTTAGTCTTTCAACTAACTAATTGAATCAATTTGAATATTTATAAAGAAAATTTTAGCATTGAAGATGTAAAACAGATATTGGGGAATCTAGAAAAGTATTTCACAATTGATTTATCGAAATATAAACTTTAAAGCCATTATTCAGAAGAAAGCTAAAAAAGGCGAGTAACGAGGATCTCTCTTTAGAAGGTTGGATCTTATATGCACCCTCTGTTTCTAAATGGATGTGCGTTTAGCAATGTGCAAATTATTTTAGGTGATAATAAATTTACCTTAATATTAAAATTCTGCCATTGGAAAAAAAAAACAATTTATGCATGCAAGAAGAAATAGAAAAATTGAGGATAAAAATGTAATGGAAACTTGGACCTTTTTAATGGACTTTCTTTTTGAAGTCGAAATTTCCACCTAAAGGACTTCCTTTCAAAAACAGAGAGAGTGTATGTCAAGGTTTCTAAATTTATGTGAATTGCAATGATGGTACAAGAGTTTGAGGTATGTTCAAAATAAACAAATAAAGAGAATACTTTAGCCATGGTCCTGTCAGTCATTAGCTTTGCCTAACTAAGTTTGGAGGATTGATTGTGGACGTCAGAAGATTGCATGAATTAGAGGCAATGGTCCCAATACTAGTTGTGCTGGACCATTTAAGCAAATGTATTCACTTTGTGCCTCTCAATTATTACTTTAAGGCTCACATGGTGGCTGACATGGTACGTCTCAATCAATTATTTCTAAATATAATCACTGGATGATTTTTTGGCATTGAAAACCAATGGGCATTCATGAGCAACCTTTTCAAATAACTATTTAAATCACAATGAACTGATTTTGAAATAGCTGCAGAACATATCATCCTCAGGTGGATGATAATCAGAGGCTTAAAGACATGAATATGCTAGGTTTCAGTGGGACTATGTAGTTGGGTAAGGTTGATGGCTTAGGCTGAATAGTATAATAATATTCACTGCTGATCCATCAAATGCATTCTTTTAAGGTTGTATATGGGCGGAGGTTCATCATTCTTGATTTGGAGTAAAACTGGTCCCTCTTTGGTATCATAAAGCTGTTTTGCAGAATTGGAATGGACAATTATATGAACCAAGATGCATTTGTGGAGAGTGCAACAACACATAAGAAAATATCAAATGGAAAGCAAAGGGAAGAAGAGTCTGAAGTAGCCAAGGTCTTTGTTATGTTATATACTTATTGGCAAAAATCTCTGGCTTTCAGAAGGAATGATGAGTTGTCCCCAATATTTATAGCCCTTAACATGGATATATATATATATATATATATATATATATATATATATATATGTATATGTATATGTATATGTATATGTAACAGATTTTTAGCCCACCTTGACTTGATGCCAAATTGAAATCACACATATATTGGCTGATGATGTAGTGCAAGGCAATAAAATTGCTGTTGCGGCGGTGATGATAGTGATGGCATGGTATCAAGGTGTTGCGGTGGTAGTTTATATGTCGTCATTATTGTGGTGGGATGTTTATACATATATGTGTAGATTTAATTAACACCTGCTAATATCATTAGATATATGCAAATATAGATGAAATGTTTGGGTGAAATATTTTGTATCGGCTGATATGCATATGATTCCATTTCACCATTGCATATTAGACATATTGCATATTGACTGGGTAAAAATCCGATACATATCAGCATTGTTGTGGTGTATCAGCCATATTTTATTTCATGTGCACGATATATCGTTAATATTTATAGACATCTTTTCTGGAATTTATCGTTGCCTCTTCAATATTTACCAATGTTTTTTGAATTTCATTGATACTTCTTGTTGTTTTTGTGTCTATCTCTGTTAAGCTACAAGCATTATAAAATATTAGCTTCCTTATTATGTACTTCTAACTGCATTGCATTATCATTCAACATTGATAGTACTTTAGTTATTGAAGATTTTCAATGACATATTTATCATTCCCAATTTGATAAGGCTGCAATATTCAAATATTTTTTGGAAAGAATAAGTGTTTTTTTCCCTAAATGGAAACTAATTAGTAATTACATAGGTTTGTACATATGATGAAAGATATAATTAAGAACCTATATGTAAAAAATGATCTAATACATACATACATATATATGAAATTGGAAATCTTGATGGGAAAAAACAAGAAATTGACGTATGTTGTAATTTGTTATATTATTTAGTTACTAATAACTATCTCTGGCGAAATGATAATCTTTTATGGTAATTCTAGGGTATGGTTACTGTTGTAGACCGGGCCTATTCGTTAATGAATACTCTAGCTTTCTTCTAAATACCTCCCTCTCACACAAGCTTGTTACTATCTATATTCTCTATTGCCTGTGATGAGACATGAACACAGTGCATCTTAAGTGCCTCAGGCTCCTAATTAGCTTATGCTAGATAGTAAATTTCTCTTACGCCTTGCTAAAAAAGAAGAGGGAAAATCAAGCAAGAGAGATATTTACTACTTTGTGCTCGTTTGGTATGAGAGGGTAATGAGGGTGGAAAAGGCATCCTAGCATTTTGTGTGTTATAGTGCATTTGAAAACAAAAACTTTTTTGAGAGTTTGACCAAAAAAAGATAAAAACAGGTATTCTTTAAAAAAGCTTTTACTTCATTTGAAATAGACTATATAAGAGTATCTTTTTCATCCCATTATCCCAATATATAAGAGATTATATATGAGCAATTGGGTGTTTTCATCTCTGCTTATCCATATTAAGATAAGATATTTCTCCAATGAGTTGAAGTGCTTGTTGGGGTGTTTTATTTGTTCATTCGTCTCTGAGCAAAGAACTTATGTTCCTGGTCCTTTACAGGGTGACTGATGATGGAATGCAGACACGTGCCCATTTGGAGGCTCAGTTAGCCTCAGCTTTGGCTCTGAAGTCTCCCAATGAATATCGTCAGTGTCTTCTCTCTTATGTTCGATTTCTTGCTAGGTATTGCCCTATTGCTTTTCCTTTCCCTTCCCAAATCGTTGAGATGTTATATTTGCCTTATAGTGTCTGTCTTTTCCAACAATTGTCCTGAGAATTTCATTGCTAGGCATTGCTAAGTATATGCCTTTTAATCTCTCTTATTGTCTCTTTAATTTTATTAGGTGCATCTTGTCTCTGTTTTTAAAACTGTTGGGCTTATCTTGCACTTTGCTTGATATGGTTTTTTATTTGTAGGCCTTTGATGACAAAAACATTTTTTAATGGGGAACAATGATATGTGAGATTGTGGAATTCTTAAGCGTCTATTGTTGTTTAAATGTGCAAGCATAAATATCCACCGTAAGGTCATCAAGTGTTGGTCAGGTTTTCAGTAAGCTGCCTAGTGAGCTTATTGAAACAGATAATGTAGAAAAAACATTGATAACTGAAAAGAGATATCTATAAGCAACTACAGGCGGAACGAGGGCTGTGTATTCCATATTTGATGTATTACTTCCCCAAACTATAAGAAAGGATGTTCAGGCCGACTTGTATATGCCTCCTTACTGTTGGATTAGGAGATCTAAGAATATTATATAGAATATAGTTTATTTTATCTTATTATGGTTTTATTTGGTTTGATATTATTTCTTTTGGATTTGATTTTATTACGCAAGGTTTTGTAATAGTTTGGCCTCCTTACTTTGAATTTTTGAGTTAATAAAAATTTGGTTGTGGTTTTATGTGAAAACTTGAGGCTAAGATTTTAGTCTAGAGATGAAGCTTGTTAGAATTGGGATTCTAATTAAAATTGTTAGGGTCCAGGCTCGGTAGTATTGAATCATAGAATGAATACCACAAAATATATCCCGATATACTTTATGCCACAAAATTCCATAGTTAGAGTCAAAAAACATTGACAACCTTATTAAGCTCTTTTGGTCACTAATTATGCAATAGTAATAAAACACCAGCACAAATTGTCAAATAATATGCATACATGGAGTATGCATTAAAAAAAAATAAAAAAATAGAAAAAATAATTAACATGACAAAAGGAAATAAGAAGGATAGTTACGAACTGAATAAAAATCAATAAATGAATAACTTCACAAATTTAATATATTTATTTTACTCTGCATATAAAATTTGTAATCTCATAATTTTTTTTACCCCAACAACTAGCTTTGTTGTTAATATCTCACTCGTGTTTCGTTCTCATTGGTTAGAATTCAATATATAGTATTTAAAAAATAATAAGGGTTAAGGTTTAGATTTAGGGAAAAAATATAGTGGGAATAAGATGAAAAATAAATTATGAGGTAAATAGATAAAAATTATAGTTTGTATGAAGAATCGTAAGATTTCACCTTTCATTTAGGGTCGTAAGATTTTAGAGATGCTACATAGTATGATAAGATCCTACTACTTATTTTTATGATAAGATCGTATGATTGTATTATTTTTATATCTAAAATTGTGATCGGTTAGTGACTTTTGGATTACGCTTTGGATTGGGAGTTTAACAATTATGCTAGAGATACTTATGGAACAAGGAACAAATGTTTGAGGTTTGTTTCATTTATGGAATAAATGTTTCTAGATTTCTAGCAGAGACAAACTTTTTGATTCGTTTAAATTAAGGAAGTATTCTATTAAAGAATCGTAAGATTACACCTAGGATTGTAAGATTCTAGTGATACAAAATGATAAGATTCTAATATGATTGTACGACTTATATCTTAGATCGGGGTTGGGCAGTGACTTTTGGATTATGATTCGGATCAGGAGTTTAACACCTAGGGTAAAGATAATTATGAAACAAGGAACAAACATTCAGAATTTGTTCCAATTATGGAATAAATGTTTCTAGATTTGTAGTAAAGAATTTTTAGATTCATTTCAATTAAGGAAGTTTTCTGTTGAGATAATAGTATTTTGTACAAATAGTATATTCTATACATTATGTGCATGTATATACAATTATACTTATTATTCACCTAATAAATTAATTAACTATAAATTAATCAAAATTTCTGTTATTTATGTTATACTCCCTTCGTATAAAAAATGAAGTCATTTTAACAATTTACATACTTTTTAAGAAATTAATAAATTCAGTCTTAGGGTTTCACTTACATCCTTTAGTAAAAAAATATCAAAAATAATTTTACTGCAATGCCCCAGTTTATGTGGATGAAGGTACAGCCTCAAGCGACTATAACGAGGAGGTCGTAGCAGTGAAAAAGTGACAAGGTCGTAGCAACGAGCAGAAGTTCGACACCGCCGGTCTGGCCACTTCCAACGCGGCCTGTCTCCTCCCCCCTCTCTCCTAGGGTTTCCGAGTGAGGCACGCCATGGCCAGGAAGAAGTCTCCTTCGTCCATGTCGGGTAAGCAGGTCTCGAAGGCACCAGCCCCTGCGACTGAGATGACGACCAAATAGCAGGCTTCGCAGGGCTCGATGGCTCCAAATTTCCCTACTCTTCACGCAGATCTGCTGTTAGAGAACCTGGAGAATGAACTATTTGACGTTGATATTGCCTCTGTTGGAATGGAGGACCCTCTGCCGAGAAACCCAAACCCAAACACTGCCTCCCCTACCCATGAGCCAGTGGCGACTCCATCTGCAAGGCACAAGGGGTGTTCGAACCAAGCAAATCTGAGCAGAGGAAGGGGTGCGCATACTAAAAACCCTAAAATTCCGCCTGCTGCCATGAATGATAGGAAATATGTTTGGGATCGGCTGGAAGAGATCTCCCCTTCCCCTACTCCTTCCTGGAGGGATATTTTGGCAGGGAATCGAAACCCTAGCCAGGGAGAAAAGCTCTCCTATGTTCCACCTGCCATGGAAAATGATTCACTGAGGGTTAAACTGGACAAGAAGGAGGTGGATTCTGAAGCTAAATTATGGGCAAACACCCTGGTTGGTTATGTTTTTGGTAATGCTCCATCTTATAGCCAGATTTGTGGGTATGTTCAAGCACATTGGAAAAAGGTTCCTTTGCCGCAAATAATCCTCCATGCTTCGGGATTCTTTTTATTTAAATTCAATTCTATGGAAGATGCAAATTTCATCCTTAGGTAGCATTGAACGTTCTTCAACAAACCCCTTGTCTTGAAGCTTTGGCATAGGAGGATGAAGATTGATAAGAATGAGATGCAGGTTGTCCCTCTTTGGATTAAATTCCCCAACCCGCCTCTAGAGTATTGGGGCAAATCTTCATTGAGCCGTATGACCAGTGCAGTGGGGAAGCCGCGCTGCACGGACGCTATCACTGTCTCCTGGGAACGTGTGTCATTCCCAAGGGTGCTTGTGGAGATTGATATTTAAAAAACCACTCCTGGACTCTATGGTGATTGTTGATCCTGAGGGATGGGAACTAGTTTAGAAAATTGATTATGATTGGAAACCTATCTATTGCCATTTTTGTGATAGGGTTAGTCATGCTGCTTCCAATTGTAAGTATCACAGGGCTATCAACAAGTTCCCCAAGAATTCTGGTGAGGAATGGGTGATTGTTAGAGACCATAGGAAAGGTAAAAAGAGTGCTCCTGTAAATGATGCCGGCAGGGATGTGGTTGGTGGGCATCCCTCAAATTTTCCTGCCCCGGCAGCCAGGGCTAACCCTCGAGACTCAGGCTCTCATAATGGTTGAGGCTTCAGTACACAACAGAGTTTGCAGGAACCTGTCCCCCTTGGGGTCTTTTTGGACCCTATTCCCCCCCGAGCTGAGAGTCATCTCAAGGAACAGACCCGAATCGAAAGCTCCAAGTTGCCCAACTGGCGTATCGGGATCTGTGCAGGAACAGTAGGCTAGGAGAGGTGCCCAACAATCTGATCCGCCTGGTCATGATTAGTTTGTGGAACGTCCGTGGGTTGAATAAGGCTTCCAAGCACAAGGAAGTCAGCCTCTTTTGCAGAAGTAATACGTTATCCTTAGTTAGTTTCCTCGAGACTAGAGTAAAAGAAAATAAATGTAGTAGGGTATTTAATAAAGTAAGGAGTGGTTGGAATCTCATCCATAATTATTCCCAGCACCAAAATGGGAGGATTTGGGTTACTTGGGACCTTTGTGTGTGGAAGGTCATAGCCATTAGCATGTGTGATCAAGCCATACTTTGTGAAGTGAATCACTTGATGGGGAATTATTCCTTCCATGTGGGATTCGTTTATGCTCTGAATAGTGGTATTGAAAGGAGGAGGCTATGGAATTGGTTAAAATAGCACAGAATTTTTGGCTCCCCTTGGATTCTTATGGGGGACTTCAATGTGGTCCTTTCTTATAGTGAGAAGTTTCAAGGCGACCTGCCGAATTCCACCATCATGAAAGATTTCCAGGAATGTTGTTTAGAGCTGGGATTATCTGACTTGCAAGGGCAAGGAATGTTCTATACTCAGTCCAGTAAACAAGGGGGTGCTGAGGAAGTCATGCAAATTGGACAAGGCTCTAGTTAACATGGAATGGCCGGCATCTTTCCCCTCTTCTGTGGTGGAGTTCCTCAATCCCCTGGTATCTGATCATAGGCCGGTAGTGGTTAATCTTCGGGTCTCTACCTTTCAAGGTAAGAAGCCGTTTCGGTTTTTCCAATTCTTGACAGAAGATGAGGCCTTTTTACCCCTAGTGCGCTCTGCTTGGCATCAACCTTTGCAAGGGAATCCCCTGCTCAGAGTGTGCTCGAGACTCTAGATGCTCAAGATGGGCCTCAAACAGTTGAATAAGGTAAAATATGGTTGTATCTCTCAGAAGGTTGCTGCGGTGCGTGAGGAGGTGTCTATTCTTCAGAAGAAACTTCTCTGTAAGCCTCCCGTCCCCCATCTCAGAGACCAGTTGAACAACCTTGAGAGCAGGTATGCTCATCTGCTTCACTATGAGGAGATGTTCCTCAGACAAAAAGCTTGTATTCAATGGCTCTACTATGGGGTTTCAAATCACAAATTCTTCTATGCAAGGGTGAAGGAGAGATAAAAGCGAAAAACTATTGCTTTTCTTATAGGAGAGAATGACAGGGAGATAAGGGGTACTCAGGAGATTCAGAAGGCCTTCAGTGACTATTATAAGCAGCTTTTAGGCATAGATACTCCTTCTTTCGGAGTTCTTGACCCATCTATTGTGGATAGCTCTTTATCTTATGAGCAGTAGTTGGCTCTAAATGCTCCTGTTTCCAAAGAGGAGGTCCGAGCAGCTGTTTTCTCTGTTGGTGACACTAAGGCTCCAGGTGTAGATGGTTACTCAGCGGGTTTCTTCAAAAAAAGTTGGGATACTATTGGAGATGAGTTATTCATGGCTATTAGAGATTTCTTCACTACCGGCTTCCTGCCTAGGAAGGTAAATATTACATCTCTTATCTTGGTCCCAAAAAAGTCTAACCTGCAAAAGGTCACTGATTTTAGACCTATTGCTTGTTGCACCATGCTTTATAAGATCATATCGAAGATTCTTACGCAGAGACTGCAAGGTATGTTGCCCTCAATCATCGATCTTGCTCAATCTGCTTTCTTGAAGGGGAGAAGTATCGGTGAAAATGTGTTATTGGCTCATGAGTTGGTGAGGAAATATGCTCGAAAAGGAGTCTCCCCTAGATGCATGTTAAAGTTAGACCTCCAAAAAGCTTATGACATGTTCAACTGGAGCTTTGTGAGGAATCTTTTGTTTCTGTATGGCTTTCCTTATTAGTTTGTAAAGCTGGTTATTGCTTGGTTTGATACTGTGGCCTTCTCCCTATACTTTAATGGCGTGCTATCTCCGCCTTTTCAGGCGAAAAGAGGTTTGAGGCAGGGAGATCCCCTCTTCCCTTACTTATTTGTCCTTGTCATGGATTACCTGACTAGATATCTAAAACAGTTATGGACAAATGATTCTTTCAAAGGCCATCGTAGATGCAGAGCTTTGAAGACAACCAATATAAGTTTCGCGGATGATATCCTTTTATTCTGCCATGGTGATTTACTTAGTGTCAAGTGCCTTAAGGATGTCCTTAATCATTTCTCTAGGATCTCGGGGTTGATCCTAAACCCTCAGAAATGTACTGTCTATTTTGGTGGCGTGTTGTCTGATGTTAAAAGAGCAATTATCGATCTTCTGGGGTTCCAGGAAGGTACTCTTCCGATTACCTACCTTGGCCTTCCTCTAACCTCTTCGAGAATCTCGGATAGTCTACTCCAGCCTATGTTGGAAAAGGCTACAGCTCGGCTTAGACACTGGAGTACTATCCATCTATCTTATGTGGGGAGACTACAACTTATCAAGTTCGTTTTATTTAGTATACAACTATACTTCAGCCAAGTGATCCTCCTACCAAGAATGATCCTCCATCAGTTCGTGAGTCTCTGTCGAAACTTTCTTTGGTTAGGAAAGATACATGTTAGAAGACGAGCCCTGGTTTCATGGGAACAGATTTGTACCCCCAAGGCTGAGGGTGGGCTTGGTTTCCTCAACCTAGAAATTTGGAATCAGTGTGCCTTGGGTAAGCTTCTTTGGAATATAGCTACTAAGAAGGATTCGTTGTGGTTGAAGTGGATTCATGCTGTCTACCTTAAGAATATAAGTGTGTGTGAGTATAATCCCACTACTTATACTTGGCTGTTTCAGAGAATCCTGCTTGTACGCTCTCAGCTACAAAGTTTTCTCCATTCGCGGTGCTTAGATGGTTATACTGATTATAGCATTAAAGCTGCTTATGATGCTGTGCGTCCCAGGCAGGAAAACCAAAAGTGGCCCCAGCTAGTGTGGAACTCCCTTAACCTGCTAAGGTATAGTTTCCTTCTTTGGTTGGCTTTCAGGGATAAATTGATGACTAAGCTAAACTTCGGAAGATTGGTATGGATATATCAGAGCAGTGTGTGTTCTGCCAATAGGGTCTAGAAACCCGGGACCATTTGTTTGTCCACTACCCTATTACAACTAGAGCCGGCAAAAGTTGACCCGACCCGAAAAATCCGACGAATACCGACTCGATCCGCCCGAAATCCGATCCGATTTTATCCGAGTAATTAAATGCCCAAAACCTATCTGACCCGATCTGATACATATCCGATATCCGATATAATCCGAGAAATCATAAGCCCGAAATAAACCCGACCCGACCCGCTATTCACCCGAAACCTGATATAACCCGAAAAACTATAAATCCGAAATGACCCGACCCGATCCATTATTTATCCGAAATCTGATATTATCTGAAAAATTATAAATCTATAAAGATTCAACTTGGTACTGCCCAAAAATTAACATTAACCCATAACTTAAAATTTTTAAAACTTCATAAAACATGAAATAATATAGATGTGCAACTAATCCATACTAGCACTTACATCAAAATCTAGAAACAATATACTTTCATAAAAATTATATCACTTATGTATATACAAATACAATATCCATTGATACCAATAGAAATAAAAGTAGAGAAAAAAAAAGAATAACACTACTATGCCATTTAAATATTAGTTCAATTCCATTATTCCATCTAGTACCATAAGATAATAACAGTGCAACCTTGAACACTATATATTAGTATCTATACGGCCATACCTTGCAATATAGTACCTACAACATCATAGAAAAGTAGGAAAAATCTAGAGTGAGAATGTTAGTTATTCATTATAAAAATTGAAGATTAATATTTTTTATTACATCAACAGTGTTAAATAGTAAGAAGTCAATATTAGTTGGTCTTTTGTCAATAATAGTCATTATTACTTACTTTATTTAATTTTTATCTTATTTAGCTTGATATGATCTAATCAAAATATATAATAAAAAACTAATATGTTGTTATTATTATTTTTGCCATAATTGATATTCATTGATTACTATTATTATTGTTATCATTATTTTTGTATTATTATTATTATTATTATTATTATTATCATATTTATTAAAATTATGTTGATATGATGTGATCAATCTCTTTTAAAAATAATATGAGAAGTACAACCTTAGAAATCTTCATTTGTTATCAATTATCAATGACTATTATAAGTTAATATCATGTAAGGAGCGTATAAGATATAAATATAATATAAACTTAAAATAATACTAGAACTCAATATGACCAAGCTAATAATGGAGTTGAATTATACGTTATACCTTAACATAAAAAGAAAAGTGATACGATTTGAAAAAGTTTAAATTTGAAACGTCAGATACATCTCCAAAGATAAAATAATGATAAAAAATTCTAAGGCCCCAAAACAATTAATATAATAATTCACTTTTAATTGAATAAGATAAATTAAAATAAATGATCTCAAAATAATTAGCTTATAATAATATCTTGGAATAAAAAGAAAGAAAGGAAATGACACAAGCATGACTCAAATATGAAATGACCTAAATTCAATCTAAATTCGACCCGAAAATATAATAATTGAAACTCAACCGAGCCCGATCCGAACCCGAACCGAAATTAGAACAACCCAAATTTACCCGAATCCGAGTCCATCCGATCTCAACCAGACTCGACCCGAGAGCTTAGAATGACCCGAGATTATCCGATACTGAGTTGATCCGAATCAAATCCGACCCAGCCCGACCCGATAAAATGATCCGAAATTATCCGAAACCGATATGACCCGATTATTATGTTACCCGATCCGATAGTGACCCGACTCGCCCGATTGCCAGCTCTAATTACAACGGCTATATAGAGGAAAATTCGAAGATGTGTTGACAGAAGGGACCCTATTCAAGGGTGGCAAAAGGAGGTGCAGTCATTGTTGAAAAGATCTAGACAAAATAGATAGAAAAAATAGATCCTAGGAGCTCTTTTTTCATCTTATATTGCAAATGTATGGTATGAGAGAAACTTGAGGGTTTTTGAAAACTGAAGTAGGGATGTTGATAATATCAGTCAAGCTATTGTCTTAGCTGTAGCTAGACGTTTAATGTACCCACACTATAAGGTTAAATTCCAAAAGTGGGTTGGTTTTGTTGACTGTATGGTAGGTTGATATCTGGATTGTAATCTTTCTCCTTTTCGTAAGTAATAAAATTTCTTACTTATCGAAAAAAAAATATCAAAATATTTAATGCATAGATAAGTAAAGAAAGAATGTGAAGATAAAAGTGGAAAGTAGGTTTTAAATTTTCTAAAATGACTTGCTGTTTGGTATTGAGGGAGTACGTGAATGCTTTTATCAGTATTTGATAAGCTTCTTCTCTCTGTGCTACTTAAATACCTCCCCACTGTCCACTGTTGCTTTACTACCCATCCAGTCATAGATTTACTTATGATGTGGTTCCACCTAACTGTCATTGCAGATATGGGTTGTTTTCTGCCGCTACCCCTGCTGCAGACCACCCAAACAACTACAACAATCCATGCAAATAGAATGAACCAACTTGTCTAAAATTTGAGAAAATCTTTCTGGATCAGAGATGCTGCCCAACAATTTGATTTGATTTTTGGCCTTTACCGGTTGCTACTCCATGAATTTTTTTTGCATGCGTGCTACCTATTTAAGTGCATTTAATTTGTATTTGAGAAAGAAACTGAAATTAAATATTTCCCTTTGCTTTGAGCAAGAAGGTTTTATGACTCGTGATTTTTGGTTGTTCATTAGGGGTTTTCATAGTAAAATTGTTGCAAGTATTCTTTCATTAGAGGAACAGTAAGTGAAAAAAGTATAGCATAAATTGATGATTAGTTTATAGTTAATAAGTGTATTACGTAAATATTAATACCTATAATTGTGTACACCACACACATAATGTATAGAATATAATATTTATACAACAATAATATTATTTTAATAGGAAATTTTCTTAATTGGAACATAATATGATTTTTAATGCCTTTGTTGGAAATCCAAAAACATTTATTTCTTAATTGGATCAAACGCCAAATGTTTATTCCTTATTCGATGATTATAAGTTTAGCCTACATCAGTTTGGCATCAAAGCCAAATTGATCACTTAGTTAATTTGGTGATTTTGAAAAATAAATGTGTCACTTTTCACGTTCCCAAAAATCCCAACTCTAGAAAAAACCCTAATTCCCAAACAACTAGGAAACCTAACCCTAGCCTCCAACCATCAGCTGCCACTACCACTCCACTGCAACAATCACTACCGCTCTTCCACAAGCTACACCATAGAATGACTATTGCCGCCAGAACACCACAATCTCTTGTTTATCTTCCTTGACCAAAGCCAAATCGATGAAAATCAAATCCTTGACTTGAAAGCCTGCGTTGAAGTCAAAGCACCCCACATATCAAAAGCCCTCATTGCTGCCCCTATCTTGCTGATTCATCTGCACTTGCTAATCATTACCATTGCTCCCTTTGCATTTGTTGGTCTTCACTACCACTCTCTACGTCAGTTGGTCGTTGCCTCCACTTCCTTTGTGTTTGCTGGTTATTGTCAACTTGTCGTTGCTCCCTCTGTGGTCACCGCCACCTGTTCACTGTAGCATTGGCAAAGTTTGCCGTCATAGCGCGTGTGTGGTTATTCGCAGATTTGAGTTTCATTCTGTTTTAGTATTTTGTGTTTTATATTGTAGGTTGGCTTGATTATTAAATGAAAAAAGAAAAGAAAAACAATACTTGGTAAAGAAAAATAATTAAATTTCTTGAGTGAAAATTAAAGATACTCGACAACAAAAAAGGTGTAATTTTATATTTCACTTGTTTGTCATGGTTAAAAATGAAGAATTGTAGGCTTTGTAATTCAAGGTTAAGAAATTAGTTGAAGCTCAGGATGCTACTAATTCTCAACTCCGTAGATTGGAGACTATTGTTATTGAGATCGTTGAGTTTGTTTGTAATTTAGCCAAGTAGAAAGGTATTGAAGAATCTGATCAGCTTGCCCATTCTAGGTTTGCTCTGCCTACCATAATTCAGATTCAAAGTGCGCCCGTTTTGTTTCCAACTACACCTATTCATTATAGAGTGAAGATTACCTTTCCTTATTTTGATGGCGAGGAAGAGCCCAAGTTGTTTGAGTGGTTCAACAAGGTTGAAGACATGCTTTCTTGTTGATGGGTTTGAGCTGAGGAGATAGTCCAGATGACAACTACTTGTTTTCCTAGCTATGCTAGTCTGTGGTGGAGTAACCTCAACTATCGATGTCGTTTTCATTTACATGATCCAATCAACTAGGCAATTAAATCGTAGCCGCAGTTGCATTTGCAGTCGTGGTCGCGGAGCGTCGTGAATTTGTATTTTTTATTTCACCATATACTCTAATTATTATTTATTGATCATTTGAATATAAATATTTAATAAACTAGTGTTTTCTATTATATGAGAAGTATTAAAGTGAGTCATTATATGCTAACTTTTCCTAATAACCCTAAATTTACCTTAGAATGAAAAAAAAATGTTATAAAATAGTAAATGTGAAGATAATAAATAGTAATACTTTATTATAATACAATAGTAACTTGGTCCAAGATATATATAGTAAATGAATATATTTTTTTTTATCATGCATGCTTTTTTTAGTAGATTTAAGAATTCTTAATAAATTGCCAATTTATTGGGGATTTATCCTAATTTATTGGCAATACTGATTTATCAGCTGATTTACCGGTTGATAAATGTGAAATTTTAAAACTGTAGCTTATCGGTCCCATTATTTAATTGTACGACCACAACTAATGGTTGGCAATTTCACTCTTGTCAAGTACAACTGTACAAGTAGGAGTTATATTCTTAATGTTGTAAGCTATTTGTGGAGTGTTGTGATGTGAAGCCATACAACTGTGAGTTTTAGAAATGCGTTGTTCAATGCACTTTTGAGGAAAATTACTCTAGCATGTTATTAGATGAATCAAAAGTCTTTGGGAAGACTTTTGGTATGAGCTCGAGGGTCGAAGTTTCTGCTCTATTGATCATACTTCTTTTTCTCGAGATGTGAAATAGATAATCTGTTTTTTACAATAGCCTCTTCGAAAGATTTATAATTGGCCACCTAGTTCACCCAAGTCTTTTTCCAAGGTTGGTAGTTCTAAGATTAAATGTTTCATCTATGATCTAATAGGGGAATTGCTAGAATTCAAGGTGTCTGCTAATGTTGGTTTTGGTTCCATCTGGATCCCCGATGGCCGGATTAGAAGTAAAATAGTAAAATCTCCAGAAGATTGAAAATGTTGTTGACCATGTGAGTATTGAGGGAATGAAGATGAAGATGCAAACTACTAGATGGTTCAAAGTTTAAGGTAGAACTTTTCCTTAGCGGGGGAGAATGATACAATCTATGTGCCTCGTAACCGTAGGGCTCGTAGTCTGAGTCCAAACTCCAAACTATAAGAAAGGATGTTCGGACCCATATGAATATGCCTCCTTCCGCAGGTCCTGTAGGATAAGGTGATCCAAGAGTATTATGTAGAACATTAGTTTATTTTTTCTTATTATGATTTTATTTGCTTTGATATTATTTCATTTAGATTTTATTTTATTACGTAAGGGTTTGGTAATAGTTTGACCCTATAGGCTATATATGTGGCTTTAGATTGTGCTTTGAATTTGAGTGTGGTTTTATGGGAAAACGCAAGGCTAAGAGTTGAGTTTAGCCTACATCCATATGCATGTTTTGTAAGCAGGAAAGATGCATATTATGATGAGTGCCATATTATTTACTATTTATCATATAAAAGAAGGAAAGACCTGGGTTGGATGATTGATATGCTTCCAGATTTTCAAACTTGTATTGCTTTCTTGTTGTGCAGTAAAGAAATCTATGGGTTAAGGTGGGGTATGTATCTTTTAGATGGACAGCAATCACCTAATTGGTATTTGTGTGGTCAAGATTATGTACCTCTTTGTGGTAAAAAACACTTCATGAATCAAATTCATGCTATGGAGATAACTACTGCACTCATGCTTGTTAGGCTTGTGAAATAAAATATCAGCCGATATGCAATTTATCAACCGATACGTATTGGATTTTTAGCCTGCTGATTCAAGAAACATTCGATGCATCAAAATTGAATCAGACACATTACGAATAATTCCTATCTATAGAGGATTGTAGTCTACAGAAGGGTGTTCCATATTGAAGTATGGGTTTTATCTATATGGTAGGATGTATTCCTTCCTGGATTTCTTTTCTAATCAGTTGAGGGACCGATCTGCTTAACTCTTTGTAGGAGACAAGAATAACAAGAAGTTAACTTTCACCCATATCAAAAGTTGGATGGGAAACTTCACAAACAGGAATGTTGCAAAATGTGCTGCTAGATGGGACAATGTTTCTCTTCCAAGTATGCAACTGTTGAAGTACCCTCATGGGAGGTGGACTTTGAGTTTCCAGACGTTGAGAGAAACAATTATACTTTTTGTTGATATTTGTTGATATTTGCTAGTATTTACTGATATTTTGGGATTTTTTTTAGGAAAAATGCTATTTAATGTTTACTATACTCTGATATCCCGATTACAACTATGACATTATTTGATTGAATGCATAGGCCTCCGCACTTACCTAGCACAAAAAAATATGTTCCCTTTTGTTTGCATACGGGAACAGGAAAAATATAAAGCTAAGCTACTTACGTTTTCTGATGAGCAAAATCCGTTGATTGCTGAGCTTACTAAATTATTTTATGCTTCAAAGTTCAAATTTCCAGGCAATGTCTGTCTATTGTGTATCGGTAAGTATCTTGGCAGTTGACCTGCTAGACAGGCAAATTCTGGTATTTTTTGTATGTTGTTTTCTTCATATGGGTGGGGGTTGGGAGTAAGATGTGCCAATTTTCTGCTTAAATCTCCCCTCTGCTCTCTCTCTCTCCCTCCCTTTTTTTTGGTGTGCAAAAAGATTATCAACCGAGATCAGGCAGAGTTTTGATGAAACTTTTCTAGCTGCACTGGTGGCTTTCAAATTCTCTGTTGCTAGCATACATTTTTCCTCCAAAGTTCTGAGGATTGATTTGTTTTCAATACAGGGAAGCAGACGAGTCTCGATTACGTGAAGTTTGTGAAAGTTTTCTTGGTCCTCCAACTGGGATGGCTGAAGCTATATCATCACAGCCCAAAAACCTTGCTTGGGATCCTTATGTTCTTGTAAGGAGTTGTGTCGTCGTGTCCCTTAATACGAATTTTCTTTTCTGTTTTCAGCCCATGAGTTCCATTTTATTGGTAAACATATTTTGGATATCAATCTCACATTGAGATTAAGACCTGCTTTCAAACATCATCCAAATGAACTTGCTTTTTAATTTTCTACTGTCGTATGGTTATATCTTACTTTTGTGATTAGTGTTGGAACATCTGGCTTGTTTACAGAATTCATAAGAGTGCATATTTGGCTGTTTTTTCCAAAATTTTCTGCTATTGTATGGACATCTTAATATTGTGGAAGTCTAGATACAGTACTCCGTCTTTGCAGCTTCTCTTCATTATTTCTATCTTTTGAAGCCATGGTTACGAGCCAGCTTAGTGATGGTCTGTCTTCAGAGATGGTCAAAGTTGGTTAAAGTTAGTCCTATCCATAATGCTTTCATGTTTGGGGAATAGATCTCGTCCTGGTGGAACTGTGTTGCTTCTGGTGAAGCTTTAGATGTTTGGAGATCTGCTCAAGTGAGGCAATTTTTATTGCTTCTTCAGTGATATATAGGTTGGATAGTTGTTTTTAATTATCTCCAAGAGAAACCCCAAACAGAACTGTGTTCGGAAAGATGCTCCAATGTTCAGGGAGCTGAACATGTTACTTGGTTTTGGCAAACGTTTAGAATTTTTTAGTTACTGTTCGGTGCAACTGACGTTTGGCTTCATCATCAACCTGTTGCTGTTGCTGTCATAAACCTTGTTGAGTTGTTTTCTATAATGTTGACATAAGCTTTTTCCTTAGATTCCGGAAATATCCTTTTGGTGCAGGGAATGAAAAAGCACAAACTCTTAAGGGAGGATATCCTTCCAGCGACGGCCTCAAATAGGAAGGTACAGAGGTTGCTTAACGAGTTCATGGATCTGCTGTCTGAATATGGAAGTGCTGAAACTAGTGTAGACCCAAAGAATCCCTCCCCACCAAAATTAACTCTTCCAGCAGCTGAACAAATCGAAACTGTACCAGAAGCAAGAGATGGCATGGATTCTGCTGCGCCTGTGATGCAGCAAAGAGACTCTGCTACACAGGCAGCAGATAAGGTGGAGACTGCAGCAGCCGCTGATGGTAGTCAAGCGGGCATAAATGTTGCTGGAAGAGATGAGATAGACTGCAACTCATCGCCAAAAGAGCAAACGGACTCTGTCTCACCTGTGGATGATCAGTTAAACTCCATAGGGCAGGTAACAGAATGCGTGAAGACCTCAGGGCCATTATCTGAATCACAAATGCAGCTCGATAGAACAAGGTCAGATCAAGTGATTGTGGCACTTCCAGCAAAGTAGCTTTGTTCTATTGCGTTTGAAGGCTGACATGCCATTATATGGACTGTTTTAGATAGAAAATTTCGAATGTAAATTAATGGCTGACAATTAGATACTGAGTAACTGAAACTTCTCGAGTTGCATACAAGGATTCACCCATCTTTGGCGGTAAGAATTTGTAGATGCCCCATCCTGACTCGGTGCGAAAATCTTTACCCAATGAAGTAGCTGGTCTATAGGTGCTTATATTAAGTGCTAATGTTTTGGCTTTGGTTATTTGTAAACTACTAATATCTGTTTATATTTGCTGCTATACATATTGCGTTTCTTGGAAGTACTCTTTAGTTGCCAATCCTCGTCTATATTGACATGAAATTGATAAGTTCAGTTCGGAAATTAACTTCATGATTTCAGTTAATTAACTTTATACTTATTAGCTGTCTTGCCAAAGTACTAACTTAGTGCATGTTCAATAAAGTTACAATTACCTGGTTTTATTCCGATAAATGTTATTGAGTTTATTTTGAAGTCATAAATATTTGGATTTTATTTGAAGCATATATATATATATATATTTATTTATTTATATATTTTTTGGTATACATTATGTAGGTTAATATGCACAATTACACTAAAAAGTTGACCAAACATCCATATTCACTATTATTCTATTTCATAAATTTTATTTTTATATTAAATAACTAATGTGAAATTTTTATAGATAGTTTTTAATACATTTTTTTCTTTTATTGAGTTAATAGTTATTAACTTCAATAGATATGTTTTAATTTAATTTTTTTACTATTATAATTTATAATAATATATTTCTTGTGCTTATTTATTTTCATGCGTATTTCTTTTGTTATTTCATTTACATTATATATATTTTATCCTAAGAAAACTTTATTTGAAAATATTAAAACAAAATAGTAATACTAAGAATAAACTATAGAAATAAAAAAAAAAAAACTAAGTAGAATTTATTTAACTTGTTTTACTTTAAATTTGATTATGGTATTTTTTTTTGTTTAGGTATAAACGTTTGGGTTTGTTTCCATAAAAACATAATGAATTTTGAAATTTTTATATAAAGGCACATTTATATTTTATTCTCATTAAGACATACATTTTTTAAAAATTAAAAAATTATGATATAATATTTAGACTTCGTTTCCATTAAGGCATAAATATTTAAATTTTGTTATCATTAAGGTATGAATAAAAATGACTAGAATTACTTTAATTTTTTTAACATATTTATATCTTAATGAGAAAAAAATTTAAACATTTGTGTCCATAAAAAAAATCAAAAAATATTTATACCTTTATGAAACAAATCCGAAACATTATACATTTAAATACACTTTTGTCTTCATTTATTTATGAAAAAAATTATTTTCTTAGTTTTTATTATTAAAAATAAATAAATAAATAAATTAAAAAAGGTCAATATAATATTAAAAAATACTTATTTTAGTAAAAAACGAAAAATTAATTATCAAAACTCATAAATATAAAATATTATTGTATTAATTAAAATATAGCTATATGGATTAATAAAGAGTAATATACATAACAATGTATGTATAATGTATAATGAGTTAAATACTGTACCTATTAGGACAATACTATTATTTTAATTATTTTTGTGATATTTCACAAGATATCTCTATATTTTAGTGAAATGCATCACGTATCATTGGTAAAAGTTGCAATGTATAATTTTTTTTGTATTTTTATTTTAATGTACCATTTTCCCATCCATTAATTTCTTGGGAAACGATGTTACATTTTAATTAAAGTACAAACTTTACATCATCCCCTTAACTAACATATCATTAAAAAAAATGACACTCACACTAGCTAACACTCACTATAGTTGTGATTTCTTGTTATTGGTTAATGTGATTTTTATTTTTAGGTAAAAGAGATTGATTTGTGGAGTCTAATAATTTTAATAGTTTGCTTATATTTCTTGCTTTTGTAGAAATTCAGGTAATTATTATATTTTACTAAAATGTTAGACATCATATGATAGCACATTAGGATTTTGATATATAAACCATGTTAAATATGTTTGTTATATGACAATTCTTATACTTCACTGAAATGCGAGATATCGCATGATAATATATTAGGGTTTTGATGCATAATTCACGTTAAGTATGCTAGTTATGTTATAATCATTTACTTAATAACACTAGAACAGAAATTTGGTAAAATAGAACATGCTGATCTATGTCAAGTATTATGTGAATGAAAGTATGTTAAAATGGTTTAATATCGGAAAATGATTATGTATGATATGTAAGTGTAAAATAATAGGCTGAGCATGCTTAAGCGTATTTTGGTATGATTATTATCAGTGTATGCCCTAGGGGCAATTTAGTCTTTTTAAGCGTACCATGTTATATATTCAATAAACATGCCTAATATGCATTATTTACCATTAAGTATGCAAGTACGTAATTGGATGAATTATATATGCATAGTAGGGTTTTACATGCTATATCATGTATAAGAGTAAAATGATCATTTGATGTGTTTGGTAATCTAATTGCATGTTAAATAGTTTAATGATTGTATTTTAGTCGTTTCAGGATAATTTAATAACTAAAATAGAATTAGTATTTAAAATGGATGATAATGTGGTAATTATGGTCTCAAGTGCATTTTGGTCATTTTTGGCCTAATGCACCTAAAGGTGAATTATTGAACCTAGGATGTCATTAGTAGATTTTGGATTTAACCTTAGAATTAACTTTGAATGTGATTGTCTTGAATCATTGAAAATGAGTAAAAATGGTTAGGTATGAAAAAATGGATCTATTTGTGTATCATATGTTCTCATGATTAACTTAATAAAATAATTATAATTGAATTAAAAGACCTCGATATTGAAAATGGTGGATCTTTATAGGTCACTATCCTAAAGATGTGGTTTATCCCATGATTGATTATGGATTTTTGTTGGTGTGCCATAGTACCCCACTTAGGCCCTATGTCTTACTCTATTTAGCTCTCCAAACTTATAGAGGGTATGCATACTCATGGATTATGTGTTATTGTTGGTAAGGTAATGTTCTACCTTCGTGTGCTAGCGTGACTAGGGTACCTTAGCGTCATTGGGTTGATAGTCGGTAGGATACTATGTTTCCTTGATGTACTAGTATGACTAGAGTATCTTAATATCTTCTGGTTGATATGATCTCCCATTGAATAAATAAAAATTATAATGATTATTGTTGAATAAAAATGATTGTTGGATTGGTTTGGTTGTAGCTTTTATGTCTGCCTGTGGTTTGATAGTAGCCTTTGTGTGTACTTGTGGTTCGATTGTAGCCTTCTTTCCTACCTGTATTCGGTAGTAGCCTTTGTGCCTACCTGTGTTCAGTAGTAGCCTTTGTGCCTATCTATGTTTGGTATTTTCCTTTGACACCTACCTGTGGTGTTATGGACTTTATTAGCTTTGCTATTATGATATGAGATATATTGTACATGTTATGATTATTGTGTTGAGAATTGTTTTAATCATTACTTTAGAGAGCATCTCTTTAATGCTTGGTTAGTGAGTTTTAGTATGTTCTAAATGAATGGGTATTAAAAATATATGGTTTGGTAATATTTTTTCACCTGATCTAATTATCATATTGTAATCATCACATGTATCTTTCAATGTTTCATACCGTGTCTTGCTATGATGCTTGATATGTATTTCATGTGGGATTTTTTATATTATTATTGTTTAATGAGTTACTCAATATCAATGAACCAATGGGTTTTATTTATGCCCCTTACTTATTTAATAGATAGTGGTCTTTATAGTTTTGTTTGTGAAATTAATTGAAGGCTAGTATTTTATGTTGAGAGTTAGGAATATTTAATTTTCTGCCAAGTATCTTTTGATTTGGATGTTCTTGAACTCTTATGTTCTTTTGTATATCCTCTTATTTGACTTTTGTAATTGCTAACGTTTGTTTTATTTGGAATAATATTAATCAGTCTTGTTATTTCTAATATGATTCTTATAATTGTATTATCAATTTAAGCGGAGTAATGTTTTTGGCCTGAGTACTTGACATGAGAATGGTCGAGGAAATTGGACTTGTATTAAGTGTACTATGTATTTTTATTGTTTAAGCTTTTGAAATTAATCCTTTAAATGAAAATTTCAAGTCATAAAAATGAGGGTGGTATAGATAGATATATAAACAAATGTATTATGTCAAAAGAGATAAGCTTCTAGAAGTAAACCCACAAAAAGAGATATAAAGTAAGACTTGGGGTACGAAAATAGACTTAGAATATCCATATTAGCATAATGAAACAGATACCGATTTGGTGTACTAGATAACCCTATTGTAATACCATCCAATCATATCCCTACACAGTCTACATCATTTGTGTAGACATTCTACTAAAAAACCTTTAATCCATCTAGAAGAAAAAACATTAAAGTAGTACAATTATTGTATTGAGTAAATACAACTAACTAGAAGTATACCTTGCACATACTCCTGAGTTACATAGGTAAACATGCTAAACATAGGATCATGAATACATTAATAGGTTAGATAATATCATATTGTATATAATACTAATAATATATTACAAGTTAAACCATGCCAATCACTTAAGTACACACATCGACTTTACTTATTCATCCAAGAGGAAAAATCTAAAGCCTTTGCTATAAAGGAATAATGCAACCAATGAAGCCACCAAAGACACCTTAATTCTTTAAATATACACATACCTTATATATTGCTTTTATGTTGCTTATAGAGTAGGAAAAGGGGCCTAGCTAGTGCACACACATGCTAGCACAATTGAAATACACTTCGAAGGTTGTCCTAAAGATAAGGTACACTATAACTACTAGTTATCTTGTAGTTAACATGATGGAAAACTACAACTATGAACTAACCCATAGTTGAAACAACATAAACCCAACTTAGTATTTGATTTAACACTTGAATTCATCAAAATTTCAAATATATTAATTACTACGACCATGAAATAAGATGATTTATCACTTTTGAAAAAATTACCATTTATTGAAATACTACTCATAGTTGCTAAAATATTTTAAGAAATATTTAAGTAAAAATAGAAATTAATTATTATTCTCAATCACTATTTACATTAATTACTATTCAAGCTAAAAAATGTTTACATTAAGTCACTATTCTTGAGAAAATCAATGGCTAATGGTCAACCATGATCCCTAAGATTATACGGAAAATCCTTTTGGGTCAAATGTTCATTTTACATGTAATTAAAATAAAACTTCAAATGTTCAAATAAAATATACAAAACTTGTAAAAGTTCATGAAAATTTAATGAAAATATGCCTATATCAAATAAAACATATAACAAACAAATTCTATTTTCTAAAAAATTATAAAACATGTAAAAAGACCATTTTGCCTCTTAAACCCTAAAAACTTAAAATACCCGTAACTTGCAACATGCTTGGAATTAATTCATGAAAATTTATTCCCTTGCCAATTTTAGTGTGATTAATAATAATGGAACTCATAAAAGCATATAAATTGTAGCACATACGTGAAATTATAGAATTACCCCTAAACATACTTAAACTTGTAAAATCATAACTAAACCTAAAAATGGATAAACTATGGCATATTAAATATAAAAATTTACCTAAACGTATCAATGAATCCAATAGCATCCTCATAAAAACTTAGGAACAACACAATAATGTGAAAAGGCCAAAAGGTTGTGAGCTACACAAAATGAGCCAAAAATGCTCATTTTCACCACCAAATCAAATTACACACAAATTTATATACTAATGGTTTAGTTATGTTAACTAATCCCAAGATCCTAGAATCAGAGATAAAGAAACCTATGATCAAGCCTCCTCCTCCAAAGATGTCTCTTAAACACCTTAAACTAAAAGCAACTACAACTTGTCAAAACTCTTCAAAATATATACAAAAAAGTGAACAAAAATGAACCAAGATAAGAATATATTTTACCCTTATCTTAGGGTGGATGAAATTAAGAATAAGAGAAGAGAATTAGGAATTTATTTAATTTATCTAAATCTTTAGCCCACTTTGATTTAATCAAAATAAAAAATGAGCTAAAACCAAATGACTATTATTAATAATATTATTGTTATTACTACTACTATTATCATTATCATTATTATTATTATTATTATTATTATTATTATTATTATTATTATTGTTATTACTACTACTATCATCATTATCATCATCATCATCATCATCATCATCATCATCATCATCATCATCATCATCATCATCATCATCATTATGATTATGATTATTATTATTATTATTATTATTATTATTATTATTATTATTATTATTATTACTATTATTATTATTATTATTATCATCATCATCATCGACATCATCATCATCATCATCATCATCATCATCATCATCATCATTATGATTATGATTATTATTATTATTATTATTATTATTATTATTATTACTATTACTATTATTATTATTATTATTATCATCATCATCATCGACATCATCATCATCATCATCATCATCATCATCATCATCATTATTATTATTATTATTATTGCTACTTAACCTTACTTTATGTTTTTCCCAACCAGTAATAATAATAATAATATTAATGGTCAACAACTTTAGTTTTAATATGATTAGGATTTTCTCTCGTTGTTACTACTATTATTATTACTACCCTCACTATTGTTCTTACTATTATTACTAATGCTAGCTTTAGCTTATTATTATTATGGTAAATATTTGAACCCTTATATTACTATTATGATTTTTATTATCGTTACTATTAGTATTATTCTCAAAATTATAATTATTATTATTATTATTGTACTACTACTACTACTACTACTACTACTACTACTACTACTACTAATACTACTACTACTACACCTAACTTTGGAAATATTTCTAACTAATGCTACTATTAATGGAGATCTACAATTTTAGTATTATTATGATTATCTTTGTTGTTGTTGTTGTTGTTGTTATTATTATTATTATTTTCTTGCTAATACTGTTAATACTAACTTTTTCCATTATCACTTTTTATTATTAATATAAATATTTGGACCCTTATATTATTATTACCATTTCAGTTACTATTATTATTGGTATTGTTATTATTATTATTATTATTATTATTATTATTATTATTATTATTATTATTATTATTATTAATGTTATTGAAACCAAAATTGGCATGCTACCATTTTGTTACTATAGAAGAAGAATACTCAACCTTATTATTATTATTATTATTCAAATATTACTAATATTATTCCTAATGACTTTGTTACTAACATTATTACTATCGTATTATTATTATTATTAGTTATTACTATTATTATTGTTATTATTTTGTTACTATTATTGTGACAAAAACATTTGAACCCTTATATTATTATTATTATTATTATTATTATTATTATTATTATTATTATTATTCCAAATATAACTATTATCATTATTATCTTTAGCAATATTAGTACTTTGATGGTATAACTATTATTATATTAGTATTTTAACCCTACAACTATTATTAGCCTTAGCCTTAAAAATAATAGGGCTTCTACTTCTAGGAGCGTTAGTATTACTATTATTATTATTATCACTATTTTGCTATAACAAGTATTAGTACTATTATTAGAAGAAATAAAGCTATTAGGTTTAATAATACAAATATAGCTATAAGTATAAACATAAATATATTTTGACTAGTAATATCTAGTAGACTAACTTGAGGATAAAAACCCTAGTTTTTACTTGCAAAGTTGCCTTTAATAATAGTAACCCTAATCTTAGACTAAAAAGAGAAATAATAGTATATTTGGTAGGAGGGAAACTAACCCTTAGTTTTTCCCTCTTATAGGTGAATCAAGCCAAAACCCTAAGGAGGCGTAGGAGCGTACTCCAAGCTCGGCGTCATTTTAGGTAAGGATGTAGCTAAGGCCCATGTGTGTTGTGAGACCTGTATGCCTTGGATGTTATGTATCATGCTATATTGTGTATCGTATGATTGTCATTAACTTTTCTTATGTGTAGCGCGGCTTGGAGTTGATGTATGTTTATGTGTTTCTTATGGCATGAGTATGATATGTATATATGGTGATTATGATATGATATGATATGAGCCTCTAAGACATGCATTCCAGGATGATTGATAAAGTGATATGGGAATAAAAGGAAAAAAAGAAAGAAAATGGGATGTGAGTTTACTAAGGGGGATATGAGGTTGACCAAAATACCTCATGATCCATGAGAGGAAAATAAAGAGGAAGAGATGACCAAAATGAAAAAAATATGGGGACCATGCACGGGAATTCTAGGGTTTGCATGGGAACTTCGAGAGTGACTGGTCGGACTCTATCTTACTTTCACTATGTATCATTTTACTCTAGTCATATTTTGTCATACTGTGTTTGATGTATTTAAAAAAACTTATTTAATTACTCCTTGGGTTGTAACTCTCTTCAACCGTGCTCTAATTTATGTATAGTGAACATTATTATTTCTTTTATGAAAGCTTGTTTCAATTATCACCTTGTTTTTGAAGTTAGTCCTATTTAGCCTTAGCACTTAGTATTGGAACGGTAGTAGTGAACCGGTCTAGTACTGAGTGTGGCAGTAATACCCTCAAAATTTATAGTTTTATCATCTCGCTTTTGTTTAACACTTATCATTAAACAAAAATTTTCAGTAGTAAATTTTGGCGGTGTTACAGGATATTTCTTATTTGTTGATTTTTTTTTGTTGCATCTTGCTTCATTTGTTGCTTCGTTTATTATTATTTTTGTTGATTTTTTTTCCTTTCCTTTATATTATTTCACAATGATGAGTGATGCTTTCTTTTTGTTGTTGCTTCTATCTATGTTTTTTGGTTTCTTAATATTATGTCATAGTAATTAATGGGGATGTTAAATTGGAGTAGTTAATAGGGTGTCTTTGCAATTTTAGTGAGTGAAGGGTAAAGAAAATGTAAAAGGGTGAATCACCTGAAATGGGATTGTAAATTTTGTGTGTGGAGTATATATGGGAGATGGAATCAGCGAGGATATGTAGCTACTGGTGGAAAGGTATAAAATAGCCATTGTAGGTTGGTATGTAGTGTTAGGCATAGTTTAGTAATTATAGATTAGATTGGTAGAGAGAATAAGAAAAGAGTTGTGGGAAATCTTTTTTTTTTCATAGGGCATTTATGTCATTTTATATTAGTGGGAGAGGGGGTGTTTGTGTCATCTTTTAGGCACATTTTAGCAATTTAAAATCATAAAGCATATGACGGGGATGAAAATATGGTGGGAGTGGTTTCTTTCTTAAGTATCTTAGGCATTTAATGTCCTAAATGTGGAGAAAAGAATAGAAATGTAATTAGAAGTTATAAGTTATAACATAGACATTTTATTCATTTCACAATTTGCATGAAAATAAAATAAAGAGAGTTTTAGTATAGTGTGAGTGATATCCTAAAATATTATTTAATATTCATCACAATTTATTTATATTCTAACTCAAACCCTTAAGTATTAGCTTAACTATTTTGTTAACATTTGACTTACAAATCTAGATAAATTCTTAAATTAATTAATAATAATTATTTTATCTTTTTCCTTTTCATTTAAATACAACCTAATTTTATTTTGAATTTTACACTGATTTATTTTTCCTAATTGAGTACCCTAATCTTGGATAAATTAATTTTATCTTAATCCTAAATTTAATATAATTCTAATTCTAACTCTAAATTAATTTTCTTTGTCCCTTTTCCTTTTATTTTTCCCCTTTTCTTCCTTTTCTCTTTCTCATTCCTTTTCTTTTTCTTTCTCTCCCCGCATCCAGCCCATCTCTCACTTGTTTGCTTTTTCTCCCTCGCCTAACAACCCTCGTCCCAAACACACCCCAACCCCTACATTTCTCATGTTAGTGTCCTACATCATCTTTACCTCCCTTTTCTCCCTTTCTTCTTCTACCCCAACCAACCCCTTCCCTCCTCCCTCATATTTCCTTTTCTTTTCCATTTGTCGTGACCATATCCTCCTTATCGTGATCGTATCCTTCTCTCGTCAAGCTTCCCAACACTAATAGCATCGTCGGGCACACCACCCTCCATGTCGCACCAACACTCCAGCCACCTATACCCTTGCACGATGCCTCCTTTCCCAACACCATCAGGTCCACCCCATTCGTCGCCCTTCCCTATAGCCAACAACAACCTCACCACCACTAGTCATTGTCGTTGCTAGCACCACCACCGAGCACCCCTTGACCTCCACCACACTGGCTAACTAATGTCTCCCCCCCAAAGCTCCTTAGTTTCCATCAACTCACGTTGCTCATACAATGTGAGATATATATATATATCTTACCCCTTTTGCAAATAGTAAGGGCATTTTGGTTATTTAATAAAATTTTATTTTATTTTTTAAATAATAATACGGTTAATGTGATATTATTTTTAGGTACAAAATTTTAATTAGAAAAGCCTAATAAATTTTATTAGGTTACTTGTATTTTGTGCTTTTGTTGGAAATCAGATAACCTTGATACTCTATTAACATGTTTAGATATCATATGATAATACATTAGTCTTTTGGTGTGTAAATTGTGTTAATCATATTTGTTATATTTTAACCCCTATACTCTATTAAAATGTGAGATATTGCATGATAGTACATAATATTTTTTGTGTGTATAAATTATATTAAGTATGTTCGCTATGCTTTAATTATCTGCTTAAAAGTGTTAGCATGGAATTTGGTAAACATGGAGCATGCAATTTGTCTAAATTATTATGTGTACAAATGTTGGTTACAATGGGTTAAATGACGGAAATAAATTATGTCATGTAGGTCTAATATGATAGGTTGATCATGTTTAGACATAATTATTACTATTGTGTATCCTAGGGGTAATTTGGTCATTTATGTGTATCCTATTATTTAATTCAGTAAGAAGACCTAACATGTCTTAATTATTGTTAAACATGGAGACATGTGATTTTATATTTTAGGAATGTATATTTTAGCATGATTATTATTACTATGTACCTTGGGGGTATTTTGGTCATTTTAAGTGTATCATGGTTTTTTATTCTGATAAGTGTGCCCACTATGTGTTATTTGTTGTTGAGAATGGGAATACGTAATTTGATGTTTTAAAATGCATGTTTAGCATTCTTATTATTATTATTATTATTATTATTATTATTATTATTAGTATTATTATTATTATTATTATTATTATTATTATTATTATTATTATTATTATTATTATTATTATTATTATTATTATTATTATATGTCATAGGATTTTTGGTCATTTTAATCATATCATGATAATTATTTCAATAAGTGTACCTAATATGTGTTAATTCCTATGGAGCGTGGGAATGTGTGATTTGATGTCCTAGAAACATATGTTAGGATTTTACGTGCAAAATCAAGTTCAGGGACAAAATGGTCCTTTGGCATGCATGGTAATTTTTTTATGTGTTATATAATTTAATTATTATTTCTTACCCTTTTCATGATAAAATAATAAATAAAATAAAATTAGTATTTATAATGGATGATAATGTGGTAATGATAGTCCCAAGGGTACTTTGGTCACTTTTGACCTAATATGCCTAACATGAATAATCGAACATAAGATGACCTTAGTGTATTGATATATTAACCTTAGTATTGACTTTGACTTAAATTAGGCCATTAACCTTAGAGTTGACTTGAATAATTAGAAATAAAGTAAAATTGGTAAGTATGGAATTTAAAATCTTTGTGCAATATGTGATG
The DNA here is from genome assembly GCA_039764185.1 of Tamarix austromongolica. Classification (NCBI taxonomy): domain Eukaryota; kingdom Viridiplantae; phylum Streptophyta; class Magnoliopsida; order Caryophyllales; family Tamaricaceae; genus Tamarix; species Tamarix austromongolica. The sequence continues at coordinate 8,909,506 of CM077809.1, read as the reverse complement.
TTTTGTTATCATCATTTTAAGATATTAATACTTAAATGAAAGACCACGAGTTAGGAATGATTTCTCTTTAGGTGTAGCTGCCCTAGAGACGAGGTAGGAGCCCTCGGTTTGTTTGGTTCACTAGTGTGTTGTTGTCCCTCAGTACGGCTCTAGTATACTCTATAAGTGACTTACAGGTCCTATAGGGAGTACTGATACTAAAATATTAGATATCTAAGGTTGAGAGGGTACTATGTTGCCTTGTATGCTAGTATGACCAGAAGATTTTATGCCTCTAGGTTAGATGGTTTTGAGGGTACCCTAATGCCTTGTGTGCTGGTATAATCGATGGACTTTTATGTCTTTGGGTTATTATTGTATCGCCTTGAGTAATTAAAAATGAAAAATATTATTGGATAGAAATGGTTATGGGATTGGTTTGGTAGTAGCCTTGGGCCTACCTATGGTTCGGTATGGTATTCTTGAGCTCCAACTATGATAGTATGGATTTTACTTGGTATTGTCCAAATAGGCCTACCTATGGTATTACAGATATTATTGGTTTGATATTGATATATGAGATATATTGTGAAGATTATGATTGTTGTGTTCAGATTTATTCTAATCATTACTTTAGAAAAAAATTTCTTGTATGATTGGTTGATAAGCTTCATTATGTTCTAACTAAATGAGTACGAGTGGTATGGGGTCTTGATGATTATTTTTTATCTGATATGACTATTATATTTTTTTCATCACACACACACACACTGCAATATCTTATACCAATTTTTTTTGTTGTGATGCCATTTATGTATTCCATGTGGAGTTTTCATATTAGTTTTGTATAATGGGTTAATTAGTATCGTAGTACTGATGGATTCCATTTCATGGTCCCCTACCTTTTAAACCCCAATTTGAGATGAGTGTTATAAGGATTGATATGGTTATATATATCAACATGGTACACCGTCATTTTGGTAATTCAGTCCTATGAACTTCACAGTTAAGCGTGACGGTTGTAGAGAAATTTTTAGAATGGGTGACCCTCCTGGGAAGCTTTATAATTTTCTAAAAAATTATTGAGAAGTGTGTGAGTGAGGAAAAAGCATGATGAAATGACTCTTGTTGAACTGTGGGGGTCAACTAATCAATCTAAAAGCACTCTAGGGTAGCCCCGTGTGGTAGTATTAACTAGAGGTATTACAAATTGATATCAGAGCATTAGTTTTGAAAATCTTTTTTTTTTAAATATGTTTTTTCAATGATCCTCTATTTGATTTAACATTATCCTTCTATTTTAAAATTGGAGTCCTTGAGATTACCAAGTTAGTTATGTGAGGAAACATTGAATGGGTAGCATTAGGTGGCCTTCTTATGCTTTACGTGACTAATCCTTTTATGTTAATAAGTTATGAATTTTTTTCTTAACATTGTTTCTATTTTATAGCTCACCATGGTTTCCAACACAAGCATTGCTCGTATTGAGGTAGTAATTTTAACGTTTTCAGAGATTTTGTAACACCAAATCAGTTCTTAGGCAGCTACTCTCAATGAGGATTGGCTGCATAGGGTTTTGGTTCATTATCTACCAACATATGCTGATAAAGAGGACCCCACCTTGCTAGAGGGGTGGATTTGAATGTTCAACAAGTTGTTTGAGGCAGTAAGTTTCCTAGAGACTAGAACAATTAGTATTACAACTTTTTATTTGAGAGAGGCAGTTGATGATTGGCAGTCGAGTTGTTGTATAGTTCAGGGAGCATCCACTATGTCTTAGGGGAATTTAAGAAATCCATTTGAGTTCGTAACTGCTCTAGGAGACTTCAAAAAGAGAAGATGGAGGAGCTTATTACAATTTCTCAGGGGAATATGATGGTTAGAGAGTAATATGATCGTTTTATGGAGTTGATGTGTTTTATTCCAATGGTGGCATTTGACTAGATGGTTTTAGTCTCCTTATTTTGAAGGGGTTTGTCATCCAATATTAGGAGGATGTTGGGCAATGGGGGTGTTTGCTTATTTTAGTTCCTTTCCGAGCGCCCACGCTGTGTTGCTAAGTTACTTAGAGACCAATCCTTCTATCTAGGAAGGATGAAGTCAAAAGGTTAGGGCAATGATCATACAGTACACCTATGTGTTGGTGGCCAAAGTATCCATGGGAAAGGTTCACATTTTCAAGCCAGGCATTTCTATTGCATGCATTGTGGAGTAGATCATCCAATTAGTAACTGCAAAGGTAAATAAGTTAGGTGTCGTTTTTGCTGCAAGATGGGACATTATGCTTTTAAGTGTTAGTTATCAACAAGAGATTGTGTTATGATGAGTCAGACTCTAATCAAAGATGTTTTTCCCTTCCCACAACAATCATGTACATCATAGGTTCATCTTGGATAGAGTTCCCAAAAAGTTGGAGCGAGGCCTACAAGCAAGTAGCCAAGACATGATAGATCGAGCCAAGGGATTGAATTATCCAATGATACTCTAATTGTTTCCTACCTCTCTTCATTTTATATTACTTGTATTCATTCTTTGATTACCTTCACATATGTCTCCATCATAAATTTCTCCTTAGTTTGTCCTTATTGGGTTCTCTTTTAAGGGGGTAGTGCGCTGATAATTTATCATTGATCCTTTTTCGTGCCATTCCTTCAATTGATGTAGTTGATCATACTTTTTCTCTCTCATATACTTTTATCCTTCTTTACCTTTGACTTTGGTTGATGATTATTATTATTTTTTCCTTAACTTTATTGAGCATCTTTACCTTTTTCTTTGAACCCATTGTGCCAAATCCTTTTCGTTTCAACTTGTGCTTCCGTTGATTTCTCTTCCCTAATCTTTGGAGCATGTTTACTTTCCTTTTTTATAGTCCTTTTCTCTTGATCACTTTTCATTGCCGCTTCTTGTTACTTTTGACAAGTCTTACTAAATTCCTGTTCCGTATAATATTCTTTCTCCGGTTAACTTTCCATTAAATTTTCCTTCCTTGATCCTTAATTCCCTTACTTCAATCCTTATTTAGGTTGAAATCACTCTTTCCCAAGTCTTTAAATCCTTTGACATGTCATTTCCCCTTATCTTGGTTCTAAACACTTCTTCACTCAAGATTTTTTCCCCATTCATTAACCACTTTCCATTGGTCCTTTATTTTGTTTGATTTTCCTTTCTCTAATCCTTTGCTTCTATTGACTTCCGTTAACCAACCTTCATTTTTTTGGACTATCTTTCTCAAATTCTTTTGGTCTTTGTATCTGTTGAATTCACTTTGTTGCATTCTCTTTATGACCTTATTTTTGTTCCTTATTGACTTTGGGGACGAAGTCCCTATTAAGTTGGTAGTAATGTAATATTATATTTTTTTCAAATCCTAATTACTATATGTGATTGCTCTAGTAAGACATCTTAAAAAAATACATATATTCTATTATCAAGTCTCATTTTGTTCTTGTTAATTTTTAAAACTTTTATCAATTATTTCTCTTAGTTGTGGAAAACATATTTATTGCAATTCTTCTGATTCTTATGTTTTCACTCGTTTCAACCTGTTTAAAATTTTTGAATTAATCGAGAATATTTTGAGTTCATTAGTCTATTATATTCATTCATGTTTCACCCTTTTCCGTCCGAATTGTTAAATTGCGGAAAAAATCCGTTTATGCGATTGGAAGATTTTAGTTGTTTTGCCATTTTTAATCCATTGGTCATCAAATGAGTTCTAAGACTAAATATTTTTATAAATTTGGTTTTATAAAAAATATTCCCCATTAATCCATGGCAATTTGAACCCCACAATATTCATTTTGAACATTTGTGGAAAAACGTATTTCCATAACTTATCCGTTTTCATAATTTTTGGTCATTTTCCATCTATCGAGCTTTAAACTAACTCTGATACCCAATATTTTTATATATTTGAGTTTATATAATTATTCTGGACCTTTCCATAAATTTTTATAATTTTTGAAGTTCAATTGAATTTTTTTTCAATTAATGGCCATTATTGGACTTTCTTGCAATTTAATTAATCCAAATTTTTTTAACCAATACTCTAACCATTAGTTTAATTCTAACTAGTCTCCTAACCAAACAAAAAAAAAAGCATTTGTAACTTAGTTACTTTTCACCCAAGTAAAAAGTGCAACAAGTTCGATAATTATGATTTTATGACATTTCTCGTACACACTCAACTATAGCCTAACATATCTCTTACACCCCTAATCTTAGCACTCAAGTGAGGCTAAAGTAAAACCAAAAATACACTCCACACTTTTTCCTATCATATCTCACTTTATTTTTTCCAAATTGTGTGTTCCATTACAAAATGCACATAAAATCATAATTTTTCAACAGTGTTCAAAGTTGATTTCTTTCCAACTTGCAGCAACTGGTTCACTCTCTCTTTTTGTCCTATTAATTTGGTTTTTGGTTCTTAAAAAAATATTGCATTGCATAATACAACTTCATATAATTTAAATCCCTAAAGTTGATCCCCTTCGAGCTTATTCATAATCAAACTTTTGCTTTCTGACCAGCTTTATAACATTAGTAAAGCTGATTTTTTTTTTGTGACTTCCAATAGCTACCACACCTAGATATGGATTCCTATACCTTATATTCTTATTTGGTATTATTCCTTGCATGTTATACTTCATCTAGGAACCATTTCCAACCATAAAATCGTTCCCCTCACCTCTTCTTTTTTCCTCTCCTATGTACCTTACCAAGTAACTTTGGAATGTTTGATGTAATTGGTGCATGTGTTACAATAGATATTTCATTACTTTCATCCCTTTTTTTCTCTTATTTTTCCTTCCTATTAATCATCTAAAACCTTTATCTATCATTCCTTATTGGTTGTTGGTTGTTTTTATGGTGGTTTTCAAGCTTCCCTATTCAAGAGTAATTTTTTCCATTTCACTTCTTTCATTTGATTTCTTTTCTTTCCCTTTTTTCTTATTTATTAATCTTGTTTTTATCTAACTCTTTTATCTTATATTTTTGAAGGTGACCAAGTGGGTTTAGAGAAGGAATTGATACATTCCTTATTTTAGCTTTTCTAAGTAGCTTAGGAATTTTGGTAACTAAACTAACCTTTAGAAATAAGATTTTGTACTAGGTGTATTATATGTTATTTTATGCATGAATAGATTTATTTTAATTACAAGAATGACATAATATCTTGAAAAATATTGTATAGCATGTGTATGTTTTTATCTTATGTTTATAAGCATGAAAATCTGATGAGAAGATGGTTTGTGTAATTTTTACATGTTCTTATGTCTGCTAGAAAAGTGATGAATATTTAGTGAAGTAGTGATGACTGTTCAGTATAATTGTTCTGAATTTCCAGTATAGTCGTAATGAATATGCCTAGATTTGAGTAGTTTAGCTCTCATCCTTGTTATTTTATATGAGTTTTGGTTATTTTTAATTTATCTAAGTATTCCATTGTATGTATAATAGTGTTAATAAGCTAGGTTGTAAGTTTTGGATCATTTGAAGTTGAAATGAGTTTTTTAAAGGTTTAGACATATTCGACCATAGGTACATTGGGCAATACAAATTGCTTTTGAAAATTTCAAGTGCACCATTGTCTTCATTGGGTCTTTCAAATAAAAATTTAGTAGATGATATTTAAGGGTTTGATATTGTTAAGAGTAATTTATGAATTTTAGAAGTTTAATGTAATTTTCGGTGAATAAGGACATTTTGGCCATTACATGTAAATTTTGAAATATTTGAGATCTAAGTGGATATTATATTACTAAAATAAGTTAAAATAGATAAGTTTGACACTTAGGTGCCATTTGATGAGTAGACCTAGAGATCTTAAGTAAAATAATTGATTAAGCAAGAAAAAGAAAAAAGAGAAATATACACTTGGGTGCATTGAGTACTTTTATGTAACACCCCGAGTCGATACGACCACGCGGGGACTACCTTGGAGTACTTTCAGATTGATTGGCCGGCCCCACAGATCAATATGAGTCATTTCAGTGCACTTTGTTCTCACTCACGCACTTCCTGAGAAAATGTTAGAAAGTTTCTGAAACTTTCCCAGAAGGTCACCCATCCTAAAATTGCTCCACGGCCAGCACACTTAACTGTGGAGTTCTTAGGATATAATCACCAAAAGGATGGTATACCATGTTGATATAAGTAGCCAGATCAATCCTTATAACACTCCGCTCAATTTAGGGTATTACATTCACCCCCACTCAAAGAACGCAACGTCCTCATTGTGCCGCAACCACTAACTGTCTTAATATAGTTTATCCCAAGAATCATTCTGCTAGGTGACTAACTGTCTCATCCACGTTCAGCTCACAGTCGCGGTTTCGCTCTGATATCATTTGTAACACCCCGAGTCGATACGACTACGCGAGGGATACCTTGGAGTACTTTCGGATTGATTGGCTGGCTCCATAGATCAACACGAGTCCTTTCAGTGCACTTTGTCATCACTCACGCGCTTCCTGAGAAATTTTAGAAAATTTCTGAAACTTTCCTAAAAGGTCACCCATCCTAAAATTGGTCCATGGCCAGCACACTTAACTGTGGATTTCATAGGATAGAATCACCAAAAGGATGGTATACCATGTTGATATAAGTAGCTAAATCAATCCTTATAACACTACGCTCAATTTGGGGTATTACATCTTAGAATTTTATCTTGTGTCCTATTTATATTTCATCCTCAGAAAATAATTGGTTATTAGAATATAATATTCATATCTTAATATTAAGGTAAATTAGTTGGTGTTAAAGATACTTTAGTCATTTTATGCGCCTTTAGACTAGTTATTTGATTTGGTCTTATATGTGAACCTTCGGTTGACTTAAATGTTGGTTACTGAATATGGTCTCGAATAATTGGAGTTAATGAATATTGATATAAAATTTTATTAGGCCTTTCATGGCATGGAACTTGAATTTTAATGCCTCAACAATCTTATTTGGGCTTTAATGCCTCGATAATCTTCATTGGGCGTTAATACTTTATATATTCAATTGGGCCTTAATGGCATGTTAATGAGCCTCTATACTCTAAATGGTTTGGGCCTTAATTCTTCTATAGATAATATCAAAAATTACTAAAATAATTGGATTATGTTCATATATATGATTAAGTGATATTTTGTGGGTCTTTGTTTTAGTTTGACCTAAATATTGGATACAAAATTAATCACAAGTGAAAGATCTTAGACTTGTACCACATAGTTAGGGTAGCTATTCGAGTTAGGTTTGGTATTCACTTGGTACCATTAAGGTGTTTTCTATTATGTGATTCCCAGGTGCCTTATGAGGCCTAGGATTCCCTATTCTACTATATAGGTGTCTCGATATATTTCAGTCTTATAGGGAGTATGGATATTTAAGTGATTAGGTGTCCGATTATTTGGTGGTATGGTTACATTTCTGGGCGGGCCAATTAGGGTCAATAGCGTTTGAGTACTAGATTAGCCGTTATGGTTTCTTCAAGTATTTGCCCTGAAGTTAATATAATTTATTGGTTGTGATCACAATAATAAAATATAATAATCAATGAATCCCAACTATCCAAACATTTTTTTCACATTATTTTATGCTTGATGGTTGAGTTTTCTTCTTCTCAAATGATATTTATGTGTAAGCATGTTATCATCTTGTTATAGAATTCTCTATTGCTTTCTTTGCATGTTCTATTACTTTCTTTGCACGGGCCTCGTACATAATGCTATCTCTTTAGGATAGTTGTGTTACTTAGTACAAGATGCGTACTGATACCACAAATTTATAGGTGTTATGTTGTAGGTATATGATGATGATCCAACTGACTTTGAGGAGGTTCCTCAAGTAGAGTGATGGGGGTTTATATCCCAGGGTTAGGGCGTAGAGTTATACCTATCTGATGTCGTACATGTTATGTGCCCTAAATTCTAGAAACTACAACCGTGAGCTAATCTTAGATGAGTCAGTCAGCCACCTAGCAGAACTATTCTTGGAATAAAATGTATTGAGACAGTTAGTGGTTGAGGCGCAACGAGGACATTGTATTTTTTGAGTGGGGGTGAATGTAATACTTTAATTTGAGAGGAGTGTTATAATGATTGATATGGATCGATATGGTATACCATCATTTTGTTTATTTTATCCTAAGAACTCTAGTTTTTTGGAAAGAGTGTGAGTAAGGACAAAGTGCACTAAAAGCACTTGTGTTGATCTGTGGGGCCAGTTGATGAATCCAAAAGTGCTCTAAGGTAGTCCCCTATGGTAATATCGACTTAGGGTGTTACATGCTTATTCAATGGGCGTTCTTTACCTTGGACTACTTTGAGGGTAAATTCTGATGGCTTCTGGTATGTGTTGATAGTTAGGACTATCTAGGGGTTGGTCCGACATCTTTTGATCAAGATTATTATGTACTCTTATTCTCTTATGTATTTTTTTTCATTGGATTTGTGTAACCACTAATAGCTGGGTTATTTGGAATGATGTTAAGTTGTGTCGACTTTCTCTTTACTCTAATTTTTATAATTGTGTTATTAATTTAAGAAGAGAAAGGTGTAGCCTTAACACTTAATATAAGAATATTAGATGATGTCAGACTTATGTTAGGTGTGACATTAATACTTACTATTTTTGTAACTAACGATTCCAAAAGACTAAATTTTTAAATAGTAAATTTGGGGGTGTTAAGTGCAACTTTGACCGAGGGTATATGAAGCATTTCATTAAAATATAGGAGTTTGATAGAAAGGGTAGTAGAATGACATATGGCACAATAAAATAAATATATAGGAATTTCAGTTATTGTGTGATTTTGACTAGGATATATAAAGTATTTTATTAAGATATAGGAGTATTTAGTTTAAAAAATGCAAACTTTCCGATCAAGTTATTTACAACAATTTCACAACCCAATGATAAAGAGTGAATCCCACTTGTAGTACCTTACATGTAGAATCTACGCTTTATGATAGAATTGTAAAATATTGTAAGTATTTTGATCGATCGTAAGCATAACATTTCTCTTTTATTTTTATAGATTAGCTCCATTGCTATGCATAGAATGAGTTTTTTACTTTTACTTCTCACTATAGAACTTCTTATCTAAATCCGAGTTCCTTCTTTAATTAAAGGAGAAACCCATATTCTATTAGTGAATTGTAAATAATTTGTAAACTCGGCATGTTTGTAATTAAAGTTGTCCCATTCGATACAATCAGTGGCGGAGCTAGGAGTCTAGCTCCATGGTGTCCTATATATAATAAGAATGATAAAAAAAAATTATTTAACTACTATAATATTTAGCCTACATCTATTTATATATTAGGGATCTTAAATAATTTTATTTATGTATTATGTGTTTTAATTTTTATTTTACTTTAGTAATTTTTTTTTAATTTTAGATGATTAAAATGATGCTTTTTAATATTTATTTTTTTTAGTTAAACTTGAATAATAGAACACTTTTTTAATTTGTAAAAAAAATTCTAATAATTAAAAAAATAAATAGCATTAAAATATTAAAAAAAATATATATAAAATAATATTATAATTAGTAATATTAAATCCTATGTTATTAAAAAAACCCACAAAAATATCATTCACTCTTCCATTTAATCACACAATTTCATAACTTGTTTTTGATAAAATTATAAAGAAAAAAGTTTAAGGTATGTATTCATATATTAACCAAAACTAAAGCAATTTATTAAATAATAATAAGAGCTACTAACATAAAATATTTCAAATAGTTAAATTTACCAATTAACATATATTATAATGATATGTTTAAGTATAATTTTACTAATAAATGCAATAAAAATAAAATAATACTAGGATATATGATAATTGAATGTGTGATATGTTAATAATGGGTCAAAGATTAAAAAGAGATAGTAATGGAAACATACAGCATAAGGCCTTGAACCTGTGACCTCGTTGATCTCAATGCCCCATCCTATGGTGTCCTCCACTGAGCCAAATAAATTTATATGTTATTTTATATATGAAAATTATTATTAATCCAAAATTTCATGGTGTCCTGTGACACCATAAAATACCCCTAGCTCCGCCACCGGATACAATACAACTTATTTATTTAAATGTTCCATGAAGCTTAAATACGTCCCAATATGCATGCATGCATTACAACTGTTTCGGGCGATTTCTGATGCACTGGTTTGGCACATGATGTGGGGTGATCTATTGCCGTCCACCACCAACCACCGGTGGTGGTCCTGGCTGGATTATTTATTTGTGAAGCTTATGAGATGGGCACGAAGATATTATCGAGGGAATTAATTGCCCTAGAAGCATTTATTGATAAGTCGGTGTGACCATACTAACGGTTGTGTTTATATTAAATAATCTCCATATATGTTGAAGGGGGTGGGGTGGGGGTGGGGGTTCACGTATATCCATGTATCCTACGTAATCATAATTTATGGCTAAAACAAGAGTAAAATGGGGTGGTAAACCACGAAACTATTGATGGTGATGGAGTACCATATTTCATATCCAATTGAAATGGTAGCCTGACTTCTGATGCGGCATTAATAGTATTTGCCTTTGACAAATAGTACATCATTTATTTAGGTCATTTTTAAATTGTGTAAATAAATTTTAAATATATATATATATATTAATAAGAAAAATAAAAAAAAGATAATATTATAAACACACTACTAAATAAAAATATAAGGACTATATATATTTTTATATCATAAATTATAATATTTTAAATGAAATTAAGAATCAAAGTTCGACATCAAAATCTGTAAATGAATTATATTATAAAACGGAGAGAGTTGTATATACAATATGTTGTAATGGTTGTGCATGTATTTGGAAAATAACAAATACAAAAAATTAAAACTTTAAAATGTTCCGGATATTTATTTATAAATAGTAGGTTGCAACGCAACAACTAGTAGCAACAATAACACCTATCTACAAGAGCAGCTAGTGGTAACGATCAACAACCACCGAATATAATTCTGCCAAACAATGCCGTACATTTTATTTAAGGGATGGAACACGATTCAACCATTTTAATATATTTATCATAGTAATACTAGGTGCTTCCGATCTTATTCAAATTAAACATAGGTTATTTTAATAATAAAAAAAAATGATCCATACTATTTATCATTTTAGGCTGTTAGTGTATATATTTGTAACAATTTTTAGGGTATTAATTTATCCTTATCATCTTTCAACAATTAATAATTTGATCAAACTATTTATCTTCTCCCGACGTGCACACTTTATACGGAAATAACATAAGAGTATATAATCGATTGAAGGTATCCCTTCATTTTTAAAGGCAAGTCCTTTTAATGATTTACACGTGTTTTAGAACCTCATAAATGTATATATTCTTAATATTATAATTACACATTTCGTTAAAAAAAAAAAACATCACAATAATAGATAGATAGAAAGAAGGAGGAAAAAATAAATTTGAGGGTAGAAGGAAGAAGGAATAAAAAAAATAAAGTAGGCTTTAATTTTATTTATTTGTGTTATTTTTTTTTTCAAAATACCTTGTTTTTCTTAATTAAGCCAAAAAGTATATCTAAAACGGTTTTTTTTTTTTAAATTTTTTATTTTTAATAAATGAAGGGAGGACTAATGTTTGTTCAATCATCGATCTTATTTGTGCAAATGAATTAAAGAGCGCGCTTCGACGTATTGATCACACTACATAGCGTCCTGAAAATAATTTACGAGATAAGATTCATAAAAATATCGTGGTTAACGTATACGCGTAAAAGGTTGGGTACGTGTGAAATTTCGGGAAGAAGAAAGTCATGAAAATAGAGAATTGACTATGGGGCGGGTCAGCAGAACACGACAATTATGTCGTAAGGCTTCTTTGCTTCCCTTACAATATTATTTGAGAGAACTCAAATCTATGCAGGAAGCCGAACCGAGCGCAGCTCAATCAGAGTCGTGCCTAAAATTACCTGAACCCACGTGATCCGCCAACCGCTGCCTTAATTAATTGCCTCCTGTCCATTTCATAAAGAGTTCTTTCTCAAGTTTGCCTTGGGCTTTAGCAATCACACTTGAAGTAGGCTAGGAGATAATCAAAGCTGGACAAATTTCGAAACAGGCTAGGGATGAAATAATTAACGTTGACACCACTCTCCTCTAGAATATGAGGCAAGGTAAATGAGTCCTCAACAACAACAACAAAAACATACTATTATAATAATATCGTAAATCTTTTCCGACTCATTAAAATTTATTTATCGCTATCGTATTAGTCCTAATTTAGTACCCTATGAGTCAAAAGTAATACTTTTTTAAAACTATAATAATACCAATATTTTCCTGTAAATAGTAATAATAAAAATGGTCGAATTGACCGAGGAGATTAAAACCATTGTCCACAAGAACACAAAATGTTGACCGCCCATAGGTAACAACGTCATGACGACGACTGCCGTTCAACTTCAACCTGTCACCGATAAGATTGAAACTGCTACCCTATTAATTTCTCGCCCGTCCTATGACTAACCTAAAGCCGGCTCTGGACCAGTTCAACCGGGTCTTGGAGGTTACTAGTACGTATATCCTTACTTGTAACGTAATACTACTATTTTGGGTACATAACGATCCAACCTTACATAGAGGCTATGGTTAGGATCCGAAGACGAGCTGACGTCGATTGTTATGGCGCTTTGGAGTGGGACAAACGTAATCATAAATGTCCTCCACTCACATACAATGAATATCGGACGTCCTTGTCGCATTTATTTCCAGTATCCAGGTTTCTGCCTGGCTGTTTCATGCATGAAATGATACTACAAATTAATCTGATTATGCACAAATCACCCGTCTTGCCGTGACAGAGAGAAATAATGAGATATTTTGTGAATGATTGATTAACGTAAAAAAGAAGAAGTAACAATCAGATTGCACCTTATTCGGTACCCTTTCGTCCACAAAAGCCAAGGGAAGAAAAGGAATTGCAATACCACCCTCGCTCTCACGTGTCAAGGAGGTGATTAGGTGAGTTTCGGATTTAATCGGTTTAAATTTGAATTATTTTGTCATTTAGGAGGGCTGCCAGTTGGCCGGGTTTATACAAGCTCCGGTCATAATCCGGGCCTTTTTTATATTATCTTTACTCAGATCCAGTATAAACTTGTCGGCAAGTCTCAAAAGCTTAGAAATGGATTTGATGGATATAATCCAATTCCAAATGCGTCAGGCCACACTTAAAAAATTGGAAAAGAAAAGAAATAATGACTCTTCATGCATAAGCTCCCCCCCCCCCCTCCTTTTTTTTTTTCTCGTAAACTTCAAGAACACGACTCAAATTCTATAATTACATTCATGATTGAAGAAATAATGATGCTTCACGCACAAGCTCACGATGCTAAAAATGTGATCTACTTGAAGATAGTAATTCAGACTTTTGTTGCATATCACCATCAATAGGAATATGGACATAGGGATTTGTGGGTCATTCTATACAATCAAATTCAAGGAGGTGGAGGTGGAGGTGGAGGTGGTATGTTGGCGGTGGATGATGTCGTGGTGGAGGTGATATATTGATTTATGTGTTTATTATAAATTCAATAATAAATATATAATTATAAATTTTCTTGCAATTTTTTCCCTTCAAAATCAAATTTATAAAAAGTTGAAAATTGCTTTCCAAGAATTTATTTCAACAATCAAATGGTGGGAAAATGTTTATTTTATTTTATTTTATTTTTTCCTTCTTTTCTTATTTTTTAGAAACCAAACAAAACATTGCCTCTTATTTAAAATTACTTGCAAAAATAATTATCTTACTTATTTTAAATACTTTTTAACTTAAAAAGTTTTTATACAACATGGCGAAAAAGCAATACAAAATCCGGAAAAATGGGCCACCTTGTAGTGGACTCATGTAGATGGATGCTTTTCCCTGTGCATCTATATAAATATATAAATTAAAGGGTAACTTTGAGAATGACCTACAAATCTACAATATTATTGGTTAAACCCTAATGAAATTGTCGAAGGGCCGGAAGCATTTTAATAGTATCCTATATTTAGGTTTTTCTGAAATAAAATTAGTTTAGCTGCCATAGGAATTTCAAACGATCAAGTTTTATAATATTATTAAGACTTAAAGACGAAGACCGAAAATTAAGGCCTGCTCATGCTATATTTTACTAAATTAATTATTTTTCTGCCCACGTATATGGGGATCGTCTATCCTTGTATTCCGTTTCAAAGTATGTCATCGAACTAGAATGTTGTATGAATCAATGATTTGCATGGGAATCACGGGATAGCTTTTGGCGGGTACATTTTATATACGATCGGGTAACACCAGTACTTAACACAGGTTGTTTTGAATTTTGGTTGGCTTAAGGGCAGTGATCTCTACATGGATAAAGATGGGGATTGCAATTGGTCGGGTCCGAATTATGGAGGACTAAATTCGGATCTAAATTCATTTACCTTACTTAAGTTTATATTTAATTTAGATTTGTCAAATCCAGACATAAAATCACTAAATCTGATGAGTAAACGGACTTCAAATGAGTCCAACTACTTTTTTTTTATAATCAACATAAATATATATATGTTTATATTTTATGTCGCTTAATATTATTTTTTATTAAAAATTATCCAAATAAAAAGATAAATATTTAAGAATAATTAATTTAATTTTTTAAATGATTTTTTATTACATTTTGAATATAATATTATATATTGCTTATGATGTAACTATACAGAAATAAATTTATAAAATAAAAAAAAAATTGCGACAAGAATAATAAACCTAATATATATAATTGGCGTCAAATCCGAAACACGTCATTATTCCTACGCGAGCCAAGTATATAGTGCCCCCCCCCCCTCTCAAGGTTAGTATATAGTTTGGCTTATTGATGAATTAATCCAAATCCAGCTGAAGAAGGTAAACAGTTGCCGATAAACAACTACATAGACTATTTCTTATAGGTGCTTATACTTAGAGACATGCCAAATTTGAACGCAAGAATGTGTGTTTTAGGGGGTGGGAGGAAGAAAGTCAACCTAGCTACTCATTACATTCAGTGGAGGAAGTAACCATTGACTTGTACGTCTGTTTATAATTTGATACACACACATGTAACCTCTACAAAAAATAGATGTTACTGCGTACACAGCTATTGTTGCTATGCTTAAAACACAAACCACTCTAGGTGGACAAAATAAAGCTTCTTTTAACTAGTTTAATGATTGAATTTTTTAATCAAAGTCTCAACATTTCCAACCATATATGCACATAATTTCATTTAAAAGTTTAACGCTTTCTTTCAAAATGCACACAACTGTGATTCCTATGAGTGACCTATATAATATACTATTTTGCAAATACTTATTCAACATTATTTCAGAATAGAATAAGCATAAAATTGAATGTTTCATTAAAAAAAAAATGGTCTATATTCTATTTTTTTTGTTGAAAATAATTATTAGAAGTTTTTTACTATTAGCGAAAACATTTGAATCATTTGAGAAAAAATATATGACACATTACCTATAATAAAATAATAATAATATAAAAGTAAGTGGTATTGACCTAAAGTTGCATCATGGGTGACCGAATTTGGATTCGTACTAAGCGCATGACCTTATCATATATATATTTATATAACTAAAAGTAAATTGGTTGCCAAACACACCTTAAGTCATCCTTACCATTGAGGACATTAGAGTTGTTGACAAACTGAGCCGCGTCATAAGCCAACTCGGCTCGACTAGTCAAGCGTTCGACTTGGCTCATTTATTTAGCAAAATAAATTAAATCCGAGCAGTACTTTTAGGCTTGTTTATTAAACAAGTAGAGTTCAAATTAAGGGAGATTTGACTTATTTGTTAGTGGGCTGACTCAAATTTAGCTCAAGTTCATTCTGGTTTATTTATAAGCTCATCTAATTTGTTAAGAGGTTGTACTTGTATAGAATTTACTTAATAAACGAGCCACATAGTTACATGGGCCTTTAAATAACCTGAATAATTAGATGAGTTGATTAGGTTTGTTTAGCTTTCAAATGAACCGAATAGATAAACGAACAGAGTTATAAATTGAATCATGATAAATGAACAGATTTTGTTCATTATTTTTAAAAATTTTGATGAGCCAAATGAGTCAAGATTGGACTAAGGGTATTCAACTCGATTTAGCTTGTTAACAACTCTAGAGAGCATTGCTGGTAATTTATAATTATTATTTTTTTGTAATTTTTCAACAATCTATCTCATCTCCAACTTTTAAATATTTTCAAGTGAATTTTAATTTTTTTTGATTTTCTTACATCATCATAATTCATCCTATCTAACATGTTTGTTCAATTTTAAGAAAATAAAAGTTAGGGTAAATCAACTAAACATAATGAGCATACGACCAGTACACATTTGAGTATATAGATTAGTTATATGAACGCTGGATATATTACACTCTTCTTTTGTTAGGTGTGGTAGTAACACCCTACTTTTATGTTTTGCTTCTGCAAATTTAAATAATGAAACAAAAATTTTCCATTATAAACTTTAGGATGTTACAATAATCCCCTAAAATTTTAGTTTATGGTAGAATATTAAAGGGATTGATATGACTACCCATATCAATAGAGTACATATTTATTTATCATAGTTGTCTTAGAGTTAAATAAGGATGGGTGAACTCCTAGAAAGCTTATCAATAAGTGTGGGAGGGATAGAGTATATGAAAATGATTCGTATTTGATCTATGGGATTAGTTGATAATTTATAAAGTGTTCTAGTAATGACTTAAGTTATTTTGATTTGTGATGCCAATCGTGAAACCTTAAAGTGCTCTAGTAACAAATCACATTGATTTGAGGGCCAAAATTATTACAAATGGTATCATAGGAAAATAACAATCGCATATATATTGTACTTGGATTAACCAACCAACTACCTTGCAAGATTGATTATAGGATTGAATTATATTGAACCATTTGGTTGTTGGATAGCTACAAGAAATAACATCCTACTATATCATTTGGGTTTGGGTCTATGTAACTTGATCCAATCCAATCTCTTTGTGGGATATGGATTCTTTGTTTGGTTACTTCAATCATTTTCACTCCATTAGCTATTCTTTGACTAATAGTTACATCATCACTTTTCATTTCTATTAATTATTGGTTGTTATGATCGTGTTTTTCACTAGTCATTAATTGGCCCGATTCAATATTCTTTGATTATGGATAACAGTTACACCACCTTCTTCTATTAAGGATAGTGCTTACAATTTCCTCTATTCATTATTTATTGATGATCGACATTGATTACATTTTCTCTATTCATTATCCATTGGTGAAGGATAATAGTTTCTCTTCCATTCATCAATAGTGGATATTTATTTTCTCTTCCACTTGCTTTATTTATTATTCAATTCTTATACCAAGAAAAAAATGGGTAAATCAAACATTCCTTAATTGTTAACCTTTCGTGTTGATCAATTATTCTACACTTCTCCATTTCTTCAACTTTGATTACACGGGTTTGAGAAAAATTATGTAAACACTTAGAAACCGAATGATTGTGTACAATTGCACTATAGTTGGGATTAATTAGATTTTGGATTATGGAATACTATATCTCTTTATTGATATTACAACAAATATATGAAAACAAATTACAGTAAAAAAAACAATGTTCTAACCAATCAACAACATCTAGATAAGTTTTAATTGTTTGATTCTCTCTTATATTGATTATTTTTACAACAATTTTAAAGTTAATCTTATGGTTGAAAACTAATATTTTGGAACTTTGAGGAGAAATTAAACTAACACATTCTTGATAGAAAACAAACAAAAACTTATGCCAAATCCAAGATAATAGTTTGATTGCTATTTTTTGGTTTCCAACTGATGACTTTTCTACTTATTTTCATTTTAATGTTGGCAAACAGTTGTTGAAAGTAGATAATATATTTAATTTGAGAGCTTGACTTGTTTATGTTGAAAAATAAAATGATTTATCTATAAAGTTGAATATCTTTTTTATAAAAAAATTTCAATCTATTTATAAAATTAGCTAATTTCTTTGGTTAAATTAAATCTTGAGATATCTATTAGTTTTAAATTTTAAGACTAAATTTTACTATTGCTAAACGAGTAACGTCTTGTTTTTTTTCATGATAATGAGTTTTAAATTACTCATTTATTTGCTACTAGACGGTTTCTATTGAATGAGAAATTCATATGTTTAATGATTTAATTTTAATAGTTGAACTTCTATTGATGATATATTTGGTAGTTGGTTGATCTAATTACCTATGGGAAATGTCATGAGATATTTGAATGCATTGCTATATTTTTGTATTAAGGATCTCTTATAGAATAAAAGTTGTTACAGAATAAAGTTGTTATCACTTATTTTTTTCCAAATTGCCTTGTAGTTGTACTAACCCTAGAGTTTGATGTTTGCTTTAAGAGCACTTTGCTATTAAGATAATTTATTATAAGAGAGGGTTATTGAGCTACACAATTATGATGAAAATTGGTACGCTAATTTAGGTTTCTCAACAAAATGTTAAAGATAAAGAAAAAAATGAGTTGAAGGAATCATATATGTTATGCCTCTAACTTTTGCTTTGTTAGACTTTTTGTGTTAGAAATAATTTTGTTATATTTTTTTATGTACGTAATAGATTTCCCATAAAATGTTAGATATGACTCCTTATGAATAGTGGCATGAAGTTCCTCCTATGCTATTTTTTTTGTAAGTGTAGGGGTGCATGGAAGGGTTAATGATGGGCTAAAAAGTTTTACAAGATCTATCTCTGTATTTTTTTTCTACATCGGGTTGAAGACTTTGTTCACCTAGTGAAATTTTTTTTCACAAAATTGTTTTTCAAGTGTTTTTTTTGATGTTTGGATATATTGTTGAGTTTTAGAAGTATTGGTTGGTCCAAACATGGGATCACTTGACCTAACTTAACATATCTTGAAATGTTTTATATGTTGAGTCATTAGTGAAGGTCAATGATTAAAGTTTGTTATAAACTTTAATACCTCAATTTATTTCCCATTAAATACCATTATCTTTTTGGTTTAGGGTATTATAAGTTCAAAACATTTTTAATGTCTAGTTTTTTTACTTGTCATTATTTCCTAACCTTATTATTCTACTATTAGTTTTGCTTATTGATTTATTTTTCATTATTCGATCCTTCATTATAACAATTTTTTGTTAGTGAATTAAGTTTTTATGCTCACAATTAGAGTTGTGTATAATGGAATTCCTTTCATCATTTTTTTAAGTACCTAAAGGTATAATGGAATGATTTTTGCATTTTGATACATTTATGAATGTTTGAAATGAATTTTGTGATGCAAACCAAGCTATTAATAACACTGAACAAAATTTTACTAGTGGTTATGTATTTACTTCGAGCAGTTATGTTATATCATATAAATATTCAATAAAGACAGGTATTGTGCATTCCATCATGGAATGTGAACTACTACAAATACACTCTTCTACGATGACAAAAGTGTCGCTGAAAGCCTAAAAAGTTATCATAGAAAGTCTATTGTGACCACCCGATATCACTGAAGTATCATTGTAAATACTTTGCAGTAAAAGACCTAAAATTGTGATGATAGAAGTCATCACTACAAACTAATCCTATTGCGATGAAAATTCTATTACTATAATACTACTATGATAGCAATATAAAAAAATTGGAAAATTAAAATTATTTATTGCGATGACATTTTGGGTCTACAAAAGTGAGCTCATTGTCACCGAAGAGTGATATTTGAAAAAAATATATTTAGTTTATTGCGATAAGCAATGATTCTACTATAACGACTACATAGTTGATAAATGCCCAATTTTTAAAAAAAAGTCATCATATTGTGATGAATCTAGGTCTACTACAATGACCCTTGTTAATATTAAAATCTAATTGATAATAAAAAATAAAAAATATTTGAAATACAACTATTGTTCATAATTTGAAATTTTCATTATCATTTTGTTATATACCATAAACAACTAGACCCTACTCACCCTCATCATCCTCCTAATCCTTCTCCTTTAACTCCATAAGTCTATGTCTAAGGTATTCTATCATACTAGTTTGCAACTTGATAGCCTTTTTTTTGGCACCATAGTACTTTACTGTGGTTTTGAACAATTTTGGTTAGCTTGCTGAGTTTTTCCTCAAGTGTAGGAGCATTAGTTCTAGAACTAGCAGAAGGTGCTGATGTTGGTTTTGGTCAAGATGAAGACAATTCTCAAGTACATCCCTTCAATAATATATTAATAGATATTTCAAGGCCATATTATTTTCCAAGAGCATCGCGTACAATGGTTGCCTCATCAATCAATATCGGGTCGCTACACCCACATTCACTCCCAAGTGATTGGACTCGAGCCTCCTCCATCATTATTTGTTATATCTCCACCATCTTATGCTATAAGAAAATTCAAAATTAAGAATACATACCTTATCAAAAAAATATAATTAAATTAATTCCTTTATAGAATTATAAACTTATATATTTCTTCTCGGCATCCTCCCTTACCCATTTCCCATTCTTGCGGTGTATCTCTCTAAAAGTCTCAACCTCACCAAAAATTTTCTGAGTCTTAGGGTTGACCCATACATAACTTTATGAATAAAATTGTAAATAATTAATGGAATCATAAATTAGGTATACTATACCTTATTATAGAAAAATTAAGAAATCGATAACAAGCTATAGAGGTTAGGAAATTGTTGCTTGTTTATTTATTTATTGTATTTCTTTCCAACTTTTTCTACAAATCAAGAAATATTAATAATTAATTAATATTACTATATATTAAATTTATTTATACATAGTATTATGCAAATATATTTTGTTTAAGAGTATTCAAAAAATCCTAAAACTTCTTTCAATTCTCATCGTCCAAGTCATTCGGTTTCTTCCTAGGGCTTTTATGGACCAATTCTTGAGCTCACTTTTTTTTGCTCCAATTGGTGTCACAGAGCGATCTACAAACAACCTTCCATAATAGCAACCAATGTGGTGTCTCCTTCCACTCATCCAAGTCAAAGTACTTCTATAAAAAAAAATTTATCGATTAGACAAGAAAAGACCATTAACATTATAATTAAAAAAAGATGCTTATGATTAACTATTACCTCACTTACGGGGAAAATATTATATTTTTCCTCCTTTGGAATATGAACCCAATCATCATAGTACATAGGGATCATACTCCCAATCTCATTCCCTACATGCCTAAAAAATAATGTACCATTACGACCAATGGGACTCTAAGTTCTATCAAACTAAGACGACTATTGGAAGCTGAATTTGATGTAACCATTTTTTTTTCTAAACTCTTCGTGCATATTGATGGATTTTGACATGCTAGAGCTGTAACATGCATCACATTATTTAACCAAATAAGTAAAATAGATTATACATTGCTTTTTTATCTAAATGCATAGGAAAAAAATATTATCTGACTCGCACTGAGATGGAATACTAGAAGGATATCAAGAAAGATAATTATCTCCATCCCTATTGTGATGCCTTGTCATAACATTGGCCATACCTACCAATTTTTAACAACAAATCGATGAACAATAATAAAAAAATTTGATATTAACCAGTCAAGGCTAAATTCTAATATACTAAAGATAGTATTCATCAAATGGATTCTAATATACACAACATAACATTTTTCATAAGATAAATTAGTCATTACTACAAGCACTATCATCACTACGTGCATCTTGACCATTCGAGTTTGAAGCATCCTCATCCATATCAACAATATTATCTATCATACTAGGTAAGGAATCATCTTTAGTAGAAACATCGGTTTGGATTTTATCACTTCTAACATTATGCCACCAAAAGTTAAATTATCAAGGTCATTTGTTTTAACTACCAAATCAATAGTAGATGAGTCAACCTCATCGACAACATCAATCTCCTCCTCATCATCTTCATTGATATCCCATATATAATGATGGTTGAATTCCCAAACAACTTGCTCAATAGATCATCTATATATATAGCCATCACCTATAACCATAGTTGAATTTGTAGCAATGTATACAAAATATAATACGATCTAAAATTATAAGATCTCACATACAAGCCCCTCTTTAATATGTGGCCTAACTCATCACGTATTCTTCTCATTTGGTACCTAATATTTATGTTAGAAGATATTAAAAATTAGGCTGAAAAGTATGCGTCGGATAAGAGAGACATTCTATTACCTACAAAAGGAAAATATATCTAATGAATTAGGGTAATATCTAATTATTTAATCATAAATTTTCAAATTCCAATAATATTTTACTAATTCTCATTTTTATTATCTTATTATTCCACTCTTTTAATAATACTTTATCTATGGTTAAAAATAATTTATTATCTAATAATTTTATATTCTTACTATTTTAAATTTTAATAATAATTTTTTTAAGTCCAGCAATATCTTATTATTTTAAAGTGTTATTATCTTATTTTTTCACTTAATTATTTAATCATAGATTTTCAAAGTCCAATAATATTTTATTTATTGTCATTTTTTATCTTATTATCCCACAATTTTAATAATAATTTATCTAAGCTTAAAAATAATTTATTATCTTATTATTTTAAATTTTAATAATAAATTATTTAAGGCCAATAATATTTTACTATTTTAAATTTCTGTATCTTATTATTCTAATTAATTATTCAATCATAAATTTTCAAAGTCATATAATATTTAAATAATTTATATTTTTATTATATTATTATTCCACTATTTTAATAATAATTTATCTAATTCCAGTAATACTTTATCAATCGTAATATATGCATCTCAATTATAATCACATATATCAATCATAGTGTGTGTGTCCCAATTACCTATCACAACACATACATCAATACATAATTATCAACACCAACATCCATATAATATTTAACAATAATCACATTTTTTTTTGTGTTTGTGTCTGTGTATGTATAACACTTAGAAAAACATATAGCAGCTACACAATGCAGTAGGCAGTGGTAGTGACAAGTTTTCTGGCGACCTACAATCAAACCAAAAATTAAGGAAAAGAAAAAAAATTATATCATTAATAAATTAATAATTAAAATAATATAAAATAAACTAAAGAGTAAAAACAAAAGATTATACCAAGAGAAGGAGGAGGAAGAGGAGGAGCAAGGCACCAGTGGTGCTAGCCATGATGGAAGCCTATAAAAAAAGTAAGAACTAACAATAATACATAAGATTTTGACAAGAAATTAACACAAAAAAGATTGCATGCATAAATGATACCAAGAGTGAGAGAGAGAGAGAGAGGGAAGGAGATGGAGCAGTGAGAGAGAGTAGTGGACATGAATGACAAATTTTACGGATAAGTATTATATATATATAATTGAAATCTACTACAACAACTACTCCCTCCACTACGATGACGGGTCGTGTAGTAGACCTCCATTTAAAGGAATGATAATGTTTTAGTTGACCATAATGCATCGGAAATATCCCCTATAACATTGATTAGTCACTATAATATACCTTACCCAACAAATTTCCTACAACAATTTTCAGGAGGAGAGCAAATTCCTACCACACTCTACAAATGACAAACCTACTGTGTCTACTCTTCACTCTTAAAGATGTATTTACTTTTTTGCTAGGAAACCTAGGGGAGTGCTATATATTTTAGGACAATATGAAAACTCAAATTCCATTATATCTAACTTTTAAAATAATTAATTTGAAATATTACAAGAGTAAAATAAATTTAATTGCTAGTTGTCACATTAACCATACTCATTTTTTTAGTTGTCAAAATTCTCCTTTAATGATGATCCATCATTACAATAGACATGTCTATTACGACAAACTATGATCATTGCAAAAAAAAAGTTGAAATAATAGGCAAATATTGTTGTAGTGTGAATTTATTGCTTTTTCTTTGGCATGTCAAGAACTATATTGATTGGAGAATATATTGGCACAATAGTCATTGTGAGGGGGGGTTTATTCCAATTTATCAATATTATTGTACAATGATAGCCCTTGAAATTACCAAATTTGGTGTATAAATTGGGAAGATTAGGGATATCCTATAATACCCCAAATTTCTCTAATTGCAATTACTATGTAATTAGGCTTGTAATTCACCTCAAAAATATTTTACCAAGGTTTTTGAAGTCATTTACATTAAATTTGGGCTTTTTAACACTTATTTTATTCATTTGCAATATTCTAAAATATTCTAACCTTAGATGAGAGTACTAGACATTTTTAAGTCCATTCATTTCTTCCAAATTGCAAAGTTATATAAATTCCGTTTTTCTAAAATAGACAATTTTTATTGATTTCTCCACTCTAATCTATTTGGGCTCCAAAAAAATTTTAAATTCAAAATGTTTTAATATTTGACTTTCTAAGATTATTTCGCATCTATCCGTACCTTAATAGACTCTTTGTCAACTACTTTGCTTGTTTGCAAAAAATCGTGTTTGTATAGATTATCATATTTTCTCATTTTTGTTTGTTGTCCTTTTGTGTGGTATTTTGATGTGATTACTTGCGATGAGTGTTTATATATATATATATATATATATATATATATAGAGAGAGAGAGAGATTTAGTTCTTTATTTTCTATCAGTTATTTGTTTGCTTTGTACTTGACATATATAGAGTGTATGTAGGACATCTTCTATATTGGATGAAGTATAACACCCAACATTTTATTATTTTTTAATAGTAAATTCTGAGTTGTTATATATTCTCATCAAATATTGCATGGTCAACCTCAACCTAGTTTATACATATGGATATTTTCATAGAGTGTTAGTTTATTACACTAGAGTAAGTTGGACAAGATGTTTTGTGGTTGAGGAATGTGCTTGCTAACATTTGAAGCTTGTGGCTTTGTTATCACTTCATCGTTCTATATAGCTAATAACAAGGATTATATTTATAATACCGTATTTCTCGTAAACCCAAAGTAAGAACATAATTTCAACTTGAAATGACATGTGAACTTGATCATAGAAATGATAGGTGGATAATATGTGTTGGATGCATTAATTATGTGTGTTTTGGTTTAGGTGGAAGATGGATTAGGTTAACTAGTTTAAAAATAGAAGATCCGGCTTTTAGTGTTGGGTGGTTATTAGAGCCTACAAGCTAGATGACTGGGTGTTAAGGTAGAGCAAGCTTCACTCAGGGTTCTAGGTGATTGACCAAGGCTTGCTCGAGCATCAAGTTGTTTGATTTTTATGTGTATTTTTGTGTTTTTATTTTATTTTGTGGGCCCTTCCTTTCATCTTTGTTGGCCTTCTCCTAACCTTTCTTTACCTTATATCATATTGTTACTTATTCATTTGCCTTTTCCCAAGATATTAACGATAATCACTTTACCTCACCTCTCACCCACTCTCTTACACTTTATATTCACACTTAACCTTTCATTCAAGTATGAATGAAGTAAGGTTGTGGTTCACTCTTTGTATTCTCTCCTTAGAATAATTGACCCACTCTTACCCCTCTCTTATGCATCCATTTTCTTTGTCCTTCCATTATCCAAACCCTTATTACATTTTTCTCTCTCTTCTCCCCTCTTTTTCTTTGATTTTTAGTTAAGTGTTGAAGAATGCTTCCTTTTGTTCTTGATGCTAAAATCAAAACCCACTTTGTCTCTTTTATTCAATTTATTTTTGGGTTTCTTCCTTTTAAAGCTGATATAATATTTTTATCTTTTTTCTTAAAGATATATGAGTTAGGGTTGGGAGAAATCAAAGAGATTTTCTCCCTTCCTATTTCTCTTGTGGTGTACTAAACCATTGGTTAGGTAGGAATCTCTTCCTTTAGTTTTATATGATTATTATTATGGTCTTGTTGTTTTATTATTTAATTCTAATTATTTTTTAGTTTTTTTTATATTTTTTAAAGAGAAAGAAGAATAGTTGGGCGCTAGGGTTGTCGTACCCTTTATTCGTATTCTTTTGCTATTTTTTCTTGGAAATAAGGTAGCCTATATGCTCCTACAAAATGTGTACAAATCATGTGGTAACATGCTTAGAGTTTCTATATTATGTTTCATTATAATTTCATGAAATATATGTATGCATATTCTAGTGGTAACATGCATAATGAAAGTATGTGACCATCTGGTTTTTATGCAAGAACATGCTACAATAACATGCTAGAATATGTTGAAGGATATTTATGTATGTTTTGTAAGGGTGGCTCAACTAATGACATTATTGCCCATACCAAGATATTCTCTTATATTTTGAGCTTACCATTAGATTTCTTATATGTTTTACTTAAAGTTTAATACATGATGTGTTGATATTTGAACATTTTTGGGTATAGTTATAAGTGAAAGTTTTATATGCTATTAGGGTATTTTATTATTTTTACTTGAAATATATAATTTTAAAACATTTATGCCTACTATGTATGGTATTATGTTGAGCATGAGAAGTATGTGAAGTATGGTAAGCTAGATATGCATAATTAGGTTTTATATACTAAGTGGGCCAAAATGTGATTAAGGGGTAAAATGGTCATTTTTATGATTCTATTTTTTTAAATTATAATTTTATGTTAAGATATTGATTTTAAAGCTATGTAGGTGTTCCATGAATTTAATTTAGTTCTAATACCAATTGGTATTAAAAGCGAGAATTTAATGAGTAAATAACCTATAAGGATATTTTGGTCATTTATGATCTAATGCCCTTTAGTATGCATAATTGGACTACAATGACTTTAGTGGATTATTAGGTTGACTTTAGTGTTGAATTTAACTTTGGAATAGAGTGTTTACCTTAGGGTTAACTTGAATGATTAGAAATGAACAAAAATGGATAAGTATGGATTAATTTTCGTATGCATATTATGTGATATTTGTGATCAACAAATAAAATACTAATATTTAAAGTAGAAGATCTCGAGATTGGAAATGACTTACTCTCTAGTGTTAACTACCCTAGAGACAAGTTCTGAGACTATGAGCCCTCATTTTGGTTGGTTTCACTTGAGTGCCCCTGTGCCTCAATAAGGCCCTAGTTTGTTATTTAGTGACCAACATGTCCTATAGGGGGCATTGATATATAAGGATTAGGTGACCTAGGTTGATGAAGTTTTAAAGTTGGGATTGTGAGTTTCATGATAAACACAAAGGCCCCATATTTACTAACACAAGTTGTTCTTAATAGAGAACATTTTAGATGAGTTTTGGGGAAAAAGTCAAGAGCAAGAAAATCAACATAAGGACTCGTGTTTCCTAATTACGGACCATGTTTTTTCTTGACCTTATCAAACACATTATTTTGCTTGGTAGGGTTTTATCTAGTATAAAAAGAGATATAAGAAAATCCTTGTTGTCAAGTCATGTGAACCAATTTTTTCTTCTTGTCCATTGTGTTCTCCATTGTTAGAAAATTACTAATTTTTGCAATTAGTTGATTGATTTGTTGAATCACCTTATAATTACACAAGTTCATGAATAAATATATCTATTTTTCCCTCACTTTTTTTTAATGATTGAACTATCAATTGTTCATTATCTTGTTATTTTCAATTTTGGTTTTAGATCCATTCAATCCACGTTATTCGGCAATAATTTAGTATCAAAGTTGTGGTTATTGAGGATCATATCATAATAGTTACAAAAGGAGCTTTGGTGGCGATGAAGGAGAAGCAAGTCGAGGCATTGTATAAGTTGGTGGGTTCCATTGTTGTGGAAAAAACTATTGTGACATCACCGAGGTTGATAGACTTGTATGTTAGGAGACTTTGACGCATGGAATTAGGGCACATAAGTGTCAAGAGACTTACTAAGCTCTCTAAGAGGGGTTTCTAGATGAATAGAGTGTAGATATTATGGACTTCTATGAGTAATATGTGTTTGGCAAGCAAAAGTGGGTTAGATTTTCTACAGATAAGTAAGTACGAGAGTACCTCTTAAGTATATCCATTCATATTTATGGGGTCCTATGAGAGTGGTTTCCAAAGGTGGTTCATGATACTTGCTCACATTTATTGATGACTTCTCCATAAATATATGGGTGTATTTCTTAAAGCATAAGAATGATGTATTTGGTGTTTTCAAACACTGGAAGATCTTGCTAGAGAAGTAAACTAGGAAGCAAGTTACGTGTCTCAAGACAGATAATGGTCTTGAGTCTGTTGAGTAGATATTCATTGATTTCTTCTAAGACTATGGGATAGTGAGACACCACACTTGTGTTGAGACACCACAATATAATGGAGTTGCTAAGCAAATGAATAGATTCTTATTGGAGTTGTATTGATGTATTTAATCAGAGGGAGGGCTAGGTAGAGATTTTTGGGCTAAGGGGGTTCACATGGTAGCATACCTGGTTACTGGTCACCAAATCTATGCATTGAGTTGAAGAAACCTGAGAATTTGCGGTCTGGAAGCTAGCTAATTACTCTAATTTACACGTCTTTAGTTTACATCCTTATGCTTATATGAATGATGGTAAACTTGAGCTTAGAGCCAATAAGTGTATCTTTCTTAACTTTACATCAAGAGTGAAGGGGTACAGGTTATAGGACCTAGCTACATCAAATTTCTTATCTAGTAGGGATGTTACCTTCAATGAGTTTCTATTATTCCAAAGGAGAGAGTCTTGTGATTGTCTGTCTAAGGAGGTGGAGCTGGATGGTGTTTCGGGTAAGGTGGAGGTCAAGGTTGAGTTGGATGATAGAGACCCTTCTCATAGACCCACTATTTTTTGAGGTGGGTGGATCTAAGAATTAAATGGAGTAAAGGGATATTGCTCTAGGTAGAGCATGGAGGATTGTTAAGCCTCCAGCCGGGTATAGTTTTGCATAATTGGTTAGCTATGCTTATCTAGTTCAGAGATTGTTGTTGATGTGCATAAGCTAACAACATTCTTCGAAGCTATTGAGAGTTTTGAATTTT
The DNA here is from genome assembly GCA_039764185.1 of Tamarix austromongolica. NCBI lineage: Eukaryota > Viridiplantae > Streptophyta > Magnoliopsida > Caryophyllales > Tamaricaceae > Tamarix > Tamarix austromongolica. The sequence goes on along the minus strand of CM077809.1, from coordinate 8,880,562 downwards.
GCTAAGTGGTGTGATGCTATGGAGGGGGAGATAGAGTCCTCATTGAATAATTAGACATGGGAACTTATGAAGGCATCCATGAAAAACAATATAGTTGATTACAAGTGGTTATAAAAGTTTAAATAAGGAACTCTAGGGGTTGAGAGACCAAGGTACAAGGATAATTTAGTTGCACATGGATTCAATAAAATTCTAGGTGTGAACATAATTCTATTTACATGCGGTAACTTTATAGGTTAGTTGATGAGGGGATGCATGATCATGGTTGCATATTGAAAAGGTCACTGTATAGTCTAAAGAAGCCTCTTTAATAATGGTATAAATAGTTTGATCACTTTATATTCGAGCATGGTTTCTCCTAGAGTGAGTATGATGGATATGTGTACTTGAAGAAGATGGATGGTGGCTCATTTGTGTATTTTTCACTAAATGTTGATGACATTCTTATAGCAACAAAGCTGTGTCTGATGTTGATAAGGTGAAGGTAATGATAAAAAGTGAGTTTGAGAAGAAGGATCTTGGAGGTTCAAAGAGGATCCTTGGAATGGAGATCATAAGAGATTGTGAACGAAATCTTTTGTACTTATCATAAGAGTCCTATGTGAACAAGGTGTTAGAGAATTTTCGTTGGCTACTCAATTCAGATTGTCAGCTTTGGATTGTCCCATGCTCCAAGTCAACTTCATTGGTATAAAAATTAATGATTTATTCGGTTAATCGACGGTAATCCAAATGATATCCAATGTTATTTCTTAGTAATCCACTCACAAATGGAGTCCTAATTCCATCGTGAAGCATCCAAAGGCATGACCAATCATGCAGGTCTTTAGTGCTCTATCTTGATCTTTTGATATGGCATACATCTCAATACAAACTCTGTTATCCCTCACTTCATATGAGGAAACACATAGATCTCTCTTAAGGTCCTTGTACAAATTTTCCCATCATGGGTGGATAGAATATGGAGTATAATAACCCTCATCCAAAATTTAATGCTTAAAATTAGTGTAATTTTGAGGCAAAAACAATGACCTATGTAGCAAATGCTACCATCCTCATAAGTCCAAAAGCCCTCAACTTTATCATCCTATATCTTCTTTTGAATCCTCTTAAGCTTGACATCTTTATGTTATCTTGCTCAATTCTCATTGAACAAAATCGGTGCGATAATCAGAGCACTCATTCAAACCTACAACTCACCTTGATGAATCAACTCTATCCCCATATCACCAAGCTCCTCAAGTAACTGTTTATCCACCACACAAGAACTCAAAAGGTGTGATGTCTTCCTACTAAAGACATTTTCAATGATGTTGGCCTTACCATCATGGTAGTTCAACTCAATATCATAATCCTTTACCAACTCCAACCACCTTCTCTATTTCATACTCAACTCCTTCTTAGTGAATATATACTTGAGACTCTTATTGTTAGTGAAGAATATATTATTCATCCTTCATAGATAGTGCCTCCAAATCTTTAGCATGAAGACAAATTGTGTCTAAATCAAAATCATGTGTCGGGTAGTTATGCTTATGTTACTTCGACTAACAAGAAGTGTAAGCCACTACTTTACCATAATGCATCAATACAAAACCCAGTTCGTGCTTCAGTTCGTCGCTATAAACATCAAACTAATATGATCACAATGGTAGAGTTATAATCTATGTGGTAGTAAAATGTTGCTTCAACTCCTAAACTACACCCTCATATGCATCATCCCACCAAAACCTAGTATTCTTCTTCAGAATGTTCATCGAGGGATGAGATACCTTCAAACAGTCATGGAAAAAGCATATGTATTATCTGATCAAACCTAGGAAAGTACGAACCTCAAGAACGCTAGTGGGGCTTTCCACTCTATAACTGCCACAATATTTTCCAAATTCATGACAACTCCTCCTACGGACACCACATGAGTCAATAACACAATCTCTCTTATCCAAAACACGCTATTTAAAAAGTGACAAGATAGTGAGAAGGTTTTGATCATTCTCTAAGAGTATACCAAGATGTCATCTATGCATAACACCATGAACTAGACACATTGGTGAGCTAAAATTGCATTACCATGAAGTTATAGTGCCTATATCAAGCCTTAAAGTCCTTCTTCATGACGCTTACCTCGACGATTTATAGCTGATGATAACCAAACCTCAAGTCAATCTTTGAGAAAATTGAAGCACCACAAATCTAGTTGAAAAAATCATAGATCATTAGAAGGAAAAATTGGTTCTTCATTATCAACTAGTTTAGACCCCAATAATCTTTACACTGATGAAGATTCTAATCTTTCTTATTCATGAAGATGATCGATGCTCCCCGTCAAGACATACTCCTGCCATTGTACCCTTGAGCCACTAAATCCTCTAGCTTGACTTAAACCCCCACAATCTAAAACGTCTCTTGGGGAAAAATGCACCTGGCCACTACTTTTATCTAGTAGAACGAAGTCTACACATTGAAAATTTGATCTTTCACTTTAAGTATTAATGTATTATTAGACTGTTGGTTACCTCAATGTTATCATACCAGCTTAACATAAGTATGCAAGGCACATAAAATACAACCAAATGTTATTTGGGTCATTTCCTGAGGAAAAGCGACCATAACTCCCCTATGAAACCCTAATTTCACAAGACAAACCCATGAGTTTCATCTAACAACAAAATTTAGAATACCATACTAAAATAACATTATTAAAAACATATCCAAAATTAAGGTTTAACTTCAATGTTTTATACATGTGATAACAAGCCTACCTTTTAGGTTACCGTTCCCAATTTAAGCCATTTTATTATTTTGTTAGAATTATGCTACTCATAATTAACCCTAGTATTCCACACAAAATACTTATCCTGATTTTTAAAATATCACATTAAAAATACCAAAGACTATATTTAATCCATATATTTAGCAAAATATCCTTATATTACCTAAATGCCTCAAAGTTTCATTGTAGATAAATTGTGTCCTAATAAACCAAAATTTGATAATATTACTCATGAAATTAATTATAAAACCCTCAGTCATTATCATGCTATATTTTTTGCAGCGTTATTATGAAATGTCCCAAATACCCTTAAAATAGCCAAAACATCCAATTTTCATAAAAAAACCCTATGAGTCTCAACCTTATCAATTTCCAACCTTCAATATTCATCCTCATGACAATCCTTATCCATATTTGCAACCCATTATCATAATACCTTTTATACAAAGGACTGTGCCAATATGCTAAGGTTTCAAGACAACTTATAACAAGAAATATCACATAACCTCATGCTTACACGTAATAATCATATTTTCATAATACAATAAAACTTTATCATAAAATGACATTAACAACATGAATTATGAAACAATAATACCTAGTATGAGATTACATACAATTGTACATATAGCATTGATGACTACATATTTTTACATATTTTATGCCCTGTTAATCTTAGCTTTTGGTCTTTTGTTTGAATAATATATGAAGCTAATTATAATTTTGTGCTTAAGTGATAATAATCTCATATATTTAGTTATTAGATTTAAAATGATATTAAATTGACGGGCTTAAGTTATGAGATTATTTATCAATTCTTCTCATTTTATGTTGTAGGTAAAATTGGAAAACAAAAGGAAAAAGAAAGAAGAAGAAGATACGATACATTATGCCATCTAATGAAAGATAAAATGCCATAGAGGCTTATGAAGAAAAAAACTAAGGATGAAATGAGAAAAGAAATTAGAGAAAGAAGAGAAAGGGGAGACAACACAAAAATAGGAGAAAAAGAAGAAAAATAAAAAAGGAGGAGGTACGAAAGTCGAGGGCAAACATCAGACAAAAAAAGAGAAAGATATGGAAGAAGAAGAAGATGAAGAGAGTTGCATAGTCAGACATGAAAAGAGAGAGAAATAGAATAAGAGAAGAGAAGGTGATTCTAGTGAGGAGGAAGGAGAGAGAAGGGGCAGACATGGGACTAAGTGACCACACATAGAGGAGAAAGACGATTGGTGGTTCGACATTGAGAGAAAAAGAGATCAAAGCTAAAATAATTTAATTTCGATGAAGATAAGCAAATTTTCATCTGATTAAATTGCTAAAATCTTCATCCATATTTATTTTTGGTTATTTCATTATCTATTTATAATATATATTTCTAACATATATTATTATGTAATTTATTTATTTATTATGAATGGTGAAATAATTTTGCTGGAGAATAAATTGAAGCCCTACACTATGGTTTGAATATTAATTTTATTTGTTCCATGGGATTATCATTTGACCCTAATTTAATTGCTATAGTTTATATGTGTAATTCTGTCAAGTATGAGTTATATAGTGCATGCCTCATTCTAGATTCTTTATAGCGACAGTATATAGAATTATATGCTTGCTATATGGTTATATGAACATGCTAAAATTCATATATTTAAATATAAAATAGGTTAGATAAAAATTCACCAAATATTTTTGTGATTCTAACAAGATCAATGAAACATTTAGATATGTGTGGTTTAAAGGAGGGGAATATAACTAGACATGTTGAAGGTACTAATTTGAGCACTTAGACTGACATCCTTCCATTTGTACTTAATACTTTAAATCTAGGTAAATATAGGAGTCATTTGTTGTGACTATACTGCTATAATTTAATAGGATTTAATATTAGTTCTTTATCCTATTAATTATTTTAGGAAAATAATATAAGATGTATAGACCTACTTTTAGCTTGCAACTTAGTCTCTTTTTTGTGATTAAAAGATAGCTTAGATATTGCTGTTATATTTTGACCTACTCTAGTGGTGAATTTTAAATTCCCTAGCACATTCATTGCATTGGTATTCACCCATATTTATTTTCTTATTTAATTTTATCTGGTTTTTTATTCTCTATTTTTACAGCCCCTAATTGTGTTTTTCTCATTATTTATTTTTATGTGATTTAGAGTCTTTCACTTTATTATTTTTTATGTTATCTAAATTTAGGCAAGCATTCTCAATCCCTATTCTAGAGAGATACCCTTATTTACCAATAATACAATTGATAACAAAAGGGTTTAAATAACATACTGGCTATGACCACATCAATTTTTGGCCCCGTTGTTAGGGATTTATAACTTTGCCTTTATTTTACTAGTATTTTTTTAGTGTCTTGCGTGTATTTTCTTAAGTCATTATTGTTGCGTAATAACTTAGATTGAATGCATCCAAAACCAAAATCGAAAATAACAAGATAATGAACAATTGATATTTCAAACACAAAATAGAATAATTAAGGGGAAAATAGATATCTTTATTCTTACACTTGCGTAATTACAAGTTGATTCAACAAATCAATCAACTAATTACAAAAATAAGTAATTCTATAACAATGGAGAAAAATTTGGAGAAGAAGAATAAATTGGTTCACATGACTTGATGGCTAATGTTTTCTCATATCTCTTTTTATACTAGATAAAATCCTACCAGAAAAAAAAACATTTATCTTAAAGTAAAGAAAAAGCACGGTTTATGTTTAGGAAACACGGGTCTCCTATGCTTATTTCCTTACTTATGACTTTTCCCAAAACTCATCCAAAATATTTTGGGAATAAAGACGACACTTGTTAGTAAACACGAGTCCCTTGTGTTTATCACAAAAATCACAATCTCAACTTTAAAACTTTTTTAAACCCCTACATGAACCAACACAATGTTATGTTGTGCATCAAATACCCAATTAATGCACACAATTATCTACCTTGACATAGTATATGTGACGCATGACATATAAAGACCTTTGCAAAATAGAAAAAAAATCCCGGCCCAACAGAGGGACTCATGGCCTATGAACATTGATTAATTCCAAGGAACACTTGAACTTACCAATGGTTAGTGGCTTCATTAGCATATTGGTCAAATTATCTAAATTATCCACTTTCTCCAATACAACTTTGCTAGTAATAATAATACCTTAGATATGGTGATACCTGATGTCAATGTGCTTCATTCAATGAAATAGTTCCAATTCTTCACTAAATATATAACACTCTAGCTATCACCTTGAATAGCTGGAGCACCATGCCTAAACCCTAGTTCAAGTATTAAACCACTAAGGCATATGACTTCTTGAAAAGCCTCTTTCATAGCCATATACTTTTCCATAGTAGTGGACATGATCGTCTCCTCTTGCAAGGAAGACTTCTAGCTAATAGATGAACCACTAAGACCAAAAATATACCCACTAGTGGATCTCCTTTTATCAATGTCTCCACCATAATCAGATTCTACAAACCCATCCAGTGAATCTGCTAATCTTCCATACTTTATACAAGATGATTCAGTACCCTTAAAGTACATTAAAATCCACTTCACTGCTTTCTAGTAAGCCTTCCCCAGATTCGCCATATATCGACTCACAATACTAACAAACTTGAGCAATATCAGGTTAGATTCACACCATGACGTACATGATATAACCAACAAAATTTGAATATGGATTCCTCTTTGGATTTGTTAACATATGCATACATGAAGAATGCGGTGAGTTGGCATAGTACACTTACGGGCATAGTCTTCAATAGGAATTTGAAATTCCTTCCGCACTTCTAGGGGAAGTTGTAGGAGGCTATGGGGATGAAGATGAGGATCAATACTGCCTTTCACCAAGCAATAGATTGGCAGGCTGAGAGTGAGGATATGTTACACACCTATGTTTTAGACTTTTGAGCCAATTGGGAGGATCGTCTACACTCAGTGTAGTACTCGTACAACAACTGTAACACCCCAAAATTGACTACTAAAAACTTTCATTTTTATGCGGAAGCATTAACATAATATAGCGGGTATTACTGCCCAATTAGCACAAGTCTAGTCCATACATTTCTCGTACTAAATAGAATGTTACAAAATTATGATAAATAAATTAAAAATGATGAAAATAGATAGAAATAGTAGAAGAATTTAATAAATTAAATGTAAGAATGGAGTAGGAAGTACATACTCCAAATAATACAATACATAAAAGGAGATAAAAGGAAAAAAGAGACGAAGAGTCCAAAAGAGAGATCCAAAATCTAAGGCACATAACATATGGGACTTTTGCTGATAGATATAACTCTACGCCCTAACTCCAGGGCATAAACCCTCATCACTCCTCCTAAGAAACCTCCTCAAATCCAGTAGGATCATCGTCATATACTTGCTATAAAATGCATATAAATGTGCACTAACATTATGCATCTTGTATTGAATAATATAACTAACTTAAAAAGATAACATTATGTATTGAGACCCATACAAAGAAAGCAATAGAACATGCTATAAAAAGATAATAGCTTGCTTACACATAAATGTCAATTGAGAAGAAAAAAACCAAACCATCAAGCATAAAATCATGTGATACAAATGTATGGGTAGATGGGATTCATTAATTATTAAATTTTATTATCATGATCACAACCAATAAATTATATTCACTTGAGGATGGAAATTCAAAGAAACCATAATAACTAATCTAGTACTCGAACTATACTAGCTCTAGATGGTTTGCCCAAAAACGTAACTAGATCACCAAATAATAGGACACCAAATAACTTAAGTATGCATACCCCTTATAGCGCTGTAATATATCGAGGCACCTATAGAGTAGAATAGGGCCTCCCAGACTTTGTAAGACACCCGAGAATAACATAATAGAAAACACAAGAACGGTACCAAGTGAATACCAAACCTTACTCAGATAAATACCCCGAGTGATACAAGTCCTGACTCAGGATTTTTCACTTTAAGTGATTAAAAAGATTTAGTTCAAACAAGAACAAAGACCCATAGAACATCACTTAATCATATATATGAACCTGAGCCAATTATTTTAGTAAATTATGATATTATCTACATACTTGATCTATAGAGGAATCAAGACCCAAAACCATTTAGAGGATATCAGCCCATTAACATGATATTAAGGCCCAATTGAATATATGAAGCATTAAATCCCAATGAATATTATCAAGGCATTAAAGCCCAACCAAGATTATTGAGGTATTAAAGTTCAAGTTCCACGCCGTGAAAAGCCCAATAAAATTTGATATCAACATACATTAGCTCCAATTATTCAAGACAAAGTTTAATAGCCAGCATCTTAATCAACCAAGGGTTCACATATAAGGTCAAGCCAAAAAACTAGTCTAAAGGCACATAAATTGACTAAAATATCTTTAACGCTAACTAATTTACTTTAGTATTAAGAAATTTATATTTCATGCTAAAAGTTAAGCCAATTATTTTATTAGGATGAAACATAAATATGACACCAAGATAAAATTCTAAGATTACTCAATGTTCCCAAAATATATATTTCTCTTTTTCTTTTTCTTGCTTAATCAATTATTTTAATTAAAGATCTCTAGGCCTACTCATCAAATGTCACCTAAGTATCAAACTTATCAATTTAACTTATTCTATTAACATAATATCTACTTAGGTCTCAAAATTTCAAGAATTTGCATGTAATGGCCAAAATGTCCTTAGTCACCTAAAATTACATTAAAATTCTAAAATTCATAACATATTGTTAACAACATCAAACACTTACATAACATATACCAAATTTTATTAAGATGACCCAATGAAGACAATGGGGCATTTACATTTGTCAAAAACAATATATATTACCCAATGTACCCATGGTCGAATATGTGTAAACCTTAAAAAAATCATTTCAACTCTAAATGATCCAAAATTCATAACCTATCTTCTATAGCCTATTATACATGCAATGGCATACTTATATAAACTTAAACCTACCTAAAAAACACATAAAATAACAAGGGCGAGAGCCAACCTACTCAAATGTAGACATGTTCATCACGATTCCACTAAAAATTCAGCATGCATCCACTATACATTAACCATTACAAATCATCCTCTCATTAAATTTTTATGCTTATACATATAAGATAGAAATGTACACATCATAAAATATGTTCCAAGCTATTATTTCATGCTTATATTTAAAATAAAGCTAATCATGCATAACATAACATATAATACACATAGCACAAAATCCAATTTCTAAATATTAGTTTAGTTAACAAAATTCCTAAGCCACTTAGCAACGCTAAAATAAGGAACCTAGCAATTTCTACTCTAAACCCAATTGTTCAACTTCAAGAATATAAGATAAAAGAGTTATAGAAACCAAGATTTATAAATAATAAAAATAGGAAAGAATGGAAATTGAAATGGATAGATCAAGGTTTCAGAGGGTTAATGGGAAGGAAACCAAGGAGAAAAGAAGGTATGAAAGGTAAGAAATCTCTGCTGCAACATACGCGACAAATGCAACAAAAATTTAAAAGTTGCTCGGCAAGGTAGATAGGAGAGGAAAAATAAGAGGTGAGGGGCATGATTTCGTGATTAAAATTGGTTTTTAGGGGAAGTATAACATGTAGTGAACAATGAGTAACAAGAATATAAGGTATAGGAAGCAAGGTCAACACGTGGTAGCTACTAAAATTCAAAAAAAATCAACTTCGCTGTAGTTGTGAAGTTGGTCAGGAAGCAAAAGTTTGGTTTAGAAAAAGCTTTAAATGGGTCGATTTTAGGGATGAAAATGGTATGGAGTTGTAGTATAAAATTCAATATTTTACAAGAAACAAAAACCAAAGGAATAGAAAAAGTAGAGAGGGAGAACGAATTTGTGCAAGTTGAAAAGAAATCAACATTGAATACTGCTAAAAAATTATGATTTTATGTGTGCTTTATAATGGAACACACGATTTGCCAAAAAAAGGAGTGAGATCTGATAGGGAGGAATGTGTATTGAGTTTTTGGTTTTACTTTAGCTTCACTTGATTGCTAGGATTATGGGTGTAAGAGGAATGGTTTTACTTTAGTCTATGGTTGAGTACGTAAGAGGAATATTATAAAATCATGACGATAGAACTCGTTGCACTTTTTGGTTGGGTGAAAGGTAACTAAGTTACAATCTGATTTGGTTTGGTTAGGGGACCAGTTAGGATTGAAATAATAGTTAGAGGATTAGTTACAATTTATGTTGATTGATTAAACTGCAAGAAAGTCTAATAATTCACACTTATTAGAAAAAATATCAATTGATTTTCCAAAATCATAAAACTTTATGGAAAGGTCTGCAATAATTTTAGAAACTCACACATATAAAAATATCGGGTATTAGAGCTAATTTGAAACTCGGCGGATGGAAAACAAGTAAAACGGCAAAAACAAATACATCATAGAAACACGTTTATCTGTGATTGCACAAAATGAATGATGGGAATTTCAAATTGTCATGGATTGATGCGGAATATTTTTAGAAAATCAAATGTATAAAAATATTTGGTCTCGAAACTCATTTGATGACCAACGGATTAAAAATGGCAAAACCATCTAAAATCATCTAATCACGTATATAAACAGATTTTTCCATAATATAACAATTAAGAAGGAAATGGTGAAACATGAATGAATAGAATGAACTCGATAATATTTTTGGATCGATTTATAAATATTAAACGGGTTGAAAATAGTGAAAATACATGAATCAAAAGAATTGTACTAAGTGTGTTTTCCACAAACGAGAGAAATGATCGACGAAACGTTTAAAAATTAACATGAACGGAATGTGACTTAATAATATAAGTTATATGGTTATTTTGAAGACATGTTACTAGATTAATCACAAATGATAATTATAATTTGAGAGAATGAGATATTACAACAACTATCACGGAACATTGAGATGGCATGCTTTGAGGCATTGTATGGACGCAAGTGTGGTCCACCTTTGTGTTGGAGTGACATTAACGAGACTATTATACTAGGGCCAGATATGATTGACTAGATGACTCAACAAGTTTGGTTGATTAAGTATAGGATGAGGGCATCTCATAATCGAAAAAAAGGTTATGTGGATTTGAGGCAACACGGTGATGGTTTTGAGGCTAGGGATGGTGGTTTCTTGAAGATCTCAACTACCAAGGGTAGGGGTGTAAACGAGCCGAGCCAAGCCGAATATCCCTAGGCTTGGGTTAGACTCTTTTAACTAAAGGAACCTAAAATGATATTTGGGCTCAGTTCGTTTAACTAAACGAACGAGCCGAACCGAGCTTTTAACAAGCCGAGCTAAGTCGAGCTCACGAGCCAAAGCCAAAAAATGAACCGAGCCGAACTAAGCTTTTAACAAGCCGAGCTGAGCCGAATATCGAACCGACTCAACTCATTTATAGTCCTAACCAAGGGTAATGCAGATGTCCGATAGGAAGGGGAAATTGAGCTCGCGGTATATTAGGCCTTATGAGATCCTTGATAGAATTGACGAATTGACATAATACTTAGTACTTGTACAAGAATTAGTCAGAGTTCATAATGTTTTTTTAAATATCGCAACTGAGAAAGTATGTTGCAGATCCTTCTCAAAAGAATCGGATATGACAAGATTAAGCTTAACAATTTATTATTTTATGAGGAGGTGCCGTTGTAAATTCTCGACATCAAAATACGATAAAAACAAATAATGTTATATTTAATTTCCACAAACACTAGAACGTTAAAAGATACAAAAACAAATCGGTGAAGTTAGTAGATACAAAAACATATAAAATTATAAACTATAAAAAATAAAAATACTATTTAACTCCTAAATAAATCGGTGAAGTTAGTAGCGGACTTCACCCAGCGCCAGCAGGTGGGGGAGGATTATTAAGAAAAAAAATTAGAAGAGGCAAAACCTTAAAAAAGAAAGCACACACGTGTCTAAATAGGTCTAGTCAGTGCCTCTTAAGCTTCCTTGTTCCGTGATGTACAGAAACTAATAATACGATTAAAAATATGAAATTAAAGGAATAAATCCCTCATGGACCTGCCCCGCCCCCCTCCCCTAATAATTAGTGATTGCGTGTACCCTTCCCTTCCCCAGTCCCTACCCATATTATATTGTATTTCCAATTTCCTTTACTGGGCCCCCTGTCCAACTGCACAGTGCACAAGCCCGCCCCACCAGTTTTCCCCCTTTGGGTTATGCCCTTGCCATTTACATATATTATATATATATATATATATATATATATATATATATAGAATATAAACCCCCGTCTCCTTCCCTAAAACCTTTCTCATCTCCATTTCTTGACATCTTTCTGTCGCCCCCTTCATCTTTCTCACTTAAACAAAAAGGCTATACCAGCCCCTCGCGTTTTCCTCAGGTTACATTTAAGTATCTAGATAGCTAACAATGGAATTTGGCAGCATTTTACAGTTTGTTGAAAATAAGACCATTTTAGTCATTGGTGCAGCTGGTTTTTTAGCAAAGAGTAATACATACATACAAACAAATATATTTATATTTACGCACATAATTTCTTGAATGAAATTTTTTTTTTTGATTTTTGATTTTGGGTATTACGTCTGATACGATTTTGTCGATTTTCATGGATGTTGTAGTATTTGTGGAGAAAGTACTGAGGACCCAACCAAATGTGAAGAAACTGTATCTTTTGTTAAGAGCCGCAGACGACAAGATAGCAACCCAACGGTTGCACACTGAGGTATGTACTAACGACGAAGGCATGGCTTCGATATACTGTGGTGGCTAGCCAGTACCAGTAAACCCTACTGCTACTATGTCCTTTCTCGTCACATAAATAAATATCTAGCGACTCGTATGTAAATTTTTGGGCGGGCGGGCTCCTTCGTATGTTGATTTTGTACTTTTCCTTCCGTCCGTTTATGAGCCACTGCACGGCGGTGCACTGGTGGCGAGGGACCGACGATTCTCTTCCGGCGTACGTAACAAATATCTAAAAAGAAAAAAGAAACTCCTTCACATGGGAAATGCAGGCAGGCAGGTATGTGTCGAAAACAAAGAAAAGAGGCACGGGCGTTTCACCATCACCATCTTTGTATGGTCCTCCTCCTATTCTCGACTCGGGCACAACACAAACTACTTCACATGGGAAATACTTTTCATCCACTTTTAACATTAGATATTCAAAAGGCCAACAATATTTCCCTAGTTATAATAATTGAATACGTCTTCTTCTTCTTCTTCTTCTTCAATAAGGTAAGTATTTTAGAATGGTAATTTGATGCCGCGCTTGAATGTTTAATTACGGGTGGAACCACGTACCCCACCCAAGCACACCTACTTCCGAGCTAAGTACGTAGAATCTTCCGTGCGTTCATGGTTGTCTTAAATCTACGCGCAGATCATAGGGAAGGACCTGTTCAGAGTTTTAAAGCAGAAGCTGGGCACAAGCTTTAGCTCCTTCATATCAGAGAAGGTGACCATGGTACCTGGAGATATTACCTTTGAGGGCATGGGGATAAAGGATCCTAAATTGACGGGAGACATGCTGAAAGGGATCGATGTAATCCTCAATTTCGCTGCTACCGTCAACTTCGATGAAAGGTAATCCGGTCGCTATCTACTACTAATATTTTTCTGTAATTAACAATTAATGATTAAGGGGGAGGGGGGGGGGAGCGACGGCAACAGCAACAGAAAAAATAGTTATAATAATAAAAAGAAAGCAGGTGTGTGTACGTGTCGGCTATATATTGACTAATCCGATCAGTTATTAATTAATGGAGTCTGATTATATTTGTAACCAGGTATGATGTTTCCTTGTATCTGAATACGTTTGGAGCAAAGAATGTTTTGGACTTTGCTAAGGATTGTAGCAACCTGAAGAGTCTCGTACATGTTTCGACAGGTAGGTGCAACTGCAACCTCTTACATATTTATTTATTTATTCATTTTAGCTAGCTATTAGTATATCATAGTTTTTCTTTCCCTTCTTCTTCTTCTTATTATTATTAATTATATGTACCACGTTTCATAAGTTGTTCGTCGGCTTCTGGACGGACTATCATGCATTTCGCTATTGATTCATAGTTTGGTCCATTATCAGCTATAATTTTATTGTTTTTCAATTAACCGCACGTAAAATTTAAAAAATATGACTGTTTCAGAAAATTATATATTTATTACAGCGATATTAGTAAAATTTTGAATATCGGCCCATATTCTACCAATATTTACTAATATTTATTATATAAAAAAAATTAGAAAACCATGTCTGCAACATAGAACATATCATTTGCAACATTAATATCACAACTGCAACCTCATTTGCTTGTGATTGTAACCTCAGTTTTATTTTATTGCTTGGTTTTAACTGCACATATGATTAGATTATATATACATATGGTACGTAGTAGTTATTTTAGATTATATGTTGTTGGCTGCAATTCGATTCGTTTTGTGCTGCGCCTTAATTAATTTTATTTGTGCATGCATGCATCCAGCTTATGTGTCTGGCGAACGAGCCGGTCTGATACTAGAGAAGCCGTACCACTTGGGGGAGGCCCTCAATGGAACGCTTGGGTTAGACGTTGATGCAGAAAAGAAACTTGTGGAAGAAAAATTACAACGGCTCGAAGCAGAGGGGGCTCCTGATGAAGCGGTCAGACTGACCATGAAGGACATGGGCATGGAAAGGTAGTCACACACACATGACACATGCATGCATTTAGATATTACAAGACAAATATCAACCCATTAATTACACAAATATCTAATCTAATCTAATCTAATTACATGGATGGAACATCTCGACCAAACATTATTATTAATATATTCAACCTTAAATGTAGTTGTTGATACTTATTTATTACTCGTATATATAATCTCTACCTAGTTTTAATGCTAGAAAGAATAGATCGGCTACGTGGTGTACAGCATAAAGCAACTTTCATTAACCGAACCTCGGCATACATGGGGCTGGCAAAAACAAGCATTTGAATGAGCAAATTATATGGGAAAAATTATTTTAAAATCCAGTTAAATAAAATTATTTAAAGTTATACTACCTATTTAGTATTTAGTCGATATATTTTTTTTTATAAAATATTATCTATACATTTATATATAATTAAGTGTATATATTAGTATAAATATATATACATAATATTTTATAGTTAAATCTAAGTATTTTAAAATTATATTAATTTTTCTCCATTTAATTCCAATCAATTATAATTCAAATTATTTTTTCCCATTATATATATATATATATATATATATATATATATATATTCCTCATGGCACCATGACGGACGTAAGATCATCTCAGATGACGGAAATGTACGAGCGTGGGGACCTTTATAATATATTGTGTAAATGTACGGACGATGTCCAGCCAACAATCCCTCGTCGATGATGATTGTGCTGGTCTAAATGGGTAAGGTGAACCATTTCCTGACCTCCAAAAAGAAAGAAAGAAAACAGGGTGGATGGGTGGGTGGGGGGAATAGTGCTATACATCCAAACAAAAACCAAAAAAAATTAAATTAAAAACTAAAATTATTTAAAATAATATATATTAATGCACTCACTTTATTTTTATATTGATAATTAATTAATACAAACTAATATTAATAAAAAATAAAAAAATTATGGAAAAAAAAAATGACAAGTTTATTATTTTCATTATTTCTATTATCATTATTATTATTATCATCATAATTTTTTTTATCTTTTTATGCCACATTTTTTTTTGTTTTATATTATTATTAATTATTATTACTTAATTATTAATAAAATAAATAAATTTAATGTACTGATATATTTATTTTGAGATGAATTTGATTTTTAGTTCAGATTTTGAATTTGGATAGCATTTTTGGGTGGATGGGTAAAGTAAACATTTCCTTAGGGTGCATGCGCTCCGAGATCTACCCTCTAGATGGCAAAATCCTATAGCCTAGATCAGCAGCAGCAGCAGACAGATAGACTGATAGATATCAATAGTTGACTTTTCCAATTCCTCCCCATCCATCCGCGTACATGGACTTGGAGTGGAGTTGGTACAAACAACAGCAAGGCTAACGATCAAGTTATTGGCTGCTTATTCATCTAGTTCCCCTAATATATATATATATATATATATATTAATTTTTATTATAATCTATACTCAAAACTTTTTTTATTTTATTTTATTTTATTTTATTTCATGGGACTGAATATCGACAATCATATCATGGGTTGGGTGAGGGGCGGGCGATCCTTGGTTTTCGCATAAAGAAAGTCTGGGTACTCATTAAATGGTGTGTAATTAATTCAACCCTCCTGCTGCCTGCTGCAGACCATGTTCAGCATGACTGCGGCTCTTCTTCAATGTTCTCCGGCTTCGCTTATGTCGCCATTAATGAATAGTGTACTACTACTCACCTACGCCATCTTCTCATTTAAGTTGCCCATTTCACTCGTTCTCCTGTCATGGTAGTAATTTGGATGTATGCTACAACACTCTGCCCTTTTTTTTTAATCCTCAGAAACGTTTTCTTTCTATTTTGTTTATTTATATTTTTTATAAGACGACATAAATTATATAAATATAGAGCCTTAACGCAGAGTTTAAGCCCCTTACAAGTTACAATATCAGATGCAATATCTTTAGCAAAAAGCAGGACATACTTGTATCAGATGACTGTGGACCAAGTGATCAACTCCTTAATTTAGCCGCTACTCTCATTCATTCGACTCTTGAAACAATTCGACCTGCGAGCCGGATGTCTGTCTCATAGGATTTTTATCGTTCTATATTCTTGATCTCCAGAGCGCGAGCGTATGGGTGGCCGAACGTATACGTATTCACCAAGGCACTAGGAGAGATGTTGCTGCTCCATCACAGACAAAACACTCCGCTTGTTATCATTCGGCCCACCATTATCACCAGCACCTTCAAAGAGCCTTTTCCTGGATGGGTTGAAGGCGTTAGGACAATTGATAGCCTAGCGGTTGCATTTGGTAAAGGAAGGTTGCAGTGCTTTGTTGGTGATCCTGAGGGCGTTGTTGATGCGGTAAGCTGTTAATTAGAGTACTCAATCAGTAGTTGTTCATCCATGTTTTTCTCATATATATATATATAATTTTAAAAACCATGACATTAGTATTAATTAATCGATTGAGTTATATATATACACATTTATATCCAGATCCCAGCAGATATGGTGGTAAATGCGACGATAGCCGCCATGGTAGCTCACGCTACTAGTGAGCGATCGCAAGAGACAGTGATCTACAACGTGGGTTCTTCTGTAAGGAACCCAGTGAGGTATACCACTCTCCATGACGTCGCCTACACCCACTTCTCCAGGCATCCGTGGATTAACAAGGATGGCAAGCCTGTCATTGTTCATCATGTTAAGCTCATGGCTTCCATGTCTAGCTTCAAGAGATACCTCACCCTTCATTACCTCCTACCCTTGAAGGTATCCCACGCGTACATGTTTCACTCTCGATCCTGTCTACGTCAGTCAAGTCATACATACATGCATACGTACTATATACGATTTTGCTGCTCACTCGTTCCTCCGTAATTAAATCACCTAATTATTGTAGTCGCAACTAGCATGTACGTAGCCGGCCGAACCAATTAATTATGAAGATGTATGCTCGACAGCCTATTAGAATGCTACTCTGCTTAATTACAGTTACAATAGTAGGTTTGTTTTCTCTAATCTCGCTCGATTTGGCAACGTGCAGGGGCTGCAGTTAGTCAACACGGCGTTCTGCCAATACTTCAAAGGCACGTACACGGAAATGAACAGAAGAATCAACCTCGTGCTGCGCTTGCTTGATATTTACAGGCCCTACTTGTTCTTCAAGGGCATGTGAGCCTTCTTTCTGTCCGTCTGTCTGTCTCTCTATTTATGTGTGTGTGTATATATATAGATAGAGGATGAAGGTCTCGTATAAATTTTTTCTAATATATATATATAAGAATCAATTTTAATTATTAGATTAGTATTTGATCAATGATTAAAATTTAGTAAATATTTAACTTAAATTTATTTTAATCTCAGTTTTTAAATTTTTAAATTTAACAATAATTAAAAGTTCCTATATTTATATTTTAAATAATAGTTTGTACAATAATCTAAATCTATATATATATATATATATATCCATCCTCAAATACTTGATCAAACCAATTCCGTACATGTTTTAAATTATATGCATATCTTACCTAAATTGTTTTCGCAAAACCTAACAATTAATTTCCTCCTTCCCCAGCTTTGACGACACAAACACGGAGAACCTGCGGTTGGCGGTGAGACAGAACAAAGCAGACACTGAGCTCTTTTACTTTGAGCCGAAAGCTATCAATTGGGAGGACTACTTCATGAACACGCACATTCCAGGCATTGTCAAATACGTGTTGAAGTGATCCCACCTAACAAACAACCCCCATAGAACCCACATCCACGCACACAAAAAACAAACGGAAAAAAAAAACATTACTGTTTATTTCATTATAATTTACCCTTCCTTGAAGATTTCATTACATTCTACCCAATTATAATATAAGAGAACCTAGGCATTATTTATTTATGGTTATACCCAATTATAATATAGTTAAATTAAAACTGCATGCCCAAGTGTAATCATGATGCAACGCTGCCACCCCAAGTCATGTATGTACTATGTTTCTTTTCCTTCTTCATTTGCTACAGAGTCATGCTGCGCACGGTTGTCCTTAATTAATTGTCATCATAATATAATTCATTACTCTATTATCATATTTAGGGAGGGCCGCCGGGATGCTTGTTTATGTTCGAAGAACCTAACCATCTCTCGCCTTCATTGGGCTGTGCGAGATCGATGGTAACACTTAAGAAGCTAGAAATCTCCTTGGTGGCTGCGGGGTTGTCATACTATATAATATAATGCTATATCAATTTATCAAATATATCGAGTTCTCCTTTTATGTTTCAATTAAGCACCACGTTTGGTCACGATGATTGTGGCAGCTTGTTCGTGATTAGAAGACGCCTCAGGCTAGAAACCTCCTTGACCGTTGCTAACATTTCTTTTGATTTTGAGTTGTCCCGCATTAGCGTATGCGCGGAGTGGGTGAGGATTAGACCTAGATAACTTATAGGAGGTTCTTCCGGCCTAACTAATCAAAACCGGTAAAATTCAACCTAGAAACTTATGGGTCGTACTTAGGATTGTAAATGAGCCGAATCGAGCCGAACACTCCTAAGCTCGGGTTCGGCTCATTTATATTTTATGAAGCTCGAGTTCGGCTCGAACTCGTTTAGAGTTCGATTAGTCATGTTCGGATTCGGCTCATTTAGTATTCGCGAACTATTCGGCTCTGTTCGTGTATATTAATCGAGCCTTTTGGGCTCGTTTAGTGCTCGTTTTGATACTCGTTTGAGGTTCGTTTGGGGCTCGAGTGCGTAGTTCGTTCATAGTTCGTTAAAAGCTCGTTTACGCCTTATTAAGGATCGTTTACAACTAGTATAATTACCCTTAATAAATCAATATTTGACAAAATTTAGGCATAATTTTTCTTAATTATAACCTGAACAAATATTAACCTGTTTCAAAAAAAAATTTGCCATGCACCTATGGCACACAAATTTAGGTGCAAAATTTCTCCCCTGTTTCAAATTTTTTTTAGCATGCACCTATTGCATACAAATTTAGGTGCAGAATTTCTCCCCAAAGCCTGTTTAATATTACAATAAATCCATAAAAACTAAATACAACTAGAGATGTAGATACATCATATATCAATAGATTCAATACACAAACAAAATGGCTTCAAAGCTCCATAATGATCATCACAGCCACATCCATTGCCATTAACCATTGAGTGATATGATAAAAATAACCTGCATCAAATTAAAAGTATAAAAATAATATTAGCATAGCTTGGAAGTTATGATATAATAAAAATTACTATGATAAATATAACAATAATAATAAATCACAAAATTTATTTATTGTTCATATTAAATTGATAACAATCAATGTGTGGCTAGAGGGATTACATTAGGTTGGGACTTGGGAGTAAATTTATATTTACTAAGATGAAAATATAAGCAATAAAAAATCAAATGATACTACACTATTTCATGGAATAAGATTATGAAGCATAAGAGAATGTTATACTCTATTGAAATCAAATTTTATATTCTGAAAAATTTCTGATCAAGTCAAAAGTCTTCTCCAGAGTGAACTAACAGGGAAAACAAAAATAAATTTCAGAGTGAAATCAATGTACATGCTTTCCAGAGTGAACTAATGGAATGTTATACTACACCTATTCTGAAATCAATGTACATGCTTTCCAGAGTGAACTAACAGGGAAAACAAAACTAAAAGTAAAAAGAAGGCAAAAAAAATAAGGGAAGGAAATATCAGGAAAAAGAATACGAGAGAGGGTTCTAAAAATGAGATCAGATATCATTTGAAAAGCAAAAGAAGACCTCTATTGCAGCAGCTATTAAATTTCAGTAACTAACGATATCACTCAAGTAACACAAGATTAAAGCTCCACAGAACCAAATTGCTAGGTCAAGTCAAGTTTAGCATCTTTGGAAGTTGAATGTCTCATATGGCACCTCTTGAACAAACACCCAGTATAGAGGCTCTCGCCAAAAGAGTGAGAAATGAGGATCTTTTGAAATTTTCATATCATAAAATTATCATAAAAATCAATTGACAGAACAAAACCAACATGCAGATCCAATGACAAGCAAGTAACAATGCTAGTCATCAAATTCAATTTTGCTGAGTCACATTCCATTCTATTCCCGACCTTCAGTTTACCCCATAATACATTATTTCCCCCACCATAGTAATATGTCTCGTTTTCTGAATTTGGAAAAGAAAAACGACCAATTCATTTGAAATGTCAAGAATCAACAAAGAACTGTATGAGACCAAAGTTATGTACAGAGTCGAGCTTGCAATTATCACATTTACATTTGAGACATGACCGCACTAAAAACTTATGTCAAAGTAAAAAGTGAAAAACACAGTTCACAGCTTTCCGTTATATGATATAAACTCTATGTTATGTACCAAACACAGTAAGGGGCACTCTGAGGTAGTTAACAGAATATAATCACAATAAACAATTCTTCTGCAAATGATAAGAAAATTAAATAATCACTATAAATTCAACATAGTCACTAAAATATATAACATAATCACAAAGTGTATTATGATACTAAATATAATATAGAGCAAAATATAGGACATAGTCACTGATAAGTATCAGATAATAACAGAAAAATTAGATATAATCACTAAAATATGTAATGCACCAAAAAGTTCATTAACGAGACTTTCAGCGGCATACCGCCATCCCCAACAAACATGAATGAGCTAGTTTTAGAAAACATACCATGATACCAAAATAAATCATAACAAGACTTCGGTAGCCAACAAAAAAAAGACACGATCCACAATCTGCAAAAACAAATTATTAAAATTATAGTCATTATAGAGGCAAGTACCTTATATTGGAAGTTAGAACATTACCAACCAAATTATGGCAAATCAATTTCCTGGATAGCTTCATATTCTTGTGTGTTTGCCTATTTTTTTTTATACAAAAAAGGGAGCAAATAAAAAAAATTGGTAGCTGCACTTAAATTGAAAACATAGATTAAGTAACTAAATTTAAATAATAGTAAAATAATTACCTTTTTCTTAGGCAAGTCATTATTACGAACCCAATCACAGGCGCAAAGTAAAACTTCAACAGTCTTGGGATCTAAAGAGGCCCGATATGGATCAATTACCCTCCCACCGGCACTAAAAGCAGCTTCTGAAGCAATTGATGTGATAGGAATTGATAAAATATCACGTGCTACTTGTGATAATACAGGAAACTTCAATGTATTTCCCTTCCACCAGTCGAGTGCAGAAAAAGGAGAACCTAAGCCATCTTTACACATATACACACCCTCCTCTAGGTATATATCTAACTCTGATTTGCTCGATTGTTGGGTGCTAGCACTCATAACAAACTTTTCAAACCTTGATTTCCTAGATAATAATCCTTTTTCAATCACATTACTAGGCTCAACCTCATTCATGTCCTTCTCCAATGCATTCTCAACACTACTCACATAATGTCCAGCATAACAATCAAAAATCTCCCTCAATGTTTTTTTACCTCTCCAATATTTTTCTCAACCTCAAATTCTTTGTAAATGATAGGAAATATATAATCAATCAACATCATTTTGTACCGAAGATCTAAAATAGAAGCAAGAGACATCAACATATTGCATTCACCCCAATACTTATCAAACTTTTCTTTCATTTTCATGGCCATTACTTGCATAAAAATGTCATCATCATTTACCTTCTCATCTAATGCCTCTTTTATCACCCAAATCTCCGAAAGATACAAGTTTGATGTTGGATATTCACTTCCTGAAATAACTTTTGTAATCTCATTAAAAATAGCAAGAAATCCACACACACCCTCCACTTGTTTCCATTCATCTTGATTCGGTAACCATTGGTATCTCATATCTTGTTCAGCATATCTAGAAAATACATCTTTAAACTCTAAAGCTATGGAAAACATTGCATAAGCCGTATTCCATCTTGTTTTAACATCTAACACTAATATTTTTTTTCAAACCCACTTGCTTAGCAATCTCACTAAATAACTTTAAACGTGCTTCAGAATCTGCCAAATACTTCACACTTTCTCTCACATTTGTAGTAATATATTCAATACATTCAAGCCCATCTTGAACCAAAAAATTTATTATATGGGCACAACATCTCACATGAAATATTTTTCCATCAAAACAAAGCTTATTCTTAGAAGCAAAGCTATCTCTTGCTATCTTAACAACCCTATCATTAGCAGTTGCATTATCAACGGTAAGACTACAGACTTTATCCTCAATTCCCCAATCCATAAAACATTTGTACAAAGCATTGAAAATTGTTAGACCAGTACAAGGAGGGGCCAAGTGGAAGAAATTTAGGATATATTTACGTAAGACCCAATCATCACCAATAAAATGTCCGGTCACAACCATATAATATATTTTTTGAGCATCCGACTTCCACAAATCAGTAGTGATACTAATCTTCTGCGTCTTATCCAACACATTCTTAATTTTTTTTCTTGTAATGATCATAAACAAAAAAAATCTTGTTTGACCATAGCACGTGACACTTTTTTTGTAATGAGGAGTCAGGGTTTTTAATTATTCATTGAACATTTCATGTTCAACCATATTAAATGGGTACTCGTGGACTAGAACGGCTTTAGCCCAAGCCTCTCTTGATTTTGCATGGTCAAATCGAAAGTAGGTGGCAGAACTTACCCCCATTGATTTTGTTAAAGACAACTCTTGCTGACCTTTTGGCTTGCGGAGTGCATAGGTAGACAAGTGTCGTCTTAAATGGGAGGTAGTACCGCTAGCGATGATGGAAAGCTTGTCATGACAATGATTACATTGCGCCTTCTTCGTTCCATCTTTTAATACAACCTCTTTAAAGTCTTCCCATACAAGTGAAGTTTTCTTTCTAACCTTTTTCTTTATCGCACAATGCTCATCATCTTCGTCAAATCCACTACAAGCTTCAACACCTTGCTCCCCATCCTCATTACAAGCCTCTTCTTCTCGAACTTCCACCATATTGTTATTGTCTTCTTCCATAACTGGACTTGTAGCAGAAGATCGTGAATGTGTTGAGTTTGATCCTTGTTTAGAAGAAGAAAATTCTGAATATATTAATTTTGACATAGTCAGAAGTTATATAAACAATCTAATTGTGTAAGTTATACATACAATTTAAGCAATTTGATCCTAAATTTGAATAAGACCAGAAAAAAAACTAGAAGAAATTACAAGGCTTAATTTTTTATTTTATTATACACGAGAACAAAACAAATAATATAATTAAAAAAAATACCTACAAAGAAAAGTTCACACTTCTAACTTTTTTTGTTAAAACAAAAAAGACAAAACATGATATAAAAGAACAATTATAAATATAAATACCATAAAACTAATATTGTTCTCTTATATAAATCAAAAAATTAGAAGCATCTATAAAGCAAAGTTCTTTATTAAAACAAAAATAAATAAAACATGATATATTAAACAGGATTATAAATAGATATACCAAAAAACTAAAATTATAATAAAATAATTCAAAAAATAAGGCATTGCTAATACTACCTACTGACCAAATTTTTTTGTTGACTTTAATTCTTCAACCATCAATGTCTGTTAACTTCTTCAACCTAAGACCAAATCAAAACAATATTATTCAGATAAGCTTTAATAAGTAATTTAAGCATTACATGTTGATTATATATTTAATAAATACTTAGGTCATAATTGAAAAATAACATGCAACATATTTTACATGATTGATGGATAATTCATTTCAACATATTTAATAAATACTTAGGTCATACTTGATGGATAATTGAAAAATACAACCTAAGACCCAGAGTTTGAGTGCTCTCTAGGTTAACCCTAAGTTTAAGTACCACCCAGGATGCAAGTCCCTCAAGATCATAGACATTTGTTTTGCTGATGATCTTCCAATTTTTTTAGCAAAGGAGATATCACCTCTGTTCAACTAATAATGCAGAAGTTAGAGGACTTTGCTGAAGTTTCAGGGTTAAAAGCAAAGCAAACTTTTACTGATGTATTATGACTCACGTTATAATATGTAAAAGTAATTAAAGAATGAACATGGACTTTTTGAAGCAATTTCTGTGCTTTGAGTACATTATAAGATGTATTTCTGATATGGCAATTTGACAATGTGCTCAAAGCCTTACAAATTAATACAAATGAAGTTAGATTTCGATTTAACTACTTTTTTAAATACGATTTGGACATTTTTTTTCTCCCTGAAGTAAAGCAATAGAAATACAAGTCTTAATTATCTGTATTATTACTCTCTTCCCTAATAATTAAGGTTCAAAGTTATTATAAAATAAAAGAAACCTAATTTTGATGAATTAAAAAGTTTTATTCAAAGTTGATCTGTTTCATTATGAGGCCCTAATAATCAAGGTTCAAAGTTTCTTTATGTTCTGTCAAAAATAATAAATTATGCGAAAAATATATAAATAAGCAGGTGTAGACTTGAGAATGCCTCCACCCATGTGTCAACTCCACTTCCACCCACTCCCAAGCCGTGACATAAAGG
Organism: Tamarix austromongolica; assembly: GCA_039764185.1. NCBI lineage: Eukaryota > Viridiplantae > Streptophyta > Magnoliopsida > Caryophyllales > Tamaricaceae > Tamarix > Tamarix austromongolica. The sequence goes on along the minus strand of CM077809.1, from coordinate 8,855,550 downwards.
CTGTAATCGTTCTTTAGCAACATTCTGAGGCTAAATATGCTCTCCTTGAACTAAGAACATGTGCCAACAAGGTTTTATTTACTTGACTCTTTCAATCTTACCTTGTATTTTTATTTGATTTCTAAAATTAATGATATTATGGGATTCTCCAGCTGTAAAAGTCTCATCAGATAGAACAAAAGACCAACTCGCCCAAGAACAGGTGGACTATTTTGTGGGAAATCACAGAGCTCTATTTGAGATACATTAAAAGAGCTCAAAACAAGTGCACAAAAGCTGTCAAGGCTATTTATGAACTATTACAAAGTCTAAAACATGACATAATTTTAAATCCACAAACTTGTTTACCTAAGAAGATAAGACTTAGAAGAATTAGCTGAATCCTTACATCAAGAAATTTGCCATCCAGTTCTCACTGTAAGAATCTAGGGCATAAGTTGCTGGCCTAGCAACAGATACGACATTTTCTCCAAAGTTACTTCCTCTAAAAGAATAAAAGAGCCACATATAGAATAAGGGAACTTGTCTTCCTTCCTCAATGAGAAGAGTGTGCCATGGCTCATGGTCCCTGTAACACCCCAAAATTTACACAATTTTTTTTAAACATAATACTTATAAATAAACTGTAAATTCTGGGGATGTTACCGCCACACTTAGTATCAGACCAGTTTATCACAACTGTTCTGATATCAAGTGCTAAGGCTGAGAAAGCAATTTACATAACACATTCATATACTGAATTAGTAATAATTAAAATCAGAGTACGCATAATTATATAAATTCAAAGTACTGAATAATGTCTTTCTAGGTAATAACAAACAACATAAATAAATTGTTTCAACGATACAATAATTTAAAATGACATATTTTAAGATATTAAAAAGGAAACACAGCCACGTCCTTCTCTCGACCCGGTCTGTTTAGTCATCACTCCTTTCCCCTGATGTCCCATGGATATCAATAGCATCAAAGTAGGTATCTCTTACCTGCAATAAATTAGGCGGGCCCCCTACTCGTGGGAATGAGCAGCACCCATGAAACGGGTGGTCAGTACGCTTCGTACTGAGTAAGGTAACCGAATACTAAGGCCGACACATAACACATCAATCAATGTAAGATAACATTCCACATGCTTATCATAATCCATACATCCAATACATAGGAACATGAAGTAAATCATTTGAAATCAATGAATCCATACATAAGGCCCAAGAGTTCAATTACTTACTTAATCTTTCCTTTATCAAAAGTAGATACACACATGTTCTTTATCAGGTCTATATGAGTACGGGAACCCCACTATTCTTGCCGGTGGATCGGTCTCCAGGGCACTCCCGCTCCTGGCCACTATTATAGCCGGTGGATCGGTCACACTAGGGTACATGCCCTACCACTATTATATGCCGGTGGATCGGTCTGGCCCCTTCTCGTACAGTGTTCCACTGTAAGTAATTAATATCTTCTAATATCTTATCAACATATATGGTTTGGTTTGTTGAGCTCGGGATCCCCCACTATTATAGCCGGTGGATCGGTCACTAGGGTAAAATACCCTACCACTATTAAGCCGGTGGATCGGTCTCCAAGCTACAGCAGTACCTGGTCACTATTATGCCGGTGGATCGGTCTGGGCCTGTCTCAACTTTTCACTTTACGTTTTTAATGTCTTATGTATTTTATTCAGAATATTCATTTCAAGCCGGGAACATCCAATAACACATTCGAAAACAACAATAATACTAATTGAAATGAATTCGAAATCCACGTAGATCCTCTTCCCATGCATACCCTAGCTCCCATGCAACCCTAACTCCATGTAAGCCCTAATTCCATGCACTCCATGTTTTCATGCAAACCCTAATTCATGCCTCACTTTAACTCCCCGTACACCCCATTCCCATGTAAACCCTAAAGCACATGCAAACCCTAGTTTCACGTATACGTATTCTCATACAATCTCTACAAAACCCTAATCCTTATGCAAAACCCTAGCTCCACGTATACATGCTTCTATGCAACTCAGATCCCCATGCAACATTAATTCCATGTAGGCATGTTTTTATGAACCCTAATCCACATGCAAAACCCTAGCTCCACTTATACATGCTTCTATGCAACTCAGATCCCCATGCAACATTAATTACATGTAGGCATGTTTTTATGAAACCCTAATCCACATACAAAACCCTAACTCCACATTAATTCATGCAAACCCTAATATTATGTTATTTCATGCAAACCCTAACATCATACCATTTCATGCAACCCAACACCATGTCATTTCATGCAACCCTAACATCATGCCATTTCATGCAAACCCTAACATCATACCATTTCATGCAAACCCTAACATCATACCATTTCATGCAAACCCCAACTCCTTGCCATCCCATGCAAACCCTAACTCCCTATCATTCCATGCAAACCCTAGCACCACGCCATTTTATGCAAAACCCTAACACATGTCTCAAGTCATAGCATACATTAATGACATAAACGTATGCATAATTCTCATGCCACAGTATGTTCAAAACCCTAACACATGTCTCAAGTCATAGCATACATTAATGACATAAACGTATGCATAATTCTCATGCCACAGTATATTCACAACAACATACTTCCATTCCACAATCATGCCACACGCGCAATAATTAATTATAGCGAACATAAAATACATGGCATATCAAACACATAGTGCATGCAAACATATAAATGGCCTTAGTAGACCCTTACCTAAAAAGTCACCGGTCTTGGTGCACACTCCTATTCCACTTGGGTAATTTGATTTGGTTCGCCTATTATATCAAAACATACTATGATTAGACCCTCTTACATAATTCTAAATTATTTCGAGGTTTGGTTTTAAGATGACACTTTACTATTTAATAATTAACTATAGAAACTAATATAATTAATTCACTTATTTTCTTTTGAAAAGGTGATAAACTAAGGGTTTCTACCCTTCTCCCAAAATGGATTTGATAATATCATAACTATGATGATGATAATAAGAACAATAATAAGAATGATAATAATAAAAATAATTAGTAATATAAATAAAGTATAATAATATTAATGATACTTTTTATAAATAGAATATTAGATATTAATGATATCGAAATTCTTAAAATTAAAAGTTGGATTTCTAACCATCCCAAAATGATAAACATAATACTATTCATAATTGTGATAATAAAATTAATAATGTATATATACTTATATTATATTTTAATAAAGGTAATAATGATAATATAATTAAAATAATGTTGAAAAATGTTAATAATGTTAATAAAATTAATAGATGCGAGGCCTAATTAAAATTTAAGGCTTTTGTTCTTCCAGTAATAATCACAGTATCAACCAAGTAATTATACTAATAATAATAATATTATTATTAATATTATTAATAACAACATCAATTATGTAAAAATCTAAGTAAATAGGTAAAGGCCGAGATAATTACTGTATCTTACTCAATAATACTCCTAGACCTGTAACCAAAATTTAGAAATTAGAATACAGTAAATATTACTAATAATAATTATTATAATAATAATAATTAAAGTTGAATTAATACTAAAATTTTGGCTAAAATTAGAATAATTATAAATAATTCGAAACTAAGTATTTAAAATGTCTATGGCATCACCTTGAGTTGGAGGATGTAGGTGGAACCGGCGGTGGTTCCCGGAGGTGGCCGGAAAATGGGTCTAAGGGGTTAAAAATTAGGAAAATAGGTGATGGAGAGGAATAAAATTAAAATAATTATATGGGGCTGTAGAGGATAATTAGTAGGAGTTAATAGTTGGTTTAAGAGGTGTTAGGAGTGGCAGATGTGGTGGTGGACGGTGGTTCACTGTCTCGGGGTCAAGATTCTTGTCGAATCAACTAGTCAACTTTGGATGATTATAGAAACTTGCACACGATGAATCGAGGGATGAGGTTAGTTTAGTTAATTAGATAGTATTTCAGGGAAGAGATTGGTATCAAGATAAGGTGTTGAAGTTGGTCAGAGGAGGAGAAAATGGCGTCTGATGGGGCGGTGGCGCACAGGCACGACTTAGGGTTTTGGGGAAAATAAAATCCCGAAATCATGCAAATGAGGGGGTTTTTATAGTTGGGGTGATTATATTTGAATTAGGGAGGTTACTAAGTGTTTAAATTAGGGGGGAAATGGTTTAATTCAAGCCGAAGGTCGGGCGGCAAAAACTTGAATTTTTTCCGACCTTCGCGAGGCAACAGTGCACAAACAAGCGGGAGAGAGGGGAATTTGATGGTTTCAAATGAACGTGCAGATCGAGAGGAAGAAAACGAGCGAGAGAAGAGCCTGTAACGCCACGTGTGTCCGGCGGCGCCATTTTCGGGGAAGGAGGGAGGTGGGTGGTTATGGCGTCGGGCGGAAGGAGGAAGAAGATGGGGGGGGGGGGCTGGCCGGCCGGTTCGCGGGGGAGAAAAGAAGGAAAAAAAGGAGGGAGACCGGGCGGTTTGGCGCGAGGGCGAAGGAGGTTAAATGAAACGACGAGTTTTTAGTGTAAAAAGAGCTAATGAGCGGCGTTCCGGGCTGCCGTGCAACGGTAAAAACAGATGAAGTAAAACACGGCGTTCGAGAGGAAGAAGAAGTGAAACGCGGCGTGGAGAGAGGGGGGCGACGACGCGCGGGCTGGGCCGCGCCGAAGGAAAAGGAAGGAAGAAAAGGAATTGGGCCTCGCAATAGGCCCAATTCGGTGAAGAAGAAGAAAAAGAAAGAAAAGGAAAGAAAAAGTAAAAGAAAAGAAAAGAAAAGAAAAGGAAAAAAAAGGGAAAAAGGAGAAGAGAATTAATTGAGGTTGGGTCAAATTACATAAATCTGAAAGTTTAGGATATTTAAAATTTATAATATTTAGATAAAATAATTTTTAAATCCCTTTTTAGGCTAAATATTATTTTTAAAGGATTTTTCCAAAATTTTCATTTTAAAATAATAAATCCCTCAAATTTTATTTAATTTAATTATTTATAAAATTAAAATTAATTTGAAACTATTTTATCTTTCTTAATTTGCATAAAATAATTTATTTAATTAATTTTCCAAATTAAAATCCTTAATTAGATAATATATCCAAATTTCCATTACTTAATATATTTATAAAATTTCTTATTAATTGTCCTAATAATTTCCTTTTATTTTAGTAAAATAATTTACTAACTTAAATTTTCAAATAAAACCTTATTTAAATAAAATCTTTAAAATTAGAAAATTTCAGGGTATTTCAGTCCCATTTTCTAAATGGGAAGGGAATTTCAGTACATCAGTTGGTTGAGACATGGAGTCATGAGTACTCTATAAACAATCATTGCAGCCTTAAAAAATCATTACAGCCATGGAGAAAAAATATTGGAGTCACTGAAGCTAAGGGCATGAAAAATGGAGACCAGATGGGAAGTAATTGTGAAACCAAAATTGTCTTCTCTAGAACAAGATATTGCAATGAATTAAAGACAAGTTTCTTTACTTCGGTAGCAATAGAAGACATGAGTTTTGGTGAGGACATGATCGTGAAAAAAAAGAATGCAAGGCTCGTATATTTTCATAAATTAATGCCTTAAGAAATATGAAACAAGATGAAAGTGTTTGGATAATAGTAGCTGGATACAGGGATATAAAACTTCCAACAAAAACCACTACTATAGTTAGGTGACTGCATATTTGTGTGGAGAAAGATTTAGGCTTTGAATGAGCATAATTGAAGCCAGAAGGAGAAGTGATGATATAAACTGGAGACCAATATAATACATGAGAAACTAATATGCTGATTTATGAAAGCAATCCAGAAGGGTGATAGGAATTTATGATCTTCTTCAGGGAATGGCATTCTAAGTATAGGCTATAGGGAACAATAAACCAATCTGATTTTGTTGACTTATAAATGTTGCTTCAAAGGAAGCAGTGTGAACCTGAAGTGTAATGAACACCTGTTCAATGCACCCATAAAGTACATGGACAAAACATCATGGCTGATAGCACTCTCAAGAATCAACAAAATTACTAGACACGAACAACATGCACAAAAAGTGGGCTAAGATCAGACTTCAGAGATAGTACACGGGGATTCAGAAGGTAATTTGAAAATAAAGAGATTTAGAAGGGATACGACTTTATGTTTCTGAAATTAGGCTTGCTAAGAGGATCTATGAATTCGAATAATCAGACAGGTTGGAGTTTGGGTTGATAACAAAAGGCAACCGTGCTAATCAAACCCATCTTTAGACCACTTAACCAATACGTCACATGTACACATTCTCGATGCTTTCAACAATTCGATTAACTGCAAGTAATCAATACGTATTCCTTACAACAACAATCAGCAGACCCCTTGGCTTCTTAACATGTGAGAAGCTAAAATAAATACCCAGACCCATTCCAGCAGATCACATCTCGGCTAAATCTTACATAAAATAACAATTCTTCTTTACAGCAATAACAACCCAGAGAAAGACCTTAAACTGAATTCTCAAAACTCAAACCAATAACATACCCGTACCATTAAACTCATGCTATGGTTTTCCAACCCCACTATCAGAAACTATTAACCAATTGTACTATCACCAGACACTAATTCATCTTATCAATTTGTCGAATTCATACGTTTCTAATCAATTGAAATAACCACATAGCATTCTTTTTGATTGAAATATTGATTACTCCAAGCAAACATAGGAAAAGGGAAAAAGATTTAAGCTTTCATTAAATTGGGAAAACGTAAAAAAATATTAACTAAAATAACTGGACAAAATAATGGTTAAGTAGAGTTTGAATATAGATTCGACTCATAAACCCTATTAATTGAATATTGAGGCAAAAGAAAAGAGAGTAGTAAAAATTCCAACCTCGGAAGAACTGGTGCCGAATTGAAGGAGACCAGATTGACCTTTACCGGTAGCAGACTTGTTCTTGAGCTCTTGGATCTTACGACGTTCTGCTTCTCTTTGCTTCTCGAGCCTTCGTATCCTCACTGAGTCTGCACAGAATCTGCAAGTTCTTGCGATTCTATGACTTCAAATTCAAATCGAATAGACTTGAGACCTAGAACACTTCAAAATCAAATTAATCATCTAACTCGTCAAAAGGTTTCGAAGGAAGAACACTTCCAATTCTTGCGATAATGAAGAAGGAAGAACACATACTTGGGGGCAAAACCGAACGAGTGTGCGATTGGTGGCGATTAGTGATTGACTGATTGTTGAGTGTGCGAACTGGCGAAGGATGCTCGGCTAGGCTAAGATTCTAGTTCGACTATGTCGATTGTCGACTGTCCGGCTGTGTTTGGGACTCGTTAGGGGTCGGGTTCAGGCGTTCAACAGATGAGGAGGGTCGAGGACTCGAGTTTGAGTGTACTCGTCGACTACTGTAACTCTGTAAGTGAAAGTGAAACTAGGGTAGGGCTCCTCCATCCAGTCCAAAACGTGGGAGGGAGGGACGCGGCCAAAATTCTGTGAAATATTGCTTCGACCAAAACGCGGTGTTTTAATGTAAAATGCTGCGTTTTGGTTTCCAACTTAAACGAGCCGATTTTGAGCCAAGCCGAGCCGAACATACCTATGCTCAAGCTCGGCTCGTTTATTAAACGAGCCGAATACAAGCCTTAATTTAAGCTCATTTAACTAAACGATCGAGCTCGAACGAGCTTTTAACGATCCGAACCGGAGCTGAGCTCGAACTAGCTTAGCTCGTTTACAGCCCTAGTCGTACTAGCCGTGTACTATACTACATTCATTTTCCTCAACTTTAAATTATCATTTAAAAAATGATTTGCATAACCTAAAATAAAGAAATATGAACAAAGATGTTATACCTAACATAACAAGAGGCGGGTGCATTATCTAACTTATGCTACATTTAATTAAAGTTAAAATGATCAAACTCAATTCTACAAACTATAGTATACAACTCTATTTAGTTTAACCTCCCCCACCCCAAATTATGTGAACTAACATGTATACTTTTAACTCGAAATCCTTAACTAGGTGTATTCTCCATAGGATTTATGATTTAACCTAAAAGGTAGAAATGGGTCCTTTGACCAAAATATCTTGACTATGTACTTGGGGACCTAACCTGAAGTACGAGATGACTATCAAACCCAAACCATATTTTACTTTAAATAATTAGTATTTTAATTCAACTAAGGATTCTAAGATCCAAACAACATCAAAATGAATTCATCAAGATGAGTTTGAGCACTCAGAGTCACAACCATCATATATTCATAGAAAGCTAAAGGTTAGACAACAAGTTATAATCCTACCACAAGCAATATCTAACCATGAAAGGCTAACGTTAGGCAACAAGTCATAACCTCATTACAGCCAATTCATTCCAAATTTAATCCTTTTAATCCAATTATGTGGAAAGTTAACATAAAGTCAACCAAGGCTAAATTAGGCTCAACTTACTCAATAATTTGGCATATTTGGCCATTCAAGACCAAAATGCCCTTAAAGTCACTTTAAGCCTATTTGTTCCATAAAGAACTAACCATTTTCTCCTTAAAAATCCAAATATTTCAAATTAATCCTAAGGCAATGGCCCTGCACTACTAAGCCTTTAGTGATAAGGATCACCTTAAATGATAAAGATTATCACTTTATTCCTTGATTAAGCACAATCATGATTAATTATTTTTTTTAACCCAACATATGTCATTAGTGGGCTATTTAAGACATAATTAACATGAAGAACACCATTAAAATGCCTAAAGTATCCATATCTTAAACCATAATTAAGACATCTTAATCATACTCATTTGATAATATATTAAGCATGAAACTTCATATAAATATCCAAACAAATCTAATGGAGTAATCAAAATATATTAAAAACAATAAGAGCACTCTAGAAACTCAAAAGGCTGAGGCTAACATGCATAGTAAACTAGACTTTTTAAGCTTTTATAGTATTGACCTCATAGGTCAATCAACTTTAGTTTTGATGATAACAAACTCATTTATGAATTTGACTTATCTTTTTAAGTGTGCATGTATATCATAGTAAAAAATGAAGTATTCAACACTTAACTGAGTCAATGAATGCTAAGGAAATTAAGTTTACAAATCATATCTCAAGCACAAGCCAAAGATAAACAATGATAACAAAAGTAAGCTCTTGCTTCAAAAAATTCAATTTCATATCTGGAATATACAAACAATGAAGAGATAAGCAAGTATGCTTAAATAACCAAGACTCAAGCCTCAAAAATTATGTTACAGTCTTAGTGTAACACCCCGAAATTTAGTACTAAAATTTTTGTTTTTAAGCAGAAGCATTAACATAATATAGTAGGTGTTACCGCCACACTTAGCACGAGGCTAGTCCATAACTTTCTCTTACTAAGTGCAAGGCTAAAACATTACAATAAATAAGTCAAACCTTACCGGAATAGATATACATAGTAAACAACTTTGATAATTTAAATGTAATAACATAGTACACAATCTATGCTTCAAATAATACAATACATAAAAAGAGATAAGGGAAATAAAATATATGATGAGTCCAAAAGAGATATCTAGAATCTAGGACACATAACATATGCGACCTCGGATAGATATAACTCTATACCTTGACCCCAGGGTATACACTCCCATCACTATACTTAAGGAACCTCCTTAAAGTCAGTTGGATCATCATCATGTACCTGCAACACAACACCTATAAATTTGTTGTATTAGTAGATATCTTGTACTAAGTAACACAACTATCTTAAAGAGATAGCATTATATACGAGGCCCATGCAAAGAAAGCAATAGAGCATGCTATAACAAGATGATAACATGCTTACACATAAATGTCAATTGAGAAGAAGAAAAATCAACCATCAAGCATAAAATAATGTGATACAAATGTATGGATAGATGGGATTAATTGATTATTATATATTGTTATCGTGATCACAACAAATTTGTTATAATAACTTGAGGAAGGAGACTCAAAGAGACCATAACAACTAATCTAGTACTCGAACGGTACTAGCCCTAACTGACCCATCAAGAAACGTAACCTGACCACCAAATAACGGGATACCTAATTACTTAAGTATGTATACCTCCTATAGGACTGAAATATATCGAGACATCTATAGAGTAGAATAGGACATCCTAGACCTTATAAGGCACCCGAAAATATATAATCGAGAACACTAGAATCGTACTAAGTGAATAACAAACCTAACTCGGATAGCTACCCCGAGTAGTACAAATCCTGACTCAATATCTTTCTCTTTAACTAAATAATGTCTTATCCAAACTTTAGGTCAAACAATAACAAAGGCCCACAGAATATCACTTAATCATATATATGAACATCAGCCAATGATTTTAGCAATTTACAATATTATCCATGCACTTGATCTATAGAGGAATCAAGGCCCAAACCATTTAGAGCACAGATGCCCAATAACATGCCATTAAGGTCCAATTCAATATATGAAGCATTAAAGCCCAATGAAGATTATTGTGGTATTAAAGTCCAAATAAGATTATTGAGGCATTAAAGTTTAAGTTCTACGCCATGAAAGGCCTAATAAAATTTGATATCAATATACATTAACTCCAATTATTTGAGCCAAGGTTCAATAACCAACATCTAAGTCAACTACGTGTTCACATATAAGGCCAAATCAAATAACTACTCTAAAGGCACATAAATTGACTAAAGTATCTTTAACGCCAACTAATTTACCTTAATATTAAGAGATGAATATTTCATGCTAATAGAATTATACTTAACCAATCATTTTATTAGGATGAAATATAAATAGGATACAAGATAAATTTCTAAGATTACTCAATGTACCCAAGTGTATATTTCTCTTTTTCTTTTTCTTGCTTAATCAATTATTTTAATTAAGATCGCTAGGTCTACACATCAAATGTCACCTAAGTGTCAAACTTATCCATTTAACTTATTTTATTAATATGATATCCACTTAGGTCTCAAATTTTTTTTTTCAAAATTTACATGTAATAGCCAAAATATCCTTATTCACCTAAACTTACATTAAACTTCTAAAATTCATAATTTACTCTTAACAACATCAAACTCTTACATATCATATACCAAATTTTATTTAAAAGACCCAATAAAGACAATGGTGCCCTTGAAATTTTCAAAAGAAATATGTATTGCCCAATGTACCCATGGTCAAATATGTCTAAAGCTTAAAACAAATTCATTTCAACTTTAAATGATCCAAAACTCATAACCTAGCTTCTATACACTATTATATATATAATGGAATACTGAGATAAATTTAAAACAACTAAAACTCACATAAAATAACAAGGGTGAGAGCTAAACTACTTGGATCTAAGCATATTTATCATAACTATATTGCAAATTCAGCATGACTCTATTTAACATTCATCACTACTTCATTAAATATTTATCACCTTTTCATCATATATAAGAACATGTAAAAATCACACAAACCATCTTCTCATTGCATTTTCATGCTTATACACATAAGATAGAAACGTGTACATGTCATATAGTATTTTTCAAGATATTATTTCATGGTTATGATTAAAATAAAGCTATCCATGCATAAAAAAAAACATACAATACACCCAGCACAAAATCTTATTTATAAATGTTAGTTTAATTATAAAAATTCCTAAGCTCCTTAACAAAGCTAAAATAAGGAATCTATCAATTCCTTCTCTAAACACACTTGGTCACCTTCCATAATAAAAAATAAAAGAGTTAGATAAACCAATATTAATAAATAGGAAAATGGGAAATAAAGGAATTGAAATGGAAGAAGTAAAATGGAAAATATTACTTTTAAATAGGGAGGCTAGAAAACAACCACAAAAACAACAGCCACCAAGGAATGATAAATCAAGGTTTTGGGGGATTATTGGGAAGGAAACCAAGGATAAAAGAGGAGAGGAAAGGCATGAAATCTTTTCTACAACACAAAACAAGTGCAGCATAAATTCCAACATTACTTGATAAGGCACATAGGAGAGGAAAAAGAAGAGGGTAGGGGCACGGTTTCTTGGCTAAAAAGGTTTATTTGATGAATTATATCATGCAAGGAATAATACCAAACAAGAATATATGGTAAAGAAAGCAATGTCGAGGCATGGTAGCTGTTAGAAGTTAGAAAAATAATCAGCTAGTCAAGGAGCAAAAGTTTGATTATAAATAAGCTTAAAGGGGCTTAACTTTAGGGAGTTAAATTATATGGAATCATATTATGCAATACAATCTTTACAAAGACACAAAAAACAAAGAAATAGAACCAGAGAGAATGAGTTGCTTCAAGTTGGAAAGTAATCAACTTTGCACTTTACTCAAATTCATGAGTTTATGTATGTTTTGAAATTAGAACACATGACTTGAAAAAAATAGAGTGAGATATGATATGTAGGAGTGTGGATTGAGTTTTTGGTTTGAATATAGCCTCATTTGAGTGCTAGGATTAGGGGTGTAAAAAAGATTTTAGGCTATGGTTGAGTATGAAAGAGAAATGTCATAAAATTATGCTTATGGTACTAGTTGCACATTTTAGTTTGGAGAAAGATAATCAAGTTATAAATCTGATTTGGTTTTTTTAGGAGACTAGTTAGGATTGAAATACTAGTCAGAGGATTGGTTACAATTTATTTTGATTAATTAAATTACAAGGATGTCTAATAATGGCACTTATTGAGAAAAATATCAATTGAATTCTAAAAATTATAAAATTTATGAAAATGTTCGGAAAAATATTAGAAACTTAAATAGATAAAAATATTGAGTATCATATTTGGTTTTAAGCTCGATGGATGGAAAACGAGCAAAAATAGATAAGTCGTGGAAACACGTTTTTTCACAAATGCATAAAACAAATAACTGGGGTTTTGAAATTGTCATGGATTGATGCAGAATAATTTTAGAATACCAAATATATAAAAATATTTAGTCTTGGAACTCATTTGATAACCAACGGAATAAAAATAGCAAAAAGGGCTAAAATTATCTAATCGCGGAAACGAAATTTTACACGATTTAAAGATTCATAAGGAAAGGTTGAAACATGAATAAATAGAATATAAGAATGAACTCAAAATTATTTTTATATTGATCTACAAGCTTTGAAGTGGTCAAAAAGAGTAAAAACACAAGAATCAAAAGAATTGCAATCAATGTGTTTTCCACAAATGAGAGAAATAATCGACGAAATATTTAAAAATTAACACGAATGAAATGAGACTTGATAATATAATATATTGATTTTTTTAAGGCTTCTTACTAGACCAATCACATATAGTAATTAGGATTTGAGAAAACAAGATATTACACTTAGATTTTATGTATATAAGATTTACTCATTGATCATTTAGATTTTTCAATTATTTGATATTTATATTCCTATTTAAAAATTATTTTGAAATATATTAAATGATTTCAAGCATCAAAATATTTCCAAGTATTTGAACAAAATTTTATCTTAAATTTATTTTATTTTAAATAGTTTTGGATATGATCAGAATTGTAAAATTCACCATAAAGTTTATAGAATTTATTTTGGGTGAATAATATTTTTTTAAAAATATTAATATGTCTAATTTATAGAAAAAAATATGACATATAATTTCGGTCATTGTAGCTCAAGTTATGGTATTTTTGGTAAAGGTGTGCAATGCAGAAAATTATTCCACTAATCGACTGTTTTTAAAAAAAATATATATTGACTAGTTTTCTATCTTAAAAAATGTGTTTTAGCCTATTCTTAAACCCCTAGATTGGTAAGGAAAAATTAGCCGATTGATATGTCAAAACCAGCTGACTGGTTTGAATACTAATCAATTGGTCTAGGCATTTCTTAGATTTTATGCTTATTGTAATTTGACCGTTGGAGTACTTTTTACATGCAACGACTAGTGTTAATTTTTTTCATCTTCTAGAACTATAAATTTTTTTATACTTTAATAAACATCAATTAAGCTAACACAACTCTTCTAAAATTATTTCTTTCATAGCTTACAAATAACCAAAGAGAGTTTTGATTTTACACTTTATAATCTAAATTAAACTTCTCTAGTGTTAAATTTGTTCTTCCTATTTAGTTAGATTGTTCTTACACTTGTAATAAATAGTCATCTAGCTTGTTTAATTCCCTCACATTTGATTATACACTTTCATTTCTATATTTTGGGAGAAATCAATTGTAAACACAACAATACTCTTCAAAACTCATTATCAAGAGGTTGTGTATATCTAGAACTTTTAGAGAGGTCATGTGATTTATATGTCCATAAACCTATGGAGGTTGAATAGGAAAATGTGCTAATAAATTTGATTTTAGGCTCCTAAACCTAAAAGAGTAATAATCATCAACACACAATAAATGAAGATTTAAAAATCCAAAAGAGAAGACATTTTGGTAGTGGATATAGAGGTTCATTGAGCCTTTAAACCACTATAAATTACTGTGCAAAATTTTGATTTATCATTATATTTCATTATACCATATTCAAACCTCTAAGGTGTTTTAAATTATTATTAGATCAAGGTAGCTTGCAAAGTACCTAACAATCCAAGCTCAACGATCAAGAAAGATATAATAGATATGACGGGGTTGTATGAAAGAGTGTCCACCACCAAGCCACCATTGTTCAATGGTGACAAGTTTATTTATTGGAAAAATAAGATGATATACTTCTCGAGAGCTCATTATTTCAACATGTGGTGAATCATCGCAAATATACCCATCAAGATCACCAAGATTGTAGATGGTCAAAAGATTGAGAAAAGTGAATATGAGATGGCTAAGATTGAGAAAAAGAAGCTCACCTTAAATGATAGAGCTATCATGATACTTCATTGTAGTCTTGGAGAAAGATAATATCATCATATTCAATTGTGCACCATGGCTATGGGATAAAATTGTGATTACCCATGAAGGCATTCAACAAGTAAAAGCTTCAAGAATAGCTCTCTACACAAAAGAGTATGAATTATTTAACATAGAGCCAAGTGAGCCTATTGGTTAATTAAGCAATAGATTCACAGGCATTGTGAATCACTTGGGAGCTCTTGGAAAAGTAATATCAAATGAAGAGCAACCGAGAAAGATTATTCAATCAATCTCGAAAGAATGGAGGTCAAAGGTAACCAAAATTGAAGAAGCAAAAAATCTTACCATGATGACACCTGATGAACATTTTGGGAATTTGTTGGTGCATGAGTCTAATATTGAAATGAAGGAAGAGATGAAGAACATTGTATTGAATGCTTTGTCATCTAAAGCTAGTGAGTCAATTCAAGAAGATGATGAGGCAAGTGAAGATGAAGCAGAAGATGGGAGTCAAGTGGTGGATGATGAGAAAATTGCTCTTATTTCAAATCAATTTTAGAAATTCATCAGATCCAAAGAAAAAAGAGATACACAATTCAAGATAAATATATGCTTCCCCTTCAAAGGAAATAAATTCTCTCAAGTGTCAACATTGCTCAAAGAAAGGGCACTTGATTAGAGAATACTTTACTTTGTGAGAAGATATTGCTCAATCAATTCTCCAAGAAAGAAGCAACAAGAGAATATCATCCAAGAAAAAAGGAAATGATAACTATAACGATGGAGAGGTTGTGAACCTTTGCTTCATGGACATTGGGGATAAATCTTTTATCTTTTGTTCAATCTCAAAAGAGGTAGACCAAGATGAAGTTGATGAATTAGAATCTAAGGTATCACAATCCTCTCCTCTGTTCTCTTATGATGATTTACAATGAATTTTACATGATTTCCTACATAAAAAGGATAAAATATTTATAGAAAGGGATAACATGAAACAATTACTTGATCACCTTAATGAAGAATATAGTCATGTTATAAATGGAACTTTTGTTCTTGAATATCATATTGATTAACTCAAATTAGAGCTTATGGAGAAAGTGGATTAACTTGGGTCCTTCATAGAATCTACCTCTCTAAGTCATAATTTGAAGATAGATCAACTTGAAACAAAAATGGTTGATCTTCAACCAAAGTGTGACAAATTTGTTAGGATAGCGTATAACTTCACTAAAGGTGAAGAAGGCTTGAATATGTTGTCTGGGTGTCAAAGATATAACAAGTACCATGAAGGTATTGGTTATGGAGATAAGAGAGTTATGAAATATAGAACTCTCCAAAGCATCTTCGTAAAAGCCTTTAAGGCCCATCAATTATCTCCTTCACCCATTATTTGTGATAAATATGGAAAATATGGTCATATTTCTTCATCTTGCAAAAATGGAAGATTTACTAAAAATTCCAAGGAGGTATGGGTGCCTAGGAAACCATCCCTCAAATACACATCACTAACCCCCAAGGACCCAAGAAAAGTTGGGTACTTAGAACACTTGATTGATTATTTTATGTGGGGGACAAGAAGAATAAGAGGAGTGAATATTTAATTACAAATGGAAAAAAAATTTCACTCCTTACTTTTTGGTATATCAAAAAGAGTTTTTTTTTCATAATGTTTGATTCTCACCATCCCCATCTTAGATTATTTTTGGGTCATTGACTTATGCTTTCACAAAACCATGTGCAACTCTACTATTTATTACCATATCATTTCCATTTCTTGATTATTTTTATGAATCATTGAAAATTTTATGCCATAATACTACAGATATCACATTTATGAAATATCATAAGCTTTAGTGTTATGATATCTAAATTATTTGCATGAACCTTAATAATTCTAGCTTTACTTTTCATGCCCGTGTGATTTGAGATAGTGGTGTCTTAATAATTTGCATTATGATCTTGCTTTTATTGCTGCTTTATGCATAACCTTAAGGGGAGCATACTTCTTTATCATTTGTGCTTAAACCCTAGGCATTTCCTCAATGGGTGATATGTAATATATGTTTCACATATGTTATTTCTTAAAAATATAGTGTTTAACTGATCTCATTATGCTATAATTGAGAACACGCATATATTAAGGGGGAGCTTCACTTCCTATGAGTTTAGCTCCTTATGCACTTATCTTTTGATTGGAAATATAGTTTGTTGAAGCCTTTTCTTTTTATTGATGATCAAAGGGGTAGAGAGGTGAAAAGATGTTAAGTGTTGACTTGTTTGATCATCATATTGTCATTAATAGGATACTTGTGTGGCTTTATTGTAAAATAACCAATTTACAATAGATATGATTTGAGAAAATGTATTACTTTTCACGTTCACATTTCTATACTTCATCTCTCATGTTATTGGAATATTTTTGTTTTTCATCATCAAAAAGGGAGAGATTGTTGACCCCATAGGTCAATCAAACTTAGTTTTGATGATAGCCAACACAATTATGAATTTAACTTATCTTATTAAGCATGCATGTATATTATACCAAAAATTAAAGTATTCAACACTAAACTAAGTCAATAAGTGGTAAAGAAATGAAGTTTACAAGTCATATCTCAAGCACAAACCAAAGATAAAGAAGGATAAGAAAATAAGACTCTTGCTTCAATTTCATATGTGGAATACACAAACAAATGAAGGGATAAACAAGTTTACTCAAAGAACCAAGTCTCAAGCTTCAAATAATATGTTACAGTCTTAGGTTTTATGTACATATGATTTACACATTGAGCACTTAGATTTTTCCATGATTTGATATTTATAATTCTATTCAAAAATCATTTTGAAAGATCTAAAATGATTTCATGCATAAAAAATATTTTCAAGTATTTGTGAAAAATGTTGTCTTAAATTGATTTTATTTTAAGCAGTTTTGCATATGATATAATTTGTAAAATTCACCATAAATTCCATTGACATTATTTTTGGGTGATAATATTTCTTTAGAAATATTAATATATCTACTTTACATATAAAAAAAAAGATGACATACAATTTTGAACTTTGTAGCTCAAGTTATGGTTTTTTTTTGGTAAAGGTGTGCAATGTTGAAAACTATTATACCAATTAACCAGTATCTCAAAAATGATCGGTTGGTTTAAAAATTGATCAACTGGTTTTCTATCCAGAAATTTGGTTTTAGTCTCTTCTTAAACCCACCGACTAGTTAGTCAAATCAATCGACTAATTTGAATACCATTCAACTGGTAAATGCATTTATGAGATTTTATGACTATTGTAATTCAACTGTTGGAGTACTTTTTACATCCAATGGCTAGTGCCAAATTTTTTTCATCTCTTAGCACTATAAATAATATTTGCTAGACTTTAATAAACATCAATCAAGTTAGCACAACTCTTCTAAAATCAACATTTTCATATCTTAGAATGAATCATAGAGAGTTTTTATTTCACACTTCTTAAAGGGTATTGTGTTAAAGGGTACATATCTACTCAAATTAGTTCTTGTAACTTCTTAAAGGGTACATATAATTAAGAATTAGATGACCTAGGATAGAGGGTATTATGTTACCTTGGTGTACCAATATGACTAGAGTACTTCGTATGTTTCTAAATTGCTAGGATGGAGGGTACTATATTGCTTTGGTGCACTAATATGATTGGTTTACTTTATATATCTCTAGATTATCTTATACCCCCTCGAGTAATAAAAAGGGATTAACTCTTGTATGTTGGTATCTGGAATGGTAGATATGGTGGTTGATACTTGCCTTTGTGCACTATCTTTTATGATTAAGAGATATTTTGTGGTGATTTGGATATGGATATGTATGGTTTTGGTATTCCCTTGCAATATATCCTTGGTATGTTTTGGATTATTAGAAAAGTGGTATAATGGTTAAATGTGATGACATGGTGAACATGTGACCTTTAATGATGAATGTGTGAGTAGAATAAATATTGTACTTTCTTATCACAAGTATTCATTATTATGTTCATGCCATGTTTACTTTGTATTCACCTTCAATGTGCTCCATGTATCCTTTGCATGCTTAATTGTTCTATATAGTTTACTCAATACCATTGCACTGATGGATTCTGTTTCATAGTCCCCTCCCTATTTAATGGATAGTCATAATTCCATAGGAATTGTTTGAGGGTTATGCTTGAAATAGATAGGGTTCAGGGTTGCATTAGGATTATATGATATCCACTTTGGCATCTATTGATCCTATAATACGTTAAAATTTTCTAACCCTAATTTCTAGATGAGTAGCCTCTTATTCCTTACCTTAACCATTATCCATTGCTTAATCTCCTTACCCTAATCCCTAAACCACCTAGTTTCCCTTTATACCCTGAAAAGCACTTGTTTTGTTTTCAATTGAATAGTTACTCATTGGTCGACTAGACTGTAGTCAACCAAACTTGTTTGCCCAATGCACCTGATAATTAACTACCATCCTTCCTTGGTTGATCATAGTTGGATAACTCTAATGTTTCTTTTATTTTTAATTTTTTTTACAAATTAATTGATATAACCAATATTTTTTTTATATTCGAGTTCCTATATTAATTCCATAACTTTCATTATTTTTTTTCAAGATTTTTGGAAATTATTTAAATGTTTTCCAATTTTATCCATTTATTAGATTTTCTACCTTACCTAAATTATTTTTAGCTAATGTTGACCTTCTTAGACATGTTGACTTTGAAATCATAACCCCCAAACCCCTCATGATATGATATCACCTTTTCTTTAATTATTCAACAAAAATCTTGTGCATAATATTTATCTTACACATTTTTTTTTACCATATTATACTCTCTTACCTATTCTAATCACTCCCACCACTCTCTACCTTTCAAGAAACCACATAATTTGACTCCCATTTCTCTCCTTGCCCTTAGTCGACAACCATAAGTGTTCTATGCCCTTCTTGGCTTCCATTATACACTTAGCTAATCCCTAGTTTGGATTTATTCATTAAAAGTCATTATCCAAGATTATTTCTTATTATGTAGTTAAGTTAGATAATAACTTTTTTCAAGTAATTTCAAACAAGCCATAAATATCTACACTTTAACTTTTTCTTCCCCTCTCCTTTAACCTTTCTTATTTGTCCTTTTTTTTTGTTCTTGTGTTATTCTAGAATCCTTGATGGTCGAGCCCTCTTCTCTCCTTCCATTCTCACTTCAAAGATCTTCTATTTTAGCTCTTTGGTGCTTAATTTGAGCAAAAGAGAGTTAAAATTTGTAGGTTACTAAAGATTTTCTCAAGTTTGTTCAAGTCCATATTTTTTTTAATGAAAAATAAGGCTTCCCTATTCTAATCTTAATGCTTTTATTTTCCATTCTAAAATAAATGATTGATATTCTCATATATATATAATTCTATGCTTGTTTTTTGTTGATTTTATACTATGGTGTTGGAGGATATTGTGAGAAAGTATTTTTTCTAAGAGACCAGTGTATATTTGGTAAGGATAGTGAGGATCTCTAGAGGTTAATCTAACATGATCTTAGTATCCTAGATTATAGTCACTTTGGCATGTATTCCCTAGGCTATCTCTTGAGTATCTTCCTGACCTTCTTCCGTATGCAATACTCAACATCTAAATAAAATAATTCATTCAATATCACAGTAAAACAGGTTAGCATAACCTTTATAGATTCATTATAAAAATTTTTTAATGGATCATACATCTAAACTAATTTGTCTGTCTTTCATGGTTTGTCTTATTAGTTCCTTCATTAAAAGGCTTTATTGTGCTCTACATTTCCTTTTTTGATTAAAAAATTGAGTCTTTTTTGAACTCATTTGACCCTAAAAGTGCATTGAAGGATCTTCATGGCACGAACATTCTTCTCCAACCTTTTGAAGTCCTCCTTAGTGTAGTTCTTCCCTTTTTTCTAACCATCAATGGTAGTTTCAATCTTAAAAGGATCTATACTCCACCGTGTTCCAAACTTGCTAATATTCATATTATAGGAAGAACTCCATCCTATTATTCCACGAGTTGTAGTGCTACCCATTGAACATGGGTGGTCTTACACTAGAGCGTCTTTCTTTCATTTCTTCTATTCCACTCATCTTTCTATCTCTGAGGTGTTAACTCTTCAAAAGTACCTACTCTAATGCCACTTGTAAGAGTTAAAGCATGGTAAATACTCAAGAACGTGGTTGAAATGAGTTTTTGTGTTTTTAAATTTTCAAACATAGAGAATAACCAAATTAAATATCGTTGTATAAATATTGGTTAGAATTCAATCTAGTTCAGATCCTGTAGAGTGTTGACTAATTATTATGTAGAATTCTCCAATGCCATAGATAACAATAGAAAAAAGAGAAGGACGATGGAATACAACAGTCGTCTAGGCTACAACTATTTATAATATAGATGATGGTTTAAAAACAACCATCTATAATGAAATAACAAATATTATGGTGCATCACGGTAGAGTACAAAAAGCAATTATGGACTTAAAATCATCATCTATAGTGTAACATAGATGTTAGGTTTAAGTCCATAATATTCGTCCAGTGTCTTACTATTATTTTGTGTTGAACTAACGATTTTAATACAAAATTATTGTCAATAAGCACACATAGATAGTTTTTATAGTTTAAAATTGTCATCTATAGTTCAAAACAAAATAATGGTAAGACATTGGACGGCGATTATGGACTTCAATTAATATCTATGTTAGACTATATATGATGATTTTAAGTCCTTAATTGCTTTCTATACTCTACCATGATGCACCGTAATATTTTGTTATGGACTAAAAATAATCACCTATAGTCTAAAATATATGTTAGTTTTAAGTCCATAATTGTCATCTAATGTATTTCTGTTATTTTGTGTTGAACTATAGATGACAATTGTAAACTATAAAAACCATATATGTTTGATTATAGATTATGATTTTGTATTAAAACTGCTATCTAAAATCTTTCATGTGTTTCCAGCAAAAAAATATACATTAGTGATGAGTTATAACCGTTGTCTATATGTTTTTTTTTAAATTACAGTGTACCTACTTCCTATGCCATTCACAATTCCCTGCACACAATAACCTATATATATTTCCAATTGATACACAAATATCAGTGTCGTGTATCCCATCTCAAAATTTACATTTTGTACTATATATTTACATTAATTGGCTATATAGTAAGTTTCAGTATAACTATATACATATCAACTAGCCACTCAAAGCATCAATAAATTAACCTTTTTTTTCCATCAACTACTTATATGAATTATAAAAATAGACCAAACAACAAAATTTTCAAACAAGATAGATGATAGACATACATTTTATAACAAGGCATTGATCACAAATAAATGTCATTGTTATCTACTTGGTATCTCTAGTTCTCATAGGCTTAGTGAGAGCTCTATCATGTGAACTGAATATACCAAAAAAGATAACAATGAATTTTATTATCATGAGTTTGTCATCTTCATCATAACCATTAAATGTCATACCTACATAAAACCATTAAAATAATAACTAGGCATACTTTCATCATATGTCATTTACAAATTTAATATACAATTTCAACAATAAAGGCATGCTTCCCAAAATTTACAACATTGAAATTCTTTATATTACATTTCCATGTATCATTTATCTATGTTGCTTTATTTTGCAACATCTACCTTCCTAGTACACAAATGCATATTCACATATATAAAATCATTCTTTGTGATCATCCTGGACATAAATATCATCAGTAACATCATCTATATTTAACAATGAAGGTAGGTTAGATCTCAAAATGTTCCCTCTTCTATATTACCATCCCATTGCTTTGATAACAAGACTATAGACCATTGTGCATCAGTTAGATCATCAACAAAGAATATGTGTTCTGCTTGTGAGGCCAACATAAATGGGACATGCATGATTTTTTTTCCCATAATTTAAGCTAATAAAGCAAAGAATCTTAGTTGCTTCATATGTCTTGGGAGGAAGTACATTATCCTAGAAAGCATCTCTTTCAACAATTCAATAAGGAAAATTCATATTTTATCATTCCATCCATTAGCCGCCTTGAGGTTGTATAATTGTAACATGATTGATAATTTTGTAAATTTAGTACAACCTTCGTACAAATGCATTTTCAAATCACTAACCAACTTTTCAAACTTTTTAGGACACTCTCTAAAATATTTTTATACATTATTTGTCAAGTCTTTCATATTAGGGAAGTCATCATATTCAAAATCATTATTTTCAATGCATAAACATGGATTAAAAATAATATTATGATTGGACCATCTCAATTAATATAAATTTCCCTTATACCCTTTCTTTAAAATAGTTAATCCAACATTAAGTTCTTGAGTCAATATAGGGATCAAAACTTTAAAAGAATCCACTATTTTATCTAGTTTTAAAATTTTCATTCTTTGGTTATCATTGTTATAATGGGTTGGAAGTGTAAGAACTAGGAAACATTGTTGAGCCATTGAGAAAGTTCTCAAGGTTATCAAACTATCATATTTCTATGACCATATTTTTCATAACATGATAGTTTGCCTTAATAACTTTTTAATGGACCAACAACTATTTCATAACTCCTACGCTCTCAAGATACTATAATAATAATAATTGAAAGAATAAAATCTAAAAATAGATAAATTAATGAATTATTTTGGAGCTCCAAACTCAAAAGCGGCTAAGAATTTTAATGTTGTATTGACCGTTTTAAAAAAAAAAAAGATGTAGAAAATTTTGTATTAAGAGATAACTTTATCATAAGATTATTTATAATCTATGTTTAGGATTCCAACAAGCATCAAGCAAACTTATGTAAAATTTCCAACAAATTTAAACAGAATACCAAATAAATACCTAAGCATGTAAAGCATCTTCACCTTTACCTGGGCATTCCATATTGTCCCCACCATTACCACGGTGTCCTTCCATCTACTATAACCATTGTTTATCATAATAAAAATTCATCACATTATATCAAAATACCATATCAGAGAATATCAACAAACAACTTAAAATAATTAACAGAATGTGTACAGTAAAAGTTAACTTGGTACCATGAATAACATAAAGGCAATAAGTATACACATATTACATAAAAATAAATAAATAAATAAATAGGCAGCAAAAGCTTCTACTGCTGCTAACTTCAGTCCACGCCATTACAGCACTGCATCTCAGTTTTGACTAATTTAGACTTCCAGCAATATCAACTAATATATGAACTTTTTTAGATTATTACTGAATTGAGTAATTATACTCTTTTTATCATAATTAAGTTAATTACAATCCTAAGCTTAATCGAAAAAGGTGATAGATAATAATCTGCACACATCAATCTCATTGCCATCATTGCACCACAACGGCTTAAAACTTACACGATCCCGTATACATTTGACCTAAGGTTGACGTGCGGAGATAAAAGAAAGGTGTAGGCTATTATTATATAATAAGGCTTAACATAAGAGAAGAATATTACTCTTGAAAGGAAATATTATGATTTAGCAGCAGTCTCAGTTTATAAAATGTGAATCCAATTTGACACAGGTATTGAATTGTTAAATGAAATAAAATACAAAAGATGCACTAAGTAAAAAAATTATTAGTCCTATATTTGATTTAGCTATCTTAGGTGCGTAGCTTAAGTTGAGAGCAGCTTGAAACACGGACAAATCAAAAATATACAGCAAGAATAAAAAATTACATACTAACAAATATCACAAGCCATAATCACATCCAGTGACACTACGAAGTTCAATATCATCGACTGAAACTCGACTAATTAGAAAGAACATCTGGAAGTGCAATCAGTTCCAGATAGATAAACAGCTTCTTAACCACATCCAGATTATAAATCACTAATAGGTCTTGCAAGGCAATCCAATGATCCAAACAATTAACAGCTTATAAACTTAATAATGACAAAAGTTCTAATATGAAGAAGCTAGCATCAGCAGATGGCATGACAACAAAAGCCTATATTAATATATGTATAGGTGGCAATCAGGTTGGGCGAATCGGGTTATAGCCGGTGGGATTGGTTATGGGTTGAGTCAGATTTGGGTTGAGATAGCTTAGTTTCGAGTTGGTTCCCAATGGATTTTATTCGTCGGATATTTAAATGGATATAAATAAATAGATATGAATGATGAGGAAAAAACATACCTGTCGGGTTCAGGTATGAATACGGGTATGGGATATCCATATTCATACCCGTAAACATACCTATATCCATTTCCGTATGCATTTACCCTTAAATTTAAAGTAAATATAGTATAAATTAATGTTAAAAGTGTCATTTGGTTTAACTCTAAATGGGTTTATTTGTTTGATAATGAATTTATCCGTTGGATAATATTTGTTAACGGGTAAACAAATTATCTGTCGGGAAACAAATATCCAATGGATACGGATATAGATGTGTTAGTGGATACCCGTTCGGGGTATAGGTACAAATTTGGATGTGAATTTTGTTATCGGGTACAGGTATGGGTATACTCATCCTAAACTTGCTCCGTTTACATCCCTATCGGGCCAGATTTAGACAGAGCAAGCTCATATTCAAGTGATTTTATGTTTGAATTAATTTGACAAGTTAGATTTGGGTTAACTTGACAAATTGGGTTTTTTTTAGGTTTTGATAAGCCGGGTTGTGTTCGAACCGATCTAATCCTGGATCAAATCACTTTGGATTTAGGTCAAATCGGACATTGACCTCCAAAATTAATCTAACTCATTAACCTCGTAGGTAAACATTAAGTTTAACTTCATGTAAGCATATGATTAATAATGTGTTATTAATTGCTATTTGTTTATTATTATGACTTTTTAATGTTGTTTTTACACTACAAAATTAGTAAAATTATAATATCGTTGGTGAATAAGTAAGATCATAATAAAAGTAAGAAAAATAAGTAAAATTTAAATAATAATATATTTTTCAAAGATTTAAATAAATAAAAAGACATGTTTATTTTTTTCATAACTAGTTAATATCGAATTTGGTTTTATTGAGTCGAGTCAGGTTGGATTGAGATCGGGTCGGATTACTTATATTCAAGTTAGCGTCAGGTCATATTAGTTTCAGATAAGTTTTAGTTTAGTTTGGATTAATGAATTGATCAGATTATGTCGGTTTAGATTTTATACGATTTGGGTCGGGTCAACTGTTGACAGATCTTATTATATGCTCTCATTATGTCTTATTATGAGATAGGTTTGATAATTATCAAGAAAATGGAGGTGTGTTATCGTTATGATGGGAACCCCGATAGGCTACAATATTTATTTTTTCAATTTAAATTTCAATCTTAATATTTCTTTTTATTTTTAGAATATTAGGATTATTATATAGCTACGAATTTTGTTTGTTATTATAATTTTTGTCAGATCGATCGAAACTGATGAGAACATCAGTTATTCAGTTTAGATATGGAGTTAAGGAATTATGGCTAGATCGAGTTCGGATTCTTGCTTGGATTGTTCAAAATTTTTCTGGATTGGCTATCGGCTAATATTATAGTGTTGGGCCTTATGGTGATTCTGACCTAAGTACCCAAGCAACCTGTAATTAGGCGTAGAGACCTTGGTAATTTCCTTTCAATGGGTTTTATTTGCTTAGCCCGCCCGTATCCAGCGTGTTAGGTTGACGATTTCTGCTACTTCCCATATAGTTGAATAGTAGCTTAGGGTCTTATGGGTCCTTGCCGTTTCTTCTTCCTAGCCTGTTCCTGATACTTTCATGGCTAGATGGTTCCTGATACTTTCTTGGCTAGATGGTTATTTATAATTAGGTAGCCAATTGTAATTGAAAATTTCAATAAATAATCGTAGGCTTGTGAAACGTTCTTCTTTGTTCTCCTATTGCGAGCTTTGCATCCCCTTCATTCCCTTTACGGTTTCGTTTGGTTTTGCATTCAAGGAGTTATCCCCACTTTTTGTTCGTCTTGTGTTCGACCGCTCTGCAATTTCAGTGTTTCCGATATGAACTCCTCAAGCTCCACTCTGGGACTTCGTCAGGTCATCTTTATGCTTTAGTTTCATTTTGCTTTTCAGTTTTCGGCCGTGATTAGAATCATGTAAACCAAGAGTGGTATACGCTATACCGAACATAGAAATATCAGTAGCCAAATACAGAAATAGAGCTACGAAATACAGACGAGAGAGACGAGCGCATACACATGAGACAAGCGAAATCAAAACCAAGATGCATACTTGGATTTAGAGAGACGTGAGAACGTCAACAAGACAGAAGAGAGAAGACGAAGAGGCAACGCAAGGAAGAGAGAATCAGGATGCGTCTGGGTATGATCGTATGAGTGCATCAACATATCTTACTGTGACGGAAACAACGGCATCTACTTTGTTTTCCAGATTGGAAAACACAAGAAAACAACGTGATAGTTTTCCAATTTTATTTTATAAGGGGTTAAATCCAGTCTTCTGCCCTGCGTTTATAAGAGGCTAGGCGTCAATCCAAAAAATGATAAACATCTACTAAAATAAATATATATGGGTCAAACCCAAAATAGGATAAACATTGAGCAACTAAATATAGACGCCAAAGTCAAGGAATGATGAACATCAACTAAAATAAACACACCCGACTCAAACATACTCATGCATAAAAAAATTAAGACACACACCATCATGTTGGACTTTCACACTTCGATATCAACCACATATCACGTTAGCTGTGTGCACCATATAATTTGCAATCTTCTAAGCTTTAAATTCTCTAATTTGGAAATCCGTACGAATGAACATCAAATACGCCCCTTGTTTTTCTATACCGAATGCTACCTAAGTTTTTCTTTACTTGGGATGAAAGGACGTTGGTCAATGATTATGTGCCTAGTAAATATATGGGTTGCTTATCAATTATGAAATAAACATTTGAGGTTTGTCTAAATTAAGAGAGAAATTTTTAAAGTTTATTATAAAGGTATAAATATTTTAATTTTGTTCCAATTAATGAATTTTTTTATTAAAATAAATATTGAGCCTTAACATTTTATAAACATATAGATAAAATTACATCTATTAATATTTACTTATTACACTAACAAATTACAATTAATTTAGTAAAATATTATTCTCTTATTTATTTAATATTTTCATAATAATAAAATTTATTTTTGTTCAATTATTTTTATTTTTTAAATATTAACTAAACAGTAAAAATAAAATAAAACTAGGAATGAAAAAAAAAATCACAAATCACAATTAGTAGTCAGTAATTGTAAAAAAGAGAATTAAAAATGAAAACAATAATGTAAAAAACTGAATGAAGAAACAATAAAAGTAGAAAAAATTTATAAAAAAAAACTAAAACTGAAAAAAATTAAAAAATATTTTTCAAAATTAAAGAAATAAAATTAGAAGCTAAATAATTAATTTAAACATAAATATAAAATGTAAAAATTATCAAATTATAATATTAAAATTTGTCAAACAAAAAAAAATAAATGAAAAGTTGTTTTTTTTTTCTAAAGCCTATTTGTAGTAGTTATTGATTAATTATATTTTATATTTTTATAAAATTAATTTAATTTAATTTTTATTTTTAAAAGTTATATGCATAAGATAAAAATTAAAAATATGAAATTTGAAGTCTATTTTTCATTGTTAATTGTAATTGTGTCCTTTAGCTTTAAGTTGTTAAAAGTAGAAAATAAAATGCATGAAAAAAAATGTTAAAATATTAAGTAAATAATAACACAATAGTATTTCTAATTAATTTATAGTTAAGTAGTGCATCAAGTGTTAATAGATGTAATTATACATATATATTTATAATATTGGAAATACTATATTTTAATTGAAAAAAATATTGTTTTATGGGGAACTTCATTGACCGAAGCAAACCTCGCATACTTGTTTCTTTATTTATAGTTCATTGACTGAAGCAAACCTAGCAAACTTGATTCTTTATTTATAGTTCAGACACTTGTTTTTACTATTTGCTATAAAAAAAAATGTTTTTCCTTACTTAAAACGAACACTTCCTTAATTAGGAATTATCTGGCACATTAGTCTATCCCTCCTTTCCGTAGGTAATCATTATCACCCCCATTTTGATATTACTAATTGCTCTAGTTCGGTGTTTAGTTTTAGAAAATTGAAGTGGGGTTTAATATATTTTAATGTTTGTTTTAAGGGAATGAAAATAGAAAGGAGATTGAAAATAAGAATCCATATTCCTTATTCCCAAAGATTTATCACTATAGAAGGTCCGGTAATATACGATGACAATGAGAATAAAATATTAAAAGATTAAAATAATATATTCAAAAATTTTCTCTCTCGCAAGTTTTCTATTATGGGATCTCAAAAAAGATATAGACATAATAGACTTGGGTATAATATACGATTAGTTGTTTTTAAAGTTACACGATTCGGGTAGATAAGTTAATAAATAATGATTTTAATCAAAATAATTACATAGCAAACAATGATATGCAAATATAATAAACAAATAAAATTTCAATTATGTATTCCAATCTCATTCCTATTCTACAATTCTCAAATTTTCAGCCTTTTTTGGACCTGTTCAAAACAACCATTTTTTATCCCACCGTCATTCTTCATTGTTCCATCCCAAACGACCCTTGGTTGATTGACCCACCAAACGCAGGTAACCCAAATAATTTGGTGAAGTTCATAGCTGACCTAACACCCCAAAATAAAATAGTTGAAAAATTAGATGGGACGCGCACAACCTAAATATCTTTTGAACTTTCATGTGTCGACAAAAGGTGGTTGATTTACATTTTAGGAGGTTTTGTCTACAGGGACAAGCAATATGTTTTCGTGTAACGATTTGGTTTAGGATTGGTGATTTAGATGCACTTTCTTCTTTTGGTTTTTGTACTTGTTCATTAGATTTGATATTATTTTATCCTTTTTAATATGTGATTTAATCTGATTAAAAAAAATTAAATAATTGATTTGGTTAACGAACAATTTTAAAAAAATGGATATATGATCTAAAAAATATAAATAATATATTTATTCATAGAAACATATATATTTAATAAAAGATTATAAACATTAACTACTTGATAACCATAGTGTATAGTTATTGTCAATAATTATATTGTTACTTGATAACCATTACAATATATAAGTTAGTTCATAATTAATATCTAATTGAAAGCCGTCCATTTTTCAAGTCCAAAGCTCTAAAATATATTGTAATACTCTTCTTTGTTAAAATTAGATTCTTGTAAGAATGTGAAGATAAATATTGTTCGATTATTTGTTGCATGGGGCTACCGTTTTCAACATACTTGTTGGAAACTCTAACAACCTCACAACTTGTATTGGTTCAATGGTGGTCCTATTTCTAGCATATACTTACCAGAAACCATAGCTAGTCATGGCAATTTCTATCTTACGACCAGTAGTATTATACCCATTGTGAAAATCATGAGGTTTTTTCTCTTAGTAGGATTATCATATATATGTCATGATATCTTTAAAAATTTTCTCTGCAAATAGATATTTATATTGATATATTTTTAGAAAAAAATTATGGTGAAACATAAGTACAATCTTAGTGAAAAACTCATGAAATAAATTTTGAGTAAAAATAATTATGAGATTGTTAATAGAATTGTAGTGAAAGATATGTTTAGTAATAACGAAAATCAACTTTTGTATAATAAAAATGAAATATTATTAGAATAATAGAGTAAAGTATCAATTAATAACAATAAAGAAAAATAATGGTGAAACATCGATACAATAATAGTAAAATATCAATAGTTATAAAGATGAAACATTACTAATAATAGTTGTAGAAGATTTATTTTAATGGTGAAATATAGAGACAATTGTAATAAAGCATAAAGACAATAGTGTTGAGACATAAACGTAATAGTGCTGAAGCATAAGACAATAATTGAGAAACTTAAAAGTAATTATGGTAAAATATGACAAGTTAATTTTCTCTAAAAAACTACAAATAATATTAGTGAAAAATAACAGCATCTATGGCAAAAGATGGAGATAGCTATAGTAGCCAAATACAAATATAATAGTGGCCAAGTATAACACAATAGTTGTGAAGCATAAGTAGAACAATGGTAAAATCAAATTCACGATGGATCATATCAACAATGGTGAAATATAACAATAATCACAACGAAACATATAATAATTTTTAAGTTAGAAGCATACCAATATTAGCCTCTAATTATAGATAATTTTTTAGAAATGTAATAATATAAATTATATTTTAATAAATAACAATAATTAAATATAAATTAATTTAAATTATAAAAATAAAAATATACATACGTCAACCGATTATATCATGCATATGGTATAATCAGTTACATAGTATACCAATTGGCCAACCACCTTACTATTTTCATAACAAATATAATTTGATTGCATAAATAAGTGCACGGTGGTCTCCAACAAACACTTGCTCTTTTTAGGAAACTTATTTTTTCTTCTAGATTAGTACCATAATTAATTGTAACAACCATTCTGAAAAGAACCTAACTAGAAGAATCGTAATTGATTTGCCAAATAAGGTTGCGAGAACGTAATCGTTCTCCCTAAACTAGAAGTAAAATCCGTGTTTTTCGTCCTAATTGACACTTAACTGAAAAATGGCTTAGCTCTAATTTAATATCATCAAAATCACCATGTACCTAATCGAGCCCCTTTATAGAGATATAGATAGATGGTTCTTGGGGATGAATAGTTCATCAAAATGAGGAGAGTGGATCCTAAGGAAATCGATGGTAAAAAGGAAATTGATGGGCCTTAGACTTTGGGAAAGGGCGAATTAATTTCTCTAGCTTCTATTTTCAAAATCAGAAGAAGGGAAAGAGGTGGAGAAGAGAATTGATGAAAAAATTGGAGGATGAGTGTTGCTAGAAAGAAAGAGGGACAAATCTAACCTAATGAAGAGAGGTCGGGGTTAGGGAAAGGTAAAACACAGACATGTTTGGTGGGTCGGCTACCTTGTAGTTAAGGTCAAGCCAAGACCGAAAAAGGGGAAATGAGCAGGTCATGGATTGGGTTGATTTAAACTGGTTAGTCCATGGTCCATGTTTTAAAACATTTTTGTATAAAATAGACTCCATTTTCATTTAGTCTTAAGGGAGATAGTTCGGTTATAACTCCACGAGCCCTTAAGGACGAGAGGATGGGTTCAATTCTACCTAGCCTAAGACTAATATCAACGGAATTAAAAATGTTATAATCATCGACCACTTACACACATACACCCATAAAATACTACTAATATCTAAAAATAACAAAATTAATAAAAATGGGTCAGTTATCAGGACACCTGACCTACAATCCAATAGACTCTATTTTAACTACAATTATAAAAGTTAATATTAATAATATCTGATTTTTTACTTCAAGCTTGACTATTTTCGTTTCTTAATCCGTCTAAATTTCCCAATTCACCTTAAATAGAAAAAACACAAAATTATTAGAACAAACAAGATATAAATTTAGATAATTCATAATAGAGTTGAGAATAGCATTTAATGATGTGGTGTCCATATCATCCCTCCTCCTCTTAAAAGGATGTATTCCTTGAAACCTGTACAAAATCAACAAAAGGAGGTAGATCAGAAATATTAAAGGTAGGATGTATGGCACCATACTTTCTAGGAGAGTCAATTTTATAGGCATTATCATTCACCTATTCGAGGATTATTAATGGTTTGTCATCTCAAGGTTCAAGCTTATCCTTTTGGTGGTTTCGAAACATATCTTTGAGCAAATGGATCCAAATATGGTCACCTGATTAAAACACGACCTTCTTCCTATGGTGATTATTGTGAGAAGCCATCTCTGTATTCCTTTTCTGAATGTGTGTGGCTACTAATTCATGAAGTTATTTGATGGATATGGAAACTAACTTAGCATTGCTTGAAGTGTATTGGGATGGTGGTAATGAGGATAAGTTTAAAGGTGTGAGTGGATTAAAGCCATAAACAACCTCAAATGGAGATTTTTCGGTTGGTGAGTAAAGAGTCCGATTGTAAGAAAATTAAATATGTGGAAAAGCAAACTCCCATTGTTTGGAATTATTATCAAGAATAGCTCGAAGCATGCTTCCTAAGAAACGATTAACAACCCCGATTTTCCCATCAGTTTATGGGTGACAAGAGGTTGAGAAAAGCAATTTTATACCCAATTTTTCCCAATGGGTCTGCCAAAAGTGTAAGAAAAATTTAACATCCCAATCAAATACAATGGTCCTAAGGACGCCATAAAGCTTAACTATGTTGGAGAAGAAATAGTCGACAATGATGGTAACATCATTAGTCTTATGGTAAAGGATGAAATTGGCCATTTAAGAAAAGTGATTTACAGCTACCATGATAGATTATTTATTCTTTCTGGAGTGAGGAAGGCCCAATACAAAGTCCATAGACACATCAGTTCAAGGCTGGTTAAGAACAAGGAGAGGGGTGTATAAGTCGTGGGGATGGGTAGTCAATTTAGCTTGCTTGCACATGACATAATTAGCACATAAACGCATTATGTCCCTTTTCACATGTGGCAAGTAAAAATGCCCAATAAGTATGTCATGGGTCTTGGCATAGCTAAAGTGACCCATTAACCCACCACCATGGGACATAGATAGAAGTAACTCCCTAAATGAGCAACAAGGACTGTACAACCTATTTTCTAGAAACAAGAAGCCCTCATAGATGTAGAAGTTGTCAAAAGCTGCAGTTTGACACTTTGCAAATATCTCATGGTAGTCCTCATCATTTGGGTATAATAATTTAATATGCAAGAACCCTAAAAGATTATCTTCAAAAGTGGCTACGGTTGTGTATTGTTGACTACGAGAATCTGCTACCTTATTGTCTCCCACTTCTTATATTTGACAATATAGGGGAAGATCTCAATAAATTTACTCCACTTGGCTTGCCTGCGGTTAAGTTCCCTTGAGTTTTTAAATACCATAAGGTAATGCCGCCACACTTCTCAAGATCTAACAAGGGCAAAAAGTTCTTTCTCATACGTGGAATAGTTTAATGAATCGTCTTTTAATTTCTCACTAAAATATGCAGTAGTTTGGTTATCCTGAGATAAGATAACTCATAGTCCTACTCCAAAGGCATCATAATCTATCTCAAAAACCTTGTTAAAGTCGGGGAGCGCTAAGATGAGGACCTTCATTATTTTTTCTTTCAAAAGTTTAAAGGGCTTTTCTATGGTAGGAGCCCACTGAAATTCAATAGAATTTTTAACCAAATCATTAAATGGGGATGCTATGGTGCTAAAGTGAGGGAAAAACCTCCTATATAAATCACACAATCCATGGAAAATCCTAAATTGAGACGCATTCCTAAGGCTATGACACTCCTTGATAGCTTTAACCTTGTATTCATATATCTGTATCCCATCTCTGCTCACCAAAATACCCTAAAATACCACACTCTTGAGACAAAAGCAACTTTTAGATGTGTAGGTAAATAAGTGTTCTTGCCTAAGGATGTCTAGCACAAGTATAATATGCATCATATGGTCATTGTGGCACTTTCTATAAATAAGAATGTCATCGAAGTAAATAACAACAAATTTACCAATAAATCCATGTAACACGTGATTCATTAAGTGTGTGAAAGCAATAGGGGTATTAGAAAGCCCAAAAGGCATGATAAGCTATTCAAACAAGCTAAAGTTTGTCTTAAATGCAATTTTCCATTCATCCGAATTTGGTGATACCCATACTTTAGGTCAATTTTGGAGAAAATCACACTCGCGTTTAATTTATCTATCATTTCATCCAAGAAAGGGATGATAACGATATTTTATGGTAATCTTATTCACTGTGCAAGAATCAACACACATGCGCCATGTTGCATGTTTCTTTGGAAACAAGAGAAGGAAACAACAAATGGACTCATACTCTCCCTTATGTATCCTATTCCAAGATACTGAGTAAATTTCCTTTTTAACTCCTTTACTTCTTTAGGGTTAGCTCGGTAGAAGGGAGGTATTGGAATGATAGCGCCTAGGATAAAATCAATTTACTACTCTATTCCTCTAGGAGGACAACGACCACTAATAACTTCCTGAGGGAAGAGGTCGAAATATTCAGAAATCAATTTTTGGATATCAAGAGGAAGCTATTTGATATGGGTAAGAGATGACTCATGGAATTCTTTATAGTCCATAATGTAGAGAGGTAGAATATGGAAAAAGGCATGAGTAATGTCTTTTTTCTGAGCAAAGAATCTAGCATGTTGCTTGTTGATGTCCTTATTCTTAGGGTTATTGAAGCCAAATTAAGATGGCGACTCGTCTTTCCTATGAACATACTTGGCCTTTAGCTTAATTTGGTCCTTTTTTGAGTTGGGTAGGGGAGAGAAGTACCAAAGTGTACTTCTTATCATGCTTATGTACTATGAACCTATTTTTTTACCCGTCATGAATGAATCGCCTATTGAACTGCAAAGGATGCCTAAGGAGGACATGACTAGAATGCATATGTACTACATCACAAAAAACTTCATCCTCATACCGACCAATTTTGATACTTAAAAGGACTTGTCTATTGATCTTAATTTCCCCAAGTTCATTTAGCCATTAAAGTCTATAGGGACAGGGATGACTAATGGCAAGGAGATTCAACTTGCTA
Organism: Tamarix austromongolica; assembly: GCA_039764185.1. Taxonomy (NCBI): domain Eukaryota; kingdom Viridiplantae; phylum Streptophyta; class Magnoliopsida; order Caryophyllales; family Tamaricaceae; genus Tamarix; species Tamarix austromongolica. The sequence goes on along the minus strand of CM077809.1, from coordinate 8,820,054 downwards.
ACTAGCTCCGTGCTAGCCAAATTGACACAATTATCACTATCAATGATAAAATTGCTATTAATTCCACTTACATAGCATTGTGTGTGGAAGATATTTTCTTTTTGCTCAAAGTTTTGCTCAATTCTAACTTATGAGTTAAGAGACCTATGGATGACAAAAGACTCTGCATTTGGGTACTTAACATCAACTTCAAATTCAATAGTGTCACCGAGTTCTTCATCCTCATTTTTAGAATTTGAAATAATTTTACCATCTTGAACTATCATGACCCTTTTGTTAAGATACTATTCTTGGACATGCCTATGACCTTGACACATGAAACTTTTGATGTTTTGAGATAGTCTAGAGCTACCAAGACTAGAAATTCCTTTTGCATTTTTAGAGGGATAACTTAAAGGAGCTTTTGTAGAATGAAAATTAGTTTTTGGAAGCTCAAAGGGCTTGACTCTAGAATAAGATTCAGGAGGATAGGAGTAAGAGCTCTTATTTTGAGAATTAGATAAGTTATTGCCTCGAGATGATTTCAGGTGTTTTTCAAATTTTTCAACAAGATGAAGAAGTCGATCCATAGAGTCATAAGAAGTTGGCAATGCCATAATTTAAGACCCATGGAAGCGAGCCATGGTGGCTTCCTCCTCCTCATAAAAATTCAATTTAGTAAGAAGCATTTCCATTTCCTTATATTATTCATGAATGGATCTAGGACCTTGCTTAAGAAATTAAAGTCTCTTATTTAATTCACACTTATAATGAGGTGGGAGGAACCTACGCCTCATGATTTCCCTAATTTGGGGCCAAGAGGTGAAAGGAGGTTCATAATTGCATTATTAATCCCTAAAAATCTTACTCCACCAAGAGATTGCATACCCTAAAAAATAAACAATGGCTAACTTGATTTTTTTTTTCATTAGAGTAGTTGTGACATTCGAAACCAAGTTCAATTTTACATTCCCATTTGAGGTAAGCATCAGGGTCACTAAGGCCTTAAAATTGAGGGATGTTTAACTTGATTCCATTTAAACCTTATATTTCCCATTGTGATTAATGTAATACTCTAAATTTTAGCTAACCTTAATCCCAAATAATTATTATTGTAACCTAGTTCTATTCTAAAAAAATTAATATTTCTATCTTACCTTAACTCCCTAATCTTAAATCTTAGGCTAACCTTAATTTTTATTTTGGGTTATTAATATTCTTTCTAACCTAAACCTAATCTCGGATAATCATTTAATTTATTTATCCTAATACCCTAACCTAATTTATTTTGACCTAAACCTAAACCTAAACCTAAACCCACCTTTTTTCTTTTTGTTTTCTTCTCCCTACCTTATTTTATTTTACTTTATTTCTCCCCTACTGATCACCTATCATCTTCTCTTCTCTTAAATTAAGTGCATGTCTTCCCTACCAAGCCAATCCCTCTACCCCCATCAACCCTCTCTTCCTCATTTCCAGGGTTAGGCTTGAATTTTGTTGTCTGATCAGCTCACTTCTCCTCTCCCTTTTCCTACATGCATGTGTGTATATAAGTCACATTTAATGATTGCATATACCCCCTTCTCCCTCTTTTTGGCTGAAATATTGCACCCCAAATGCAAATTTACCCCTCCTTCTTTTCCCCGCCTAGCTGTCGCCAAACCAACCAAGATCACCCCCACCAACGAGCCTAATCGAGGCATCAACACCTCCATTGGCAACATTTTAACATTTTCCATTACCTCACCCCCAGGCACTAGCCACCTTTTCCATTACCTCACCACAAGCATGGGCCAAAACCACCAAAACCTACCCCTAAGAACTGGCAAAACCTACCAGTGCTACCCCTTCCATTCAGCCATTTTCACCAAACCAAATATACCCGAACTATAGCAACAACCACCTCAACCTACCACCTCCATTCAACCATTCCTAATGAAGCCCACCAACCTCTTTCTACAAAAACCACCGGTCCTCACCACCCCCTTCGACCAAATATGTCATTGCCACCCTCCTTGTTTCATCCCTTCAACCAATCCCCTCTTTTTTGCATAAAACTTTACTAATACTCCTTCAAACCTCGGTTTGGTTTTCCCACTATTTCACCCTTCCATCACATTAACCCATCCTTAATTATATTATTTAAAGTATAATTATATTTTTTTAAATTTTTCTTAGGTGATACATTGGAAGTCTCAGAAAAGGTGTGACAAGTTAAGCATTCTTAGAGACTCGAGCCTTTTTTTGTAAGGATACTAATCAATGTTTTAGGGTTTTCTATAAAATGCTTGCATAGCTATGTGTATTACCATGATATTGTTATTATATGGTTAAATTTATGATTTTAATGATATGATATGATAATATGCATTATGTGATAGAAAGAGAGTATGCCTAATGCAAGATGTGATAATATGACGTTACTATGCTATGTTGTAATTTTGTGGATGAGTATGATTTGTGGAATTGAATTATGGGTATAATATAGTATGATAAGTGGGAAATAAGTATATTTAATATTTATGATGATAAATGGAGGATTTGGAAATAAGGATATTGGAGATATAAGATTTTCGTAAAATAAAGGCTTTCAGCTATCTATAAGGGTATTTTGGTCAATATGGAATAATATGGGAATTTTGTTATTTTAATATTATTGGAGTATTAAAATATGCTAATAATATCATGTAGAGCTATTGGAGTGATGATGAATGTCATAAGTTCCCCAAAATGAGAAAAAGGCCTAAAATGAGAATAGTAAACTTAAACGGTAATCTTATTATCATATATATATAACATTGGATTTAGATCACATACTTTGGCTAAGTTTTTAATATTGGAATTTTACAAATTTATATTTAATTTGGTAATTTTACGAACCTAAAGGAAAAATTTATGACTTACATGTGAAATTAGGGTTTAGGGAGCTTTGTCATTAGTAACTTTTGAGATAGGACTATTATCGCATGTATAAGATGTGGGAGTTAAAATTTTAATTTCATTTATCATAATTAGAATAATAATATTTTAGGAATATGTACTTAAGTGTATGGGTAAATGATCAATACGGGAAAAGTTATGCCTAAATTGTGAATTTAGGGTTTTTGGGAAAAATAAGCGTCTTAACCTTTGAGACGGTCTTGTTATCTATATGTTGATGTATTGATTACTTTAATTATTTTTTAATCATTAAATCAATAATTAATAATACATTAATCATTTGAAGTGAAAGATCACATGAGTCGGGCTAAAGTGATGTTTTCTGATCCGTTCCACCGAATTATAATAGTGGCTCAAGCATATTGTCTCTGAGGAGGTGCTTTAGTCTATTCCAATGAATTAAGAATAGTGGGGCCTATGCTCATTGTGAATAAGGATATGAATTAAGTAACCTAATGGATAAGACACTAATAATTTAAAGTGGTATAGTACGTAAGTTAGGACCAAGGTGATGTTTTCATATCTACTCCATTGGATGATAATAGTGGCTCGAGAGTATTTTATCCTAATGAGGTTTTGTTTTTAGATCCATTTTACTAGATGATAATAGTGGCTTAGGTATATTGTCCCTGATAAGGTGATTTAAGCTATTCCACAGGTTTAAAAATAGTGAAGTCCCTGATTTCAATATAAATAAAATAAAATAAAATGGTTATATCTAATAAAGAGGCATGCATCAGTATTTACGTTATGAGACTTTTCATAAATTGTATGTGTACTTATCATTTGTTATAAATGCATGTTTTTATCTTTATCCCTAACTTGATGGTATTGTTACGTTACTCAATACACAACGTACTGACTATCATTTCATGGGTGCTGCTTGATGCTTTTGTGCAGGCATTTAAGGACCAATTGGATGAGTTTGCTTCTTTTGATTCATTATGCGGGGAGGAGTGAATTTTATCTTTACTAGGTGTTTGGGCAAAGAGTTATGTTATCCAGATGATATTTTTCTAGGATACCTTTTTACACTCTTTGATCCATCATATCTCCTAATTTGTATTCTATTATTGTAAACTACACTTAATCTCTAGACTCGTCTTTGTATTTATAAAAGCTTCTCTCTCATTTCTAATCACCTTGTTTTACTATCAATGGTTATAGCCTTGTAATTGATGTAAGGATGGTTGGGTAAACCAAACTTATATTAATTATGTCGGTAACACCCAATATTTTGATTATATACTTCCACTATCAATAAAAAATTTTCAGTAGTAAAAAGTGGGGTGTTACAGTTAACCTTATGATATCGATTATCAAGTTGTTCATCATCACCCACAGATTCTTGATAAAAATTTTCTACATCTTAGTTATTACAATTATGAGTTCTATGTTGGTTCAGAGTTCGATCAAAATTCTCATTAGTTAACCTAGCCTCAATATGTCCAATCTATTTAATTAACATTTAGAATTTCTCAACAAGTGATTGAAGCAAATTATTAGGCAAATCAATGATCATCTTCCCTATTTACTACGTGGAAGCCCAAGTAAAGAAAATCTATTTTTAGATTCAATTAAGAGGTAATAAGCAAGTATTAATACTCACGGTAACAAAATCAATAACACATATTCACAAAAAAATACAGTGTAAAGAGAACATAGAAAAAAAAACCAATAGAGTCAAGCGAGTAGAGTCGAACAAACAAAGTTGTGCCAAAATAAAACTAGTGCACAACCACAAAAATAGAATTAGGTGAGCAAGACACAATCAATGTGAACTGAGCGCGACTTTGAATTAGGAATATCATATAGACAGAAGATAAAGAGAAAAAAAATCAACAGTAATGAAAAATAAAGGAAAAAAATAAGAAAATGAAGGAGATCCAAGAAATGGGTGAATAAGATATCAGGACAGGAATGAACCACACACAATCCATCCCTAACATCACATATTCAAAATGCATAATAGATTCACACAATTTGTTTGATTTTCAATCAACCGAACGCACCTACAAAAATTCTAGCAAATCGAAACCAAAGAGAGAAGTTACCAACACCGGACTCATACACTAGCAAATTAAACTAAGAATGGAGAACGGTGGCTTTGAGCATTATGGAGGCATTGCACGCTGCTATATCTGCTAGCTTTCAACCCAAATCAAGCACACACCAGTGGATTCCTACTAATTTAAACACCAATAGAAACACAAATTAGCACAAATCGACAGAATACAGGTAAAATTGAACAAAAATTGAGAACAATACACCCTTTTAATGCCAATTGATTAACTGTGGTGCTTTGATACTAGTTGAACTAAACCCAACTAGAAGAATAGTAATCGATTCGTCAAATAGGATTGTGATAGTGTAATCGTTCTATCCAAACCCAAAGTAATATTTGTGCTCGTTGTCGTAATCGACAATTAGAAGAAAAAGTGCTTAGCGTCTAATTTCATATCATCAAAAATTACCAAGTACCTAATTGAGCCTCATTATAGAGATATATATAGATGGTTCTTGGGGATGAATGGTTCATCAAAATGGGGAGGGTGGATCTTAAAGAAATCAATGGTAAAAAGGAAATTGATGGGCCTCAGAATTTGGGAAAGAGAGAATTAATTTCTCCAGCTTCCATTTTTGAAATCAGAAGAAAGGGAAAAGGTGGAGAAGAGAACGGTCAAAAAAAATTGAGGAAGGATGAGCACCTCCAAAGGGAGAGAGGGATGGGTCTAACCAAGTAAAGAGGGGGTGGGGTTAGGGAATGGTAAATCAAGGATAGGTTAAGTGGGCCAGCTACATTATAGTTAAGGTGAAGCCAAGACCGAGAAAGGGGAAATGGGCATGGACCATGGATTGGAGTGATTTAAACCGGTCAATCCGTGGTCCAAGTTTTAAAATACTTTTTATGAAAAAGGATCAGTTTTCATTTAGTCATAAGGGATACATTTGGGTTATACGTCTACGAGCCCTCAAAAACAAGAGGATGGGTTCAACTTTGCCGAGCCTAAGACTAATATCAATGGATTTAAAAATGTTATCATCATCAACTACTTATGCATGCACACACATCCACAAAATACTATGAATATCCGAAAATAACGAAGGGTTAGTTATCGGGCCAACTTACCTGTGGTCTAATAACTCCTATTCTAACTACAATTATAAAAGTTAATACTAATAATATCTGATCTTTTTGCTTCAAGCTTGATGTTTTTCGCTCCTTAATCCATCTCCATTTCCCAATCTTCCCTAAACATAGAAAATATAAAATTATTAGGAAGAGCAATGAAATAAATTAAAATAATTCAAAATAGGGTTGAGAATAGTGTTTAATGATGTGGTGTTAGTATCACATTCTTGCTTTTATTAAGTATAAGGCTTTTTTTTAGTTCATGTTATTTTGACCACAATATGAGGTATAATATAAGCTAATCAAGAAAATGTGTAATCTTTTCCTGAAATATTTATATTCTTATACTAAAATATTTATATTTATTTTTACATATATATATATATATATATATATATATATTCCTTATATTTTGTATAAATAAATGATATGTATTTATATTTTAAAAGATGTTTATTAATATATCATTTATTTATACAAAATATAACGAATAAATCTAAAGGCAAAAAAAATATTGTATATAATTAAGCAGGTAATTACAAGCCCCATAGATTGCGGGGTGGTATCGGCAGTCATCTTGTGTGAGCTGGACAGCTACCACTGGAGGGGGGACAAGCAATCCCTCAAGGTACAAAGAAAGAACCTGAGAAAGTACAAAGAAAGTACAAAGCTAGAGAGGCTAGAGCTTCAACACACATATTGGCCTCTCTATAAACAAAGAAAAGGCTGAATCCGCTTTCTGAGAAAAAAATATCCCTGCACTCCCTAAGCATTGTTGTCGACATGCCTCGGTTGCTACCACCAGTCAACATGGCATCCGATACCACCCTATTGTCCATATCAATGATCATGATAGTAATGTTTAGTGCTTTGGCCAATTTTAATCGCCACAATGCCCACGACTCAGCATTATCATTTTTTGTTTTGCTGAAGTTTGCCACAAAACCATAGTCCCAACAACCAAGGTGGTTGCGAAACACGCTGCCAGCTCCTGTGAATTTCTCACGACTCTTCATGCATCCATAAAAATTCAGTTGAATGACCCCATTGTGCGGTGGCATCCATTTCACTCTCACCGATCTCGAGTACCTCGTCTTAGGCCTTTCAAAGTTGTTCCAGGCTACGACAATGTCTTCAGTGCGAACCAAGCTAAGAGCAATGCATTTATAGGCATACACTCATCCCATGAAGATCATTTGACACATCCATTTTCAAAGCCATCAGCAGGTTACAACAAAGAGTATATTCCAAGGAATGCCATGAACCAAGCAGGTTTGTAACGCTTCACATTTAGTTCTAGGTTTTTTTCTAAAGCCTATTTAAAGGCTCTTTTGTATAGAGTCGAGAGATATGCAAAGTGAGGCATATGCACAATACAACCCGGGTGTGTGCAATAGATCTAGAGAATAGATCTAGGAAATTCTCAATTGGAAACGAGGATTCAGAATTGAGTGAACAAATCAAGAGGGTTGTTCTTGATTAATTGGTAAGAATAAAAACACGGGGAGAGTGTTCTTGATTCTTGTATAGCTTGAAAGGATAGCAATAAAGATTCAAGTTTGATAAATTCTTCTTTGATTTGTTATTATTCTGCGTAGTGCTTGTGTTCTTGATTTTGAAGATTTTATTTTAGATCTCAAAACTGAGGTAATCATGGATATTTCCCAACAAGTGGTATCAAAGCTGAGGTTTGTGTCAGATCTATCTGCTGGTTCGAGTCAGATTGAAGATGGACAAGATCTTGGGAGGAGGGAAGTTAATGATGGAATTGTTCGATGGGAGGAATAATTTTGCTATATGGCAGAGTATGATCAAAGATGTTCTTATCCAGCAAGAACTGCATGCTATCCCGAACGATAAGAAGCCCACAGATGTGGATGATTCCAAGTGGGAGGATATGAAGTTGCGTACAACTAGTACGATCCGGTTAGCCCTTGTTCTTGAAGTCAAGTATAACGTTCTTGAGGAAACGAGTTCGAAAGAATCATGGGAAAAGCTAGCGAAGACATATGCGTCAAAGTCACTAGCCAACAAGTTATTCTTGAAGAAGGATCTTTTTTCGCTCGAGATGGCAGATGAATGCAACCTACAAGATCATCTGAATATATTCAATGGACTGATCACCCAATTGAAGAGTTTAGATGAATCTTTTAAGGATGAGGATCAGGCAGTCTTGTTATTAGCTTCTCTTCCAAAGAGGTTTGGTCCAGTGGTGACTAGCATGTTGATAGGGAAGAAGACGCTTTCTCTAGAAGAAACAATTTTGGTTTTACTTGAGGTGGAAAAATTGGGAGGACAAGGGAGATTGATTTATGGAGATGGATCCAGTCTATATGCAGGAGGGCGCTCTAAGGGTAAGAAAAATTCTAACCCGAATATTAGGTGCTTTCAATGTAACAAGGTAGGGCATTTCAAGAGGAAGTGTCCGGATTACAAGAAAGACCAGAAGGAGATGGATTGCGCGGGAGATGCTATAGATGAGGATGATAATGTTGATGTTCTCTTGGTGCATGGGATGGATGCACGGAAAGAGAGTTGGATCCTGGATTCAGGATGTTCCCAACATGTATGTTGCAGGGATGATTGGTTCAAGTCCCTGGAGGCATGTGATGGGATGTCTGTTGCTTTGGCCAACAGAGAGGAGGTCAAAGTTGAAGGAAGTGGTGAGATTGAGATCAAGACCCACGATGGAAGAGTGAGGAAGCTAGTAGATGTGAGCTATGTTCCGAAACTTGGTCGAAATCTGATATCCTTGGGACGATTGGATGGATTGGGTTATGCCATTCATATGGAGTCTGGATGGATAAAGGTCACTAAACGAGGTAAGGTGATCTTGAGAGGAACAAAGACCAAAGGGAATCTCTTCAAGCTTGTAGGAAGCAGCGTTGCAGGGACTTTGGCTCGAGGGGAGGCATCGTTTGGTGAAGGACGATGCTATGATCATATGAATTGATCATGAATGCAGTCACATATGGCTTGAAGGGGAGGTTTGTTCGTTTTCAAACCGGGGTTCAAGCCAATGTGATGGAGGTTAGAAAGGACCTAGAGTGGAGGATGGTGTGCGTAACTTAAGGAGGGTTTATGGTCAATTAATACATTTATGACAAATGTTTAATTGGTCGTTAGGAAATGGATGGTATAGTCAATTAGAGTATTAATTGACATTTAAGTCCTTTTACTAAAGGTATTGATTGTTTTCGTCCGTTACTTTTACCAAACTTTATGGTTGTTTTTCATCCTTAGGTTTGTAGCGCTTCACATTTAGTTCTAGGTTTTTTTCTAAAGCCTATTTAAAGGCTCTTTTATATAAAGTCGAGAGATATGCAAAGTGAGGCATATGTACAATACAACCTGGGGGTGTGCAATAGATCTAGAGAGTAGATCTAGGAAATTCTCAATTGAAAACGGGGTTTCGAAATTGAGTGAATTAATCAAGAGGGTTGTTCTTGATTAATTGGTAAGAATTAAAACACGGGGAGAGTGTTCTTGATTCTTGTATAGCTTGAAAGGATAGCAATAAAGATTCAAGTTTGATAAATTCTTCTTTGATTTGTTATTATTCTTCATAGTGCTTGTGTTTTTGGTTTTGAAGATTTTATTTTAAATCTCAAACTGAGGTAATCACGGATATTTTCCAACAGAATGGAATGATTCTCCTTGAAATATGTTGACTTTGTATGTCACTCAGCTTTATTTTGATGATTAAAATTAGTTTTCGCGCCTAAATTATTCAAATTTACCTCCAATTTCATATTTGGAATGCACACAAATCATGATGAGAAAAATAATTGTGCTAAAAAAATCAAGACTCGAGTTTAAAGGTGTAAGTTATAATCTTAGATTTTATTTACATGTGATTTATACATTGAACTCTTAGATTTCTAAATGATTTGATGCTTTTATTCCTTTTCAAATAATCATTTTAAAAGGCCTTAAAATAATTTCTCATATCAAAAATGTTTCTAAGTGTTTACACAAAAGGATATTTGAAATCAACTTTATCTTAAGCCCTTTTACATATGAGATGATTTGAAAAACTCATCATAAATTATATAAAAATTATTTTTGGTTAAATAATATCTCTTTAAAAATATTAAGATGTTGAGTTTACACAGAAAATATGGTACTCAATTCAGAGCTCCATAGCTCAAGATATTATATTTTATATCAAACTGTGCGATGCTGAAATTTGTTCGAACTCTTTTCTGGTTTGGAAATTCATTGGCTAGTTTCTAAACCAATTGACTAGTGTACTTATTTGAAAAAAAAATATAGTCATCTTTGCATTCAAAACATCAACTAATTTATCCAACTCGATTGATAGTTCTATCAAACCCATCCATTGCTTTGTGAAACCCATTGATTAGTCTAGGTGTTTTTTTGAAAATTTGGCCGTTGAAATAGGAGTTATGCCTAATGGATAGTTTTAACTCTCCCCATACTTTTAACACTATAAATAATAGTTTTTGAACTTTAATAAAGATTGAAAAAACTTACATAACTCTTCTGAAATCATCATTTTTATATCTTACAAAAATCAAAGAGAGCTTTGATTTTACACTTTCAAATCAAATTCAAACTTCTTTAGTGCTCAATTTTTTGCTTCATATTTAGTTAGAGTGCTCATAAAATTATAATTATTATTCTATCTAGATCTAGATATTTTCTTGTAATTACTCGCTTTCATATGCTATCTTGTTAATATGCATTTTGTATTCATTCAAACTCATCATCTCAAACACAAGTGAAGATTGGTGTGTTCTTTAGCATTGCTAAGAGAGATTCACAAAGAATTTGTCTCTTGAATCTAAGAAAATATAACTAAGTAAAGTGTAAATCATCTCTAGATAGGTTATTAAAATAGTAGGTTCATAAACCTAGTAGAGAGATCATCATCAAACACCCACTATATATAAAAAGATGTTCAAATCTAAAAGGAAAAATCTTTCAATAGTGGATGTAGAGAAAAATTATAGAGTTTTTTAAAACCGCTATATATTGTGTATTCAATGTTTCCTAGATTCTCTACTTATTTCTCAAAAAAAAAATTAATCCGGTATTATTGTTACAAAATACTTTATTTACGCCTTCTAGAGTATCAATACTGGCTTTCTAAGGACTTTTCTCAACGCTTAAACCCACGATGCTTTATCATTAGTGGAGATCTTCCAACCAAGCTTTTCAAGGAGTGAATCATTAGCAAGTCTAATGTGTTTCAAACCCAAGTTATTGAAGTTTTTGTATTTTCACATCTATTCCTGTGAAACCAATCAAATTATTCAATCTAAAGTTGCACCTCCCCAAATGAATTTGTAGATAGTCCATTCAAACTCCTCACAAAGCAAGGTAGTATCTTAGTGAAATGGGTTGTATAGAAAGTTAAAGCACCCAAAACAACTTTCGCTAGCATTATACTTCCTACGAAAGAGCGGCATTTAGCCTTTTATAGAGATGGTTTTTATAGGATCTTCTTCACAAGTATACAAAAATTATACCAACCAACTCTCCCTTGGAACACAGTTGTCGCTAAGAAATGTCTTAATCGGTCATTAACCTGCATACCTGGGTTACTGTTGGCGGAGAAACACATCATGTATTTATCTTAATTATTAACCTAACCATATTTTAATATAAATTGTAGAGGAATGGTCATAATCACATGCATATGTTCTATCATAGCTACAAAAAAAAATGATAAGACCATCAATGAAGAAGATGTGGGAGATAGGCATCCTACCCTTGGTAATCAAGACTTCCTTCAACAATTGTTGATCAACCGCTGTAAATATGAGTTTTGATAATCATTCAATGCACAAGACAAAATTTTATAGACTAAGTGGGTCCCACTTCTGAATTCCCTATGAGGGAAGAATATATTAGATGTGAGATTATACCACATCATTTACATAATAGCAGATGTCATGATGTGCCTCATGAACAAGATGAAATCATGTGGTAGATGAAACTCATTCAAGATGTATCTAATAAAATCCTATTTTAATTTATTGTATGCGTTAGAAAAATCAACCTTGATATTCATTGATCCAACCTCCCCTAGCCCTCAAGGGAGAGCATAATCCTTTGCAACAACATAATATTATCAACAATACCCTTATCCAGGTAAAAAAACCTAGATTAAGCAAGGGAAATGATATCATTCAGCATCAAGCATAGGTAATTAACCAAGATCTCATCAATAATCTTTAGAGAGACATTTAAGAGGCTAATGATTCAAAAGTCTACCGCATGTTCAAGAATCTATGTCATGAGGATAATCTAGATAAATAGGTGATGAACATCATCATGGACCACACCCAACCATATTGAAACCCTTACCCAAGCACAACCATTTTTGCCAATCAAGTGCCAGTTATTTCGGCAAAAGACTGGGGCTAAGCCATCCTTGCTCAGTGCTTTAAAGGGGACCATTTGTTAAATCACTAGCCAAATTTCATCATCCCCAACCTCCTTAGTGATCTACTCCATATGAAAAGACTTAATTGGTTAGAACCTCACTAGAGTAAAGTTATGGGTGATTACATGATTCATATGAGAGAAAAGTTACATATAATGCTCCCTTACCATGTCCAAACACAGTTATTCCTCTTCAACCCAAGTACCTAACTCTGAAAAAATTCCAAGATATTTGTTCATACCTCTCCTAACCACTGCAGAGAGGTGAGCATAATAGCATAAATAGCTAATAAGAGCCTGCTTGAGTTTTTGGAATGTACAAGTATATTAATAGCTCACCTTCCACCTGAATGTAAATGGAGTTGGAAATCACCCCCCTTTTAGAGAACCCATATACAACTAGATAAACCTTAGAAATTAAATCTCACAAAATGGCTAAAGCCTAATGATCTGATCTTAGGTTATTGCAAATACATATCTCAAGTAAAATATCAATCCAACCAAAATGTCATCTCACCAAATCACAAGGTGATAGAGACAATTTCCACCCACAGCTTCGGAAACAAGCCACGTGATAATCTTCATAAGAAGTCGGTGTGAAGGGAAGAATCTAATACAACCAAGTCATCAAGCAATGTAGATGCCCTAGATTCCTTTTCTTTCTCCTCCCGCGTCACCTTTCGAGTGGTAAAATAAAGGATCATAAACCCTTAACTTAACTTTCTTACGTCTAGGTTTCTTCAAGGCACTCTTAGGGGCGGTGGTATGGGACACATACATTGGGTTTGCACAGTGCACCATTAGGTACATTAGGATCATGCACACCAATGTTCTCATTCTACTTCTCTACCATTCCATCCACTTCGATCACACTTGTTGTATTTAATGCCAAAATTTTCTCTTGTTCAAATCTTGATCTAGTGATCTCTATCAAGGAACACTTCAACTTGGCACCCTATTAACATGTATATGTATGTTATATATTTGTATATTGTAGTATACAGTTGCTGGTCTTGACATAGATGTTAGATTAGTTAGAAAAGTAATTACCAACTAAGACTTGTTAGAGAGATTAGTTAGTATAAAAGGAATCATGTAATTCCTATATTAGATAAGAGAGGATATTAGAACATAATATACATGACAAAAGACTTTGCCTTCTCATTCTACTTCAGTGTTATTTCCACCTTGTAATATTAGTTTTCATGGCTAATGTATATTGCTTCCTCACATGGTATCAAAGTAGGTTAGATATCTAAATCAGTTAGATTCTTTAATTTTTTTTCTTAAAATGCCTCGCAAGACTGATACACACCTTCTTCAACCTTAAAATCTTCTTGCAATTGATTCTTTGTTCACTACTACTCCAGTTATAGAGACTTTCAAACATGGACACAACAATCCATTATAGTTGTCTGTGGGAGACTGTACAGGCATGTAAGTGATCACAACACTCTTCAATGGATCAAAATTCCTCAACTAGAGTAGAGGAATCAAGAGAGAATTAGGTGCTAAGAACAAAATAGGGTTCTTGTATGGAACAATTAATAAACTAAAAGAAGTTGAGGAGATTCATCAACAATGGATTTGATATGATTATATTATCACTTATTGAATTATAAACACAATCGAATAAGCATTGAAGGAATAATTTGAATATGTAGCATCCACTAAGGAATTGAGTGATGATATTACTGAACAATTCAACCAATTAAATGGGCACGGATTCTCCAAATCCCATGTGATTTAAGTAAACTTTCATAAAACAAGTTCACAATCTCATAATATTATGGGAAGCTAAAATGGCTTTGGGATGAAATATAAATAATCGACCCCCTGCCAAATTTCAACTTCGGTGTAATTGCACAATGCACTTTTTCGTTATTGAAGAAGATCAAGGATAGGGATAGTCGACACAAGCTTACTCAATTATTACTTGGATTTAATGAAATCCGCGATTATGCTGTCAATAATCTACTTGCACAAGAACCTCTACCCTTCATGAATAAGTCATATTCGATTCTATTGCAAGTTGAGAGGAAGAATCAATTAACCGGCCTCATTAGATTTTATCAAGAAACTAGTGCAATGGTTGGCGGTAAGATTAATAGTGCACCACATACCAAAATTCATGATTCCAAGAGGGAGAGAGAATTAAAGAAGTGAACATATTACAAGAAGAAGGGAGCATTTTATTGAGCAATGTATCAAGATAATTGGTTATCCCGACTAGTAAGAGAAGGTGAAGAATAAAGGTTCTACCAATAATAACAAGAATATGATTGAATTAAAGGATCCTATAGATAATCCGCTTGATGGCACTTCATCTGCACATCATTCAAGTTTTTTTTAGCAAACATTAACCCTACACTTGTCAATACCGTCTATCAAGAATTTTTAAGATTTGTGAAGAACACCAATCATCCTTCTAGCAATGACACATCTAAATTCGCTTACATAAACTTTGTAGGTAACACTACAGTGCTTCCTTCTTCTTCTTATAAACAATTAGTATGGATTGTTGACACTAGAGCATCAGACCATATGTTTTATGATGGCAGTGTTTTCTTGACTATTCAATTATTAACTTTCCCTATTGTAATTGGCCTTCCAGATAGCTCACAAAAGTCTATAAGTCAGGATGGAGATATCCTTTTCTCATCCTCCTTGATATTGAAAAATGTATTGATTGTTCTAGACTTTCAACACATCCTGTTGAGTGTAGGCCGTATGCTCAATTCATCTAATTTGATTCCTCACTTCCCTTCTTCTAAATGTTTCTTTCAAGGCCTCACTACCAAGCATGTGGTTTCTTTTGGACATAGAGATCATGGCAAGTACATCATCAAAATGTCCATTGATTTAACTTTAACTTCTACTCCATCTCACTATAATGGCACTACCTGTTCCACATTAGTAGCTTCACATATTTCACATGCTAGGTTAAGACATACATCATTATCAAAGATTCACCATAAACACAATTTTCCATAAGCACATCCATGGCTTATATTCCTTTTTTCTTAATTCATTTAGATATTTGGGCAGCCTGTAAGACTCCCTCCTTAACTAGAGCTTCTTATTTTTTAACCATAGTTTATGATTATTCTCGAACCACTTGGACCCTTCTTTTGTTTAAACTAATGACAAGTATACGGCACTCATGAAGGGTTCCTTGATTCTATTAAGCCCCAGTTCAAATGCTTTGTGAAGTGTGTGTAGAGTGGCAATGGATTTTAGATCATTAACATAGCTTTTCATTAGTTATTCCACACAGAGGGAATTATTCATTATTGAACTGTTACACACACTCCTCAACAAAATGGTATGGTGGAATGTAAACACAAACATTTTTTGGAAATGGCTTAGGCAATTCAATTTCATGTTAATATTCCTATTCAAATTTTCGGTGATTGTATCTTGGCTGCAGCCCACATAATCAATCTTATACCCTCTTTTGTCCTCAACTGGATGTCACATTCCGAAAATTTTTTCAACAAGCCTCCCAATTACTATCATCTCAGGATTATTGGTTGTCTTTATTTTTCTCAAACTCCAACCATTCATAAATTAGCACCTCAATCCATAAAATGCATTTTCATTGGTTATCCCTGTGGACAAAAGGCCTATAAAGTCTATGACATGGCGACTAAAAAATGTTATATTTCTTGAAATGTCATTTTTAAAGGGACCATCTTTCCTTACAAATATTCTCCTAATCATTCTCAACACTATCCTTCACAACAACCTTCACTTCCTCTTGTTAATCTGAACACTAATTTTTCTTTCCCACCTACTACAATTCCTATTCTTGAAGTCATGTATTATGTTCCTATGATCAGTTCCCCTAATTCTATACCTTCAGTTCCCCATCCTGACAACCCATCTTTGATTCCTCCTTGACCTCCTCTTCATTGTTCCACCAGGACCAAACAAGTTCCTACTATCTTACAGGACTTCCACTGTCCTTACCCACCTATCCACAATACCAACCTCTCTCTTGTTAATTCTTCATCCCATTTTTACTCACCCAACTACATGCCCTTCATTACTAATGTATTTGATTTCAAAGCACCTCTTTCATATGCTCAGGTAAAGGATAACCCTCTTTAGATTGATTTCATGTAAGAGGAAATTATAACACATAGGAGCTCACTACCCTAACTCCCAACAATAAGGCTATTAGCTCAAAATGGGTTTTCAAAGTCAAGTACAAACTAAATGGTACAATTGAGAGATATAGAGCTAGAATGGTTGCTAAGGGCTACACCCAAGTTAAGGACATGGATTATAAGTATACATTTTCTCCGATTCCAAAATTTCCATAATTCATTTCATCCTTGTCCTTACTAATTATGCCAATTAGCCAATTCACTAGTTAGACATCAACAATGCATTTCTTTATGGTTTTTTAGATGAAGAAGTTTGCATGAAACCATCACTAGGGTATTCTCTAACCGTTCCTAGTCAGGTATTCAAACTTAAGCGCTCTGTCTATGGCCTAAAGTAGGCCTCGGGCCAATGGAATATAGAATTGACAAAGTATCTTCTTTAACTTGGATTTACTCAGTCTAAGAGAGACTACTCTATGTTCACTCTATTTTTCTTATTTCCCTCATCTATTTTGATGATCTATTGATTACTGGCAATGATTCCTCCATGATCTATCTTGGTAAAAGGGCTCTTAATAATGCTGTTACTATTAAGGATCTCGAGATCACGAATACTTCTTAGGATTAGAAGATGTCCGCTCCTTCTCTAGCCTATTTCTATCTTCACGAAATTACATTCTATATATACTTGAAGACACTAATATGATCCACTATACTCCTACTTAATTTTCTCTTCCTAAAGGATTGAAACACTCTATTGATGATTTTGCTCCTATAGAGGACCCTAAGATTTATCGCTGCCTTATTAGACATCTTCTGTATCTTAATTTGAGTTGTCCTGATGTCTCTTAATTAGTCCAACATCATAGACAATTCTTAAAACATCCAAGAGTTCCTCACTTGTAGGCTACCTTGCCTATTGTCCTCTATTTGCATGGAACTTGCGCTTTTCTACTCTTCCCAATATTATTTATATCTCTGAGCTTATTGTGATGCTAGTTGGGCCACTTATGTTTATAGTTTCCATTCTTTGACAAGTTATTGTGTCTTTCTTATCTCTTCTTTGGTTTCATGGAAGACCAAGAAGAGACATAATGTATCCAAGTCATCTGCTAAAGCTGAATATCATAGCATTTATTACACATCCAGTGAGTTGGTTTGGCTCGCAGGGATTCTTTATGATCTTCATGCTTCGACGTCATTCCCTATTCCTCTATATTGTGACAAAATGGCAGTAGAGCACATTACAAACAACCATGTTTTCCATAAGAGAACTAAACATTTCAATATTGACAGTAATTTCATTCAAGACTTGATCCAAGATGGGTTCTTGCATACTTCTCATATGAATTGTAGTCTTCAGTTGGAAGACATCATGACCAAGCCACTTGGTGCATAGCAACATGGTTTTCTTTCTATTAAGCTTCGCCTTGTTTGTTCCTATTCTAATCCATCTTGAGGGGGATGTGAACATGTATACGTATGTTGTATATTCATATATGGTTGTTATTCCCAGCATAGGTGTTAGATTAGTTAGAAATGTAATTACCAACTAAGACTCAGTTAGAGAGATTAGTTAGTATAAGAGGAAACATGTAATTACTATATCAGATAAGAGGGGATATTAGAACATAATATACACGATGGAAGTCTCTTTCTTCTCATTCACCTCCAGTGTTATTTCCACCTTGTAATATCAATTTTCATGGATGATGTATATTTCTTTCTCACATATCCCTATAATAAACACTCTTGATCTCCTCCATTATGTTCTCTGTAAGATTAGTTGTGCCATTTCCAAGGTAAAAACCTATTTTAACATTAATGCATCTCCCTCCTCATGACTATCATCCTCTCCTAGGATGTTGTTTCTTGAACCATTATTCCATTTGGTCCTATTATTATTTCATTTCAAACCCTGATAAAATGTAGCTTTTCACTCAATGGAGTAGCGTCCCATCATTGGTATTGCATGTCAAAGTTTTTCTTATCATTCCTCCACTATGATTCTTTCGAGTTCTCATCAAAGCCCAAAAACATATTCATTGAACTCTAGATCTTGTTCCCGTTGCTTAACTTTAGTATGATCCCCAGACTTATACTATTTTTTATTCAGACAATCATCTCTTTTATATCTATAACACTCACATTCAAAGTAAGATGAATGCCTTTATACTCAATATGTTGTGTATTCCTACGTAGCTCGAAACTTGAGATCCAAGGCTTTGAAAGGTCCACTTACACCACCAGGAAATCATATCCTCTCCTTCTAACCTTGGATGTAACCAAATTAACTTTGAAGGGAGTTATAATAAGTTTCCCTATGCGAAGCATCATAATTTCTGGGAGCATAACCCAAACTACCTCCTTATTAACGTCGACATTCACATAACTAAATTCTAGCTTCCACTTTTATAGAGTCAAGTAATGTTATGCAATCATTCATGGCCTTCCTATCAAGGAAAAATTATATTCATTTTAACAACCAAACCAAGCCACATAATATCCTTGTCTCAAATCCACTAATTCAAAAGACGATGGCAATGCCCATATCCATCGAAGGCAATCATGAAGGAACTTAAAGCCATTGGCCTTGCCTATTAATTTGATAATAATTTTTATGCTCCAAGGTTTTTGTATTGATTCCTCCTTGATTTGGTAAAGGTGAACTAAGGGAAAAAGTCACTCTCCTCATCCAAATCAAAACTATTTTATTAATATCAAATTGACCACTCTGTTATAATTAGAAAATTTTCTTTTCTACAAGACCACCGCTCTTCATTGCCTCATTATAAGAGGGAAAATATTTAATTCCATCATTGACATAAAAAATTTTTTCCTTTTTTTTTAGATGGAGATTTTCCATATCCACCAAAATCATGGACTCATCCATAGTTGTGTCCTTATCCGCTAAAATAATGGCTCATCAATATGAACCTGCTTCCTAGTCCTTACAAGAGAAGAGTGTTCATTAGGGTTACTTGTATTACTAGTGTTAGATGAGTTATGAGGTGGATCAAGCAGCAACACCGATACTTGGGTTGACATGAACACGTAGGATTTTCTCTTGTTCACATAAGGTTTTCTCAATTACTAATATCTTAAACACATATTTTATGCATTCTTGTTCTAAAGTATATGTATTTACATCCCAAAAATTCTATGTTTTATATACTCAAAGATGTATATTTATTATGGAAAAGGTATATTCTTGTATTGTATGTCTTTTTGGAGGAAATTATTTCTTTGTAATTACAAGACAAATAATTGATGAATATCAGTTTTAGGGTCACAATCAAATCTTGTTCATGCGAAAGTTGTTGAGAACTATATGTGATCAAGATTATTATCATTGTTATTCACATTCAAGCTAAAATTTCTTATCAAACATCATAAAGTTTCACTATCCAAAATCATTGTTACAAAAGTGTACCAATTAATTGTAAAATTTCTCATCAAAGAGTTTAAGAAGTCTACTTCAAAAATAGTACCATAATTAATTGTAGCAATCATTCTTCTTTCCACCAAGTGTAGCCTTTTTTCAAAGTACATGTTGTTTTGACTAATGATTTTTTAAATCTATATTAATAAAAATACAAATATTATTTAATACAAATATAAATATTACATTTTTATAGTATAATATATTATAATCGGAAAAAAAAACTTATAGTCAATGTTTGTGCTCTAAATAAACAATGACTTCCTATTTTTTAACGGAGAGAGTAACTATCTAATATTTACCTTTCTTGTTAAAGGTATACATGAGTGTTTTTAACTTGTAACCATTCTGTATACTCTTCTATATTATTAGGGAATACACGATGGTTATAAATTAAAACCGCCTTTTATATCATTTTTTCTCCATTTTTTTACTTCATTATTCGTTAACCCAGAATGGTTGGCAACCTTTCACTTTACCTCTCAATATTCAAACTGCCTCATTTGAAGCGACAGATCTCTTCGATCGTCATTATCTTCTCTCTTCTCTTTGCTGAAGTTCTTGCTATATTTTCCTCCTCTTTATTTCACTGATGTTAAGCTTCTCTCTCTCTCTCCTCATAGTATGTCCATTATTCATTTATTATTATTTTCTTTGAAGTTTAAGTGTTTTGTATAAATTTCTCTATTTTGTGAATTTTGCTTTTGTCTTGCATATTCAAACTCATACATGTATATTTATACTATATATGATGTTGTGGTGCATATCTGTACACTCTATGTTGTTAGTTTTTGAGTTAATATGTCTTGTTAAGATACATTATCAAACTATATTAAAAAATAGGGTATATAAACAAATAAATAGTATTGTAGAAATTATGGTATTGTTATTAGTGAAAATTTTGTTGTGGTGTATATGTATTTTGAGAAAATTAGTGGCTTTTTCTTAGCTTGGCTATTATTGTCAAATTTTCCCTTTTTTTTGTAATTTAAGGTCCAAACTTTACTTAATTCTTGTTATGGATCGTAAGTGGATACATGTAAGTAGGTCATCTAGAGAATATATAGATGGTGATCAAGACCTTCTTAAGATAGTCATTGAACATTCAAATGATCCATTGCAGATATCATGCCCATATGTATATTATGGAAATACGATAAAAGGAGGGGTAAATAAGATATATGAGATCATCTCATTATCTATGGAATTTATAAAGTTATACTAGGTGGATATGGCTTGGAGATCCACTTCTTAATGAATCTATTGTGGTTAACCACGATGATGTTGAAGTTGTGGATAATTTTGCTTAAATTAAGGACCTAACCAACAATATTGAAGAAAATTTTATAAACCATTCAAAAATGTTTGAAAATTTGGTTAAAACTTCGGAAACGCCTTTGTACAATGGTTATACTAAATTTATAAAATTATGCATCATGTTATGCCTATGCAATTTGAAACTAGGTAATGGATGAAAAGATAAAAGCTTCACTTCTCTTCTTGAGATCTTGAAAGATATGCTTTCGGAGGAAAATTTTTTTCCTCCCTGTACTTATGAAGGTAAGAAGATTATGTGATCTATGGGTTTGAATTACGAAAATATTCATGTTTATCCTAACAATTGTATTTTGTATTGTAATGAATATGAATAGTTAGATAGTTTTTCTCAATGTCGAATGTCACAATACAAGAGGGATAATGTTCCTAATAAGGTGTTGTGGTAATTTTCAATTACACCATAATTCTGACACATGTTTCATAATAAGAAAAATGCAGAGAACCCTATATGGCATGTGAAAGGAAGGATTTTTTTTATGACAAGCTTAGACGTTTGGAAGATTCTTTTCAGTTGAAAATGATTAATTCTGTATACCGTAATTTTGGTAATGAAGCTAGAAACATGAGGGTTACACTTTGATCAAATAGAATGAACACTTTTAATGGAAATACCAACTATAGTTTATGGCCTGTTATTCTGGTGATCTAGAATCTTCCCCGTCATTATGCATGAAGAGAAAATGGATGATGCTATCCTTACTTATATTTGATCCAAATTATATATGTAATGATATTGTGTTTATTTGGCTCCCCATATTTTCTCCAATTATCCCTTAGTAGTTGATGCATGGAGCCAAGAGTATTTTAACTTGACAACATTGTTATTTTGTACCGTAAATGATTTTCTTGCTTATGGCAATCTTTCTAATTATAGTATGCACAAACACTATGTATTTTCTATTTGTGAAGATAATACAAACTTTATCCAACTATTGAAGATTAGGAAGATTACTTATCCTAGACATTGAAGATAACACAAACTTTTTCCAACTATATATGCATATGAATCATCATTATCGTAGGTAAAAAAAAAGCTTTTAATGGAAAATTTAAAGAATCAAGAACTCAAAGTCTTCTCATGGGATTTTAAATATTTAACAAAGTAAAAGACTTGAATGTGTCTTTCGGGAAAAAGAAAAAGAAAACAATCCCTTCGAGTGGGTGGTTGAAAAGGTCAACCATCTTTGACCTTCCATATAGGAAGAACTTGCATGTATGACGTTGTCATGATGTGATACATATAAAAAAAGTATCTAATTGTTTAATTGGCACACTTCCAAATGTGCTAAAAAATAGAAAATATGGCATCAATGCACAATTGGACTTGGTTGACATGTGTATAAGAACATAATTACATTCACAGAAAGTGGAAAATAGAACATTTTTACCTCCTATATATTATTCTTTTTCCAAAAAAAAAGATCTCTTTCTGTGAGTGCTTACACAGAGTGAAGATTCCTGAAAGATATTCATCAAACATCAAGAAACTTGTTTTAATGAAAGATTTGAAGTTAATGGGTATAAAATCTCATGGCCTTCATATTCTTATTCAAGACTTGTTACTGATTGCTATACCTTCTATCTTATCAAATTGATTTTGAAGTGTCATCACTAGATTTTGTTCCTTTTTCAAGAAATATGTAGTAATTTTATTGACCCTACAGGGTTAGATAAATTGTAGATTGAGATTGTCACAATATTTATAATACCCTATTCCTAACTAGCCATAATTATATTTAATAATATATAAGTTTGTTATTTTATGTGTAATTAATTACATAAATTATTCTAGGATATTTTATAGCTTTGGTATTATTTTGGGTAAATAATTACAATTTTAAGACTAGACACACTTTCCTTATAAAATACAATTTATATATTTTAACTTTTAAGTTGATCCTTGCAAACTATTTTTATAAAATTTTATTTAGATCCTAAATGGGTTTAAGCATAAATCTTGAAATTTAGATTTAATTTTATTTGTTTTTGCTTTCCCTTTTGAATTTTATACACAATATATATAATTAATATATGCTAGACAAAATTCATATCAAATGTCTATTACAAATTATATAAAAAAATATTTAGGTTGAAAATGTGTAAATAAGAGGATCTAAATTTTTTTTGAGATTTGAGAAATATTTTTGGTATTTATTTTTGTAATTACCTTGTAAGCTTGTTAGTTCACCACCATGTGAATATTTTACCTGTGAAATTAAAATGTTATTTTAAGGGTTTTAATAATTTTTTGTAATTTTATGAGCTTGTTAGCTATTTTATTAATTTTATCCTTTTTATTGACCTTTCCATTACTAAAAATAATCTATAAATTCTAAAAGTACTGTTCACCATAAAATTATATCTCTACACTTCCATGATAGGATTTTGTATTAATTTGACCATTTTCTTATTTATTCAACAAAAATTTGAGCCAAAGTCACTTTCATACAATTTCTACATGTACTAGTTGTTTCATGTTGGATTTTCTTGCACCTAACCTTATTCACTTGCATTCCTCATGCTTACATTTGAATTCGGATCATCACACCATCACCTCCCCCATCACTTGGTTGATTGCTTGATTTACATAACTTCATTCAACCTAAATACACACCACCACCTTACACACTCAATCACCTTGTACTTTGTCATTCAAGTGTGTAACAAGCTAACTATCCCCTCTTTGCTGAATATTTTTGGTTCCTCCGTCCTATATTTATATCCCATTTATCTTTCTTTTCTTTCATTTATCCTTTCTCTCATTTGCTTCTCTTGGTTAATCCCACTTCTCTCTTTATTCTAGTTATTTTCGCTAAGTGTTCTTAAGCTTTTTAGTCATATAACTAAGACTTGTCCTCCTCTATGTCTCCTTATTCTCTCGTTTTCACTTCTACATTTTCTTCTATCTAGCCTTCACTTATTTTTAACTAAGTAAGTAAAGTTAGATTTTTGCTTAAATTATAAGGTTGTCATCTTTTGTCTCATCCTCTTGTGCATTCACTCTTCGTATTTAGTTTAGCGGTAAAAGTGTGAAGTTCTTTTGGCAATTTTTTATCTTTATTTTTTTATTAGTGTGTGAAAAGAGATAATCCATATGCTTATACTGAATATGCAAAAAGGGGAGGTAACACACTACGTTTTAAATGGTTTAGCTTCTGCAATCAACTTTTTTAAAATAAATTTTCAAGTGCTAAAAATGGGGGTATTCCAAGTTGGTAATAGATTTTTTTTTGTTGTGATCTTTAAAAAATTTTTAATTATAAAATGAGTTTCATCTCTCTCTAAGTGTTTGAAACCCAGATTAGTCTTCTGATGAAGTGTGGATTGGGTTTGGTCTGGCCTTAGCATTAGTTTGTGGTTACCATTTAGCTTTGATTTTAGTAGTTATCTAGTACTTCCCTTAGTGGCCTTATTCCTTGAAAAGCTTGTTGAATCCTTCATTATCCTTATCCTAGAGCATCATAACTCAGAAAGCGAGATTTGTGTGTATTGAGGAGCTTCTTATTGCCATAGAAAAGAGTGATTTACATCATCTACTACCTCTACCGCCATTTCTGATACCAATATATATACTCGCACTAGGTCTATAGGAGTATTGGTTGCACAACACACAATCTCACTCACCTTCAACATTCATGGGTACCGAGGATTTGTTAGCTCTTGGGTATTGGATTTGGGATTTTGAAAAGATCTTTAAAGCTTCAGAGTGTTCACCCGAGAAGAAGGTGAAGGTAGCCTCATACCTGAATGGTTGTGTAGTCAACAAGTGTTAGATGCACTAATCAAGGCTTAGGAGCACATGCTACAAAGGATCAAGGCTCATTTTTACTTGATCAACGTCATGATGGGAATATGCGATCGCTTCATGGCACTTTGTCAGGGTTCCTCCATAGTTGAGCAGTACTATTTAAAGTTCACCAATCTAGTGTGTTTCACTCCTAATGTCGGGGCTCACGAGGAGATGAAGATGCACCAGTTTGAGATAGACTTGAATGCCCATAGCCAGGAGTTGCTCTTGATTTCTTCTTTTCCCACACTCTTTGAGATGTTTGAGAAGGCAATTAAGGTTGCAAAGGTTGTTCAAGTTAGGATTAGTGAGACTTTGGGAAGTAAGAGGAAGCTAAAGGTTTTGGACAATGATCACAGAATTTAGCCTCAGATAAGAGGTCAGAGTGGTCAACACTAGGGCACTCAAGGTGGGTTCCATAGCATAGGTGGCCAAGGATAATTTAGGCATCACTACTACAAGCATTGCAAATGTGACCATCCAGGGAAGGATTGTCAAGGTTATTTTGTTCGGTATCATGACTGTGGCAAGTAGGGTCATAAGAGTTTTGAATGCTTCTAAAACTTCTATGATGATTTTTAGATGATGTAAGTGTAACCTCCAAGGCTGGTGAACCGCCAGCAACAACCAGTGCAAAGGACCCTATATCCAGCCAATTGTTTAGAAAATAGAGACGGTAAGGGCAAGGCATTGAGCTACCACCCACTGCCACAAGGCAATGGTTTTAGTTACCGATATGGCACTAGGAGTGGTAAAAAAGGTCCGACACTTGGGTTTATCTATACAATCAATCGCTTGGAGGCATATGCTTAAGTTAGGGGCTTGGAAAACCCTCCTTCTAGTGTTTTAAAAATCTTTACTTTGAGTGCTTTAGTTATTAACTTGAATGTGTTATATCTTGATATATTCTCTCAATGGTTGTATTGTTGTGGCCTTAGCTTAAGGTTTGTTTTTAAAGGGATAGCGACCTCTCATATGCTATGTGGGCCTTATGTGTTTGTTTTGTGTGATTTTGTGTGGACTTTGGGGGTGAAGTCCTTTTTTAATAGGGTAGTAATATAATACATTGTTCCTAACTAGTCATAATTATGTTTAATAATATGAAAGTGTGTTATTTTATGTGTAATTAATTACATAAATTATTCTACAATTTTTTATGGCTTCAGGGTTATTTTTGGTAAATAAGTGCAATTTTGAGGCTAGACGCACTTTTTTTTATAAAATACTATTCATATATATGAAATCTATGTTACTCCTTGTAAAATATTCTTATATAATTTTATTTAGGTCCTCAATGGGTTTAAATTTAAATCTAGAAATTATGGTTTAATCGTTTGTGTGTGTGTTTGCTCTCCCTTTTGAATTGTATACACAATATATATAATTAAGATATGCTAGTTAAAAATCATATCCAATGTTTTGTTAAAAATTATATAAAGTTATATTTATGTTGAAAATGAGTAAATAGGAGGATCTAGATTTTTTTGTGATTTTAGAAATAGTTTTAGTATTTATTTTTGTAATTACCTTATAAGCTTGTTATTATACCATTGTATCAATATTTTATATATTAAAGATTATTTTAAATTCATGAAATTTTACCTGTGAGTTTAAAATATTATTTTAATGGTTTTCATAATTTTTTATAATTTTATGAGCTTGTTTATTATTTTTCTTAATTTTATCCTCTTTATTGACCTTTCAACCATTAAAAATAATTTATAAGTCCTAAAATTACTTTTCACCCACAAAGTTCTTTCTATACACTTCCATGACCAAATTTTTTATTCACTTGACTATTTTATTATGCACTCAACAAAATTTTGAGCCAAAGTCACATTCATACACTTTCTACCTATGTTAGTTGTGTCATTTTGGCTTTTCTTTTATCCAACCTTCTTTACTTGCATTCCTAATGTTTAAATATGACCTTGGACCTTAAAATCATCACCTCCCCTATCCCTTGGTTGAATTCTTGATTTTTATAACCTCATTCAACCTAAATGTACTCCACCACCTTACACACTCAACTACCTTTTACTTTGTCATTCAAGAGTGTAACAAGCTACCTATCTCCTCTTTTGGATGCAAATTTTTGGTTCCTACATACCTTATTTGCACCCCATTTTTCTTGCTTTGATTTTATTTAGCCTTTCTCTCATTTTCATTTCTTGGTTACTCCCACGTCTCTCTTCATTTTGGTTATTTTTGCTAAGTGTTCTTAAACTTTATTGAGCCTATAACTGAGACATATCGTCCTCTCTTTATCCTTATTTTCTTGTTTTCACTTCTATATTTTCTTCTATCTAGCCTTTATTTATTTATAAATAAGTAAATAAAGCTAGATTTTTGGTTAAATTATGAAGTTGTCATATTTTATCTCCCCCTCTTGTACCTCCATTCTTTTAAGGCATTAAAGTTCTTTTGGTGGTTCATTGTCTCTAATTTTCTATATGTGCTTGAAAAGAGGCAATCCATATGCTCCTACTAAATATATAAAAATCTTGTGATAGCATATGTTGGGGGTTTTCTATGTTATGCTTAAGTGTAATTTATGCTTCTTTATAATCTCATGAAAAATATGCATGCACCATGTATTATTATTATTAATTTCTCTAAGCATGTGACTATGTTTTTTTATGCAATATGATGTTAAATTTATATATTGTAATAATTGTGCATGATTACAGTTTTATAAGCTAATAAATGGGCTTAATTTGGTTTAGGGAAAAATGATAATTTTGTCACTTTGAATGTTTTTTGGAATTATAATTTTATATTAATGTACCTATTTTAATTTATTTATTCATACCTTGAATTTCACTTTATTTTAATAACAATTGGTATTAAAGTGGAAAATTATCGAGTAAATAATATATAAGGGAATTTTGGTCATTTATAAATTATTATACCTAAAAGTGTGAATAATAAGACTATGATGACCTTAGTGGATTCCCAAATTGACCTTAATGTTAACTTTGATTTTGGTTTGGATCGTTAACCATATAGTCAACTTGAATAATTTGGGGAAAAAAGAAAAATGGTTAAGTATGCAATTGGAATCATTATGCATTGTGTGATATTTTATAGTATCTTATTATAATATTAATATATAAAGTGGAAGACCTCAACATTTAGGAATAGTTTCTCTTAAGGATTAGCTACACTATAGACGAGGTTGGAGCCCTCGATTTGGTTTGGTTGTTTTGTCAAATGCTTCAATATTTTACCTAAGGCCCTAATTTACTCTATAGGTGACTTATGGGCTCTATAGGGGGTATTGATACTTAAGGATTATATGCCCTAGGATGGGAGGATATTGTTTTACCTTGTGACATTAGTATGAATGATATACTTGCATGTCTCTTAGTTACAAGTTTGGAGGATAATGTGTTTCCTTAGTGCTCTAGTATGATCAGTATATTTTATATGTCTCTAGGTTATTATTATATCCACTCAAGTAATTAAAAATGGAAAAAAATTTTGTATAAGGATTTAAATGGATTGTTGTGGTTTGTTGGTTTGGTATTTACCTTTTCTAACTACTTGGTTTTGGTGTGATGATTTGATGGTGGCATCCATGCACTATTTAGATTTCATATATTCATTGGTAATTGTCTCAATGCTTTCCTTATCATACTATAAAGTTATATGGATGTGGTAATTATAAGAGACCCTAATTATGGTGTGGCTTTTCCCTTCATAGAATGCCATTGGTATAATTAGATTAATAAAATAGTCGTAATATGGTTAAGTTTAATACGATGAACATGTGTCATATTATATGATATGAGTTATGGTATGAATATGGCATTTAGTTATAATATGTACTATTTGAAGTGTTATATAATGATACTTTATGTTACCTTCTATGTGCTCCATGTGATATTTGCATGCTTAGTATAGGGCTTTACTTAAATCTGTTTTACTGATGGGTTCCATTTTATGGTCCCATACCTATTTAATGGGCAGTCTTTACTATGATAGAGTACTTTGATAGTACGCCTTGATAGATTTTTGTAGGGGATAGAGTAAGGACTACCTGATATCCATTCCGACATCTTTTGATATGGATATTTCTTAGACTCTTATGTCCCCTTTTATATTTCTTTCTCTTGTCAATTTTAACTCTTCTATCTAATCTTTTATTATCGGAACAATTTAATATTTTAATGAAATCTTTATCCACTTATTATCAATTATTGCTCTTAATTTAAACTAATAAACATTTTATCCTTAACACTTAGTGACAGAAAGGTAAAGAAACCAGACTTATACTAAGTATGGTGGTAATACCCTACGTTTTAAATGGTTTAGCTCCGATAATCAACTATTTTTAAAGAATTATTCAAGTACTAAAAACAGAGGTGTTACAATGTTATGGTAGGTTGAGATATATTCTCCCCCATCATTCTTTGTAATCTAGGACTCCGAATACTTGATCTATCAAGGTCAGATTTTGGTATATGTATAATAGTATTAGAAAAAGTATTATAATATTAAAACCATCATTAAATTGATTTAAAATTTATCCCAAACTGGATACTTGAATTCAAGAAAATTGTCCACACTTCAAATTGGTCGTGACCAACTTCAATGAAATTCTAAAAAATTTCTAGGATTCTTTTAATTAATCTTTCAAGTTTGATTTGTAATATAGATGTAATAATATAAGGAAAAATTATTATAATATTAAAATTATTATTACATTAATTTAAATTTTATTCCAAACCAGATACTTGAGTTCTAGAAAATTATCTAAAATTCAAGTTGGTCACGCCACCACCTTCAACGGAATTCTAAAAATTCTCTACAATTCAAATAAACAATCTATTAAGTTCAGTTAGTAGTATACGTGTAATAGTATTAGAAATTATTATTATAACAATAAATTTATCATTAAATTTTTCTAAATTTTATCTCAAATCAGGTGCTTGAATACAAGAAATTTCTATGGAATTCAAGTTAGTAGTGTAGCCAACTTCCTCATAAATCTATAAATTATCTACGATTATGATTTACATTATATCAAATTCGATTTAATATATACATAATAGTAATGAAGAAAAATATTATAACATTTCAATTTTTTCACGTAACCTTAGAGCATGTTCAATGCTATCCTCAAATTTATATTTTTAATTGTACTATCCAATTATTTTTTCTTTTATATCTCCTACTTTTATTAATTTATCTCAAATTTAATTCTCTACTCTACATTCGATTACTTCAATTTTATACCACCCAATTACTTTTATCAATTACATAACCAATCATTTATACTTTATAATATTTAACTTTTACGTTATATTAATCCATAAATATCAATTAATAATATTATATAATCAATTTTTATTAAATATAATTTTATAAATAATTTCATTAATAATGATTAATTTTTAAAAAAATAATAAATAATACATCATATATGTTCTAACTGTAAAAAATTAATTTTAAAAAAATATATCAAATGTGTCTTAGTTTTTGATTTTTGGACACCTTAAATTTAAGAAATTTTTATACCTACATTCTTTTCTTTAAATTTAAGTTAATTTAAATTTGAGATCGAGAGTTTCGATTATAGATGTTCTTATTTGACTTAGTTCAGAAAGGTGGCGCCCTTAGTTCAGAAAGCTACTACCTCCTCTTCTAAACGTAGCCTTAGTTCAGGAGGAAAAAAAAAGGAAAAAAGAAGGCGTAGCCTTGGCCTATGTAGGGATATGTCATATGTGACATGACACCCAAGATCAGTAGTGACTCCCGAGTCCCACACCTATAGCCGGCAAAAGTTGACCCGACCCGAAAAATCCGACGAATACCGACTCGATCCGCCCGAAATCCGATCCGATTTTATCCGAGTAATTAAAAGCCCGAAATCTATCCGACCCGATCCGATACATATCCGATATCCGATATAACCCGAGAAATCATAAGCCCGAAATAAACCCGACCCGACCCGCTATTCACCCTAAACCCGATATAACCCGAAAAACTATAAATCCGAAATGACCCGATCCGATCCATTATTTATCCAAAATCTAATATTATCTGAAAAATTATAAATCTATAAATATTCAACTTGGTACTACCCAAAAATTAACATTAACCCATAACTCAAAATTTTTAAAACTTCATAAACCATGAAATAATATAGATGTGCAACTAATCCATACTAGCACTTACATCAAAATCTAGAAACAATATACTTTCATAAAATTTATATCATTTATGTATATACAAATACAATATCCATTGATACTAATAGAAATAAAAGTAGAGAAAAAAAAAGAATAACACTACTATGCCATTTAAATATTAGTCCACTTCTATTATTCCATCTAGTACCATAAGATAATAGCACCTGCAATATCATAGGAAAGTAGGAAAAATCTAGAGTGAGAATGTTAGTTATTCATTATAAAAAATGAAGATTAATATTTTTTATTACATCAATAGTGTTAAATAGTAAGAAGTCTATATTAGTTGGACTTTTGTCAATAATAGTCATTATTACTTACTTTATTTAATTTTTATCTTATTTAGCTTGATATGATCTAATCAAAATATATAATAAAAAAACTAATATATTGTTATTATTATTTTTTCCATAATTGATATTCATTGATTACTATTATTATTGTTATCATTATTTTTGTATAATAATAATAATAATAATAATAATAATAATTATTATTATTATTATTATTATATTTATTAAAATTATGTTGATATGATGTGATCAATCTCTTTTGAAAATAATATGAGAAGTACAACCTTAGAAGTCTTCATTTGTTATCAATTATCAATAACTATTATAAGTTAATATCATGTAAGGAGCGTATAAGATATAAATATAATATAAACTTAAAATAATACTAGAACTCAATATGACCAAGCTAATAATGGAGTTGAATTATAAGTTATACCTTAACATAAAAAGAAAAGTGATACGATTTGAAAACTTTTAAATTTGAAATGTCAGATACATCTCCAAAGATAAAATAATGATAAAAAATTCTAAGGCCCCAAAACAATTAATATAATAATTCACTTTTAATTGAATAAGATAAATTAAAATAAATGATCTCAAAATAATTAGCTTTTAATAATATCTTGGAATAAAAAGAAAGAAAGAAAATGACACAAGCATGACTCAAATATGAAATGACCTAAATTCAATCTAAATTCGACCCGAAAATATAATAATTGAAACTCAACCAAGCTGGATCCGAACCCGAACCGAAATTAGAACAACCCAAATTTACCCGAATCCGAGTCCATCCGATCTCAACCAGACCCGACCCGAGAGCTTAGAATGACCCGAGATTATTCGATACTGAGTTGATCCGAATCAAACCCGACACAGCCCGACCCGACAAAATGATCCGAAATTATCCGAAACCGATATGACCCGATTATTATGTTACCCGATCCGATAGTGACCCGACCCGCCCGATTGCCAGCTCTACCCACACCCCCTCTTCCATTGTCGTTTGTTGCACTGATGTACCGAAATGGTACTTCGATGTCGTCTCCGTTCGAAAAACGTTTCTTTCTTTTAAAATATTTTTTATTAAAATTTATATTAAAATTATTTAATTAATTTAATTATTAAAAATATTTTTAATGATTAAAATTAATTAATATAGATAATAAATTTAGAACTTTTTTTTAATTTTAGTAGATTTAATATCTTTTTAAGAAAATCTATATATAATATGCATATATATAATTTTATTTAACATTTTTTGACATTTTCATTTTTTAAATTTAAAAAAAATAATGTTTCTTCATTTTTTTTCGGTTCCGTTCCAATCCTCGTACGCTCGTTTGTCATTAGTCACTTGCTACAAATCTCAATCGATTTTAATGCTCAGATGGTGCCCCTTTCTTTTGTCAAATTTACAACTACATGAGGTTATTTTCGGATACTCAAGTCAAAACAGGACCTGCAACCCCTGTAGAAAGTATTAAATAGCTCGCGGGTTTATTTTAAGTCTCTGAAAGTTTGGCGTATATGTATATATATATATATATATAGGCTCATATACAAACTCTTAATTAGATACAATCGTAGGAACACATTTTATCCGTTGGATTGGATAAATAAAGGGTTGAGATTAAAATTTAAAACCCCGTATACAATGAATTGCACGGTGGCATAGTTGTAAATACGGAAGAAATAAAAACAGGCGCACGGTGGCATAGTTGTAAATACGAAAGATATAAAAACAGGTCTTACGACCTGTTTGTTCCGCTGAGCCGAGCCGCAACCCTTACCTCTCTGCCTCTCTACCCGCCCCCCTTCTGTTTCGATCCATACCCATCTGCTCCCCCTTCGCACCCAACCCCCAAAGCCCCTTCGCACCGGTCTCTCCCTCTCCATCGCCCCTGTCTCTCCATCTCTCCATCACCATTTCTGCCTTTGCATCTCTCCGTCGACCTGCTCCTCCCATCTGCTGACAGATCTAGCAAAGTACCCGGCCTCCCTCAATTTCCACTCATCATCCACTCTGACGAGCTTCGTAGACCAGCAAACGGCAGCAAGATCTGCCAGTGCAAGCTCAGCCACTGTTCTCTTCGACCAGACCTCACCTCCTTCATTCTTCAAGCTTCCTTTACCTCCTCTTGACTTCAACCGCACTACACTGCCACACAGGAGACAAGGAGAAGCAGTAGACAGCGGCATCGCGACATCAGCAGGAGCACAACGGTATTCAATTTTATGTTCTTTTTTTATGGTCGGAGGATCAATTAATATGTCCGATCTTAAATAGAGTTCTGTGTTTTGGGAGTAACTGTAGTCAACTCTGATATGTTTGAATGCCAACAATAACAGGCTTAATCAATTGTAGATTTGCTGCGTAACTTAAAATTAGTGATTTCAACGTTTTAGTCAAGAGGTGGTATTTTTTATTCTGTTTTGTTGGTTCTTATATATTTTTTGTAATCATTTTTTTATGGCAATGTTGATACTCTGATTGCCGATGCTAATTGTATGTCGGGAATGTTATGTTCCGTTACGGATGGAATAATTATCAGTGCTGATTGTTTGGTGGCTGTAGGTTAGTATGATTAATTATGTGGATGGATTAATGATGTTGTACGTGACTGGTAATATTGATTGTAATGTTGCTGAAAGTAGTCTGTAATGAATGAAATTTCAGGCTTTGAATTTGGCCTAGAGGATAAGAAAATCAAATGCAGAAACACTGAAGATTTGTGGTTGTGGTGGTGCAAGCAAGGCAGGGAGGGGTGTCCTATTTTGGGAGAGAGGGTTAGGGAGGTTAGTTTGAGGTAGGCAAATTTTGTAGGTTAGTTTGGGAGGGCAGGAACCAATATTTTTTAATTCCTTACTTCAAATTGTAACTAATGTCAATTTTTTATATTTGGATGACAGATTTTGGAATGAAAGATCGGAATTGGATGTAATTTTTTTTCAACTTCATGAAGGTATTGGTCATTTATGCTTTTCGTTGTAGTTTAGATGATAGTGTAAGGTTTCTTTCTAAATTTGTATAAGGTTTAATTTAAGAAATTGTCAAATTTTGAATCATGGAAGATTGTTTTCCTTCTAATATTGTATAACTATATGAATTTATATTTGATTCGTATGTTTATGGTTTACATGGTTTAGGGTTTGGGGTTTGGTGTTTAGGGTTTAGAGGGTTTATGGTTTAGGGTTTAGAGGGTTTAGGATTTATGGTTTAGGGTTTAGAGGGTTTAGGGTTTAGGGTTTAGAGGGTTTAGGATTTATGGTTAGGGTTTAGAGGGTTTAGGGTTTAGGGTTTAGAGGGTTTAGGGTTTAGAGGGTTTAGGGTTTAGGGTTTATAGGGTTTAGGGTTTAGAGGGTTTAGGGTTTAGGGTTTATGGGTTAGGGTTTAGAGGGTTTAGAGGGTTTAGGGATAAGGGTTTAGAGGTTTGGATATTTGGTTTGGATATAGGTTTGGGTTAGTTTTTTGGTTTGGTATTAATGAAATCTTAAATGTTGATTTAATTTTGATCTAATGGTTGAGATTGGTTCTTATGTTTGTATATTAATAAAAGTTTGCATGTGAACCTCACCCTATATATATATATATATATATGATGTGTATAAGACTTGTGCGTAGCTGTTATATAACAAATGACTTTTTACTTCACAGAAAATATTTGTACACCTCTTAAGCCTTCTTTTATTTTTGACCGACTCTTTCTACCGACACATCTATCTTTTTTTCTTCTCTACTATCTGGTGCTCTCTTCGTTCTTGCTGCGAGAAGAATTTTTTCCCCACAGCAACATATTTAAGGTAAGTTTGATTTTTTATTTTTAATTTATAATTTATAATGTATAATTATCTGTAAGTATAATTTTTTTTATTAATTAGATCTAGTAGATGTAAGTAAATATTTTTATTAAGGAGATCGACAAATCTGATTGCTTTCGGCAAAATCTACCGATTCTGCTGCTGTGTTTCGGCAAAATGGACCGAAGGGAAGGGTTTAGTTCGGCTAAATTTGTCAATGTAGGAGGGGTTGCTTCGACAAATTGTGCCGATTCCGGGGGGACGACTTCGGGCACCAACGCCCATCCATGTGAATAAGTTTGTCGCTAGGGTTTCAGTTATAATTATAATTATATTTATTAATAATAATTTGTTAATTATAATTTATCTTAATAATATATTTTGATTATGGTTAATTGATTAATTTTAGAAAATATATTTTTAGACTTATTATACTCTAATATTTGAATTAAATCTAGGTTTTAGTAAATTATCTTTCTATTATAGGATTTTGGTTATTTTTAGGATGTAAAATTATATATATTAATTATAGTTTATTAATAATATTAATTGTACTCTAATATTATAATTAAATATAGGTTTGGTAAATTATATCTTTATTCTATAATTTTGGTTATTTGTAGGATATATAATTATATATATTAATTATGGTTTATTAATTATATTGATTATGCACTAATATTTTAACTAAATATAGGTTCGGTAAATTATCTCTCTATTGTAGGGTATTTGCTATTTTTTGGAAGTGTAATTATATATATTAATTATATTTTATTAATTATAATAATTATACTCTCATAATTTAATTAAATATAGGTTCGGTAAATTATCTCTCTATTCTAGGGTATTGGTTATATATTTGATGTGTAATTATATATATTAATTATGGTTTTTAATTATATTAATTATACTGTCATAATTTAATTAAAGATAGGTTCGCATGTATTATCACTAGGGTTTCAGCTTAATAATTATAATTATATTTATTAATAATAATTTGTTAATTATAATTTATCTTAATAATATATTTTGATTATAGTTAATTGATTAATTTTAGAAAAATATATTTTTTGATTTATTATACTCTAATATTTGAATTAAATCTAGGTTTTAGTAAATTATCTTTCTATTATAGGATTTTGGTTATTTTTAGGATGTAAAATTATATATATTGAATATAGTTTATTAATAATATTAATTTTATTCTAATATTCTAATGAAATATAGGTTTGGTAAATTATATCTCTATTCTATAGTTTTGGTTATTTGTAGGATATATAATTATATATATTAATTATGGTTTATTAATTATATTGATTATGCACTAATATTTTAACTAAATATAGATTCGGTAAATTATCTCTCTATTGTAGGGTATTGACTATTTTTCAGATATGTAATTATTTATATTAATTATGTTTTATTAATTATAATAATTATGTTCTCGTAATTTAATTAAATATAGGTTCGGTAAATTATCTCTCTATTGTAGAGTTTAGGCAATTTGTTAGGATATGTAATTTGTATATATTAACTAAGGTTTATTAATGATATATTTTAATTATGGTTAAGTTGATTAAATATGTTTATTATGTTTATAGATTTGTTAATACTTTGTTAATTATGTTATTGTATTATTTATATATGATTAGATGTTTATTTGATTTATTTATATTTTCATTAAATAGGTTAGATTTGTTTAATATTTTTGTTAAATGTATTTATAATAGATTAAATATGTTTATATTTGAATTATATTTAATTAGTTTTCTAATTTTTATGGAATATATTTGGATAATTCTGGTTGGATTATTGAAAAAATAGATGAGGACATACTATAATTAAGTATACTTTAGTTGTTATATTATACTAAACTCCTACTAGTAAGTAATATAAATATTGTTGATATATTTAATTAATAAAGTAGAGGATTAATGTAAGAGATTGTATTTGAGTTATATGGTTGGGTATACAGATCTCTTTGGCTATCATAATATAGGTTGATATTTATTAATGATATTAATTTCATGTATGTAATTAGGTTTTATTTATATTATCACGTATTATCTTCAATTCATAAACATAATTATAATTGACTTTAGGCATTTATTATTGAAATTCAGATGAGTCGCAGACAAGACAAAGTAGTAGATAGAACCGATGGTTGTCATGTTACTGCTTCTTCGCGACGTAACAGAACTGCTACTGAGCTACTTGCGCCGATGGCTCGTTTGAGAAATTTTGGAAGGAGTATTACCAAAGGATTACGACGAGGTAAGAAATCTGGAGAACAAGAACCGGAAGAAACATCAGAACAACAAGAATATGCAGAAGTTCCCGAAGAACTAAGGTCTAGTCAACAAGATCATAAATTTCCGTCATTTGCAGACTATGCAGGTCGTCCATCATTTGTGGCTGATGTTGGCACTATAGGGTTTGGAGGGTACGTAGGTTTGGGGGTAGGAGGTCCGGGGTTTGGAGGTTTGGGGGTTGGAGGTTCTAGGTATGGAGGTTCTAGGGTTGGAGGTTCTGGGTATGGAGGTTCTGCGGTTGGAGGTTTTGGGGTTGGAGGTTCTGGGTATGGAGGTTCTGCGGTTGGAGGTTTAGGGTACGGAGGTTCCGATTCAGGAGGTTTTCCATTATCTACAGAATATATAGATTTTCTTACCTCACCGGCGCAGCCTACTATGGGAGCATCGTCATCGACTCATATGCGTAATGATGATGATGATGATGATGATGATGAGGAGGAGGAGGAGGAGGAGGAGGAAGAGGAGTAGGAGGAGGAGGAGGAGGAGGAGGAGGAGGAGGAGGAGGATAGAGATCATCATAATAAGGATGCTGGTGATGCTGGTGACACTAGTGAAGATGAAGAGAGTATACAATTAAAGGATGAATGGTACTTGCTTGGACCATGTCCTGGAGGTCCAATAATTCCTGATTTGATTCCTAACTTTGGCGGTCACGTAGCTTTAGATTTGTGGTTAGGAAAGGTAAGTTTATCATATTCATTATTTCTTAATTATTATTTTATATGTAATCAATCATATATATGCATTACATTTGTTTATTGTATTGATTAGGATCGGGGTCATTCCAAGATCCACACAAGGCAGGAGGTTTTAAGAAGTTTTTTAGGAAGCATCAATGATAGGATGTTCGCTCTGATATAACGAACAGGATTATCACACCTTCCATCCTGCACATTTGAGCATGTGAACGTGCCGCTTATTTCAGCATTTATTCAGCGATGGCAACCAGACACTAATATCTTTCATATGTCATGAGGGGAGATGACAATCACTCTTTTAGATGTACATCATATATTAGGGCTACGAGTTGATGGTCATCCATTACATTTGGACATGACAGCGGACACGCATGGGCAAATGATTGGTGTAATGAGTGCCTTATTTGGGATGGAGGTATGCAAGTGAATGAAGTCACTCGAAAGGGTGGGCTTCCATTTAAATGGCTGCAAGAAGTATGTGAATCATACTGGTTAGGGGACGAGAAAAAAGCGATTGGGTATATATTATGGTTGATCGGCTTATCGTTGTTTGTCGATAAGACGATTGATAAAGTTAATCCATACTTTATGATTTTTCTTCAAGATCTTAGCTGGGTTGAAGGTTATGCATGGGGTGCAGCCACACTTGCTTTTTTGTATCGATAACTTGGTATGGCTTCTAGACGCTGCTCAAATGTCTAGATGTATCACTCTATTACAGGTAATTTTATAATCAATATATATATATATACATATATTACATACTCTATATTCGTTATGATGGCTAACAATCGAATATTATGACAGACGTGGATATATGAATACTTTCTGGGGGTTGGAGTGGA
This sequence comes from Tamarix austromongolica, assembly GCA_039764185.1. Lineage (NCBI taxonomy): Eukaryota > Viridiplantae > Streptophyta > Magnoliopsida > Caryophyllales > Tamaricaceae > Tamarix > Tamarix austromongolica. The sequence goes on along the minus strand of CM077809.1, from coordinate 8,780,766 downwards.
AAGATCTAGGTATGATCCAGACCATCCTCGTTGTATGAGGTGGTCTTGTGGCCAGAAATTCGAAAATAAATTGGAGACGCTCGAGTACTTTCGAGCAGAGATTGATGTTATGTCTGCGTCAAAGGTATGCTAAAAACATCATTGAAATTACTTTCCGTGAAAGGTCAATTGGGATCTGTACGGAGTAGCTGATCCATATAGATATTGCCGTATGGCATTCTATCATGGTTGTGTACATTGTTTGGAGAAAGTTGAATCACATATACCAGATAGAGTGACACGACAATTCGGTTATATACAAGTCATCCCTGAGGAGCCCATCAAGCCAACTAGAAACTCATACAGAGGTCATTCCTTCAGTATGTACAAAGTATACTATGCACACATGCTCAGCCAATGGTTCTTGAGGTATGAACATATATTGGACCCGAATGTTTTTAGACCAGCGGTTGAATACCCATGGGATGTGGCCAATGATTATATGGATTGGTATATTCCGAGAACTCATAGATATATATTGGCTACGACGGAAGAATATTTGGCTGAATATGCGAACAATGATCATCATATACCAGCCGAAAAACGTTTGAACAAAGCACGTAAAACTATCCGTCGATCGTATTGGAGGGGAGAGCCAGCTCCAAATTATGAGCAGTTAGTTACATGTATCGAAACCCTTGTGCGTGATTTAGGAGTTACTCCACCTCGGCGTGGCCATTTGTAATGAACTTGATGTATGACCGTATTGTTATGTAAAGACATTAAAATATGTTTGTTAGAATTAATACTAGCTGTTGTTTTTATTTTACCATTGATATATGAGATTTATATGTTAGGTTAGACTATTTGTGTTCAAATTTCATCAAGAGATAACAAAGGAATAAGACACACGGTAGGAATGAACTTCATAATGATGGCAACCATGTTATTATGTCAGCTCACAAAATCTCAGTTTTTAAAAGTCAGCATTTAGCTGAGAATTTAAGGAAAAATAAGGAGGTGCAGTATTTTATAACACAAATAAAGTATTTCATTAATCAATCAATATCTTCCTATCCTTATTCATTAACACCATGTCAAGTGTTTTATTATATATCCATAGTTTAGATCTTCATGATAGAAATTATGATATATTTATTAAAATTAGCACGTACATGTTACAAAGAATGTAAACACAAATAAATAAAGAAAAAATTACAACAATTCTACATTAAAGTTGAGTCCGACGATAAAGGATGAGGGTCTTGTGTGTCATCATGTACCAATGCGTGCCATTGTTCGAATCTTGAAGAATATTGGGTATTCCACGTTGAAACATTGCTATCACGATATCTATTCCAATTTGTATGAATTGGTGGGAGTGGAAAATTTTCTAAAAGATATACCTGTCAAAAAAAATTATTATATTAGCCATCTATGTCGATTTTCTTCCAAAACAGATGAATAGCCAACAAGGGGATTGACATTTAGTTATGAATGTATGTTTTAATTTCATGCGTACATGGTATCCCATGCGTACGATGTATGTAACATCCGCATAAATCATCATCCATACATACATGATCAAGTCTCTGACACTCGTTGTTCACCAACTCCATTGCATATAAAGAAACATGGCCCCTCAAATTGGCATAAAGATCACTTGTAGCAAAATGAGGAGTGTTGAACCAAGACCTCTCCAACGATGCTTTTATCTCATCATGTTGTAATTTGAGGAACGCGTGCATTTGTTTGTGCACTGTATTAAAGCTGCCCCGTGATGTCTCCAGGAACCTTTTTAAAGATCCATGAGCACCTTCAACCCTGTTCATAACAAAAATTTAATTACTTAACTTTATCAATACAAAAGAAGCTAAATCAGCTATACTAAGTGATAAAATATAAATCATACCTATTCGTTGTAAGTTGGTAGATATAAAACATGTCTCCAAAGAATGCAGCAATAGTTTTACGTTTATAGTGTTGTATCCAATTCGTCTTTAGATACAAAATTAGGCTCGGCATGCTTATGTAATCTTCCTCCATTGACAACAGTCGTTCCTCGTATGTTTGTTCGTCCATGGCATCTATCAAAATTTTCCATCGTGACATAAAACCACGTGCAAACGATGAATGACCATAGAGTTTCTTACACTTTTCCTCCATATTCTTATTCACATAAAATCTACATAATAAATGTTTGAAGTAGGAAAAATATGTTCCACAGTTGAAATAAGAGCAAGTTCTCGGTCGGTAATAATGGTGGTTGGAAGCATATATGGATCCATTAAGCTCTTTAATCTCTCAAGTACCCAAAAATAATTTTCCTCCTTCTTAGATGACATGTATGCACATGCAACATTGAAATTCAATTGTGTTGGTGTTAGTCTGACAACTTCAAGTAAGGACATTCCGTATCTATTTGTCTTATACGTGCAATCCATTTGCAAAACAAATGGAAATGCACATAAAATGTTAACAGATACAGGATGTGCGAACGGATTTTCACTTGTATTATGGAATCAAGAATTATCCAACATGATTCATTTGCAAATAAAGAAAAAAATGAAACTTAGTACAAACATGACTTGGGTTGGTAGTGATTTTAATTTATATGATTACATTTGGGCATATTTATATGGAATAAAAAATGCAAGTTATGTCGCTTACTATTTATATTATACTTTATATTTGTTCTTTGAATATAAAATAAAATTACTTGACGCCTCATCCCAACTAGGAAAAGGTTCTTTGAAGATGCTGGTGATAGTGGTGGGACGAATGATAACAAGTGGGGTGTTTTGTATGTGATGGAGCACCAACATCTCTCCTAGTTCCTTGGTGAATACAATTTACATTTCAACACCCTTACACCAATGAAGCACACAAATGATAACCAAATTGTGATCTCCTTATATCAGCATCCCCCACATAGTTAGAGTATGTAAATCCTTCAAGTTCATCTACCTCTAATTCTTATAACCCATACACCAGGCTTATTTCCCAAGTTCCAACTAAATAACTTATAATCTGTTTAACTATCTCACAATATTCCCTCCCTAGATTTCTCATGTACCTGCTAACCATGCTTACCCCATGACACATATCAGGTCTTGTACATATCATTAAGTACATTAGACTTCCAACCTCACTAGTATAAGAAACTCGAGCCATGTCTTTCAATTCACCTGTTGTTTTTGGTTGTTGGTCCTTTGACACCTTAAATTGAGAGGAAGTCGTAGTGGGCACTAGATTTACGTCTAGGGAAACCAAAGTTATCAAGCAACTTCTTCACATACGAACCCTGTGTTATGAATAACTCCCTTCTCTATCAGTTTCTCTGAATTTCCATACCTAAGATTGTCTTAGCTTCTCTTAACTCCTTTATTTCAAACTTAGTCATGAACATGTTTTTTACCTTGCTGATTTCACCCTTAGACCTACTGGCTATCAATATATCATCCACAAATAAAATAAGAGAAACCAATGGCATCCCTTTATTTTATTTATATACACATGGATCAAACATGTATTATTTGTTGTTGATTATGCAATCATGTATTTTAGACGTTTTAAAAGTGTGCGATAGGGTTTTGTATGCAGAAACATGTGTAAGGGTAAAATATTCTTTTGGCATATCTAATAATTTAAATTGCATGATAAATAATTAAATTATTATATGTTAGCATTTTCATGATAAATTAATAATTTAAATGGATTTGATATTAAAATGTATGATAATTTGATAATTATGGGTCTTAGGGGCAATTTGGTCATTTTTTTCCCTAATGCCCCCAAATGTGAATAATTGAGCTTAGGATGACCTTAGTATATTTTTATGATTGACCTTAGTAATTATCCTATTTATGGTTGTCTCAGAATAATTATAAATTAAAGGAAAAATGGATAATTGTGCAATATAGGCTTTCTGTGGTCACCTTGTAAAATACTAATACTCAAAATGGAAGATCTTGAGTTGGGGAATAGTTGCTATCTAGGGATAGCTATCCTAGAGATGATGTAGGAGCCATCGATTTGTTTGGTTTTACTAGTGTGCCGGGCGTGCCCTAATAAGGCCCTAATTAACTCTATAGGTGACCTACGACCCCTATGAAGGGTATCGATACTTAAGAATTAGGTGTCTCATGTGTGGAAGGTAATGTGTAGCCTTGTGCACTAGTATGACCAAAGTGCTAGTATACCTTTAGGTTAGATGGTTGGGAGGGTACCATGATGCCTTAGGCACTGGTATGACTGGTGTACTTTTATATCTTTGGGTTGCTATTGTATCTCCCTCGATTAAATAAAAATGGAAATGACATGATTTGATTTGGAATGATTATTATTGGATTAGTGGATTAGTCGGTAGTAGCCTTTGTGTCTACCTCTTGTAGACTCTACTGGGATTGATGTTGAGATGTGAGTTACACTGTGAAAGTTACAGTTGTTGTGTTGGATTTTGGTTCTATTTATTACTTTAGAGAGCATCTTTGGATGCTTGGTTGATAATTGTTATTATATTCTAAATGAACACATATGAACAATATGTAATTTGGTGATTATTGTCTACCTGTCATGACTATTATATTGTGATTATCTTGTGTATGTTTCGATGTTTATCCCATGTGTTAGTATGATGCCTTTATGGTTATTGGGTTGGGATTTTTCCTAATCACATTTCAGAGAGAATCCCCGGTATGTTCGTGTGGTAAGTTTTTAGTTGTCCCAGATGAATGAATATGAGTAGTGTATGGCCTTGACGACATTTGATTATCTAAATGATTAATGTGTATCAATCCTCGTCTATATATCTAAATGTCTTAAACCATGGAAATTGTTTGCCTTGTATGTGTTTCATGATGGTTTTTCATATTGGTTATGTATAAAAGGGTTATTTAGTACCATAGTACTGACAGGTTCTGTTTTATGGTCCCATGTCTATTTAACAGGTAGTGATGACCCAATAGAAATACTTTAAGGGTTCGCTTCATGGCTTCTAGTGGAAGTTTAAGAGTTAGGACTATCCATTGTTTTCCCCAACACCTTTTGATCCGGATATTTCGTGGACTCTTAATTCCCTTGTTGTTTTCCTTTTATTATATTTTAACTCTTCGCCTGATCTTTTTATACTTATCAGGACAATGTAATATTTGGTGAAATTGCTAGCTTGCCTTGTTTAAATGCTATTTTAAGTAAAGTAGTGATTTAGCCTTAGCACTTAGTGTAAGGATGGTAGAGGATGCTAGACTTATACTGAGTTTGGTAGTAACACCCAATATTTTTGTAATTGACGCTTCCGCAAAACGAAAAATTTTAAGTAGTAAATTTTGGGGGTATTACAATGAGACCACTCCCCCTTATACCCCTCAACAAAATTGAATAGCTGAAAGGAAAAATAGAATGTTAAAAGAAATAATGAATGTTATGTTGTTAAGTTTAGGTATGTTTGATCAAATGTGGGCGGAAGCTGTGTTGTCAGCCTGTTATGTTTTGAATAGAGTTCCTCATAAGAAGCTAGATAAAATACCCAATGAATTGTGGAAAGGTTTTAAACCTAACTTTAAAATCTTAAAAGTTTGTGGGTGTCTAACTAAGGAGGGCTTACCTGATTTTCAAAGAACTAACATGGGAACAAAAACATTTGATCGTGCATATATTGGTTATTCTCATAATAGTACTACATATAGGTTCTTGTGATTAAGTGATAACTCAATATGTGAATCTAGAAATAAAAACCTTTTTTTGAGAATGTGTTCCTTATGAGAAAAAACACATGTGATATTGCTAGTTCTTCGAATGCTCCATCTATACCTTTGTCTATGCCTTATTCATCTGATACGGTAAATGATAATGTGCATGAACCTAGGAGAAGTAAAAGACGAAGGATATAAACTAGCATTGGGCCTGATTTTGTCCTTTCTAGTTGAGAATGATGATCTTGATAGTATAAATTTAGACTTTGTGTATGCTTATTTGATTGAGAATGATCCTAAAACCTATAGAGAAACTGTAACATCTATTGATGTTAGTTTCTGAAAAGAAGCAATTAATAATGAATTGGACTCTACTAAGGCAAATCACACATAGGAAGTAGTGGATTTACCTAGATGATGTGAATCAATTAGATGTAAATGGGTTTTTCGAAAGAAATTGAGAACTGATGGAACTATTGATAAGTTTAAGGTCAGATTGGTAATTATAGGCTACAAACAAAAGAAAGATGTTAACTTTTTTTATGCTTATTCTCCTATGACTAAGATTGTCACTGTATGTTCATTAGTTGTCTTGGCTGCTATCTATGGTCTTATAGTCCATCAAATGGATGTTAAAATTGTATTTTTAAACGGTTACCTTAAAGAAGAAATTTATGTGGATCAACCCGATAGATATGTGGTTGTGGGTCAGGAGAACAAAGTGTGTAAATTGAGAAAGTTATTATAGGGCCTTAAACAAGCTCCTAAACAATGGTATGAAAATTTTGACTAGACCTTAGAGAGCAATGGTTATGTCATAAATGCATCTAATTCATGTGTTTATTGTAAAATTATTAGACATGAATGTGTGATAATATGCTTGTACGTGGATGACATGCTGATTCTTGGCACAAGTTTAACTGTGGTTGATGAGACCAAATTATTTGTATCTTCTCAATTTGAAATGAAACACATATGAGAAGTTGATGAGATTCTTGGTATTAAAATAAGAAAAATCGAGAATTTCTTTTCATTGAATCAGTCACATTATGTTGATAAAATATTAGAAAAGTTTGATTATCATGATGAACTACATGTGAAAACTCTTTATGATCCTAGCACTCATTTGAAAAAGAACAAAGGTTCTAGTGTTTCACAAGAAGAATATGCTAAAATCATTGGTAGTGTGATTTTTCTCATGAACTATACTAGACCTAAAATTGTGTATGCTGTGAGCCGACTAAGTCGGTATACTCATAACCTAGATAGAGATCAGTGGACTGCACTTCATCATTTACTTAGATACCTTAAGAGTACTAAGAATTGGTATTTGCATGTTTGTAAATTTCCTTCTGTGTTAGAAGGATTTACTGATGCTAAATGGATTTCAGATAATGATGAGGTCAGTTCCACCAATGGATATGTTTCACACTGAGAGGATGAGTTGTATCATGGAAGTCTCCTAAGTAGACTTGTGTTTCTCAGTCTATGATGGAGTCCGAGTTTATTTCCCTTGATTTAGTTGGTCAAGAGTCAGAATGGTTGAGGAACCTGCTGGCCAATGTATCATTGTGGAGGAAACCTAATGTGTTGATTTCTTTGCATTGAGATTCACAAGCAACTATTTGTGTTACTAAGAATAATGTGTATAATGGTAAAAAGATACACATTCATGTGAGATACAATTCTATAAGAGAACTATTGAGGAATTGTGTGATCTCCTTAGAGTTTGTCAGATCAGAGAGAAATCTGGTAGATCCTCTTGCTAAGGGTCTAACGAGAACAATTATTCTCAAATTGTCAAGGGGGATGGGACTCAAGCCTTTGAGTTGAGGAAAGTATGGTGGATACTAATTGTGGTCAAATGAAGTCATATTTCTACTCTATTACACTACTTTCTCATCCCTATGGCGTGCGGTAGGGCTATGATGACAGGTTGAGCTTAGACTCTTAATGAGTTCATAGCTCTATTTTCGGGTGGTCCCAGTGAGAAGAAATTGATGAGCTCACTGCTTGATATATATGAGGTTGATCATTCTTATGCTTTTAATGAACCCATATCCTTGTATGGTAGTGCTTGTGAGACGCACTTGATGGATTCACTTAGGTGGACCGTCTTCTATGAAAAACTAAGGTTGTCTTTCTAGAGCACTCATGAGTACCCCAAGTGTACACATGGCCATTAATAGAGCTTGTTTATTATAGAAGAAATCTTATATTCTTAAGATAAGACATGTGTTGTGGGGGTTTCAGTCGAATTCAAGGAAATTCAAGATTTATTCACTCCCTATACACGGTTATTGCCTCATTTCACTAAGTATCAATTCAATCCTTGTGATATTGATACTTAAGTTTTTCATCTTCTTTGCCCAGATTCTTTTTTTTTTCTTTTCTTTTGCCATTGGTGGGGGATTTTTGAAAGCAATGGCAAAATGTAGTTATTACATTTTCCAATATCCCACATTGGTGAGAGAATTGGTTTTGAAGATGTTTATATTCTCACATTTCTAATGGTTTGTTTGAGATAAAAGCTTGGGCTATTTTTATGAGTTGGATTTAGGTTGGACCATGAACCACACGTGTGTGGGTGTGGTTCTTTGATAAGGACAGGCCTGATTACCTTATTTCTTTTAATGATTTTTTTAAAAATGGTTTTCTACAACAGACTTCTTCCTCTTTGTTCCATTTTTCTGGGAAAATCGAGCGTATCTTGCAACGCTATGTTTGTGGAACTGATCCTTTGGGATCGTGGATAGCGGTTAATTCCCATTTTTAACCGCGCATATTATCCATATATATAGGAGGTTTTTTTTGTTCTGGTTTGATATAGACGAATTTCTTCTCCTCAAAACTTTTTCTCTTCGAAAAATACATTTATGATTCTAGGCATTTTTTCTCCGATTTTCATAGCTTTTGGTTTTGAGTGCACTTACAGGAGGCTCGTTGTCGCAACCTTAGGGATGAGGCAGAAAAGGGATTACACCACGGTCCTATCGAATTATCACTTTAGGGCCGCGATCTCGCGTCGCGGCACAACAACTCAATAAGTTGTTCTTTATTTCTAGGTTTCGAATTTATCATTACCTAATTGAATGTGTATTTGTCATTTTTGTCATAATCTTATTTGAGATCCTTATTCATTTTTTTCAATTTTATTTTTGTGTATTTATTTTATAAATATTATGGATATTATTTTATTTCAAAAGCATTAAACACCATTTAAAATGTTGAAGTAACTATTTTAAAATATTTATTTTTCTACTTAGAGAATATTTTTAACAAAAAATATATATTAAGATATATAAAACATAAATGTATTTGTATTTACATAGATTTTTTTTTAAACTAAAAAAATAGCCTAACCCATTTAGAATCCGTTTACTCATTAGACCTGGTGAGTCTAGGTCTAGGTCTAAACTTTTAAGATCCGACAGGTTTGGGTCGGATATGAGACTAGGTAATATAAATGGGTTCGGGTATATGTATTTTCAGACCTAGATTCAAATCCATTTATATTACCTAGTCTCATATCTAATCCATAAACTAGACCCACCGGGTCTAATAGGTAAACGGGTCATAAATGGGGCCAAAAATTTTAATTAATAATTTATATAAATATAAATACATTTATGTTTTATATAGCTTAATATATATTTTTTATTAAAAAAATTCTCCAAGTAGAAAGATAAACATTTTAAAATGGTTACTTTAACTTTTTAAATGGTGTTTTAATGCTTTTGAAATAAAATATGATACATAATATTTATAAAATAAATACACAAAAATAAAATTGAAAAAAATGAATAAGGATCTCAAATAAGATTATGACAAACATAATATTAGTATATATTTATATATGTACACACACACACACACACACACACACAAAATGGGTTTAGTGGGGTGGGTCTAGTTCTAAAACTACCGGACTCAGACCCATACCCATTTAAATATATATGAACCTAGGCTTGAACCAGATCCATCAGGTCAAAAAATTATGGACCCAGACCAACTAAAAATGAGGCGGGTCTAATGGGTTTGGGTCTAGACTAAGACTTATTGCCATCCCTAGTGAGCACCTCGCATTTTTCCCCTTTACCAACATGAACACCTAACATTGTGCTCCCTTTTCCATCATAAAGGCCTCAAGTTATATCCCCTAGCCAGCGTGACTTCTTCACGTAATTTATCCCTCGTCTTTTGCTTCGATTCCTCCTCTTTTGCTTCCTCCTTTGCCTCACCTTTCCTCACTTGCTTTTCCTACTTTTCTAATAGTGAGCTTTTTCTTGGCTTTTAGGTGATCTTTCGATGGTATTGGAGGAAGATACTTTGGGTTTTTTGGTTGTTTAGAGACTGGTAACATTTGGGTAAGAATACATGTCTTAGAATATGGTTCGATGCTACGTGTAAATTGTATGTAATATCATATTAGTATAGTTCTATTTCTTAAAATCATATTATTTGTGTTATTTGATTATCTTGTGGTATCACATTATGAGAGTATGATTGTTATGTAAACTATGAGTTTATGTGTTATTGCTTGTTATAAACCTTACCTTACAACCCTAATATGTTGGTACAATCCATGGTTTTGATAAAATATGGATAGTGGCTAGTAAATATGGTTAAGCACTATCATGATGTAACATGTTGAGAATGAGAAGTTGATAATGTTGGAGTTGGTAGAGTTTTGTGAAATGTTGAGTGGGTTGTTATCTTATAGGTATTTGGATCATTGTATTTTATTTTTATATAGTTATATTTATTTGGGTTATTGTATTTTATTATACAAAAAATTCCATAAATGTATTATTAGCACTATTGTTCACTTCCAACTCATTGTATTTTAATTACTGTGTTTATTTTATTTACTTGATGATGCGGAAACAAAGTTTATTAATGATGATAGATTTCGTTGCTAAAAGATATTCAATAAAAAAATAAAAGAAATTATTTATTCAGGGAAAAAAAAATTTCTCGCTTTATTTATAGCTACGATATATCATCGTTAAATTTTTCTCGCGGCGACTATTTCCCTCCAAATTGGTGGCATGCTGGTATGTTTGTCTCTATAATTTTTCGTTGCAGGTATTTTTCATTGTAGCTACAACAAGTCGTCATTATACCATTTTATTTTTATTTTTAATTTGTAGAAATAAAAAAAAATTGAAAACAAAATTTGAAGTTTATTTTCATTTTTAATTGTATTTGTAATTTTTTTTGTTATTAAAAGTAAAAAAATAGAATTCTTGAAAATATAATATTTTTGTTAAAATATTAAGTAAATAACAAAATAGTAGTATTTCAAATTAATTTATAGTTAATTAGTGTTGTAAGCATCAATAGATGTAATTGTATAGATATGTTTATAATATTTAAAATACTGTTTAAATTGAAAAATAAAAATAATATTTTATGGGGAACTTCATCGACTAAGACTAACCTCACAAGCTTGTTTCTTTATTGTAACCTAAATGTTTTTCCTTAAGATAAACACCAAACACTTCTTACTTGATTAGGAATTATCTTGCACATGTAAGTTGTAGTTTTGTCCTTTAATCTATACCTACTTTCCGTAAGTAACCATTATCACCCCTATTTTGATAAAACTAATCGCTCTAGTGGGGTGTTTCGTCTCAGAAGATTGAATTGGGGTTTAATATATTTTCAAATTTGTTTGAAGGGAATGAAAATAGAAAGGAGAATGAAAAATAAAAATCTCACAATGAAAATGAGATTAAAAAGTTAAAAGATTAAAATAATATATTCAATTTTTCTCTCTCGTACAAGTTTTTTCTTGTGGACTCTCCAAATTATACTATTCAGGCAGACGAGTCAAGAAATAATAGTTTGAATCCAGACATGAATATACAAATATAATAAATAAATAAAATTTTAATTATTTATTCCAATCTCATTTGCATTTTATAATTCTCAGCCTATTTTGACCTAATCGAAACAACCATTTTTTACCCGAACTTCATTTTTCATTGCTCCATCCCGAACGATCCTTGGTCGATTGACCCACCAAACGCATGTAACCCAAATAATGCGGTGAAGTTCACAGCTGACCTTACACCCAAAAAAAATTGTTGAAAAACTACAAGTAGGACTCATATTTGTATTTAATAAATAAATTATATCTAAATAAATATCTATTAATATATTTAAATTTCTATCCATCGGATATTTATTATCTAACAAATAATTCGTTTATTCGTTAACGGATATTATCCAATGGATATATCTATTATCCAACAGATAAATCTATTAAAGATTAAACCAAATAATTTTTTTTGAACTTTAATATTATATACCATAATTATTTTAAAATTAAAGATAATAGTTAATTATATATCAAATAAATAAATACAAATATGATTACCTATTACCTGTATTGGTGTCCGAATTCTGCAGAAATTTTCTTGCATCCTCTATATTTATATGATTATTTATTTAAATATCTATAACAGGAAAGAGTTAGAAGTACGCAAAATCTAAATATCTGTAACAAGAAAGAGTTAGAAGTACGCAAATGTTTACAGGGATTAGGTTTTCTCTTGAACTTTCATGTGTCGACGAAAGGTGGTTGATTTACATTTTAGCAGATTATGGCTGCCGGGACAAGCAATAGGTTTTCGAAGATTTGGTTTATATTGAGGATTTAAGTGCGTTTTCTTCTTTTGGTTTTGATTATCTTCATATGGGACTCAATCTAATTAAAAATTAAAAAAAATGGATATTTAATTTGATAAATATAAATAATATTTTATTCATAGAGTCATACATAATAATAAATAATAAATAATAAATATTAACTCTTTGATAGCCATAATATATTAGTCAAGTGATAACTGTTACAATATATAATTTAATTTAGTAATTAATCTCTAATTAAAAGTTGCACATGTTTCAAGTTCAAAGTTTTAAAATATATTTTAATACTTTTGTTTAATTAAAACAAGACATTCATTCATACGGATAAGAATATGAATTTTGTCCGATTATGTATTGCATTTTGCTATCGTTTTTAGCATACTTTTTTTAAAGCCATACCGATATCACTACTTTCGTCTATTGCATGGTGCTACTATTTTACGCATGCTTACTTAGTAAGATTATATCTTAGTCATGGTGTCATTAATTTTTCATAAAAGCCTAGAATCATATATCATAGGAAGATAATGAGAAAAATAAAAAAAATTATGTACAATTTTAGTAAAAAAATCATGAAATAAATTTTGAGTAAAAATAATTATGAGACTTTTAGTAGAATAACAGTGAAAGAGATGTGTAGCAATGATAAAAAGAAATTCGTACAATACAAATAAAATATTATTTGAAGACTAGAGTAAAATATGAGTTAATAACAATAAAGAAAAAAAAAAGGTGAAAGGTTGGTGCAATAATGGTGAATATCTATAGTTATAAAGATGAAACATCATGAATAATATTTGGAGAATATTCTTTCAATAGTAAAATATGGAGACAACATTGATAAAGTACAAACATATATTAATAATAGTGAAATATAAAAGATAATTATGATAAAATATGATAAGTTGGTTTTATTAGAAAAATTACAACTAACATCAATGACAAATAACAATAACTATGTTGAAATACGAAGGTAACAATAGTGAAATATAAACATAACTCTAGCAAAGCATAATGAAATAGTTATGAAATATAGGTATAGCAATTATAAAAATTAATTTCACGATAAATCAACACAATAAATGAAATATAAATATAATCACAGTGGAATATATAACTATATTTTATACAATATATATATTTTTTAAGTTAGAAGTATATTAATATTAGTCTCTAATTATAGAAAAAATTCTTAAAATGTAATAATAATTTTATTTTCTAAAATAACCATAATTAAAGACAAATTAAATTAAATAAATATACATAGACCAACCAATTATTCCGTACATACAGGATAAACGATGGCACGGCATATCAATTGTCCAACCACCTTACTATTTTCATAATATATATACTCGGATTGCCAAATTGAGTGCACGGTGGTCTCCAACAAAGGCTTGTCCTTTTTAGGAAACTTCATTTTTCTTCTAGATTAGTATAATAATTAATTGTAACGACCGTTCTTTTTCTTTTCTTTTTTTTAATCAAGTATTGACTTTTCTTTTTGCGGTGTTCGTGTCATTTTCACCGCAATATGGGGTACAATATACTGCTAATCAAGAAAAATGTGTAGTCCCTTCCTGAAACTGCATTATTAGCATCAGGATTGTTGCCCTTTTGGGTTAGATTTAAATTGTCCTTATCCGCCCAAATCTTGGACTCGCCCATAGTTGCGTCCTCCCGAAGATGCTCGTCGATATGAACTTTCTTCCTTGTCCTTAGAGGAGAAGATCGTCCCTTAGGGTCACTCGTATTACTAGTGTTAGCCGCGTTATCGGGTGGCGCAGGCGGCAACGCCGATGCCGGGGCTGACGTGAACGAATAGGACTTTCCCTCATTCACGTAGGGTTTTCTCGATTAGCAATATCTTGAACTCATATTTTGTGTATTCTTCTGGTGAGTACATGTATATATATCCCAAAAAATACTACTATATATTATATGCAAGGCTCAAAATTTTAATACTTAAAAATTTAATTATAACAAAATTAATTGGATATTACCACCGCATCTAACATGAAATGAGATATAAATAATGTCTAATTTATGCCGGATGTAAGGCTAAAACTACTCAAACATAAAAATTAAGTGTGATTAACACTTGGTCTAGGTTCAAGACAAAACTAACAAAAATAAAATAAAATAAAGTAGACAAGGGAGCAAATTTAAATACAAAGTAAGAATTTATGTAACACTTGATGTCCCAACAAACAAACTAAAATACAAAACAAATACTACTAGAAGAGATACAAGATAGTCCTAAACAACACTCTATCCAACCCAAGCTACTAATATTGTCAATAAAATCTGTAAGATTAAGACTACTAATCGAATAGCAACACCCTAGAAATAATTTTTTATAACGATTTTAAAAGATTTTTAATAACTGTTTTCAATCATTACTAAACTGTACGTTATTAAACCTTTAATAATGGTTGAAACAACATCATAAAAAATCTAAAAAATTCAGTAAGTTTTGGTCAAAATTCTTGTTTTAATAACGATTGACCTAGAAACAGTTATTAAAATAAACGATTTAATAAAAAAAATTCTAAAAAACTCTAACTAAATTCCAATTAAGCATTAATTACAAATTAAAATAATTAATAATTAGAATTACATGCATGATTTCATAATGATTTTAGGACACAACCGTTATTAAAACATGTATCTTAACATTAAATATGCAATTACACAATAATTAAACCCTAATTAGTATTTAATTCACCTTTGTTAATTAATTGTTTATTCTAAAAATTATTATTAAAACCTAATTTTAATAACGGTTTTGGTTAAAATAGTTATTAAAAATGCTTAAAATATATAATATATTAGGGTTTTAATAACGGTTTAGAAAAGAACTATTATTAAAACTTAATTATAATTTTTTATATAAATTGTGTAGTTTTATTTTAGCCCACATATAGAGTTGTATATTTGAACATTTATCAAATATACAATAAATAAAACAACACCAATTTATGCATATATTTTTTTCAGGAATGAAAATTAGTAGGCATACCACAAGTTGATAGCTCTATACTCCAAAGTCAAAGTTCATAGATCATAAAACTTAACCATATATCAACAACTAATAAACACTTGAATGCACGTATGTGAATCTTCAATTGTATAGAAGAACATAAGACATGTAAGATACAAACAAGAACATGAATGTATATAGATCCCTACTATTGAGTATATGAGTGCACAAAGATGACTCATTCATCTCTAACTTCATCAATTTCATTATCTGTGTATTTCTAACCATATACATATCCATTGATGAAAAGCTACAAATTGATACAAATTGATCATTCAATTAGTAATTAATATTTCATAGATTAATTAATAAAATATTAATGGCTTGGATCTATGTTCACATATTTGTTCTTAAGTATGAGATTCATTTCTCAACAAATATAGCATCCACAATAATTACCGTTTTGTTGTTGTGGACACTATAACATGAATTTAGTTAGCCTGTTGTTCTATTAGATAATAATTAGAATTGAAATAAAATATAAAATGCTTATCTTTGTGCATACCATTACAAACTCGTACTTAAGATTCCTTGGGTCTAACACAACATTTCTGCCTCTACTCATATACATTGTTTATAGTGCCCTAATAAATAAAGTTGGTACAAAATATTGTAACTTTATATACCTCAAAAAATCAAAGCATAATATATGTGTAATGCCCCAAAATATTATTTAATATTAATCACAATTTATTTCTATTATAACTTAACCCATGAAATCATAGCTTAATTATGCTGCTAACATTCAACTTGCAAACCCAAATAAATTCTTGGATAATTTATCCAAACTATTTTATCTTTTTCTATTTTATTTAAAGCCACCCTAAATTGATTATTTTACCCGATTTATTTTTCCTAATAGAATACCCTAAACCCAGATAAAATAATTTTATCCAAAACCTAAATTTAATCCAATTCTAATTATAACCCTAAATTTACCTTATTTTTCCTTTTTTCTTATGTTTCCATTTTGTTTCCTTATTTATTTATTTTCTCTATTTATTTTTCTTCTCCTTTCTTTCCTTCCCGTGACTCCACCTATGTTTCTTTTCTTTCTTTCCCTCCCCTCATTTACTCTACCAACTCAACACACCTCTTCTCTCTCTTTTTTTCCTTTTATTCCTCCTAGGTCGATGTCCCCTTGCACCATCCCAAACACACCTAAACTCCTTGAATTTCCCCTACCGGCGCCCTACATCATCCTCTTTTCCTCTTTTACTCAAACAAGCCCCTACCCTTCTCCCTCATGCATGCCCATTTCCTTCCATTGTTGGTTCCTTCACCATCCCTCTATGCCCAGCTTGCACGCCAACCTCCCCCTCCCCCTCCCCTTCTGCCTTACCCACACCCCATCAAGCCCCCTTCCATCCCTAACTCCCGCTTGCCTAAACCAAACCATTCCCGTCGGTTCCCTCTCCTTCACCCCAACCATGTGTAGGTGCATATATATACACACTGCAATTACCTCCTCTGCCTTTTCCAATCCCTTCCTTTTTTGTTTCTCCCCTGCCTCAGATTTCCTCTTCCCTCACCACAAAAACCATCACACCACTAGCTCCACCTCCCTATCCCTAGTTTCTCTTCCATCCCCCTATCCTACCCATCTCCTCCGTCCATCAAGCTTCCCAACACCAACCACTCCTCCCCATTAGTCTCCCTTCCTTCTGTCATCCCAACTCCAACAACCATCCCCTCTATAACCTTGCCCTTGTCCCAACAACCACACCACCACCCAGCTACCTCTACCCCTAAACCATGACTCCCTCCCCACCACCACTAGCCTCGACCACCATGAACCTCACCCCCAGCCACCACCTCCCGCAACCATTCCCCTTAAAGATCCCTATAATTCTTCCCCTTATGCTTCATGCATCGAGCAATGTGAATGTGTATAAGTATATTTGTACCCATTTTAACATCAAGGGAATTTTGGTGATTTTCTATTTAATAATTATTACTGTTTTATATTGTTAACTATTAATATACTTAATGTGGTATTATTTTTAGGTACAAAAGTTTGATTAATGGAGCCTAATAAATTTTAGTAGTTTACTTGTATTTTGTGCTTTTGTTGGAAATCAGGTAACTCCTATACTTTACTAAAATGTGATATATTTTTTGATAGCACATTAGGATTTTTTTTATATATATGAACTATATTAAGTATGTTCTCTATGTTTTAATTATCTCCCTAAATGTTCTAGCAAGGAATTTGGTAAAAATGGAGAATGTAAATTGTGTAAATTATCACATGTAAGAATGTTGGCTAAAATGGGTCAAATGACAAAAATAAATTACAAATATTATGTATGTCTAATATGATAGGTTGATCATGCTTAGTCATATTTTTAAACATAACTATTGCTATTGTGTGCCCTAGGGGCAATTTGGTTATTTACACATATTTTAATATTTATTCTGGTAAAAAGGCCTGACATGTCTTAATTATTTTTAATTATGGAGATATGTGATTTTATATTTTAGAAATATATCTTTCAGCATTATTATTAGTACTATAAGCCTTAGGAGTATTTTAGTAATTTTAAAGCATATTTTGATTTTTATTCCAACAAGTGTACCTAATATGTTTCATTTGTTGTTGAGTATGGAAATATATATTTTGATGTTTTAGAGTTCATGTTTTAGCATGTATATTATTATTATTATTATTATTATTATTATTATTATTATTATTATATGCCCTAGGGGTATTTAAGTCATTTTAATTGTATCAAGATAATTATTTACATAAGTGTTCCTAATATGTGTTATTTTCTGTGGAGCATAGGAATGTTTAATTTGATGTCCTACAAACAAATGTTAGGATTTTACGTATCGAATTATGTGTAAGGGCAAAATGATCATTTAGTGTATTAAGTAATTTCTTTGTATGTTACGTAATTTAATTATCATGCTTTAGCCTTTTCATGAAAAATTAATAAATAAAATAAAATTAGCATATAAAAGGGATGAAAATGCGGTAATAACGGTCTCAAGGGTATTTTAGTTACTTTTGACCTTAGTGTTAACTTTGACTCAAACTTGGACTACTGACCTTAGAGGTAACGTGAATAATTAAAAATAAAGGGAAAAGTTAAAATGTGGAATTGAAAAATTTTGTACAATATGTGATATTTTGTGATCACCATTTTAAGATATTAATAGTTAAAGTGAAAGACCTCAAGTTTGAGAATGGTTGTTCTCTAGGAATAGCTAGGAGCCCTCAGTTTGTTTAGTTTACTAGTGTGTCTCTAATAAGGCCTTAGTCTACTCTATAGGTGATATATGGGACCTATAGGGGATATTAATACATAATGATTAGGTATTCTAGGTTCTAGGTTCTAGGTTGGGAGGGTATTGTGTTACCTTGTGTGCTAGTATGCGCAAAGAGATTTTAAGCCTCTAAGCTGGATTGTTGGAAGCGTATTGTGATACCTTGTGTGCCAGTATGATTATTCATAGGTCATTAGTGTTTTTTTTGTAAAACAAAAATGACTTCATCTAATTTAGTCATTCTTAATACCAATGATAAGGGCCTTACTATTAAGGATTATGATCGTCATTATAAAGGGTCTATTATATTGCAGCCTGCGTACCCTAGCTCCTCATTTTCCCTCTTCTTCTTTAACTTCTTCTTCTTTTTTTTCTCTATCTTTTATCAATGACAACTTCCCCATTTTTCCTTCTTTTGTTTCATTTTTTAAGGTTTGTTTTTATCTAATTTCTATTTCTCATGTATTTTTTGCTATAAGGTTATCTAATTATGATTTTGTAGTTGTAATCCTGAGTACCACCACGCAACTGCTGAGCACCAACACGCCACCACCGAGCACCACTACTTCGCCTCTGAGCACTACCAAGCCCCCCCTGTATTATTAGTTTGGTATAATTATTAAGTATTTGTTTGTTTTATGTTAATTATTGTATATTGTTTCAATTAAAATAATTTTTGAATTAGATTCTTATAACTAGGGTATGACAAGCTAATTACATATTTTAATTAGATTTTGTATAATTTGATTATTAGATTATTGTAGTTCGGTTTTGTATAATTGATTAATTATATTTTATATAATTGAGTTATTAGATTATTTAGTTAGATTGTGTGTATGATTAGATTATTATATGTAGATGTTACTATACATGTTAGATTAAAAAAATATTAGTTGTTAGAGTATAATAAATATTTTAGTCAATTTTTTATTAATATATATGTTGGGCGATATCTTATTATGTATGTATGCTTTTGAAAGTAACATGTTAGTAGACATTAAAATTGGTGATATATAATGGTTATTTTTTTGGTGAGTTTGTTAAATTTAATTAATATTTGTCACTAAAAAATAATATAAACAATAAAAATTAAACAATCTAATGAAAATTATATAATTTCTAACTTATGGTTGTGTATATATGTAGACATTTTTGATTTAGCTTCATGGAGGGAAAATTCTTCATAGACTATGATTAAATTAGGTCTTGATCGAATGATGGTTAATCAATACAAAGATCGTAAATATGATCATAAAAAGGATTAACAAAAATATAATAATTTAGTCATTAAAATTTTGGCTATCCCTTACAATGGAAATCCCTACTCTATTATGTAATACTCCTAAATTGAGTGGAGTATTTTAAGGATTGACATGGCTACTTATATCAATATGGTATACCATTCTTTTGGTGATTTTTTAGGATAGATGACCCTTCTGAGAAATAAAGGACTTGTATTGATTTGTGGAGCTAGACTATCAATCCAAAAGTACTCCAAGATAGCCCTGTATCTTTTGTGGGACCAAGGCATTATCGGGTGGCTACTAAGTATCTCTTGCATAATCATATCGACTCAAAATATTACAAATGGTATTAGAGTGAAATCGTGATATGAATTCGGATGAGCTAGTCAATCACCTAACAGGATGATTCTTGGAATAAACTGTATTGAGACAGTTAGTGATCGTGATGCAATGATGATGTTGCGTTCTTTGAGTGAGGGTTAATGTAATACCCCCAAATTAAGTGGAGCATTATAAGAATTGATACGACTACTTATATCAACATGATATACCATACTTTTGAAGATTTTGTCCTAAAAACTCCATAGTTAAATGTGCTTATGGTTGAGCAATTTCTAGGATAGGTCCTAAAAAGTTTCAGAAGTTTTCTAAAAATTTTTGAAAAGCGGGTGAGTGAGAATAAAATGTACTAAAAAGACTTGTGTTAATATGTAGGGCCAGACGATTAATTCAAAAGCTTTTCAAGGTAGTCGTGCAACCCTTATGGGACTGGGATACTATCAGGTGACTACCAAGTGGCTCCCGCGTAGTCTTATCGACTTAAGGTGTTACAATTTTATCGACACTTCCTCGTTAAATAGGTGTT
This sequence comes from Tamarix austromongolica, assembly GCA_039764185.1. Classification (NCBI taxonomy): domain Eukaryota; kingdom Viridiplantae; phylum Streptophyta; class Magnoliopsida; order Caryophyllales; family Tamaricaceae; genus Tamarix; species Tamarix austromongolica. The sequence continues at coordinate 8,760,012 of CM077809.1, read as the reverse complement.
TTTTTGTAGGAAACATGTTCAAGGGAAAGTTAGCGCCAAATACTTTGCGACAATAATAATAACACATTGATGACCCCATCGCTGTAATTGTTTCTTTCTTCCAGAAAATTAATTTTATAAATTTTATAAATATAATAAAATTAATTGCAATATGTACAACAACGACTTGTGTCATCAATGTATCCTATCTCTTTCGCTATCAAATTCCATTATTAGTGACATCAGGACCTCGTAATAGACCTCTCTATTACAATGACTCTGGTTATTGTAATAAATATCATCATTGTATCATAATATTGTTGTAGTGATATAATATTTTGAGAGAAATTACTAGTCAACCATTTTTTCATAAAAAAATGATGACTTCCGTTTTTGAATAAAGGGAGTATTATATATTAGTGATCATGAAAGATATGTAATCTGATCCAAATACTTGCAGATTTTGCACTAGAACATGTGTATTTATTTTTACATTTGTGTAGTTTTTCATTCTACATATATAAAAAATATGTATTTTAATTCTGAAAAAAAAATATGTATCATTGTTCTAAAATATGTGATGCACTAGAACATGTGTATTTATTTTTGCATCTGTGTAGTTTTTCCTTCTACATATATAGATAAATAATGCGTATTTTAATTCTAAAAAAAGTATGTATTATTGCTCTAAAAGATGTGTATTTATTTTTACATATGTGTAGTTTTTCCTTCTACATATATAGATAGATAATGAGTATTTTAATTCTAAAAAAAAAAGATGTATTATTGTTCCAAAAGATGTGTACTGTACGTAGTATGTATATTTGATATTCCTTATACATATATAAATAAAAGATGTGTATTCTTATTATATAAAAAATGTATTTATACTTTGAATAATATATATATATATATATATATATATATATATATATATATATATATATATATATATATATATATAGGCTCTAGTACAAACTATTATTTAAAATACAAACGTAGAAACCGTCAATCACTGTTAGATCTAGAAAATTTAAGGGCTAATATTAAAATAAATTTAGATGAGGTATTTACTAAATCTTAACCATTAATCAAATACTAATCTAATGGTTAAGATTGGTTCCTATATATATATATATATATATATATATATATATATATATATTCTTATCTTGAAATATGTGTGTTTATTCTCAAACATTTGTCGTTTTTTGTATAAATAAAAGGGATGTGCATTCATACGATAGGGAACATCTATTAATATCTTTGAGAATGTATCTTTATATCCTTTAATATGTGCATATATATTATAGAAAATGTATATTTATATCCTAGATGATATGTATTTTTATTCTAGAGTGTGCGTATTTATTCTTTGAGATAAATATATTTATATTATAAAATATGTTTACATTGTTGGGAAGTATGTATATTGTTATGAGATATATATATCTTCTCGCACACACGCATGCATATATATAGGGGAAGGGTCACATACAAACTTTCATTAATATACAAACATAAAAACCAATCTCATCCATTAGATCAAAATTTAATCAGCATTCAAGATTTTACTAATACCAAACCAAAACACTAACCCAAACCTATATCCAAACCTCTAAAATCATAGAATATACAAACCCAAAACCCCAAACCCTCTAAACCCAAAACCCTAAACCCTCGAAACCCCAAACCCCAAACCTTCAACCCTCTAAATGCCAAACCCCAAACCCCAAACCCTAAACCCTTTAAAACCCCAACCACAAGCCCTCTACACCCTAAACCCCCAAACCCTCTAAACCCTTAACCCTTAACCATAAATAATAAACCCTCAACCCCAAACCCTCTAACCCCTAAAGCCTCTAAAACCAAAACCCTAAACCCCAAACCCTAAACCCCGAACCCTCTAAACCCTTAACCTAGACCATAAACCCCAAACCCTCTAAACCCTAAAAACCAGACCCAAACCCCAAACCCTAAACCATAAACCCCAAACCTCAAAAACCTAATCCCTAAACCCTAAACCATAAACCTAAACCCTAAACCCAATACCCTCTAAACCGTAAACCGTAAACCCCAAACCCTAAACCATCTAAACCCTAAAACCTAAACCATATAAACCCCAAATCCTAAACCTTAAACCCTAAACCCCAAACCCCAAACCCTAAAACCATCTAAACCCTAAACCCTCTAAACACTAAACCCTAAACCCTTTAAACATTAAACCCTAAACCTTAAAACCCAAAACCCTGAACCTTACACCATAAACCCTCTAAAACCAAAACCCTAAACCCCAAACCCTAAACCCCAAAACCTCTAAACACTAAACCTCAAACCCTCTAAACCCTAAACACAAACCCTATACCCTAAACCCTCTAAACCCTAAACCCTAAACCAAAAACCCTATAAACCCTAAACCCCAAATGCCAAACCCCAAACCCTCTAACCCTAAACCTCAAACCCTATAAACCATAAACACTAAACCTTAAACCCTAAGCCATACAAACCCTAACCCTCTAAACCCCAAACCACAAACCATAACCCCTTAACCTAAACCCTAAACCCTACACACTAAACCCTCTAAACCCTAAACATCCATTTCGTCAACTCTTTTTCCTGGTCATGGATCCAACATGAACTCTTGGAAGCTCTTCTTGCTGTATTTGTTGGAAATGGAGACAATAGAAGACATTGCAAAAAATACTGAGAAAGGATACATGGCTGATTGCCAGTGTTTCTAACCTGTCCATTGGATTTCAAGGATCAAATACAGAAATGAATACAAGTAATGGAACACATCCCAGCAGCAACATGCCTCACAACTTATAGGAAGACAACACACATATATATATAAGAGAAAAATATCAAGAGGTCTAAACATAAGTCCATATAGAAATAATGTAGATCTCAAATCTATTAAAATGTAACAAATCCCAAGAAGAAAGAAATCTTCCAGACTAGTATATCCTTAGTTCAGCATGCATCCAATTTGGTCTAAACACTACCATTACTCTGATTGTTACTAACCACAATAGCATTAATCTGATTATTAATCAGACTAACATACAGCCACCCAAAGACACAACATTACTTTGATTATAACTAATCAGAGTATTGACAATACAACAACAACAGAAAACAATCAACAAACAACAAACATAACTCGGCAAACAACAGAAAAAATAAATGTCAAATACCAACAGAAAACAATAAACAAAGAACAAATATACTCGTCAAACAAAAAAAAAATCAAGCTGATGCTCGATTTTGCAGATAATGGTGAATATCGAACAGGAAACTAATATTCAAACATCAATCGGCAATACTAGCACCATACCAGCATATATTATGCAAAATATACAACAAATTGACAATAATTTCTTCAAAATACCAGACCAATCAGCACAAAAATTAAATCCAAAATGAACAAAATCAGTCGGCAATACCAAAACAATCAGCACAAAAGTCAAATTAAAAATGAACAACTGCACAAGAAAAGCCAAATCACGCAAAAAAACTTACGAATTGGAGGAGAGAGTTTGGAATTATACCGACGGTGTGCACTAAGGTGGCGGTCGTGGAGATTGCGCTGGATTGCTGTGTTGGTTATTCTAGCTGCAGCCATGGTGGAGCTCCTACTCAGGTCACGCTACCGCTGTACTGCGCCAATGGTGATGCTTATCCGCATCCGCCATGTGGCGGTTGAAGTCAAGAGGGGGTAGAGGAAGGTTGAAGAATGGAGGAGGTGAGGTATGGTCGAAGTGAACAGGGGTAGAAATGGCGATAGAGAGAGGGAGACGGGAGGTGCGAAGGGGGGTCGGGTGTTCGGGATAGACAGGCAAAAAGGGGGAAAGATGGAGACCAGGATAAAGAGGCATGCAGGGCGATGCGTTTTCAACCGTCGGATATTTTAGATCAAACGGTTGAAAAACGTTCCTATGTTTGTATAGTAAAAAAGTGCGCATAAGATACCTCTTATATATATATATTTGCTTCTAAAAGATATGTATGCTTACTGAGAAAATTTTGAAAAATAATTCTGACATAATTATTTTATTTCTACCTTTTCATTTCGACATAATCATATCCAACTTAAAAACTACTGTTTGGACATAATCGGAACCCATCTCTCAAAGTTTACGAACAATAGTATTGAATTCCAGTTATTGATGAACTCGGAAAATAATGTGATCATATATAGACGAATTGAAAGATAATGCAAAGGAAAATTATAGTAGAATCTTTCTTTCATTTCAATCGGCATTCCCCGTCGCTCAACGAGAGGATAGCGTATGGAATTGCCGTATTTGACTTTCTATATATATATATATATATATATATATATATATATATATATATAGATATAGATATAGATACATACATACATATATATCCTTAAGTTTAAAAAATTGATCATAGGAGTTTCTAAATTTTATTAATTAAAATACCTATACAAAAATATAATAATAATAATAATTCATTCTATTTGGTTTATATTCGATTCGTATATGTTGATGGTTAAAAAAAAAAAACAGTAGGTTTTTTCATTGAGCTGACAGGATCGGATACTATCGTTATCATAGCTTAAATTAAACGCCCCTTTTTAGTGGGTTTGGTTTGATTGATACTTGTATTATTTTACCAGCTCCGGGCCCCAATTTCCAACGTATCTCAAAAGAAAAATGTACTCATAATTAAGCTTACTTGCTCGACGATATACTGCTACTAATCCAACGTAGCAAAAGAAATAAATACTGGTACTCTGGCAGTGTTCATGAACCTGCCTCCCCTACGCCTCATGCCATAATATTGCCCGCGTACCCTGCACACTAGTCACTCCCCATCATGCTATAAATATACCTTTCTCACTTCCATTTGTTTCTGTACTAAATTTTCTCGAGCACTTCTCCCTTTCATAGCTTTGTTTCCTCCCTCCCTCCCTCCCTCCCTCTCCGACCGCTTCTGCAAGGCATTGCAGCAGGCAATGGAATTTGGCAGCGTTTTACAGTTTGTTGAAAATAAGACCATGCTGGTCATTGGCGGAGCTGGTTTTCTCGCAAAGAGTACGTCCTCTACTTCTGCTACTGCACGCTTTACATCCTTCTTGATTCCCGCCCAGAAACTACCATTCTCTTTTTCCTTCGTTGATTGCTCCTGGGTTCCGATGGGGACTACCGCGTACAATTCCTGTATTAATTTGATCGACTTTAATTGTTATGGATGGTGCAGTATTCGTGGAGAAGGTGCTGAGGGCCCAACCAAATATCAAGAAATTATATCTTCTTCTCAGGGCTGCCGACGACAAGATAGCTGCTCAACGATTGCATACTGACGTAATCATAATATATATATATATATATAATGCACTGTGTTATTGCCATCTCTATTATATACAGCTAGCTAGCTGGCTACTAATATTGTTGTGTCAACTATCAAATTCGAACTTTGTTAGGATCTCTGGTCACTGCTATTAAGACGCAGGGTTCCCCTATTAAATTATGACGTCGCCGATGACGGCGGACTTTATCATTAGTTAATTATGTGTTTTTTTCTGAATTTTTGGGGATGAAGAGCATCTATAATAGGAAGAAAAAAAAAGTCTTTCGATCTCAAATTTTAGGCATCTTAAATTTAAAAAGATGTAAACGTAGAAAATATACTTCAAATTTGAAGTTTTTTTTTTTTTTTTTTTAAATTTGATGTTTCCAAAGTATGGAAACTAAGACACATTAAGTACAATTTTAAGACTGATTTTTATTGTTAAATAGAGATGATAAATTTTTTTTTTATAGATTCAGGGCTCCGTTAGAAATTTTCTATTTGGGTTCGAGTTTAGAGAGAGATTTTGGATATTAAATTTGGGTTCGGGGGTTCTTATCGGAGAATTTTTTTAGGATGAGTTTGGGTCCCAATCTCCAAACCCACCCCAATTTTTTTATGTATATTTTTATATTATTATATATATATATATATTATAATGCTTTATATAGAATATATATTTAAATATATTGTAAAAAAAAAGATCGGGGATGGGGTCGGGTTTCGGGTATTGGATCGGATTTTAAGGTTGGAAAATGACTAGGGATGGGGAATAGTTTGGGGATTGAGTCGGATATGAAAATTTAATCCTCACAAATATCAGGTCGGAGATTTTTCGATAAGAAAATAAAGAGAATTGATGTGGATTCCGGGATGATTTTCATTATTGGGTTCGGGGATGGGGATGGTGTCCCCGTTTCTGACCCTTCCCGTTGCCTTCATTACTGTTAAAGTGTATATAAGGTATTTATTTATTTAAAAAATAGTTATTATTAATAAAATTATTTGTAGAATTATATTTAATGAAATTTAATTATATATGATTATTAATTGACATTTATAGATTAATATAAATTAAAAGTTAAATATTATAAAGTATAAATAATTTGTGATGTAATTGATAAAAGTAATTGATTGGTTTAAATTTAAGATAATTGGATCTAGAGTAGATAGTAAATTTAAGGTAAATTGATAAAAATATAAGATGAAAAAAATAATTAAATAATATAATTGAATATTTTAAGTTTATAAAAAAAAAGACGTAGATGCTCTAATACTCTAATACTATGCTTGATTTAGATATGTTTCAGTAGATAACAACCTCAAATACCCGCGTTAACGTTGCAGGGGGGTATAGTAAAAAAAAATCTGGTTTTCTTAATTTTTGGGAATTAATTTGCAGATCATTGAGAAGGAATTGTTCGGAGTTTTAAAGCAGAAATTGGGCACAAGTTTTGACTCCTTCATATCAGAGAAGGTGGCTGCGGTACCCGGTGATATTTCCGTTGTGGGCTTGGGGATTAAGGATCCTCGATTGGTAGAAGATATGCTGAAAGGGATTGATGTGATAGTCAACTGTGCAGCTACAGTCAACTTTGATGAAAGGTGTGTCATCTAGTAGCCTAGCTATTGAATACTGGTCCTGCCTTGATTACTGTTTTTAAGAATAAATAAATAAAAGCTATACAAAAGCGCAAGATTTTTAATATTAATTTCAAGAACACTAGTTAGTTAAAATGATTTAAAAAAATAAAATAAAGTAGTAGTAGCAGCAGCAGTAGTAGCCGCCTTACGTTTTCGTTCCGAAAATATTTTTTAGTATTAAAAAAAATTATTAATAATTTATATTAATTAATATGGATCCTAATTTTATAATTTTTTTATTTTTCTCTTAATGTTAGTAAATTTATATATATTTTTTAATTTTATTTTGTCATCATTTCTTAAATTTTCAAAAACCGATATTTTTTATATTTTTTTCTTCACTGTGCCCGTACAACATTGGTAGCAAGTTAACATGCATTAATACTAAAAATTAACAAATCTTATCTTTATAATTTTTTGAATATAACCAGGTATGATGTTTCCTTATATCTCAATACGTTTGGAGCGAAGAATGTTTTGGACTTTGCCAAGGGCTGTAGCAACCTGAAGAGCCTCTTACATGTTTCAACAGGTACATAAGTGGGTGGGAGCAATTTCAATTTCTCAGGTACATAAGTGAGTTCTCAGGTACATAAGTGAGTGGGTGGGAGCAATTTCTCAGGTACGTAAGTGGGTGGGAGCAATTTCTCTGATATGACGGGAGCAATTCTAGTAGGTTCATCAAGCATTCAATGTTTTCATTTTTAGTATTTTGATCATATCTTAGCATTCTCTAAAAAAATAAACATGTAGGCATTTTAGCATAACTTTCTTTTAAAGGTAGGTTAGAGTAATTAATGTTTTATCCGAAGTGATTTGTATGGATATTTTTGGGCATATACTTTATAAAAGTAACTTATTTATTCAAAGTTTACGGTATAGAGATTTGGAAATTTTATTTTGAGGGCCAACTAATTCAAACTATTAAAAGTTAAATAATTTATTTGATATTTAGGTTACTTTTAATAGTATCCAATTTACATGTACATATAGATAATATTATTTATACATTGTTTATAATTAGACGTACATACTAACATAATTATATATACATAACTAGTTTATGCACTTTATTTGGTATATTAATTATTTATATATTAATATGTAGGATATGAATAGTTTGACAATTCAATTAATACACAGGAAATTAATAATTGACTGCATATGTTTAGGTAATTAATTAAAAAAATATTTGATTAGAAAATATTTGATTAATACTTTATTAAAATTAGTTGTTCGACTTATGTACAACAAATGAATAGTTATATGTATTTGCTGCACATAGGAGATAAATAGTCGCATTGTATTAATTGATATATGCATGTGAAGTAAATGAATATGCACTTTGGTGTATTAATTATTTATATATTAATATGCAAGAGATGAATAGTCTGACAATTCAATTAATACGCAGGAAATGAATAGTTTTCTGCATATGTTTGGATAATTAATTAAGAAAATATTTGATTAGAAAATATATAGTTAATACTTTATTAAAATTAATTGTTTGACATATGTGCAACAAATGAATAGTTATATACATTTAATGCACATAGGAGATGAATAGTCGTATTGTATTAATAAATAGTTATATTAATTATTCTATCTTATTAATTAGCAATAACAATAATTAGCAATAATGTATGGCAGTAGTAATTTATGATTAGTAATAATGGATAGAGTTTAGGCGGGAACATTTGTCTGTATATTATCTGTTAGACAACTCTATTTTTAGATATATATAGATATTTTATACTTAGAATCAAATAATTTAGAACAATATTAATTCTTGTCAAGTAACCCTTAAAATAATTTTTCCATAGAGATTTCGTATCGTATCAGCTTATATTTCCATTCTTTTTCCCCTTCTAATTAATTCAGCCTATGTATCCGGGGAACGAACCGGTTTGATACCTGAGGCCCCGTATCACTTGGGCGACGCGCTCAACGGGACGTCTGGGTTGGACATTGATATGGAGAAGAAACTTGTGCAAGAAAAATTACAGCAGCTCCAAGCAGAGGGAGCTTCGGATGAGGCCGTCAAATTGGCCATGAAGGACATGGGCTTGGAAAGGTATGTACGCGAATGAGCACACAATCAACTACCGAACTAACTTTTGCCGTCCTTATTATTTCGTCAGGCTTAAGTTCCTTTCCCTTTGCTGTAGATCATAATTAAAATTGTCGGCAATGCTCCCTTCCGTAACAATCGGATCCCCTTTTCTAGATTTGTGTGTGACGTGCATTGTAGCACCCGATATATATTTGTCGATTAAACTCAAAAATTAAGCAATTTTGTAAGCGAACTTTTTCACTGTTCGTTAAAATGAAGAAAAAAAAAGGGATTTTTTTTAATAGTCTACATAAAGCACAATACAAATTTTATTTTTCATTTAAAAAATTTATAGTCAGCACCATGATCCATAGACAAACTAGATCTATTTTTAGATAATAAAGGTTTAAGAAATTGGTTCTACGTTAACCGTAATATCCCCAAATTAATAATGAATAATATATACTTAAAAATGACTGGTAAAATTATTTATATCAACAAGATATGTACTCTTTTCGATAAACCTTATCTTTAACAAATTTTATGGTCAAGTGTGCTTATATAACTTGGAATAATTTAAAAAAAATTCTCATAATGCCTATGAATTGAAAAAAAAAACATGCTTAATAAAACACATATTAATATGTGGGGACATTCATCACTCTAAAAGTACTTCAAGTAATTACGTATGGTCGGACTAACGAGGATGTTGTGTTCTTCGTAGATAGTAGGTAGACCCCAAAACAAAATTGATAAAGCTATCTATATATATAACTTCTTATATATATATATATAAGAAGTTATTTCTATCAATAAATTTTTATATAAAAAAGAAAGACATTATAAAAAAGTTAAAATCTACTTTTTATTTTTATCCTTACTGTTCTTTTATTATTTATACATTAAATAATTTTTATTTTTAAATTAAAAGTATAAGTGTAATTTTAAAATTATTTTTAAAATTTCATTAAAAAATATAAAAAAATAATAGAATAAATTTTTTTTATACACACGAAATATATAACAGGAGAGGACTCTTAAATAAAACTAAAAGATTTTCGTTGCATTGTTGCACAGAGCACGAGTGTACGGGTGGCCAAATGTATACGTATTCACCAAGGCACTAGGAGAGATGTTGCTGCTCCATCACAGGCAAAACACCCCGCTTGTTATCATTCGGCCCACCATTATCACCAGCACCTTCAAAGAACCTTTTCCCGGCTGGGTTGAAGGCGTCAAGTAAGTAATTAATGTAAAGTACTGCTCCGGCCGGCCGGATACAAAGAGCCTATAATATATTGATCGTTTGTTTTCTCGTGATAAATGCAAATATACTTGCATAACATAACTATGTGTGCGTGTGTGTGGGCGCGTAGGACAATTGATAGTTTTGTGGTTGCATTTGGTAAAGGAAAGCTGCAATGCACCCTTGGTGATCCCGACGGCGTATTTGATGCGGTAAGTGGCTACAGAAATCGGTTCCTCCATCTCTTTTTCCGATCGAAAATCTCCGGTCTAGTTGGTAATTTCTTAATTACGGAAATCAATCGCGCGGGTTCGCTTTGTTTCAGATCCCAGCGGATATGGTGGTAAACGCGATGATGGCAGCCATGGTAGCTCGTGGAAACAGAGGATCTGCGGAAGAGACGACGACGATATACACCGTAGGTTCTTCTTTGAGGAATCCTGTCAGGTTCGCCACTCTCGTTGAGGCTGCTTACACATACTTCTCTAGAAACCCATGGATTAACAAGGATGGCAAACCTGTCATTGTTCCTCAATTTAAGTTAATAGGCTCCATGCCTAGCTTCGACCGATACCTCACCTTTCATTATCTCCTACCCTTGCAGGTTTGTTGCCATCCTCGCGTTCGCCTCTCTATATTATTAATCGCTAGTAAATTATTATTATTATTATTATTATGGTTGATCATAGTATGCTACTGAATTAATATTTTTGGTTCACCGTTCACATAACAACCACTATAAACTTATTATTTTAGAGTCGGTATTGACTACTAAATTAAATCTTATTATAAGTTGATAGCTTATTTCCATCTTCTATCCCTCCCGTTGACAAAAATATATCCCGTGAAGATCCAAGTGTGATTAATTAATCTAAAAGGCATGGTTACTACTGCTAAAGATACGTGCATGCTGCCATGCATACCCCTTGACCGCTCGTACTACGTACCACATGCAGGGACTACATCTAGTGAACGCAGCATTCTGCCACTACTTCAAAGGCACGTACACCGAAATGAAGAGGAAGATCAGCCTTGTGCTGCGGTTGACTGATATTTACAGACCCTACGTGTTATTCAAGGGCGTGTAAGTCTCTCACCGATCTCCGTGCATGACATTCAGCCTTAAATTATACGGACCCCTCATACGTGCATATAAATATATACTATAAAATATCTTATCCTTCCCGATCGTCGAGCCTATTTGAATTCACCCGGCCTATGCATTGCGTCATTAATGATCATTCTGATATATTTGCACGACTCATACCTCGCAGCTTCGATGACGCGAACACAGAGAAGCTTCGATTGGCGACGAGAGAGAACAAAGCAGAGGCCGAGGTGTTTTACTTCGAACCCAAAGCGATCAACTGGGATGACTACTTCGTAAACACGCACATTCCGGGCATCGTTAGATACGTGATGAAATGATTATTAAACTCAATCAACCGCCAAAGGAATAAAAAGAATACAACAATAACGAATAATTTGCGGTACTTATATATTCATTGTGTAAGGTTGGCATGGCCAAAACCTACGATGCCCATATGCCGGATGATGTTTGATATTGTGATAAAAAAATTCATTCTTAAAGTGTCAGATGTTTTAATTTCGAATTCTCCCGCCTCCTCTTTTAATATGGTAACACATTATTACGACGTCACCTATATAATCATTCGTAATTAACTTTACTAGCTTTCTTATAAAAAAAAAAAAAAACATAATGACCATGCATGCGTAAAAAATTTCACCTTCTTCTGCAGGGCTGCAGATGAATAAAACCCTTCCTGCTCCGTACGTTCTACTGTCACTGTATTTTCATCATAGTTTAATGCTCCAAGTCCTACTATCATATTATGGGGCTCTCTAATAATGCTTCAAGCACCATCATGCTCCCTCTAACTTGGAGAATCTCGGCAACGTATAGAGGAGGTGTGTACTGTTACATTTATAATAGTAAAGGAGAAGAAAAGGAGTTCATTGGTTGTAGAAAGCAATCTACGCAAAATAAGGAATACAGTCTTTTACCTCTCCTAGAATATCTCACGCGCGGTTATCTATTCATTAGGTAGGTGGATTCTATCATTGGCTACGCGGCAGCTTCAAACATTAAAATAAAATAAAAATAAAAACACTCCCCAATCTTAGTAGTTAATTATACTACGTTACTTATTAGCTGTTCAAATTGATAAGGGATAAAGATTGACTTGTACTTAGCTAATAAACTCCTAGATAATCTAGGAATTAATACCTAGTCTACTCCAGGTGTTTAGCTAGCCTTCATATTATATATTAGTTAGCTATTTATCCTTCACTGTAACTTTATATTTAATATATTCAACAATCACTTTTATGGTATCAAAGCCTTCGATCTAACCCCTATCCAAAACCACCAAACTCCTCATCAAAATGACCAATACCAATCAACAACTGATTATCCCAAACAATCAAGAACCAACAAATCTCCTTGTTCTTGATACAATCAGCAACTCCATCAAACTTACCCCCACCAATTACATTTCCTAGAAAATGCAAGCGGAGGCAACTCTCAGTGGGTATGACCTTCACAAATTTGTTGATGGCTCTTCTCCTTCACCTCCTCTCAATATTACTCAAGATCAAACAATGGTGCCAAAGCCTGCTTATCACACCTGTCTACATCAAGACAAGCTTTTGTTTGGGGGCGCTTGTCGGCACTCTTTCACCAACTCTGGTTCCCCTTATTTATTGTGCTGAAACCACAAAGGATGCTTGGGACATCCTTGTTCAAAATTATGCTTGTCCCACTCGGGGTCATATCAAGCAGATCAAGGATCAACTCAAAAATACCACTCAAGGTACACAATCAATTAATGATTATATGCAAGCTGTCAAGAGGTGTGTTGATGAACTTACTATCCTAGGCAAACCCAAGGATCCAGAAGATATAATTGAGAAGGTACATGATGGAATTTGACGATGCCTATCAATCCATTGTTGATGTAGTCAATGGATGCGAGTCAACCATCTCCTTTGAAGAATTGCATGAGAAGCTCATCAACAAGGAGCTTGTTAGTCGCCAAAAATCTGGCACATCCCACTTTCCTACCACAACCCCTGTTACTAATACCCAACATGCCTATGGTTATTCCTCTTCACTCACAAATCACTCCTCACCAAACCGTACCCACCACTCCTCCACATCCCGTCATCTAAAACCCTTACGTGGTCGTTATCAATGGTGTGGTACTCAAGGCCATGTTGTGTCCCACTGTCCCACTGTCCTACCTTTCGTCATCTATTTCCCCATATCGAATCTCCATCGTATCGCCCTCCTCTCCCCTCTTTGCCTAAACCACAAGCTCATGTTGCTACATTCTATTCTCTATCTACCTCTTGGCATCTCGATAGTGGTGCTTTATATCATGCAACAACCGATCTTACTATTCTCTCTCTTCATGCTTCGTATGATGGTGCAGATGAAATTGTCGTTGGTGATGGCTTTGACCTTCCTATTTCTCACACTGGTTCTGCCTCTATCTCTACTCCCTTTCATTCTTTTTCTCTTTCCCATGTCCTTTGTGTTCCTCATATGAAGTGAAATATTATATCTATATCTCATTTCTGTCGTGATAATCACACATCTATTGAATTCTCCCCCATTGTCTTTTTGTGTGAAGGATCTTCGCATGGGGGCACGACTTCTACAGGGACCAACTAAGGATGGGTTCTATGAGCTATCCTCTTCCTCCTCACCATCTTTCATTGTCTACTCCACCACAAAGGCCAAGACTTCTCATTGGCATCATTATCTTGGCCACCCTTCCTCGGCTATTCTCAAGCATATTGTGTCTCGTTTATCACTTTCCAAGGCTACGTCATTGAATTTTCATTGTAATTTATGCAAATGTAATAAGAGCCATAAGTTCCCATTCTTTGTTTCCACTTTAGTGAGCTCATCTCCACTTGAAGTTGGTCATCTCAGACTTGTGGACATCTCCCATTTATTCATTTGATAATTATAAGTACTATATTATCTTCGTTGACCATTATATCAAATACACCTAGCTTTACCCTCATAAAAAGAAATCTAACACTTATATGGTTTTTGTTCGGTTCAAAGCCTTGGTTGAAAAATTCTTTTAAACAATAAATTTGTACCTTACATTCTGATAGTGGTGGTGAGTATCAAGCTTTATCTTTGTATTTATCAATAAATGACATTTCACATCTTACCTTCCCTCCTCATACACCTAAACATAATGGTTATGCTGAGCGACGTCATTGCCATATAGTCAAAACTGACATTTCTCTTCTATATCATGCTTCCATGCCTTTATCTTATTGGTCTCTTGCATTCACTACAACTCCTTATCTTATAAATAGACTTCCCACTCCCACTCTTGCTCACTCGTCCCCGTACTTCAAAATTTTTGGCCATGCGCCTAATTATGCTAAACTACACACTTTTAGGTGTCTTTATTATCCATGACTTCATTCATATGTCACTCACAAGCTTTAGCCAAGTTCTACTCCCCGTGTATTTGTTGGCTACTTAGCCTTCCAACATGCCTATCACTGTCTTGATCCCACATTCAATCTGATTATTTTAATCCACCGCCACAAACGTCTGCAACCTTCTCTCCACAATCATCTCCTACAGAATCATCCTCCACCTCCCCATCTCCATCTATCTCTACCCCTCCCTCTCACACAACTAATTACCCACCACAACATACCATAGTCACTCGGTTCATGCGCAACATTCATAAGCCCATCCAAAAACTTAACATTTATACCATTGTCCAACCATCTACTCATGAACCCACCTTTATCAAACAGGCTTTGAAAGATCTTTTTGGCGCAATGCCATGAGTGCTGAGTTTAAAGCATTGGTCAGGAATGGAACTTGGGACTTAATTCCCTCTCAGCCTCAACAAAATCTTGTGGGATGTAAATGGGTGTACCATATTAAGTATCTTCCAAATGACCAAGTTGAGTGTCATAAGGCGAGGCTTGTTGCTAAGGGATTTCACCAACGTCCAGGTTTGGACTACATGGATACTTTAAGCCTGGTTATCAAGCCACCCACTATACGTCTTGTTCTTGGTCTTGGTGTCAACCAAGGGTGGACTATTAAACAATTGAACATTAACAACGCCTTCTTACAAGGCACGCTCACCGAAGATGTCTATATGTCTCGACCACTAGGATTTGTTGATAAAGAGTATCCCAATCATATTTTTCATCTTCAGAAGGTTATTTATGGCCTCAAACAAGCTCCACGTGCTTGGTACAATGAGCTTTGTCAATATTTGGTGCAAGTAGGCTTTACCAACTCTTTAGTTGATTCATCCCTTTTCTTTCTCAAAAATTCATCCATCCCTATCTTTCTCCTAGTCTATGTCGATGAAATTGTTGTCACCGGCCTCATTGATGCTGTTGTATCCTCCTTCACTACCAATCTTGCACAATGGTTTTCATTAAAAGATTTAGGTCCCCTCTCGTACTTTCTTAGTGTGGAAGTCACTCCAATTCACTCGGCCTCTTCCTCAGTAAAAAAAAATATATTATAGATCTGCTTGCTCATGCTAATATATCAGATGCTAAGTTTATTGCCACGCCCATGGTTGTCTCTCCCTCGTTGATCTTACACTCATGATCATCTCTCTTTGATCATACATAGTATCACCAACTTGGGGGAAGTCTTAAGTGCTAGTCCCTCGCGTGCCCTGATATAGCTTATGCTATCAACAAGCTCTCCCAGTTTATGCATATACCTACCTCTGATAATTGGTCCGCCCTAAAACGGTTGCTTCGTTATCTGCGTGGTACGGTTGACTACGGCATCACTACTTATCATTCCTCTCCTCTCCAGTTACATGCCTTCTCTGATGTTGATTGGGTAGGGGACAAGGATAATTACCTTTCCACTGGTGCCTGCATTGTTTATTTGGGCCACACACCTATTTTGTGGAGCTCTAAAAAGCAATGAACGATTGCTTGTTCGTCAATGGAAGCTGAATATTGTTCAGTTGCTTCTACTGCAGCTAAGGTCACATGGCTTAAATCTCTTCTTCTGGAGCTTGGGGTTTCTTTATAGCAGCTCCCTGCCATCTACTGTGACAATGTCAATGCTACCCACCTATTCTCGAACCTAGTATTTCATTCTTGCATGAAGCATGTCGCCCTTGATTATCATTTCATTCGTTAACAAGTTCATCAAGGCCTTCTGTGTGTCTCTCATATTGCTGGAGATAATCAGCTTGCTGATCCACTCACCAAACCTTTGTTATGGCATTGATTTCACACCTTTTTATCCAAGATTGGACTTGCTCCTAGATCTTCCATCTTGCGGGGGCATGATAATGGATAAAGATTGACTTGTACTTAGCTAATAAACTCCTAAATAATTAGGAATACCTAGTCTACTCCACATGTTTAGCTAGCCTTAATATTATCTCTTAGTTAGCTATTTTTTAGCTGATTATTAGCTTTATACATTCAGCTTCTATACTATAAAACAACCTGCACTATAACTTTATATTTAATATATTCAACAATCACTTTCACAAATGAGTTGTAACTAAGTGAACAATACAACATCTAAGAACACGACAAGCCAAATCGATCCATGTGTGAGTTAGGTACCCATAATATACTGAGTGAATTGGCCTTTTAAAAATGTTCACAGTAAACATTAAGAGAGTGAGTAATCACATATTGAGCCCTCTAAACTAGTTGTTTTCGGTTTCTAACCGAAGCTTTGATTATTAGGTATAATAAAAACTCGTATGATGGTAATGGGAAAACATTACAAACCATTAAAGCTATATGAACATGTCCCTAAACACCCCTTATATACAGGTATCATTTGGGGTGATGCTATTCAAATGGCGAGCACTCATGATCATAAAGGTTACTTACTAAATATGGTGATTTTAAGAGGGTGGAAGAACAAGGCCAACCTTCTTATATTTGATGGTCGAGCTGTTGGAGGAATTTTAGTTTCAGGGGAAGCCATTTTAGATCAAATAGACACATGCTCATGAATCGAAGATTGTGGCATGGAGGCACACGAGGGATTTATGGAGGGGTTTGTTGGGAAATGTTAATTGCAAAATTAATGGGTGTTATCACCACACTTAGTATAAGTCTAGCATTCTCTACCATTCATATACTAAAGGTTAAGGCTAAAACATTTCTTTACTTAAATAACATTTATAATAAAGGCAAGATAGCAATTTTATTACAAATTACATTGTCGTGATAAATACAAAAAGATCAGGCAAAGAGTTGTAATATAACAAAGAAAAATAGCAAGGGACTTAAGAGTCCATGAAATATCTGGATCAAAAGATGTCGAGGTTGTAATACCCTACTTATATCAATATGGTATACCATCCTTTTGGTGATTCCATCCTAAGAACTCCATAGTTAAGAGTGTTGGTTATGGAGAAATTTTTAAGATGGGTAACCCTCCTGGGAAGTTTCAAAAATTTTATGAAAATTTCTCAAAAAGTGCATGAGTGAGGACAAATCGCACTAAAATAACTCGTATTGATCTATGGGGCCATCCGATCAATTCAAAAGAGATCCAATGTAACCCTGGTGTGGTCATATTGACTTGGGGTGTTACAAATGGTATCAAAGTGAAACCGTAACCGTGAGCTAAACTTGGACGAGTTAGTTAGTCACCTACTGTAATGATTCTTGGGATAAACTTTATTGAGATAGTTAGTGGCTGAGATGCGGCGAGGACATTGCATTCTTTGAGTGGGGGTGAATGAAATACCCTAAATTTAGCGGAGTGTTATAAAGATTGATATGGCTACTTATATCAACATGGTATGCCATCCTTTTGGTGATTTCATCCTAAGAACTCCACGGCTAAATGTACTGTCTGTGGAGCAATTTTTAGGATGGGTAACCCCTCTTGAGAAGTTTTGAAAATTTTCTAAAAATTTATCTAGAAGTGCGTGAGCGAGGAAAAGTGCACTAAAAAGACTCGTGTTGATCTGTGGGGCCAGCCAATCAATCCAAAAGCGCTCCAAGGTATCCCCCGTGTGGTCGTATCAACTTGGGGAGTTACAGGAACGAACACAGGATAGTCCTAACTCTTAACCCTTTACTAAAATCCATCAAGATGAACCTTCAAAGTACTCATGTAGGGTCATCATTGTCCATTAAATAGGCAAGGGATCATGAAACGAGGATTGATATACAATAATCATTTAGATAACCAAATTCCCTCAAAGTCACATACTACTCATATTCATTCATCTGAAACAACGGAACTTACCAAATGAACATTCTAGAAATGCTCTTTGAAGTATGATTAAAACAACTACAACATAGTAACCATAAGGTATCATAACAATACATGGTATAAACATTAAGACATATATGAGATGGTTAAAATATAATAATCACCAAACTGTATACTATTCATGTATTTTCATTTAGAATATAATAACACTTATCAACTAAGCATCCATAGATGCTCCCTAAAGTAATAGTTAGAACCAAACTCCAACACAACCACCATAACCTTCACAACATAACTCACATCTCAACATCAATCCCAACAGAATCCATAACATCACAAGTAAGGCACAAAGGCACAATACCAAACACAAGTACGAAGCTACTACCAAAACCATAGGTAGGCAAGAAGGCTACTATCGGATTACAGGTAGACATAAAGGCTAATACAAAAATCACAGGTAGGCACAAAGGCTACTACCGACCAATCTAATAATCTAATAATAATCATTCCAATCAAGTCATATCATTTTCATTTTTATTTACTTGAGGGGGATACAATAACAACTTGGAGACATAAAAGTACACCAATCATACCGGTGTACAAGGCATCACGATACCCTCCCAACCATCCAACCCAAAAGCATAACAACACTCTGGTCATACTAGTGCATAAGGTTACATAGTACCCTCCTCACCATGGACACCTAATCCTTAAGTATTGATACACCCTATAAGACCCGTAGGTCAATTGTATAGTAGATTAGGACCTTACCGGGACACAATTAACACACCAGAAAACCAAGTAAATTGAGGACTCCTGCCTCATCTCTAGGGTAGATACCCCTAAAGAGAAACCATTCCCAAAATCGAAGTCTTCCACTTTATGTATTAGAATTTTATAAGGTGATCACTGATATCACATAATGCATAATTATTCCCATTTCCACACATATCCATTTTTCCTTTATTTCCAAGTATCCAAGTCAACCCTAAGGTCAACAGTCCAAAACAAGGTCAAATTCAACACTAAAGTCAACCTATTAAAAGTCTAAGGTCATCCTATGTTCAATTATTCACATTTGGGTACATTAGGTTTAAATGACCAAAATGCCCCTAAGACCAATAATTATCGAATTATCATCCATTTAAATACTAAATTTTTTTTATTACTTTGTCATGAAAAGGCTAAAATAAAATAATATAATTACTGATTATGCAATTTCAATTATCATATATGCCAAAAGACCCTTTTGTCCTAACACCTGTTTCTACATACAAAACCCTATTATACACTTTTAAAATGTACAAAACACATGATCGCATAATCAACAATAGATAATACATGTTAGACATGATTTTCAAGATAAATATCATAATACACTAAAAATGACTAAATTGCCCCTAGGGCATACATCCATAATTATTATTTCACAATTATATCTAAGCATGCTCACCCTATTATTTTATACATACTTATCACACAAAATATTTTCTAGTCATTAGAATCATTTTAATCATATTTTCATACCTATAATACTTTACATCAAGTAACATGCTAATTTTACCAATTTTTATGATAATAATTAACACATAATTATATCGTAACAAATCATGCTTAACTTGTTTTCTACACCAAAAACTCTAATGTGTTATCACGCAATATTTATCATTTTAGTAGAGTATAACGGTCACCATATAACAACATACTTAACACAGATAGTACATAAAAATATTGATGTGCTAACATGCAATGGCCGACATTTTAGTAAGGTATAACAGTTACGTGAATTCCAGCAAAAATACAAGTTAGTGGTATACAATTAATATTATAAGGCCCTACTAATCAAATTTTCGTACCTAAAAATAGTACCAAAATTACCGAGTTAATATCTATTAGATAAAATAATAATTATAATATCAAAATATTTATTTTTAAAAAACTACCAAAATACCCTTACATTTAAAATGGATACCATTTTTTTGTTAAAACAAGGATGCCTCACACTACGTATGCAATGTGAGCAGTGCTCACGAAGAAGGGGTTGGGCTTGAGGTTGGTTGGGGTGGTGAAGTGAGTCAAGGGAGATGGAGGCCAATGGGGTGGAGACTGCTTGTGATGATTGGTCGATGGTGGAGGGTGGTGATGGGTTGGCGGTAAAAGGCTACGGGAAAGTCGGTAGGAAGGGTGGCGGTGGCTCGGTGGTGGAGGCTACTGGTTGTTGGTTGTAGTGGAGGGTGGGCTAGATGTGGTGCTGCTTGATGGTGGGTGCAGGCTACAAGGTGGTGATGGTGCTGGCCGCGGTAGTATGGGCTAGCTGTGCTAGGGAAATACCCTAAAAATCTTAATTTTAAGAATTATAGCTAATTAAGGATTTATTATGAAAATTAATTAAATAATTTTTTTATTAAAATAAAAGGGGATTTAATTAGGGAAAATCAAGAAAAAATTAATAAATATTTTAATTAGGAAAATTTTAGGTATTTTAGATAATTAAGTATTTTATTTTTGAAATTTATTAAATAAATTATTTTATTTAAATAAGAGGAAATAAATAGGGCCAAATTGATAGGAATGTTATAAATAATTTAATTGGAGAAAATTAGAGTAATTTGCTAATTAAAATGGAATTTATGGAAAATCTTTCAAAAAATTTAAACTTACCTTAAAAGGAAAATTAAATATTATTTTATTTAAATATTATTATTTTTAAATATCTAAAATAATTTAAATACGAAACCCACCTATTTTTCTCTTTTCTTTTTCCCTTTTCCCTTTTCTTTCTTCCTTTTTCTTTCTTTTCTTTCTTTTTCCTTTTATTTTCCTCTTCTTTTCCCCGACTAGGCCTCCCTTTTTGCAGCTCGTTTCTTTTCCTTCTTTCCTTTTTTCTCATATCGCGGCTCGTTCCTCTTCTTTTCTTCCTTCGGTGCGGCCTAGGCTGAAATGCCTAGTTTTGGCCAATTTTAACCTTCGTCGCCCGGTCGGTTCTCCCTTTCTTTTCATTTCTTTATTTTTCCCAGACCGCCGATCTGCACCCCCTCCTCCTTCTTCTTCCTTCCTTTGCCGTAGACCTACAACTCCGCTACCCCCAGTTCCCTGGTTTTTTGCCGTTGATCACGCCGTCGACCAGCCGTTTCGCTTCTTCCTCTTCCCTACTAACTCGCCGGCCATTTTGACCCAGCTGCACCTCCCCTTTTCTCACACATGATTCCCCTTCCTAGCTTATCACCCTTGCCCCATTTTGAATTTTTCCAGCCTCTATTACCGCCGGTGAACCCTAACTGAGCAGCCCTAAATTATTTTCACTCCTCTCTAACCTTATCCCCCTCCATAACTCTATAAATACCCCTGTAAGCTACCTTGTATCAAACTTTTGATTTCTTACCCAAAAAATTCCCCTTGTGAGCCACTGCCACTTCAGACACCATTGCCACCGCCTTCGGCTAATGCCTCCATCCTCTCTGCCCACCCAACTAATCCATGCACTGCCCTCTAACTAACTACACCTCTGTTGCCCCTCGATTTTTCCTACACAAGCCACTCCGGTTGTGCAAAGTAGCCCCTCGATCAACCCATTCTATCTCATCTGGCACCCTTTGCGCCACCATCCACCACCAATTTCTGCCACTACCACTGCCCCTTTCACCTTCCAAAAACACTTGTAGACCCTCCTCTATCTCCCCCCTACCTTTCTTTTCCCCTTTCTCCCCCTCCTCCTCTCTTTCTCTCCTTCTTCCATTTTCGGCCACCACTGCCGCCGCCATGCACCGCCACCCTCATTCTATTCCTCTCCTTCTAGATAACCATACCCACCTCTACTCCCATCCTCATTCTTTCTATCTTGTTCCTAGCCTTCAAAATTCCCCTTTTCTCCTCTTTTTCCAGCCACTGCCGTGCACCACCCCTGGTGCCGCCTATCACCACCAGCCTAAGGTGGAACCCTAAAACCCTCAACCCTTTTACCCTATTTTTACAAGCTTTATTTATTTTATTTTATTTCTATTAATTTGATTATATTATTATTATTATTATTATTATTATTATTATTATTATTACTATTACTATTATTATTAATGTTACTACTAAAACTATTATTGAGGGTCGAAGCCCTATTCTATTTATTTCAAATTTATTACTACTACTACTACTGCTGCTGCTGCTACTGCTGCTATTACTATTACTATTATTATTATTATTATTATTATTATTATTATTATTATTATTATTATTATTATTATTATTATTATTAATGTTAGTATTATTATTCTATATAAGGTTGAAACCCTATTATGCCTATTTTGAATTTTAGTAGTAGTATTGTAAATATCATGTCTTATTATTATTAATATTTTTATTATAATTAGTGTTTATTATTATTATTATTATTATTATTATTATTATTATTAGTGTTATTATTATTATTTATTAAGTTTGTTATTATTCAATGTAGGGTCGAAGCCCTACTTCATTTTATCTTCGATTATTATCATTACTATTATTATCGTTATGATTATTATTATTTTGCAATATTATTATGGCTATTATTATTATTATTATTATTATTCATATTATTATTATTATTATTATTATTTTGGTGAAGGGTTGAAGCCCTTATCCCACAATTTATTTCAAATCATATTATTATTATTATTATTATTATTATTATTAGTAGTAGTAGTAGTAGTAGTAGTAGTAGTAGTAGTAGTAGTGGTGGTGGTGGTGGTGGTGGTGGTGGTGGTGGTAGTATGATTATTGTTATTGTTATTGTTATTATTTCTAGTATCGCTATTATTATTATTAGGGTAAAGTCTTCGAACCTTATATTATTAACTTTCTTAATATTGCTATTATTTTTTGTATCTTTAGCAAAAATTAGTAATTTGTTAATGTCATTATTATTATTATGTTATTATTTTATCAAAAACCTAGTCTTAGAATAAATTATTAAATAATAGTATTTTTGGTAGGAGGGAATCTAATCTTTAGCTTTTCCCTCATATATAGGTGAGACTATTCAAAGCCCTAAGGAGGCATAGGAGCGTGCTCCAAGACCGGTGTTATTTTAGGTAAGGGTATAACTAAGGCCTTATGAGTGTTTATGTGTCTTATATGCTTTGGATGCCTTATATAGTGTTGTGTTGAGTATTATGTGTTATTAGTTGACTATTGTATGTTGACTATTCTATGTATGGAGCAACCTTATTGTATATGTTAATATGTATATATGGTGCAAAGTTGTGGAATGTGATGTAATGTGGTGTAACCCTTTAGACATGCATGTAAGGATGTTAAATGTGATATTGTGTGGGGGAAAGGATGAAAAAGGAGAGTGGGGAAATAAGTTGACCACAAGGGAATAAGTTGACCAAGGAATGTGAGTTGACCTAAATATTTTAATGATACATGAATGGATGAATAAAAGGGGGTTTTAAATAAAATAAAATAGTGGGATAATTATGGTTTTGCATAGGAGAATCTAGGATTTCGTATGGGAGAATCTATGATTCTACAAGGGAAAATCTAATCTATGGTGTTGTATGGGAGAATCTAATCTATAGTTTTGTATAGGGGAATTGAATCTAGGGTTTTGTATGGATGAATCTAGGGTTTTACGTGGAGGAATCTAGGGTTGCATGGTTTTTTCATGGAGGAATCTAGGGTTGCATGGTTTTTGCATGGAGGAATCTAGGGTTTTGTATGGATGAATCTAGGATTTGCATGGATTAATCTAGGGTTTCACGTGGGAGTTTTAGGGTTTCGCATAAAAAGTTTGAAAGGTTGCATGGGATGTGTAAAGTTTTCATGGGAGTGAAATTTACGTATAGAAAGTTGGTTTAGGGTGTGACGATGGTAATGTAAGTGTTGTTTGGGTGTTTGAACACTTTGGATGAAAAATAGTACATGGAGAAATATAAGGGTACGTAGGAGACCAAGCTACGATTTAGTGTGGACCATTAGGGTTTGGTATGGCTACTTAGGGTTTTTGTGGTAGTACGTGCACTTGGTGATTAAATTATGATGATGAGGATAGAATCTATGGGTTATGATGTGTGGAGTGTTAAAATGATTTGGGTTGCGTAAGATTGAGTAGGACGGTTATAGAGGCCTAAATTAGGGTTTCGGGATAAAATCCTAGAGTAAGGTGTTGAGTGGACTTGGAAGTGTAAGGTAGTGGGCCTTGACCTACATATATAGGATATGGACTTCTAATGTGAGATAGGATATCGGGGAAAGGATGTTGGGACAAGTTGGGAGGTGCATGAGTTTGATGATATGGAGCGAGTCCGTTGGAGGATAGGTGTGGGGAGAGTGAGTCATGCATATCTAGGGTGAACATTCTGAATAAGACACTATAAGACATTGATCATTTAAAGTGGAAGATTGTTGAGTCGGACCCAGACTGGTCCAACGGCGAATAATAGTGGTCAGGCATTATACCTGTGCATTTTTGGTCCATCGGCTATAATAGTAGGGGATTCCGTGCTCAACAAATAGAACATAATTGTGCTAAGACATTGGAAAGACACTAAGTACTTACAATGAAACACCATGAGTGTCGGGGCTAGACCGGTCCACCGACGAATAATAGTGGTCAGGAGCTTTATGCCCTGTATGTTTTTGGTCCACCAACAATAATAGTGGTCAAGAGCTTTATGCCCTGTGTGTTTCCGGTCAAGCGCCAATAATAGTGGTCAGGAGCTTTATACCCTATATGTATCTGGTCCACCAACTATAATAGTGGGGTTCCCGTACTCGCATGGATTTAATAAAAAGCATGGTGTGAAATGATTTCCTATAAGAGATTAATTTAGTAATTAATTCAGACTATAAATGGACCTTTGTGTATTTACTTGAATGATTGTATGCCTTTACGTTATTATGTTGGACTTATTGCTCTTTTTATTCTTTTGCATGGTTTATGTGATTTTATGTGTTGGCCTTAGTGGACCGGTTACCTTACTTAGTACGTAGCGTACTAATCACCCTTTTCATGGGTGTTGCACATTCCCACAAGCAGAAGGCCTTTCTGACTTTGTGTAGGTGGGTGACGTGGTTTTTGATGCCTTCAATGTTCATAAGACATCAGGCATGGCTGAATGATGATTTCGGTCTTGGTTTGATGATTGGAGTGACGTGGTCGGATCTTCTCTTATGTCATTCCATTTATTTATTATATTTCTTTCCTGTATTAGATTTTCTTGAATTAAATATTAATTTTTGTAGACATTATTCCCTCTGAAGAATTTTGATTTCGCACTTTGATTTCTATCTTATGATTGATTATAAACTTTTATGCGTACTCTAATTTCTATGTTATGATCTTTCTAGTTCTTTTTATGAACTCTCAGTTTAAGTTTGAAAATAATCATTTTTAGCTTTAGCACTTGATACTGGAACGGTCGGAGTGAACCGGTCTGGTACTGAGTATGGCAGTAACATCCCTAGAATTTATGGGTTTTAATTTAAGTGCTTCCATTTAAAAAAAATAGTAAATTTTGTGGTGTTACAGCTAGGGGCGAAAGTGATGTAGGGTTGGTGCTGGAAGGGTGTCCGAAGGTGGTTGAGAGAAGTTGTGGCTAGTGTTGTGCGTGTGTATGTATAAAAAATGCAAAGGGAGCACAGGTTGTGTGGCGTGCGATAAGGAGGGAGACAGCGAGAGAGATGTGGGGGAGGGTAGAGTGCACGGTAGAGGGTTATGTGAGGGAGAGGGTAGAAAATATATTTCATATTTTTATTTTAGATTTAGTTTGAGTAAATTTGGACACCAGGTAGAAAAATAATTCAGAAAAAATAATCCTGATTACGATAGGTTTAATGGAACAAAAAAAGATAAAATAATCAAGGATAAATTTTAGGGAATTATTTCGAGTTACGGGTCAACGGTTATTAGTAAAATAATTATGATAAGATTTACAGGTGTAACTAAGATTAAATTTAATAACTTAATTACTTTCAAATTTTAACTTGGTTAAATTTATATCTAAACCATTTTTATAATACAAATAATAATAACGTGTTCAATACTAAACCTCCTAAAATACTCATTACCGCTAATCACACATAATTATTAATTTATAATTAAGGTTTTTAAAAAATGGGGTATTACAGTTTTAATGTCTTTTGATTCATTCTAGTTGTGTTTTGACATACTATACATTGGTAGAGCACGTACATAGATGTTTTGGCTTCAAATTGATCATGAACATATAAGTATGTTTAAATTTTGCATTAAACTATCATAGTTTATATTTGATATATGATCTTAAAATTGAAGTACCTAAGGTAAAGGGGGACAACTATAAGGTTTGGAAGGATAGAGTTCTTATAAATCTTAGGTACTATGACATGGATGAAGCTATTGAGTATCTAAAGCCCATGATAACTGAAGAAAGAACTGATGAGAAATTTTTTACACATGTGCGATGGGTAAAATCCAATCGCTAACTCTACATGTACATAAAGACTAAGATGTATCCATCCATCAGAGGCTCAGTTGATCATCATCAAGATGTCAATGAATTTTTAATATCCATCAATGATAATTCATCCATTCAGACGAGGCCTTTGCTAGTACATTAATAATAAAGTTTTCATCTATGAAGCTCAATACTATCAATGGTGTGTGTGAGCACATCATGAAGATGAGAGACTTAGAATCACAATTCTAGTTTCTATAGGTTGACATGTCTGATGTCTTCTTGGTTCACTTCATCTTGAATATGCTCCCAAAGAAATACACACCATTCAAAGTTACCTACCACACACAAAGGTAGAAATGGCCAATCAATAAATGAATGACCATGCATGTGCAAGAGGAGGATCAACTTTTGAATGATCATGGGGAGATTATTATGATAACAACTAAGGATAAATAAAGGAAGAAAATATTCCAAAAGAATAAAGGTAAAGTACCACTCTAGAGTGAGATAAAGGAACAATATACATGTTTCTTCAGTAAAAAGAAGGGACACATAAAGAAGGATTGCATTAAACACGAAATCTGGCATGCGAAGAAAGGTAGTGTAACCTCTTTATTATGTTTTGAATATCATACCATAGATGTAAATCATAACACTTGGTGGGTTGATTTTGGTTCTACAATCCATGTTTTCAATTCCTTACAGGTTAAGGCAAGGATGAGAAAGCCAGTAGATAATAAATAAAGTATCTTTACCAGTAGTAAGATACGTTAGTCTATTCATGAAATAGGCTCATGTAAGCTAGTTCTCTTTGGTGGTCTTGTATTAATGTTAGAAAATACCTTTTATGTTCCAAGTTTTAGTAGAAACTTGATTTCTATTTCAATAGTTATACCGTTTAAATACTCATTTGTTTTCAAAGATAGCGCATTATTTAAAGGTATTTACTTTGTTGATTTAATGCATGATGATTCAAATGTTATAATGAATTTAGATACTGGTTCAAAAAGATGTGTTATGAATGATGACTCATCAATTATTTGGCTCAACAAATTAGGTCACATCTACATTGAGAGAATAAGAAGATTGGTAAATGATAGAGTACTTAATGCTCTAGATTTTAATAACTTTAGCACTAAGAAAGCCTATAGAGACAGAGAGTACTATAGAAGAAAATAAACAAGAAAGCCTAAGAAAGGTGCCAATAGAAGTTCTCAACTACTTAATATTATACATACTAATATAATAGTCCTAATATGTACTCACACAGTCAAAATACGTCATCTAATTCATTAATGACTACTCATAATACATGTATCTCTACTTACTTAACAATAAGCATGAAGCGTTAAATGCTTTTAAAGTATTCAAAGATTAAGTAGAGAAACAATGTGATAAGTAAATTAAAATTGGGAATCTAATAGAGATGGAGAGTACTATAGAAGGTACATTGAGGATGGATAAGCACTTGGTCCATTTGCAAAGTTTCTTCAAGAGAATTGAATAGTTGCTTAATATACTATGCTTGGTTCATTGGACCAGAATACTTATCTTAGAGAAGAAACCAGGCTTTGTTAGATATGGTG
This sequence comes from Tamarix austromongolica, assembly GCA_039764185.1. Taxonomy (NCBI): domain Eukaryota; kingdom Viridiplantae; phylum Streptophyta; class Magnoliopsida; order Caryophyllales; family Tamaricaceae; genus Tamarix; species Tamarix austromongolica. The sequence continues at coordinate 8,731,523 of CM077809.1, read as the reverse complement.
AGGAGTATGCTTAGTAACTCCAATATTCCTAGATCTTTATGGAATTAAGCATATAGGATGTCAGCATATATTTTAAACCGAGTTACAACCAAAGCAATGTCTAAGACACAATTTGAGCTTTTTAAGGGTTAGAAGTGAAGTTTAAAACATGTATGAGTTTGGGGATGCTTTTTTGAAGTAAGAATTTATAATCCATAAGAAAGGAAGCTTTACTCGATGACCATTAGTGGGTACTTCATTTGATATGCCGAAAGATATAAGGGTTATAGATTCTTTTATTCATCACATAATACAAAATTTATGGAGTCAAGAAATGTTGAATTTCTTGAACATGACTTAATCAGTGGGAGTAATCAAATCAGGAATCCTGTTACTAAACATGCTCATTTAATAGAAGTAGCTTTCACATCATATGACAGAGTGACTTTTGTTTGTCGTGCACTTCTAATTCCACTCATGGTTAAACATAAAATTAATGTGGCTACATAGGATACTAAATAAAATTTGGCAGACCGGGTTGTTCAAGAAATTCCTAAAGTTATTGAACAACCAACTATTAAGCAATCTCCTCTTGAGGATGGTGGGCTACTTTTCAAAAGATCTACTAGGGAAAGAAGGTAAACTATGCCTAGTGAATATTATGTGTACTTACAAGAGTTTGACTCTAACATTTATGCTATTAAAGATCTCAAAACCTTTTCACATGCTATAAGTAGTTTGAAATGAAAGTTATGGTATGATGCCATAAAGGAACAGATGAATTCTATTAACATTAATAAATTTTGGGCCCTATATCATTACTTGATGGGGTTAAGCCTAATCCTATTGGTTGTAAGTGGATCTTTAAGACCAATAGAGACTCATAAGAGAACATTGATAGGTGCAAGGATAGACCAGTTGCTAATGGATTCACTCAGAGAGAGGAAGAGGACAACAAGGAAAGTTTCTCTCCTATATCTACCAAGGATTCCCTACTCATAGTTATGGCATTAGTAGCTCATTTTGATTTTGAGCTACAACAAATGGATGTGAAAATAAAAAATTTAAACGGTGAGCGTAAGGAAGAGATATACATGAAACAATCTAAAGGGATTTCCTCTCATGAAGACAACAATCTTTTGTGCAAGCTTAAGGAAGTCATATATGAATTGAAACAAGCCTCCCAAAAATGGTATATAAAGTTTCATGGTGTCATTTCATCATCTGGATTTGAAGAGAATGCCATAGATTGGTGTACATACATCAAGGTTTGTGTGAGTAAGGGTTTTTTGTTTTGTTTTATATGTAGATGACATTATACTTACATGCATTGATAAAAGGATCCTATATGAGGTGAAACCATTTCTTTCTAACAAATTTGATATAAAGGATATGGGTGATGTATCTTATGTCATTGGCATTAAGATTCACCAAGATTGTAACACTTCCAAAATTAACTATTGAAAATTTTTATTTTAATAAAAGAATTAGCATAAGAAAAATAACAAAACTATAAATTCTGAGGATATTACCGCCACACTTAGTACCAGACTGGTTCACTCCTACCATTTCACTACCATAGGTTAAGGCTGAAAAGGATTATCATCAAACGGTAGTCAATACATAAACCAAGAAATCATAAAAGAACTAAATCAGTCACAATATAGAAATCAGAGTAAGTGTAAAAGAGTTAAAATCCAAAGAGTATGTGATTAAAGTTCCTAAAGAGACAACATACTAAGTAAGGTGACCATGCAGCTAAGGCCAAACATATAAGGCATATAACACAAACGTGATCATATAGACAACATATAATAATAAAAATAATGAAGGCTGAGTTACAGTTTAAATAAACTTATTCTTAAGATCGATGGTCAATATACTCATTTCACACGTACTCTTTAACAATCCATGCGAGTGTGAGAGCCCCACTATTATAGCTCGTGGACCAAAATACATACATGGCAGAACGCTTCTGACCACTATCATTGTCAGTGGACCGGTCTCCAAGGTAGAACGCTCCTGGCCACTATTATTGGCCGATGGACCAGTCTGGCCCCAACTCACGTGGTGTTTTACTTTAATTACTTAGTGTCTTTCCCATATCTTATCATCATTACATTTGGTTTTTTGAGCACAGAATCCCCCACTATTATAGCCAGTGAACCAAAAAACATATAGGGCAAAACACTCCTGGCTACTATTATTTGCCGGTGGACCGATCTAGGCCCAACTCAACAATCTTCCTCTTTAAATGGTTAGCATCTTATTCATGTCTTATTCGATAATTATTTTACCCTTGACATACACGTCACCAACCTTCTACTTCTATTCTCCCAAGAGGGCCCATCCCATATCTCGAGACTTCTATGCCTCTTACTACACCCTGACATCCATTCCTCCTTCCATTTACTCATAACGAAAACCCATCACCTTATGACATCCAAATACACTTACTACCACTCTCTAGGGTTTTCCCTTGAAACCCTAATTGGATCTATGTGGCCTAACCTTCCTCTGACTTATACTACCATTATTTCTTTTATCGACCAACACCTCATCTCATTTAGATTCAACCCAAATCATATCACTTTACTCACCGATTACATATGTGACCGTGAAAACCAAGTTGGCCACTCTAAACCCTAGCACTTTTCTTCCCCCATAATTCACCTCTCCATTCTTCACCTAACATCTCTTCTTTCCCATGGCACCCATAATCATCCCTCATATACTAAGTTTCCACTATTATTCCATATTCCACTCTTCTTCAATTATTTTTACTTTCACATTACCCTCCAATTAGGGTTTCCTCCCAAACCCTAACCAAGTCCCCTATACACCCTTATACCAACCTACGTACTATTTTTCATCCCAAGTCTCCAATCACTCTACCATTCTCACGTTAATTTACTTACGCCAAAAGAAAAAAAATTCATGTAAAGATCATCCCCATTTAGACTCCATCCATCCCATGCAAAGCCTATAAATTTCCCATGCAAGATTCACATCACTCATTTATTTTGATCATAACCTCCTTTTATTTTTCCCTCATAGATCATAAGATAATTGGGTCAACCTCATATTCCCTTTAGTCAAATCACTTCCCATTTTCCCCTTTTTATCTTGTCACCCCATATCATATTATTAATCTTCCTAGCATGCATGTCCTAGAGGATCAAATCATATAACATCATAAGCACAAGATATACGATCATTATACACATGCCATAAGGAATTCACATATGCCTACCTCAACTCCAAGCTATGCTACAAGAAATTAGTCATTATAATCATAAAGTACACAACATGGCATAACACATGGCACACAAGGCACATAACACACACATAGTTGTTCTTAGCCACACCCTTACCTAATAAGACACCGGTTTTGGAGCACGCTCCTATGCCTCATTAGAGTTATGAATTAATTCACCTATCAGAGGGAAATACTATGGGTTAACTTCCCTCTTACAAAAATTACCAGTATTCCTACCTTATCCTTATCATAACCTACTATTAGGGCTAATAATGATAATAGTAGTTTTATAATTAATAGTAGGGTTATTATTCTTAAAGTAGCTAATCATGTTACTACTAATCAAAATAGGTCTTAGTAGCTACAACGGTTTATGTTAAAGTAATTATAGCGATATTCATATTATTAAAGGTAATAGCTTCAATAATAATAGTAGTAGTTGTTGTTATTGTTGTTGTGGTGATAATACTAATAACAACCCAAACCCTAGTAATAATAATAGCAGCATTAGTAATACAAAATTAGTGACCATAATAATAATAATAATAATAATAATAATAATAATAATAATAATAATAATAATAATAATAATGCTAGTAGTGACAGTAATGTTAGTGATATATGTAATATTAACAGTAATGACAAAGTAATAATAACAACAACAACAACAATATTATTATTATTATTATTAGTTCCAATATCAAGAATAATGCTAACAAGGGTCTTAATAATCATAATAGTAGTAGCCTTAGTAATAATATGGTCAAGTATAATAATAGTGATAGTAATAGTAATAATAATAACAACAACAACAACAACAACAACAAAAACAATAATAATAATAATGTTAAGAATAATACTAATAATAATAATCAAAATGGTAATAGTAATATAAGGATTCAAATATTTACAATAATAATAAAAGTGATAATGTGCCAAAGTTAGTGTTAATAACAACACCACCACCAACAACAACAACAACAACAATAATAATAATCATGATGATGATGATAATGATAGTAAAAATAATGATAATCCTAATAAGAATAAGGTTGTCGATCATTAACAATAATAAAAATATTAGTTAGAATAATTTTGAAGTTAGGTTAAATAATAATAATGATAAAGGTGATAATAATCGTAACATAATACTAATAATGATGATGATGATGATGATGATAATACTATTAATACTACTAAAAATTGCTAACATTTGTGTAAAAAGGGTTCAATGGTTGGGGAGGTTAGAGTACCACCTAGGGACGATGGCGGCATCGACAGTGGTGGTGGAGGGAGAAGAGAGATGGAGAGATGGTTGTAAAGGCTAGGAGAGAGGGAATGAGGGGGTGATTGAGGTGGTGGTGGGTGCCTCAGGTGGAGAGGGTTGGAATGGAGGTGGTGGTGCAACCAAAGGGGGCAGCGCAAGGCAGTGAGTGTGGTGGCCAAAGGTGGTGGAGGGAGGAAAAGGGAGAAGGAGAGAGAGGTAGGAAAAAAGGGAGGTTTGCAGAAGTAGAGGAAGCTCCCTGTTTATTCTAGAGGGTAGAGGGGGTGTTTGTTGTGGCGAAATCGACGGCGGACAGTGGTGTGAAGGGTGGCGATCGGGCTGATCGGGAGGGGGACTTTGCACGACTGGAGTGGCTCGTGCAGGGTGAATCAAGGGTGGTGAAGGGTGTTTTTTGGTGGAGGGTGATGCAGGGAGTGGTTTGGTAGGTGGCTCGAGCAACGACGCTGGGCTGTAATGGCGAGGCGTTCGTCTGATCGGGAGGTGGCACAAAGGAGGGTTGTTTGGGCTCCAAATCAAAGGGGCTTGATTATAGCTATTTATGGGATATTTATAGGTAGAATGTTGGGGAAAATGAAATAAGGGAAAAAGGACAAAAGGGGGAAGGTGAGGCAGGACCACCAGCAGGCAATGGCAAGCCGACGCAGGTTTGCCATGGCAGGACGGGTTGGTGGTCGGGGAGAGAAAAGGAAAGGGCAAGCGTGCTTGAGGAGGGAGAAGGATGGTTGGGTCAAAAATGGGAAAGAAAACGATGGGCGAGAGAGGGAAAGGATGGGATGGTAGGCGATTGGTGGTTGTCGGCGAGAATTGGGCTGCAAATCGGGGTTGCAAGTCGCGTAGGGGGGGAAGAAGAAGAAAGGGATGGACCAGTCGGTTCGGGGAGGAAAGAAAAGAAAAAGGAGAGAGCCGGCCAAGCGGGATACAGGGACGGAGAAAGGAGTGTGTGCTAGTCTGGGCCGCACCAAAGGAGAATGGGAAGGAAGGAAAATTGGGTTGTAAGGGGCTAGCCCAATCGGGGAAGAAGGGGAAAAAATAAATAAGAGAAGGAGAGAAAATAAAGAAAAAGGAAAAGAAAGGAAAAAGGAAAAAATAAAAGGGAAAAGGAGAAATGATGGGTTGGTTGGGTGTTTAGGATATTTTGGCATTTTTTTATTGTTTAAAATAATAATATTTAGAAAAATAATGATTAAATTCCTTTTTAGATTAATTTGGGCTATTTTGAATAAAATTTTCCAAATTTCATTTTAATTAGAAAAACACCCAAATTTTTCCTAATTAAATTTTTTTATTATTTTCCTCTTGATTTGCCTTAATTAATCCCCTTTATTTTAAAAAAATAATTTATTTAATTAATTTTTCTAATAAATTCTTATTTAGCCATAATTTCCTAAATTAGAATTTTAGGTTATTTCAGAGATAGAGATAGATCCTAAGGGATAATAATACTATCTCAAGAAGTATGTATCAATAAGGTATTAGAAAGATACAAGATGATATTTTATACACCATAGTGGATCCTATTGTCAAGGGTGACATACTACAGCTAAGTTCATGTCCTGAAAAATGGCTTAGAGAGATGTCAAATGAAGAACATGCCATATGATTATGCAGTTGGAAGCCTTATGTATGCTTAAGTTTGCACATGACCTGACATTACATATATTATTGGGTATTGGGACGTTAAGAGAGTAATCCAAGAGTTGACCACTGTAAAGCTGCAAAGAAAGTTATAAGCATCTAAAGGGAACCAAGGACTATATGATCATGTATCGTCATGTTGAGGATTTGGAGGTAGTTTTTTATTCGAATGAAAACTTTGTTGGTTGTGTATATTCACACAAATCTACTTATATATTCATTTTCCTACTAGCCAGTGGAGCAATATCCTAGAAATGTAAAAAAGTAGGATTATATAGCCACTTCTACAATGGAATTAGAACTCATCTCACAATTTGAAGCCACAAAGCATTGTCTGTGGCTAAGAAATTTCATATATGGTCTTAGAATAGTGGATTATATTTCTAGACCTTTGATGCTTAAGTGCGACAATTCAGCTGTCATCTTTATCTTGAGAAACAACAAAAGTGGTAGTCATGAAAATGATATATTCATCAAGTACATGAAGATAAATGAATGTGTCTTAAAAGGATAAGTGGTCTTGAAACATATAGTTGTTGATTGTATGTTAGTTGATCATTTAACTATGGGCATGCTACCAAGCAATTTTAAGAATCAAGAATTTAATATGGGTGTTGGACCCTCTATGTGATTATATTGTTATGATACATAATGATGTTTTTAACAAAGCTGTGTTTGTTTTTCATTTGGTTTAATCATAAAGTTCATGTTTTGGGTGAAATTAGTACAATATAATACATGGAAGATAACTTTTGAAATGTTAACAGCTTGTTGCCATGATTTGTGTATCATTTTCATCATTTAGTTTATACTAACATAAGGATACCATATTTAGAAGCTAATTTATATGGACCAAGTGAGAGAATATTAATATATGTTAGTTTTATAAAAAAAATTATATAATTTTTTAACTAAAGTGTTTTATATATATACACACATTAACACATGGTGTGGTTTATATTAAATTAGATATAAAGACTTTGGTCATAAAGTTTATATTAAATGGTAATATGCCAGTAATTAAGGCTAACTTTAATCTCTCTATCTAATTCTTGATGATAGAATTAGAATTAAGTAACTTTGAATACAAGTATGTGTGTGCTATATGATAAGGAAATAAAGGACATAATAAATTAATTATTTAATTAATTTATCTCAAAGTTTTACTTTTGAAATGAGGAGGGAAAATAAAAATTTGGTTATAATAACTAACCATCTGCTTTTGCACATGAGGTGTTACAAAAGATGAGAGTGAAAAAATGTTCTTAAAATATAAAGCAAAATTAGAAAATTGGTTAGACTATAAGATTAAGAGGCTTACGTCTGATAGAGGTGGTGAATATGAAACTAGTTACCAGAAGGAATTTTTGTGATAATCATAGTATTATAAATGAGACAAGTGTCCTATACCCTACAAAAAATGGCATAAATGAAAGGAAAATAAATACTTTAACAAAATGATGAATGCTAAGCTTTTGAATTCTAGTAAGACTAGTATGTCTGACCATATGTGGGGGGAAGTGGTTTTATCTACTTGTTACATTTTGAACCATGTCCCTCATAACAGTCTAGATAAAATGCTCTATGAACTATGGAAAGGTTTTTCACCTAACCTAAAAATTTTAAAAGTGTGGGGGTGATTAGCAAATGTTGGATTACTAGATTTTAGAAGGACTAATGTGAAAATTAAAATGTTTTATTATGCATTTATTTGTTATGCCAAGAACAATTTTGCTTATACATTGTTATCCTTAAGTGATAATTTAATTTGTGAATCAAGGAATGTAGATTTCTTTGAAAATATGTTTCCCATGAAAAAAATGTATGTGGTATAGCTAGTTAGTTCTTCTAATGTTGGTCATGTGCTTTTTTACTTGGTCTTCTTCCTCTGTTGTTGTAAATTATGATGTTATTGTTTAGCCTAAGAGAAATAAAAAGCATAGGATAGAAACTAGTTTTGGATCTAATTTTGCGTATGCCTTTCTTATTAATAATTATGATATAGATAAGATTAGTGAGGACTTTGTGTCTACCTTTTTGATTGAAGAATATTCTAAATCATATAGTGAAGTAGTAACCTTGATTGATGCTAGTTTTTAGAAATAAACAATTAAAAAATGAATTAGATTCAATTATACCTAATCACAATCTGGATTTATTTTATTTTCCTAGATGTTATAAACCGAATAGATGGAAATAGATCATCGATAAGTTAAAGGCTTGTTTGGTATCTCTACACTTTAAACAAAAGAACGATGTCGGCTCTTTTAATACTTATCCTCTTATGACTAAGATTGTCACTATGCATTCTTTGTTTGCTTTGGTAGTTATCCATGGACTTGTAGTTCCTCAAATAGATGTTAAGGCTGCATTTTTAAATTGTGATCTTAAAAAAGAAATTTATGTGGAACAACCCGAGGATTGTTTGGTTAAGGGTCAGGAAAAAAAGTGTGTAGATTGATAAAGTCCTTATATGGCCTTAAAAAAGCTCCTAAAAATGGTATGAAAATTTTCACCAAACTTTAGTGAGTGATGGTTATATTGTAAATTCATCTAATTCTTATGTTTACTCTAAGATGTTTTGATGTGACCTGTTAATTACATGTATGTATGTTGATGACATGATGATTATTATCACTAATGTGATTGTGGTCAATATGACAAAATCATTTTTGTTTTCACTTTGATATGAAAGATTTAGGGGAAGCCGATGTAATTCTTTGTATTAAAATGAGAAAAACTAAGAATGAATTCTCTTTAAATCAACCACACCATGTTGATACTAAAAAAGCTTGATTGTCATGATGAAATGCTTGTGAAAAATTCCTATGACCCTAGAATGAATCTTAAAAATAACTAAGATCATGTTATTTTACAAGAAGAATATGTTAAAGTCATAGGTAGTGTAATGTTTCTCACAAACTATATCAAAGCTAACATAACCTATGCTATGAGTAGACTTACTATGTATATTCACAACCCAACTAGTGATCACTAGATTTCCTTTCATCATTTGCTTAGATATGTAAAGGGTAATAATAGGGTATGAAAGGTAGGTGTTTGCATATTTGTAAAGTTCATATAATGTTTTAAGGATTTACATATGCTACCTGGGTTTTTGATAATGAATATTTCAATTCCACTAGTGGTTACATGTTTACCCTAGGAGGAGGAGTTGTGTCATGGAAGTTTTCTAAGCAAACTTGCATTGCTGACTTGACCATGGAGTCTGAGTTTATTGCTCTTGAGTTGGTAGGTTAGAAGGCAAAGTGGTTCAAGAACTTATTGGTCGATGTACCTCTATGGATGAAACCACGTGACCAGTTTCCCTATATTGTGATTCAAAAACATGTGTTGCCAAGAACACTATATATAATGAAAAGAGGAGACATTTTAGCATTAGACATAGCTGTGTAAGATAATTGTTGAGGAACGGTGTAATATCTTTGGATTTCTTTAGATCTAAGAGGAACTTGGTAAATCTTCTCACAAAGGGTTTGAAGGGTTAAACCTTTGAGTTGAGGAAAGTATTTTAGATACCACATGCGGTAAAATAAATCCATATGATAACTTTGTTGCACTAAATCACCATCTATATGATGTGCGGTAGTGCATGGTGATAGGTTGAGCTTATGATTATAATGAGTTCATAACTTGATTGTTGGGTGATCCTTATGAGACATACTTGATGAACTCACCACTTGATATATACAAGGTTGGGCATACTCATGCTCTTAATGGGTCCATAGTTAAATCTAGTGATGCTTGTGAGATGTACTTGATGGATTCACATAGGTGAGTATAAAGGTAGGGTCTCCTTCTATGAAAGACAAAGTTTAATAACCCATAAAATTTTCTTAACCAAATACCGTGTTATTAGCATCCTAATTTGATTCTAATGTTGAAAAAAATTAGACTTAACCCAATTTCTTAATTCCAAAACTTTAACCGGAACCTAAACCTTAACTCAGATAAAACATAGTTCATAAACCAAAATCAAAACTTGCTAAATCCAAAATTTATTAAACTAACCCCTAAATATTTTCTCTTTTTCCCTTTTCTTTCTCCTTTTATTTTCTTTCTCTTCCTTCTCCCGTCAACCTTAGCTGCAAAGTTTGATTTTGCTACAAATTGACTACTCTTGTAATTGTAACTTGCACCATCTCCCATCATCTCCTCTGATCCATTCATCACCCATTAGCCATTTTCTCCTCTTCTCAAGCTGCCCAACCTACACACCCCATTCCCCATATCATTTTCCTTCTCATGCAACACAAACACAACCATCACCACCCTCACCCTACGGCTACTACCCTACGCCTCACCCTCCTCTACGACCATCAACATCATCATCGTCATCATACAGGTGCAACATCACCATCATTATTGTCGCTTGTCCATCCCCCTTGCATTTTTTCATTCGCGTGCCCATGTCCATATATATAACACTCATGTTCCCTTCTCTTTTGTTTGCCTTAACTTCTACCCATTTTGTGTCCCAAAATACTACTTGTGCCTCCTCTTCCTTCTCCTTTCTTCTTTCTCTTTTCTGCTCAATCTTCCTCCTTTACGTCCTCTATTTTTAGCATGTAAACCACTCATTTCTACACAGTACACCACCACAACCACCACTTGTCTCCCAATGCTAGTGGATCGACCACCCAAGGTCACCCCAACCTTCTCCAACACCATCGCCAACCTTCGCTGCTAACCACCACCTCTTATCCCTTCTTCTTTCTCTTTTCTGTTGCATTTTTACAAAAAGCATAGCCATGCAACACAAATTTCCTATCGCACACCCATGCAACCCAGCATAGGCTCGTGCACCCTCGCACTCCCGCTCACTACCCAAACGCACGCTCATGCACATCTATTTAACTTGCGACCTATTTGCCTAATGATTGAGCACAGCCATGCCACTTTGTACCACCTAGCCATGCATGATTCTTCCTTTCAGTCTACGTGTGCACCGCCTCTAGCGCAGTCGTGCAACCCCATTTTCGGCCCTACACCCCTATTTTTACCCCCAAATCTTATCCAAACATGGCTAAATTTTTGCCATAGCTCCACCACGCATTCCTGTACACATCCACACATACCAAGATTCTATTTTACTACATTTATTTATTTATTTACCCTCTTTACTTTAATTTCTCCTTCAGTTAAACTCTTAAGCCTAACCATTGATTTTGTTGTTTTTCATAGATGGTATTTCAGTAGCTTCGGAGGAGGGAGTATAGTATTTGCTTTCTTAGAGCCCGGTGTCCTTTGTTGGCAAAGATATTATTTGATGTTTAGGGTTTTTGTGTCATTTGCTTGTATGGTTATGTGAGTTTCATGATATTGTTGATGCATGCTCTAATATATCTTTGTTATGATATTCTATGATGATATTGTGATAGTATATGTATTATGGTATTGAAAGAAAGTATGAATGGGTAAGAATTACCATTATGATTTTGTTGTGATAATGCCATAATTGTGGAAATATATCTTATGATATAAAATATGGGCTTAATGAGCTTTGATAAATGGACATAAGTACTTTTAAGAGTTATGATGATAATTGGTGGACTTAAAAAATAATGTGAGGAAGGTACAAGATTTTATAAAATAAATGTTATTGTTTATGCTTAAAGGTAATTTGGTCATTATAGGGTAATAAGGTAATTTTGGTATTTTATGTGTTAGATGGATTAAAATATGATAGTGATATCATGAAGAATGCTTGTAAATATTATTGTTATTTTGGGGTCCAAAATGAATTAATGGTTAATTTTGGCATAATAATCTTGTAATGATAATATCATTATTCCATTGTAAAATCTAAAGGTCAATTGGATTCTGAATACATTACTAATGTTTAGCCCTATGAGGTTCTTTATTGGTAGTAGTAACCATATGAAATTCATGAGAGGTATTATGGCTAATATGTGGAATTAGAGTTTTAGAGATTTTTGTGAGTAAGACTTTGGAATAAGATTATTAAGGTATATGTATGACATGGGAACTAGACAACGTATTTTGGGTATGATAATAATGATGAGATTCGAGAATGATATAATATAAGTTGTGGGATAATTAATATGGGAGAATGAATGCTGAGGATTTGTAATTAGGGTTTGAAAGGATGTGAGAAATTTGACCTGTGTTATGTATATATCTGCTTTAATGTGTTCGATGCTTGAAAATAAATCTTTAATAAGATACTAATCACTTAAAGTGAAAGAGCATGTGAGTAGGACCAAGGTGATCTATATATATATTCTCGTTCCACTGGGGATAATAGTGGTTCAGGAGCATTTGTTTCGAGAAGTTGTTTCAGTCTATTCCTCTGAATTAAGAATAGTGGGGTCCCTACTCATCGTGAAATGAAAATATACCTGTATAACATATAGAAAAGATACTAATACGTTAATGTGGAAGATTACGTAAGTCAAGTCCAATGTGTTGTTATATATATATATGTCCTGTTCCACAGGGGAGAATAGTGGCTCGAAAGCATTTTGTCCTAAGAAGGTGATGTTTTCATATCCATTCCATTGAATGATAATAGTGGCTCAGGTATGTTATCTAGAAGAAGGTGTTTCAGACTGTTCCATCGGTTTAAGAATTGTGCACATAAAGTATATAAAAGAATGAAAATAGATTATGTCTAATAAGAGACCTGGATCATTATCTTTCTTATGAGATATTTTCAATTATCTTCTTGTATACTTATTATCTAATGTGAAATCATGTGCTAATTGTATTCCTATTTTGATAGTATTGTTCTCTTACTTAGTACGTAGAGTACTGACCACCCGTTTCATGGGTGTTGCTCATTCCCACAAGCAGGAGAGCATGATTCTTATGTGCAGCTCTCATAAGATCCGCTAAATGATTATGCTGCCTATGATGCCCTATGTGGGGATGAGTGACTTCATGTATATTAGGGGTTGAGCGAAGAGTAATTGTTATCTGGTAGATGTATTTCACCGGATACCTTTTTGGATTCTTGATCTATGGTATCCCTTCTTTTGTATCTTATATTATAACTCAGAGTTAAGCTCCAAACTTATTATTATATTATAAATGTGTCTTTTGTTTCTAATTTTCTTGTGTTACTATAAATGTTTTCGCCTTGTGATTGATGAAAGGATGGTTAAATAAACCAGACTTATATTAATTATGGTGGTAACCCCCAATATTTTACTTGTTTACTTCCGCTTTAAAACAAAAAATTTCAATAATAAAAATTGGGGTGTTATGTTAAGACTATCTTTCTAAAGCACTCATAAGTATCAAAGGTGTGCCCGTGACCCTTAAAAGCACTTGTGTTTATTATTGCAAAACTTGAAGGTTTTAAGGTAAGAAATGTGTTATAGGGGTCTCAATTTAAGTCTGAGTAGTTCAAGATTCATTCACTCCCTAAATACTATTATTGCCTCACTTCACTACGCATCAATTCAACCATCGTGACATCATGCTTAAGTGTTATTCCTTCTTTGCCCATAATTTTTCTTTCTATTTTGCTATTGGTGGGGGATTGTTGGGCAATGGAAGAACAACAAGAATTATCTTACAACTATTGCTTGGTGATTTTTCTATGTCCCACTTTGGCGGACAATCTTGTTTTTAAGTTGGTTTTATAAGTTCTCACCCATTAACATATTTTAGTGAAAATCTTGGGTTGTTTTGTCTGGCTAGTAGATTGGGCGTGTATGACGCCTCTTGTCCGTTTGGTCTAGGCATGGTACGAGCAAGCAATAGATCCATACGAACCCAACTTTCCTTTTGCTAAAATTTTGAAGTTATTTTTAATGATTTTTTGGCACAATCTTCTTTCGTGACATTTTTTGCATTGGTTTGTTCAATTTTTCTAGATAATCCATTAGTGTCAGGAGTGGAGGACGCTCCAACTCTTCCATGATTTTCTATCTATTTAACTTGTGTTTTGGATTTGTTTTACGTATTCAAAATTGAGCACTTTGTCTCCTTCCTAAGCTTTTCCTTCTCTAGTTTTTTTTTTTTTGCAAGAACTTGGCATCAATTTGTCAGTTCCATAACCTCCTCTTCTGAATGCACGTGGAAGCAGGTCATTATTTTATCCTTTGGTATGATCCTCTACAATTTTATTTGCACCATGGTTAAGGGAGTTAATTGCTTTAGGGCATTGAATTTGATTCATGATACAACAAACTATTTGATTAATTTTTCTTCTAGGCTTTTAATTTTAGTATTTTAGATTCTTGTTTGTTATGTATATTGTTGTTGTCATCTCCAACATCCCTATATAGTAATAATAATAATCAATTATTTGAAATTATTATTATTATTATTATTATTATTATTATTATTATTATTATTATATATAATATATTTATCATTTAAAATAATATAACATTCTTTTTGTTAAATTTGAATTTTGTTTTGATTTATAGTTTTCATGATTAATGATAGTGTATTATTATTATTTTAAAATTTTCCTCAAAAATTATTTGTTCATTAATTTATCATATATTGTCAAAATGCATTATTAGCAACATTATAAGTATATCAAAAAATTAGTTAGTTGTATTCTTATAATTGCTACTAACGTAATTAAAGCTAAATAAATGAGTACATTGATTATTATTAAAACAAAATGATTATAATAATTTAGGATATATAATATTTGCATGTGAAAAATGATCAAGAATCAATTCCTGGATGAACCGTTAAAGTATGTAATATATGCTACAGCGGATGTAGGTTCAAACATGAGGATTGTTTTAATTTTAAGTCCAATTAAAAAGCATTAGTGTTAATAGACCCATTTACCAAGAAGTTATGTCAACACTATATTCAATCTCGTACCAAAGGGATTGCCATATTATAAAGTATTTAACTTGGGAATGCATGGTGTCTCGTACCACCATAGCAAAGTCCCGGCTGACCTATATTTCTTAAAATAAACATTATGCTATTAGCAACTTGGGACAAAAAAAAAATAGCCAATCAACAGTCTACGCACGAGATAAATACCTCAACTATTTATTGCTACATTATCATGCTCTTAATTGAAATGACGTATTCATTTCTTGTCTTTTTTTATTTTTATTCTTTCATAAGTGACTATGGAATCCTATGAAGTTTCTTTATTTTGTGATCTAAAATCTAATATGAGTAATAATGTGTATAAAGTAATAATATTTGGTAGACAATTTTTTTACTGTACAAAATGATAATGATGTTTAGTAATGCATCTAATCTAAAATAATTTGATGTATTTTGACAATTTTTGGCATACTTTTTTTTAATTATTATTACAAATTTTAATTTCTTATATATATTATTTTTATAAGAAACATTAATTCATAATAATAATAATTTATAATTATCATCAATATTTATTATTATCATTATTAATAGTAATCAATATCACTATTAATTATTATCAATATTGTTACACATGATATATAATAACTAGTAATTAATACTCATAATAATCATTATCATATTAATATTAATGATAATAATTAGTATTATCAAGTTATATTAATAATGAATATTATTTAAATTAAGTAAATTTAATGTCCATTCAATAGTACCTAATAATAATAAATATTAGTACTAAGATTTGTTAATGTGAAGTATTAATGTGATTAATAATATTTCATATTAATATATAAAATAATGTTTCTAATTATTAATAATATTAATTAATAATAATAAATAATAGTTGATATTAAAAATTAAAAATTATAATTCATATTTATATTAACTAATAACTAATAGTAATTAATAATTATGCTAATATTAGTCATTGGTAATAGTAAATTAATATTAAAATTAATAATTAATATTCATATGATCTATTAAACATATTATTTAAGTAAATAAACAATATCAATTAATTAATATTAATAATTAATAATAGTAAATAATAATGATATAATAATAATGATGGCGGGTGAATGTAATTAATAACGATATAAAGATAATAGTGTGGGATAATTTAAATATTTAATAAAAAATAATTAGGCTTACTTATGAAGTAATAATATGGTATATAATATGGATGATGATCTTTTAAAAATAATATATAAGACAAGAAGTATAAAATTTGCTTTACAATATAGAGTTCTATTAGAGAGTATATTTCAAAAGTATCAATTGTTATATTTGTAAAAGAAATTTTTATTGGGTGTAATTGTTTGTTTCAGAAAAGAAAGTTAGAGTTAGAGACCGATTTTTATTTTTACTCGAATTTGTTTTCTTTTTTATTTTTTGTACCCCCTTGCTTATTATAAGAAAGTTTGCAGAAATTTTAAGGATAATTTTGACCATTAATAATTATATTTGTGTGTGTGTGTGTGTTATAATTATAATATGAAAATAATTTTTGGTTTGAATATAAAAAATATATCTTTATAATAGAATTTACTATATTTTAAAAAAATTATATTCAAAGTTTAGTTTTGAAAATCTTGAAACTTCATTTTAGAAATGGAGTGAGTATTTATTTATTTTATATTATTTTCCAATAAAGGTTGTAATGGAAATATAAATAATAAACTAATTAAATTCTAAAAAAAATATAAAGTACCAAAAATAATTACTTTTAGGAAGAAAAAAGAAGAAGGAATATATTATATTATATATGTGTGAGTATAATGATTAAGGGTGTTCATAGATTGAATATTCGGTATTTTAAAATATGATGATTGGATATACGGTAAAAAAAATTAAATATTTGGAAGATTATATATCTAATAATAATTTTGAATATCTGATGCTTAAAATCATATCACAAATAATCTATCAAATATCTAATACTAATAAGTAGATCATGAATAAAAAATATCAGATTAAATATTTTTTGTTAAAAAATAATAAATGAATCAAATTTGAATCAATATGATATAATAATTTAATTCAAATGTTAAAGTACATTATATGCAATTATTGGTTCCATATTTCTAATAATATTTAAATATTTAAAAAAAATATTAATTAAAAAGTAAAAAATTACTAGAAATAATTAATTTATATAATTAATTTATAGTGTGCGTGCGTACGTGCGCGTGCGTATTATTTATATTTATTATATTTTATATCTGATTTATTTAATTTTTTATTAATAGAATTTATTATTTTATTTGAAATATATATATATATATATATATATATATATTTTTAAATTTAGTTTTTAATCTATATCCCATACGCTCATAAAATATTTTGTAAAATTAATGGTAGATTCGAAGTTAAGACTATCCGAGTCAGGGAGATACGGGCGGTATAAGATACAGTCCCAACATCGAATGTTATATTGATTTACTAATAAAGGGAAGAGAAAATTTTCTTTCTCATTTTTTAATAAATTCTTGATAATAATAAATATTTAATCGAGCAAGTTCTGTCAAGAAATATTATTTTGTGGGCCGTCTCGTGGTTTCGACGTCGTAATTTCAGTATTCAGGTATTCCGGGCCCCTTTCTGCCTCGTTGCCCCCTTGTCTCTCGGTGACACTAGGCTGGCCGGTGCTTCACTCCCCTCTCAGTTTTTCCGACGCCTTTCTTCGATCCTTGTTCCTCCATTTCTCTTTATTTGGATGCAAAACAAAAAGTATCTGTGTGTGTCACCTCCTATCGTCGGTTCGATCTCCTGATTCAATTCCCAGCTCTCCCACTACCGGGTCCTAGGCCGACATCATGCTGCTCCTTTTCCTTTCTCGCCATATAGCTCCAGTTTTCCCCCTCACTGGGAAAGCCCTAGGCGCTTGATTTCATCCACTGCGGTAAGCAATTATCTCCATACCTGCACGATATGATACAGGACGCGCGCTTTATGTTGTTTGTCTTTCTCGATCAAGCCTGCTATTTTTCTGACTCTCGACCGTGTGATTTTGAATTCGCTTGACACAATAGAAGCTAAATTTAAATAAATTCTTGGGTTCTGGGGCCGTGTTCTTTTTCTGCTTTTGTTTGATGTGATTCGAGTTTTATATTAATTTATTTAAGACTTTACACTGCTGAATCTGTGATGGGTTTGTTAAAGACCGAAAGCGACTGCTCTGTATTATATAATTTATATTGTTCTTATTTGAATATTTTTAGACTTTGCATGTCTTGTCCTTTGCTGTCCTTTGCTAGTGAAACGTCAGGCATGCCTGAAATTTTGAGCCGCTACTTATATGGATTTAAGAACCTTTTTGGTTTGGTTACTTTACTAAGGAATTCCCCGAGTGATGTGAAGAGATCATTTGTGGGTTTTTGTGGGTTTTTGTGTTTCGCGTTGCAGAGAAAAGCATTATTGAGCCATTTTTTTGTTTTCGTTTTTTTATTTGTTTTTTGCTTGGTGCTGACTGGAACCTGCGACCTGTGCCATTCGATTTTATTTTATTTTTGGTTCATTATAATTTATCACAATTATTATGTAACTTCAGAATGTTTCTTTAATCATGATTGTGCTGCCTTTTTAGTTTGCACGAAAGTTTCGTGGTGAAGTAGCGACCTTTGATGATGGCAGCACCGCATGTCAGCTCTGAAATCATCGAGGCGACAAAAGACTTAGATACTCGACCTAGGATGAGTGTGGAGTGCGTACCTGAACAAGGGCATGTTTATCCTGCCGAATATGACATTAACCAGCTATTTCAAGCTATCGACACTAAAGCTTCAGTGCGAAGAGATACCTTGCAGAAACAGGCTACGAAAAGGCCTGTGAGAGCCGATGATCTACAAGCATCACGAATAGGGATTTCAGAACCCGTGAACCTGAAACAGACGCTGAGAGGATTATGCCTCTCTCAGGCATCTGAGCTTGCTACCATGAACAGGCGGCTGTTACGGACCAGATCGGCTTCTTCTGCGTTATCGAATGTGGGTTCGGTAGAAAAGACACACAGGCAGGTGGTAGCTGAGGTCCATGATTCTGGTGAATCCTCAAATGAAGGTAAAGGAAATTTTTCAGGGATTTGTCCGCCTGGTAAAATTGTGCCGAATCATTCTGCAGAGGTGCCTGCATCAGTTCATGTATACCGGACCGAGTCCTTAAATCAAGACGTCCATTCCTCTGCCGTCTGCCCTGGGTCTACACCAATGAAGGCAAAGACTACGAGAGCACCTTCTCCTGATAAGATTGTCCCTTTGTCGTCCGAAGCTGGTGCTGATCTGCCAAATGGAGTGTTGGAACATGAAGGAAAACTTAAACCGATGCAGCCTAAACATGGCATGTGTAGCGTCAAGAAGAATTTGGAAGGAGACGGCGTGTTTCCGACTAAAGATGTGTTGGAGAACTCAGTTCAACAGACGAAGCTGCAAAGTAATAAGTTGCATCCTAAACCATACCGATCCAGTTCTACTAATGATAGTAAGATGAATAAATCACTAAGCAATTGCCCAAGTCTGGGTGCTACGACTTTCCGGAACAAGAACTTCATTAAGAGGAAAACAAAGGCGGAGTCAAAGGCAGCCTCCTCTGATTCTGGTCTTTCTAAAGGGAACTCTCGTAGTGGGAGCAATGCAGGTAGGCTGGTTTCATCAGTCAAAGAATATGCCTGTAAGGATGAGAATAAAGGCATCAATAGAACCTCATCTACCTTTAGTGGAAGTAAGGCCGACATTGGAGTCTGCTCAAGTGTTTTTGATTCCAGGGCGAACAAAGTAGATGGTTCAAAGATAGGCGACGGAGGAGCAGTATCTATTGTAAAGGCTTACGGGAGATCAAAAATGAGAGAGAAGGGGGAGATTTCTCACAGCTCAAAAAGTAGAGGTGGCCTGTCCAATAGCAGCACAAGTAATAGTGGAGATAGCAGCCTGAGTGGTTCTAGTTTCTGTGGCAATAGACCGCACATGGCAAAAGAACTGAGATGGGAAGATGTTCGTTCCATCCAGAAGCAACATGGGAGCTTAAACCTAAGACACTTCAGGCTTCTCAGAAGACTTGGGTCTGGGGACATTGGTACTGTTTATCTTGCCGAGCTGGTTAGCACTAACAGCCTGTTTGCTTTGAAATTTATGGATAATGAGTTTTTGTCACGAAGGAATAAATTGGCAAGGGCCCAAACTGAAAGAGAGATATTACAGATGTTGGATCATCCTTTCCTTCCTACTTTATACGTCCATTTCACTACCGACAAACTTTCATGTTTGGTTATGGAGTATTGCCCTGGTGGAGATTTGCATGTTCTCCGGCAGAGACAGCCATGCAGGTGTTTCTCTGAGAAATCGGCCAGGTGATAATTTCAAGTTTGCCATTTCTTTTTTAGGACAATGATTTTGAGTTTTGATATTTGCTCACACTTGTTTTATTTACCTTCGAATTTTGAAGTACTTGGTCAATGTTTTTATGCTTCTTTCAACTGTGTTCCGGGCATCGATCTTTTGTTTGTGATGAAGGATAGCGCTGACTTGTGTTCCTTAATCGTAGTTTGTCTTGCATGACATTGATCATATATCTCATGCCATGATGTACTCAGATTTTATGTTGCCGAAGTGCTCTTGGCACTGGAGTATCTGCACATGCTGGGAGTTGTTTACCGAGACTTGAAGCCTGAAAATGTTCTGGTTCGAGAAAATGGTCATATCATGCTATCTGATTTTGATCTTTCTCTTAGATGCATAGTCAACCCAACTGTTCTTAGATCCTCGTCACCCAATGTCAATCCTCCCAAAAAGGTTTCTAGCCCCTGTTTGGAATCCAGCTGCATCGAACCTTTCTTCCTCCAGCCATCGTGCCAAGTTTCATGCTTTACCCCTAGGCTTCTGACTGCTGCATCTAAAACACGGAAAGGGAAGCCTGATCAAGCTGCCTCACTTATCCCATTACCGCAGCTGGTAGCAGAGCCTACAGAAGCGCGATCTAATTCCTTTGTCGGTACCCACGAATACCTGGCTCCAGAGATCATTAAGGGAGAAGGCCACGGTAGTGCTGTTGACTGGTGGACATTTGGGGTATTCCTCTACGAGCTGTTGTATGGGAAGACTCCTTTCAAGGGTTCAAACATCGAAGAAACATTAGCTAATGTGGTATCCCAACCCCTGAAGTTTCCAATTAGCCCCATAGTCAGCTTCCATGCCAGAAATTTGATCAAAGAATTGTTGATAAAAGAACCAGAAAATCGGTTGGGACGTGTGAAAGGTGCTGCGGAGATCAAGCAGCATCCATTCTTCGAGGGCCTGAACTGGGCATTGATTCGCTGTGCTCAACCGCCTCAACGCCCTAGGGCGTCTGACACTGGATAAGGCGACCATTCATCTTCGGTTTCACAGAAGTACCAGAGTGACAAGTCGTTGGAGTACAGTAGCGGGCATATTGGGTTTGAGCTCTTTTAGCAGAGTTCCTAGGTACAGGGATAAAAAATAATAAATAAATAAATAAATAACAAAAATCCCTGGTAAAATATCCTTCTTTGTAATAGGGAAATGGCTGATGATGTGAATGTATGATATCAGCCTGAATCAACGAAATTATCAAGATACGGATGCCTCAGATCATCCAGCTTTCGAGAGCGCAGCAGTTTTCAGCTTCATATTTGAAGCTGTTGGGAGGACCAGCTATCTCGGCTTGCTCCTTTTTCTGTTTTCCTTATACCGGATTTGTATAATAAGGTGTACATACTACATATAAAGTTTCTGTCCAATTATTATAGTGGCTGGAGGAAAGGCCTTGATTTGATTCTTAATTTTAGAATTGATAATTGAATGACTTCTTTCCTTTTTTTCTTTTTCTTTTTTTAATTCAGCATGTCCATTTAAGTGCCTTGAGATTGAAAGTCAATGTACAAGTTAATTGAAAAGGTCAAATAATTTAAAAACATCACAAAAATCTTATTTTCGATTTCAAATACCTAATGGATTAAGGCTATGCCAAATTAAAACTAAACAAAAAGTTAAAAGTTAAAAGTTACTTAACTTTTTTTTAAAACTAGTATGTATCTAGAAAAAATTACTTGTCGATGTAGTTGTTTTAAATAAAGAAAATTAATAAATTGTTAGCGAAGGTTAAAAATAAAAGCTAACTTATAAGAGTATTTCCGATGAGGGGTCCTTGAAGTAATAATTAGTAGGTAGTTGGGATTAATGGAGATATTTTGGGTAGCTAATTTAGGAATAAATAAAATGTGGAGCTTTAAAAAATCAAGCATCAAGAAAAGAAGAGGGCATGAAAAATATGAGGAAAATGGGCATTTTTCCTTTTTTTTTATGCTACTTAATGAGTAAAATTCATTCTACATCCTCTAAATTGCTTTTTGGCAAAATTATTTCATCTTGTTTTTAACTTTCCCCCACCCTCCTCCAAAAAAGGTATTTATACCAACTTTAAAAGTATTTGGATATCCGTTGTATTGAACTTTTTCAATAAAAATAATAATAAGGTGTTAGAATAGTTTCTGAAATAAGATTTGTCTTTTATTTTTAACATTGAACTTTTTCAATAAAAATAATAATAAGGTGTTAGAATAGTTTCTGAAATAAGATTCATCTTTTATTTTTAATAGTTAATTTTCATCATCTAACTTTCAGCTAATTTTTTAGTTAGGTGGTCAAACATACTCTAAAAGTGCTAAAGGTATAAATGCTTTAATTCCACAATTGATTTTAGCATTTCATTATTTTCAAATTTACATAAATATGATATTTGTTGGAATAGAGAATCAAGATAGATGACTATTTGTGAAATTTGTTGATTATATACTATATAACTAATAACAATCAATGATCAACTTTCATTTACACCCCATTGGCCAGCTTAACTATGATAATCCCCATGGTAAATATACTTTTGGGGACAAAGGTATTTTTATACATTTTATATGCTTAGTTATATTGTCACTATTAGGTTGGTTTGATTTTGGGTGTTAGGTTTCTTAAATTTTTAGTTTGTGATGGAGGCGACAATGGCGGGGTTATTCGTGTAAATCTATAAATTGATACATATTTGGCAACATCATTGTTGCTTCATTCTACTTAAATAAAAACAAGCTTCACACAAACACTGGATGAGAGTTAAAAAAATTGTCACACATACTACATTGTTGAGAGAGAGAGAGAGAGAGAGAGAGAGAGAGGATTGTAGAAGGGCAGCTTGCTAAAATCGATCAGCAAGTTCATCAAACAATCATAAATCGAACTCAAACATAAAAGTATATCCAAGGTAAGGTGCAATTGATTTGTTCGATGACTGATTTTTTAATGGAGTTATGAAAAAGAAATTTGTTGTCTAAAGTATGTAGCATAATGTATATTTGTTCATTATTTTATTTAATTAATGCTTTGATTCCTCCTCTAACTTTGGTTTTATTTCAAAATGTTCAAATACAGTTTTTTCTCAATTATAATATTGTGTACACATCCTTTGAGTTTCAAATTCAATTTGACATTTGTAGGTTAAATTATTTATGAATTCAAGTTGCACTTAGGGAAGTTGTGGTTGTGTTTACCCTAGATTTGAATTATCTCTTAATAAATTTTGTAACTTTATGGAGTCTTGATTTAATTAGCTTCTTAGAAAGATGTGAAATTGCTTACAAATTTAGAGTTCAATCAAGGAGAGCTTTCATGATTATCTTTTAAGATAGGGGTCATTTTGTCTTGGTAAATTACTTGCACGTAGAGATGAAGCATCAACAATGGTGAAGAATGGAAGAGAAGTCAAGATACCTCGATTGAAATATGCAGCCCTTCACACAAAAGTGCATTCTCGATACATGCTAAATTCGGTAATTAAAAGTTTAATTTTCTTTTAATAAAGTGATTAAAAAGTTAACAAGCATTCCCTAAAAAAAGGAAAATTACTAATCCATGCTTCTCCTTTTTCGATTGCTAATTTATGATCCTTATTAATATGCCATTATGAATATTGTTTTTTTTACCGTTAGTGGATGATCCACCCATATTGTAGTTACTTTCATGTTCATATTGTTTTTGTGTGTTTGACAAGATTAATATCATTTCATTGATTAACTCATGTTGGTGAACACTTGAGAAGGTTCTTGGTCTATATAATGGTTGTGTGTTGCTTCATGCGAGGTGGATACAAAGAAATTAGAAAGATGTTTGATTCCTCTTCTATCGATGATGAAGTACAATCTAATCTAATATAAGCTAATCTTCTGTATGATAACATCATGATAACCAAAAATCTAATCATACATTAATATATAAATAATATATTTTCTTAGATTGGATAATTCAGTCAAAATCTCAATAAAATTTACCATGTTGCACTAAGTTAGTAATAAATGTATGGATGTAATCTGAGAAAACTTTGGGGTAAACACCCATCCAAATGAGTAGAGTCAATAGTTTAGCATTTAGGTGATAACATATAGAGAGAGAGAGAAAAAATCTTTAACCCAACAAGTGCTCTCTGAACCAAGGTAGATAGTCTCCTATCACTAAACTTGCACACCAACCTTGACTTTTCTTCTTATTATTTCTATTGGATATAAAAATCATAATGACTTTTTTGGCTCACAAAGAATGGAAAGAAACATACTCTATTTGATCTTGAAGTCTTCATATGTCACTTCTTCCAATCTTGGATGGGGGATCACTTGTAAGAATGCCATAATGCTAATCCATGTTCTACATGCCACCTAATGGGATAAAAAGAAGTGATATACTCTTTTCCACTCTTTCGATAAGTTTAAGTAGAAATGCGGTTTAAGGATGGTTTTTTAGATGTTAGTATGTGGAAACCATACTTATAGGAAAAGAATCTCCATAAATTCATCCTCAATCATGATAGAAAATTCTTTACTAGACAAGTTTTCAATACTATTTGGTGAATCTCCTAAGAGCTTCGGTAATGAGTGTTGGCCCTGCCATAAGAATAAGAAAAAGACTTTCTCTATTAACAAAACTATTTTATGGCAATCTCTTTCTTTCTGTTGATACCGATCCTACAGTTTTCTCTCTCTAGAACAAGGAGAAAGGGGGGTCATCGGGAAGAGGATTAACTGAGAGAAGCAAGGAAGTCAACCTCTTCCAAACATACAACATATATTATGGCAATGCAATGTAGTTGGACTCTTAGGTCAATCTAAATGAATCATCCCCTCCACCATGGTCAATCTTTTTTTTTTCTAGGTAAGAGGATAGAAAGTTACAACGTTTATCTTGGTAGGACCTGTATTTCTATTACCAATCAAATAATCTATAGGTCAGATATCCTAAATGTCGAATCACATTGTTTGGATATTGGATCAAAATTTTAAATCGTGAATTTTTTTAAAACCTTATTCCAGCCCCACATTCATCGTAAATAGTTACATAAAGCACTTTTGGTATTGATGAATGAGCCCACAAATAAACACGAGTTCTCTTTGGTGAATTTTATCTTCACTCCCACACTTTTCAAAAAAAAATTCTCACAAAGTTACTTATTCTTAACTACTCTAATAAAAACACACTAAACTGTGGATTTTTCAATTATGGATTTTTGAAAAGGAAGGTGTACATTATTGATATAGGTAGTGTAACCCCCCCAATTTACTACTTAAAAATGTATTTTTGCGGAAGTGTTAGTTACAAAAATAGTGGGTATTAACACCACATCTAACATAAGTCAGGCATTCTCTACCATTATTATACTACGTAATAAGGCTAAGAGTCACTTTGCTTCAATTAAAAACAACCATAAAAACAAAACATAGATATTAATACAGAATAACATAGCTCTAATAATCCAAAACATTAGGTAAAGAGTTACAATAAAATGAGGAAAAGAAACATAGAATGGGATATAAGAGTCCAAGGAAAAATTATAAATCAAAAGTTGTTAGGCGAACCCTGGACAATCCTAATTCTCAATCCATATCGGACGCCATCAAACCTTACCATCAAAGTACTTCTACAATGTAAAGATTACCCATTGAATGGGCAGGGAATCATAAAATAGAATACGTCAGTACTATAGTATTGAGTAATCCATTAGACAAAATTAATATGTAAAGCCCATATGAAACACATCAAAGGCATCACAACAAAACATGGTATAACATATTGAAATACACATGTGATGAACAAACTATAATAATCATATCAGATAATCAACAATCACCAACACCACATATTGTGATATTGCTCATACTCACTCATTTAGAATATAATGAAGCTTATCGACCAATCATACAAGAGATGTTTTATGAAGTAATAATTAGACTAAATCTCAACACCACAAGCAAAATCTTCGCAACATATCTGATATCTCAATATCAAACCAATAATATCTATAATGCCATAGGTAGGGCTTAGGGGAACAATACCAAATGAAATCTATACTATCATAGGTAGGGCTCAAAGACACCATACCAAACCGTAGATAGGCCCAAGGCTACTACCAAACCAATCCAATAACTATTTCAATCCAATAATAATTATTAACATCTTTATTTACTCTACAATAATATCCTAGACACATAAAAGTACATCAGTCATACCGGTGCACAAAGTATCATGGTACCCTCCCAATCATCCATCTTAGAGGTATAAAAGCTCTCTGGTCATACTAACGCACAAGGTGACACAATACCCTTCCAATCTAGGACTCCTAATCTTTAAGTATTGATATCCACTATAGAGCCCATAGGCCACCTATATATTATACTAGGGACTTATTAGGGCACAATGGCACACTAGTAAACCAAACAAATCGAGGGTTCCTATCTAATCTCTAGGTAGCTACCCCTAGAAAGAAACAATTCCCAAACTTGAGATCTTTCACTTTAAGAATTAATATCTTGAAAAGGTGATGAACTGATGATAAAACATCACATATTGAATAAAGATTTTCAACTCCATACTTAATCATGTTTCCTTTAGTTATAATAATTCAAGTCAACTCTAAGGATAATGGTCTTAATCTAAGTCAAATTTAACACTAAGGTCAACATATCAATATACTAAGGTCATCCATTTAATTATTAATGCTAGGTGTATTAGCTCAAAAGACCCCTGAGACCATTATTATCACATTATCATACATTTTAAATACTAATTTTATTTTATTTATTAATTTGCCATGAAAAGGTTAAAACATAATAATTAAATTACATAAAATACAAATAAATTATCAAAAACGTCAAATGACCATTTTGGCCCTATATGATTTGCACGTAAAATCCTAAATAGCATTTATAGGACATCAAATCCCACATACACATGCTTAATAGGAAATAACACATTCGACACACTTATCTAAATAATTATCATGATACGATTAAAACAACTAAAATACCCCATAGGGCATATAATAATAATAATAATAATAATAATAATAATAATAATAATAATAATAATAATAATAATAATAATAATAATAATAATAATGCTAATAAATATGTTCTAAAACATCAAACTACCATTCCTATATTCAACAACAAATTACACATATTAGGCACACTTTTCAGGATAAATATCACAATAAGATTAAAATGACCAAAATATTCCTAGGGCATATAACAGTAATAGTTATGATAAGCATGATCAACCTATCATATTAGACATACATGAGATACATAATATATATATGTCATTTAACCCATTTTAACCAACATTCGTACACACAATAATTTACACTTATTTGCATACTCTATTTTTACCAACTTCCATGCTAACACTTTTAGATGAATAATTAAAATGTAGCGAACATACTTATATAATTTATACATCAAAAACCCTAATGTGCTATATCATACAATATCTCACATTTTAGTCGAGTTTTGGGGTTATCTAATTTCCAATAAAAACACAAAATACGAATAACCTACTAAAATTTATTAGGCTCCGCTAATAAAACTCTTGTATTTGAAAATAATACAACATTAACCATATTAATATTTAATAAATAAAATATTAACTTTTATCGAAATAATTATTAAATAGTAAATTGCTAGAATGCCTCTTCTATTAGCAAAGGGGTATATATATATATATATATATATATATATATATATATAGATCTCACAGTGCATAGTAGCTTGAGTTGATGAAAAACAAAGAGCTTTGGGGGGAGATGTTGGTTGGACGGGTGGGGGTTAAAGGGTGCTTGGTGGTGGTGCATTGGCGGCGACAAAGGAGGTAGGTGATGGCAAGAAGATGGAGGTTTGGTGGAGAGGTTGCTGATAGTGGTTAGCATACCTAGGGAGGAGGGGTTGGCTTCAATTGTGGTGAGCAACTCGTTGAGAGAGTTAAAGGAAATAGGAGAAGGGGGTTAGGTCGAGGGAGACTAAGCAATGATGTGGTTGTTAGAGTTGGCATAAGGGAAGGGATGTAGAGGGGGTGGTGGTTGGAGCTAGGACGACACATGGAAGGGCGACAGATAGGGAGGAGGTGATGGTGTTGGGTAGAGAGGCACAATGTAGGGGTAAAGATAACTAGGTGGTGATGTGATTGCTAGCTCATCACAAGGAAGGGCAGCAAGGAGGTGGTGTTAAGGGAAAATAAAATAGGGGTAGGGGAAGGTGGCATAGGGCAGGGCTCAATGGGAGGTGGGAAGGAAGAGTGTGTGTGTGTGTGTGTGTGTGTGCATGCACATGGTTAGGGGTGAAAGGGGAGGGGAAATGAGGAAATGGGCTAGTTTAGGCATGCAGAGTAAGAAGGTGGAAGTAGATGGTAGTAGGGATGGTGACGTAGGGCTACAGGGGTGATTGGTGCAAGCTGGGGGAGTTGGTCACAAGAGCTAGGAATGGAAGGGAGATGAGGCATGCAAGGGAGAAGGGCGGGGGTTTTTTGGGCTTGAAGAGGAAATGGAAACATGCGAGGTGCAAAGCACGAGTAGGGGGTGATTCAGGTGGGTTGGGGTGTGTTTGGGAATGGTGGTTGGGTGAGGGAAAAGGAGGAGAAAAGAAAAGGAAAAAAGAAAGGAAGAAGAAGGGAAGTGGGATGGGGTTTAGACAGGGAAAGAAAAAGAGAGAGAGAAGGATGGGTTGGGGTGTCGTGCAGACCAAGGAAAGAAAAGAAGAGAAGGAGAAGAAAGAAAAGGAAAAAAAAAGAAAAAGGGGAAAAGGGGAAAAGGAAAAAAGAAGAAAAAAGAAAATAAATATAGGTTTAAAATTAGATAATTTTTAGGATTAAGATAAAATTAATTGATCCAATTTTAGGGTACCCAATTAAGAAGAATAACATGTGTTATCATTTATAGATTTTAGGGTGGATTTAAATAAAAATAAAAAGATAAAACAATTAGGATTAATTAATTTGAATTTATATCTAGATTCGCGGGTGAAATTTTAACAAAATAATTAAGTTAATATTAAGGATTATGTTAAAATATTAATTAAGATTAATATTATATAATATTTTTGTGGTATTATATTACTACTCCCTTAAAAAGAAACTTCGCCCTGAAAGTCCACACCAGATAACAAAGATTAAACACAAAATGCCCACATAGCACACAAGGGTGTCTATGTAACACCCCCAAAATTCACTACTAAAAAACTTCATTTTATTGGAAAGAGTTAGCGAAAGTAAATTATAAAATCGTGAATCTTGGGGATATTACCGTCACACTTAGTACCAAACCAGTTCACCCCTACCGTTCCAGTACTAAGTGCTAAGGCTAAAAGCATAAAATACAATTTACAATCCATTTTTAAATCATAGTAGCATATCAAATCATTTACAAGAATAGAATCTGCCAGTGGTGGTTATATTAACAACATTAACATAAAAACCAAGAATTTAAAAGAGAAGGAGAAAAACCCTAAATGGTTCTAGATAATTCCTTACTCTCTTTCCCGTAGCCCACTTGAGTAGCACCTAAAAAAACCTACAAGAGGTACTGCCCATTGAATAGGTAGGGGCCCCACAAAGGGAATCCTTCAATACTATGGTACTAAGTAACCCTTTAATACCACACTTAAAAACAGGCCCACAATGCAACACATAATGCAAGCTATAGACATATATAATGAGAGGTGCATACATAACAATCACATATATAACAAGAGTGCCACATATCAACAAGTTATAAGGTACGATTAATACTTTTAGGCCTTAAGCCATTAGTCCATCATTATTCAATCATCTCTTTGGTTATATCCAAGTGAGTGTGGGAACCCCACTATTATAGCCGATGGACCGGAATACATATAGGGAAGAACGCTCCTGACCACTATTTTTGGCGATGGATCAGTCTCCAGGGCAGAACTCTCCTAGCCACTATTATTTGCCAGTGGACCGGTCTGGCCCCGACTCACAAGGTGTTCCACTATAAGTGATTAATATCTTTCCATAATTTATTCACATCCAATACTTTTTTTATTGAGCTCGGGACCCCCACTATTTTAGCCGGTGGACCGGTATACATATAATCATCATCCAGGGCTAAACGCTCCTGGGCCACTATTATATCCAATGGATCGGTACTCATAATCACTTGCCAGGGAAACACGCTCCTAGGCCACTGTTATATCCGGTGGATCGGTACTCATAATCACTTGCCAAGACAACACGCTCCTGGGCCACTATTATATCCGGTGGATCGGTACTCAATATCATAAGTCAACTAGGCCCGGCTCATTAATCTTTCACTTTGGTAATTAGTTTTTTTCCTTTCTTTAATCACCACAACAATTATATTTATTTGCCTCGGATGGGAGATCAAGAACCCGGGACACAAAGGTACACCGGTCATACCGTTGCATACAAGCTACTCGGTACCATTCAACCACAAACCCAGGGACGCAAAGGTACCCTGGTCGTACTAGTGCATTAAGCTACTCAGTACCCTACCGACAAGGACACCTAACCTATAAGTATGCATACCCCCTAACTAGGTCCGTAGAGCTAGATAGAGTAAGATATAGGGCCTGGCTAGGGCACAAAGGCACACCAGCAAATACCATAATAATCGTGGACTAAACCACGTCTTTAGGGTAGCGACCCCTAAAGAATCACCATTCCCGATCTCGAGGTCTTTCACTTTAAGTATTAGTGTCTTAATTAAGGTGATCACAAAAGCACAATAATCAGATACTTATCCACTTTTAATCGTTCTGATATCATTAGTCATTTCTTATTCAGACGGTTATCCAAGATATCATAGAGAAACCATTAAGGCCATCATAATCTTATCTAATTCCGAATTAGGATTTGTTCTCGTGATACTTACAAATTATCAAATATTCTTACCTTTCAAAACGGCATTATTTGGATCATATTATGACATTCCACAATCGCAATGACATGTTAGGTATGAATTACTTATTTACCCCTTACTTATATAAGCGATAAGTCATCCCTTTCTTACTTGACAAATTACCCTATTACCCTTCAGGTTGTATAATTACCAAATTACCCTTACCCAGTTTATGTTACTAAGTTATCTCCTACGCTTTTTAGACCACCATTCACCCTTCATAATTGTTAACCTTAACATATTTCCCTTTTTGGTTGGTTAGATTACCAAATTGCCCTTCTCCTTTGTTATAATTACTAAATTGGCCTTGAGTTGGATAAATTACCAAATTACCCTCCTTCATTATCATGATTACTATTTTGTCCCTTTAGTTGGTTAAATAATTACCAATTTACCCTTTAGTTGGATAAATTACCAGATTTTCCTTCTCCTTTATCATAATTACCATTTTAACCTTCTCAATTACTATAATTGCCATTTTGCCCTTTTCATTTATTATAAATCCCAAATTACCCTTCTTCATAATTACAATTATTAATTTACCCTTCTTCATAATTATAATTGCCAATTTACCCTTCTCCATTCTTATAATTACTATATTGCCCTTCTCCATTATTAAAATTACCATAATGCCCTTTTATTGGTTAATTTACCAAATTACCCTTCTCTATCATCATAATTATCCAATTACCCCTTTTAATCATAATTTAATTACCAGTGTATCCTTCGTCGTTATCATTATTACCAAGTTGCCCCTTAGTCCCAATTGTGTGCCATAAATATCCTTTTAATTTACAAAATTACCCTTCTATCCCTTATTTCCAAATTACTATAATATCCTTTTACTTACAAAATTACCACAATACCCTTTTACTTTACAAATTACCATAACACCCCCTTTTACTTTACAAATTACTATTTTACCCTTTTACATCCGAAATTACCATCTTTATCTTTCCTTACAAAATTACCATTTTGCCCTTCTTTTCCAAAAATTACCATAATACCCATTTTTCTTACAACTTACAATTTTATCCCTTTACTTATAAAATTATCATTTCACCCCTTTATTTTGAATTTGCCAAAATACCCTTTTGCTTACAAAATCACTGTTTTACCCTTTCCTTTCAAAATTACCAAAATACCCCTTTATTACAAAATTTCCAAAATACCCCTTTCACTTATAAAATTACCACTCAACCCCTTTATTACACCACTTTTATGAATTTACCACCACTACATAAAATACTAATATTAGCACTTTATTCTTATCATTTAACTCCACCAACTTGTCATTATTCAACATAATACTCATTAGCAACTACATATATTAGATCACATACTTACATAGGCATATTACTAAAATACCATTAGGCTCACAATTATATTATTCATGTATTAATGACCTAATACATCATAGACAAGCATTTAACATTTCCATTAATAATCAAACTCCTTCCTTAAGTATCATACCTACACATGGCACAAAAGCTATCATATTTTTTTTTTATCAATCAATATAAACAACCATCTATATATCATACTAGGCACACAAAACATGCATAAAATCATACGAAAATCCCTAATGTGCTAGCATACATTTTTCTATATATTTAAGTGAGGTTTAACGATTACCTTAATCCCGAAAAAATCGAACCTTACCGTTATTCCAGTTAAAGATTCAAAGCTTAATTAGCAACTCAACACCTAAAAATAATATCAATAAGTATTATATTAGAAGTAGAAAATTAAAAAGGATAAAACTTTATAAAAATTTATTTAATAACAAAACACTTTAATTAACTATTAATATACCTCCAAATTTAGACAAATAAATTCCAAATCAATGTGGAGCTCACCCTGTATGAACAGCGTGAGCCACATGCAGATTAAGGGGGGAAGGAAAGGTTCGAAGGTAATGAGATAGAAGGGAGGAGAGATGGCTCGGTTTAGGGACTTTAGGCTAGAAAAGGAGGTAGATAGGGGAGGATTGGAGGTAAGGTAAGGATGCAGGAGTGAAGAGAGGGTGTAGGTGGAGGCTAAGGATGGTTTCATGGTGGCCAAAGGTGGTGAGACGGCGGCGACAAGGCAGCAAAGTCGGTTGTCGGGCTAGGCATGGCTAAGAAGGAAGGAAAAGAGAGGGGAAAATGGAGAGGTGCAGGGGTTGTTTTTGGGAAAGTAAGGTATGGGGTGATAGAGGAGGTTGCAGAGTGTGGATTGGTGGTTTGGGTGGCGGCAGAGGTGGTCGGATAGCAGCGAAAGGGGCGGTTGCAGGTGGCTTGGCGATAAGGGAGAAAAGTGGGGAGAAAAAGAAGAGGTGGAGAAGGGAGGAGCTGTAGGGGCTCAAGGGTGGCTTGGGTGGTCTTATGGTGGTGCAAGGCTGAGGTATAGGGTGGCAGTGGGTGGCGCAGGGGCTTGGTGCGGTGGTTGGAGAGGCGGTTGGCGGCGGTGTGCAAAAACCAGGGAAGAATGGGAAGGAGGAGAAAGGAGAGAAGAGGGAGGTCGGGGAAAGGAAGATGCTCGAAATATAGGGCAGAAAGGAGGCTGGAGAGGTGAAGAAAAAGAAGAGGGAGAAGGGAGGGCAGGTGGCGGGTCGGCGATAGGACGAAGGGTGGCAGGGAGGTGTCGGTTGGCAGGGGAAAGGGAGGGAAGAAGAAGGAAAGGAAGATGGGCATGTGAGCTATGGTCTAGGGGTTGGCTTGGTTCGAAATAGGAAAGAAAATGACGAGGAAGGGAGAGGAAGTAGTAGGGAGGTAGGTGGTTGCCGGGTATGGAAGTTGCAGGCGGCCGGCGTGCTCGAGCATGGTAGGAGGAGATGCTGGTCAGGCGTGGAAGAAGAGAGAAAGGAAGGGGAGGGGTGCAAGCGGGCGGACCGGCGCATGAAAGAAGGATAGGTCGGTCGATCTGGTCTAGGAAAAGAAGAAAGGAGGGGCGTCTAGGCTGCGTCGCACGGGCCACGCGGGAGAGGGAGGAAGGAAGGGGGAGGGAGTGATGGGCAGAGGCCCGGTGTAGGCGGCCCAAGGGAGGAGAAAAAAGGAAAAGAAAAGAAAGAAGAAAAAGGAGAGGGAAAGGAAAAGGAAAATGAGAAAATAAGGGAGAATAATTTAATTTAATTTAGAAAATAATAAAATGTAATACTTTTAATAAATAATTTAATGTAATATAATTTAATATATTGGTTCAAAATTGATAATTTTAGTAATGATTAGTTTGAAAAATTATTTAATTAAAAACAATGTGATAAAATAACAAAATATTTATTTTTAATGTATTAAATACTCCTATCCAAATTTGTACACTCGAAAATACATAAAATAATTAAATTAAATAATTTAAAAGCTAACTTATTTCAAATAAAAGTTATTTATTAAATTATAGGTTTTCTAAAATTTAGGGGGATTACAGCCTACCCCTACACAAAAAAACCCTATCATAACTACCACGAGAAAAATCCAACATGTAGCATATTAAAGTTAACAATTTAATTAGTCCAAGTAAGATGGTTAAATACTGGAAGGAGGGTTTTCTAGGACCCTAACCTGAACATCTGCCTCTAATCGACTAATAAGACTAATTTCTAGAAACATTGGGCTTCCATGGGCACTCCCAATGCTAGAACCCTAACCAATACCACTATCTTGCCACAATGGGCGATAGCTTGGAGCCTTTCCTTCACTCTCTCTACTTTGTGAGTTGTTGGATGACTAAGGGCTCCCCTACACTAGCTACTGCTGGTATAGGTGGCAATAGGGTCTCATGGGTTGGGTTCGGGTCGGGTTATATCTAGTAGGGTCATTCTCTGTTTTAGTTATTTGCATGTCATTTTTATATCCATATCCGTACTTGTTTACCAGATATATAATAACCCTTTTACGCTTAATTTTAAAATAAATAGAGTATAAATTAGGTTTAAAATTATCATTTGGTTTAACTCTAAAAGAGTTTGTCAATCGGATAATGATATATCCTCTAGATAATATCTGTTAATGAATGAACCAATTATCTGTAGGGTAACAGATATCCAATGGATACAGATATAGATGTGTTTGTGGATAACCGTTTGGAGTATGGCTATAAATTTGGGTATGGATTTTTTTATTGGGTACAGGTATATCCACTATCACCACCTTTCACCGATAATTGGTGGGTGTAGAGATTACATGAGGCACTTCAATTCATGGGTGTACCCACCTTGAACCTGCTCGATTTAAATCTCTATTGGGTTAGGTTTAGGTCAAGTAAGCTCATATTCAAGTGATTTTGTGTTTGAGTTAATTTGACGGATTAAGTCTATTTAGGTCTTGATGGGTCAGGTTGGCTTTGGGCTAAACTAATCCTAAATCACTTTGGATTTAGGTTAAATAGGACACTGACCACAAAAATTAATATAACTCATTAACATTGTAGGCATGTATTAAATTTAACTCCATATACGTATGTAATTAATGATGTGTTATTAATTACTACTTATTATTATTATTATGAATTTTTAATATTGTATTTTTACGCAAAATATTGGTAAAATTAGAATATTGTTAGTGAATAATTAAGTTCACAATAAAAGTAAGAAAAATAAGTAAATTTTAAATAATGTATATTTTGAAAAGCTTTAAATAAATAATAAGACATGTTTATTTTTTTTATTATCATCACTAGTTAATATAGAATTTGGTTTTGTCGAGTTGAGTTGGGTTGATAGCGGGCCTGGTTGATGGCAGGTTACGGGTTGGGATCGGGTCGGGTCATTTATATTAGGGTAGGTATCAAATCAGGTCGGATTGATGAATTTAGCAGATTATGTTGGGTCAGATATGGTTGTTCATGTTATCCGGTATCTCCAATCCGACATTTGAAGTTATACAATTTATAAATAAATAAAAAGTAAATAATCAATCCGATTTTTTTTTCAAATCAAATATCTGATCAAGTCAACGAAAATTCAAATAAACTAGATATTTGATTTGACAAATACAAATAATATCCGATCCAAAGAAAAATATTTATATATTTTTTTTATTTTATACATAATTATATATAAATAAATTTAAATGTATTTGTCTGTGTCTGTGTGTGCGTGTATAATTTTTACTTGATTTATTATTTGGGCCAAAATGTAGTTTAGTTAAAATTATATTTATAATATAATCCCTTTGTAGATATTTATACAAAAAAATAAAAGCACTCTATGTGCTGATAGACCCCACACACCCCTTATTTATTTTAGTTTTAACATCGGATATTTTTTGAGTAAATCGGATATTTTCTAAGCGAGTCAGATATATGCTCAATAGATAGGATAATATCAAATATATTTGAGATTTAGTGGTTTTTTTATATTTAAAATTTTATTTGGATAATATCGGTTATATTTAATATCTAATCCAAAAATCGAATATCTGATCTTTCAGATATCCAAAGTTTCAAATCAAATATCAAATATTATTTTCAGATATCCAAATTTTAGGATATCCAACAATCTCATATCTAAAATATCATATATTTGAACCGCCCTAAGGTCGGTCCAACTTGTGTCATATCTAGCTATTGGTAAGTGATCGGCCCTGGTAGTTGCACCTACATCCTCTGAACCCCATCTCAAGGTACATGGAAACACTCAAGAGTCCTATAACCATGCCCTAGATGTTCTCATCCATAATACTTGCAGTGGTTAGAGATGGCAATAGGTTGAGTCCAGCCAGACCTAGACCCGTTGTGAAATACCCCAAAATCCTAATTTAGAGAACTGTGAAAAAATAAGGATTTATTAGGGAAATTAATTAAATAAATTATTTTATTAAAATAAAAGGAATTCATTAAGGAAAAATCCAGAGGAAAATGATAAATACTTTAATTGGAAAAAATTAGGGTGTTTTGCTAATTAAAATGGAATTAAGAAAAAAATCTTTCAAAAATCCTAAATTAACATAAAAAGGGAATTTAATTATTATTTTATTAAAATATTATTATTTTAAATATCCTAAAATACCAAAATATTCTAAATACTCCAACCCACCTATTTTTCCTTTTTTTCCTTTTTCCCCTCTTTTCCTTTCTTTTCTTTCCTTCCTCTCCTTTCTCCTTTTCTTTCTTCCCTTCCTTCCCCGATCTGGGCCAACCCAGCCCCGTGGCCCAAACCCTCTCCTTTCTTACTTCCTCTCATGCTGCCCAAGCCCACCACCCTCTTCTCTTCTCCCTCACTATCTACCTGGTCTGGCTTTCTTTTTTCTTTCGTTTCCTCCTGGACCAACCAGTCTGCACTCTTCTTCTTCCTTTCTTCTTCCCTCGACCTTCCCTATTCCCCGATTCCTCGACTTCCCCACTTCTCCATGCAAGCACGTGGCCTCTGCATCACCGCACGTCGGCCTACCAACCCTACCCTCTTCCCCATCAATCTCTCTCCCCTTTCCACCCAATCAAGCTATCTCTCTCTCCTTACGCATGCCTCTCTCCCCCTTCCTTTTTTCCTTCCCGAGTTGACAAGTCCCACAATTTTGCAAGCCTACATCGGCCATGCTTTGTCAGTCGGCAACATGCACGTGTACCGTCCTCTTCCTCTTTTCCCCGTCTATTTTTTTCCCCATCAATGGCCTATAAATACCCTTCAACCGCCCCATTCAACCTTTTGTGCCTAGAAACTTGCTCCCTTTTGTGTGGCACTGCCTGTTCAGCCACCCATTTCAGCGTCACCATCCAGCACCACTGCCCAAACCACCTCCCAAAATAATCCCTAAACTACCCTCCACTGAGCTACATCCCTCACTGCCCTCTATCCTCCCTGCACGAGCCGCCTTGGTTGTGCAAAGTTGGCCATTCAACCAACTTCAACTCACCCACCGTCGCCCTTCATGCTACCGTCCACCGCCACTCCTGCCACAACCACCACTCCCTCTACTCCCAAAACCACTACCAAAACCTCCTCTACCTCCCCCTCCCTTCCTTCTCCCTTGCCTCCCTCTCCTTCTCCCTTCCTCTCTCTCTCCACCACCTTCAGCCACCACACTGTTGTTGCCTGTGTTGCCTCCTTTGGCTGCCCCACCACCACCATTCCAGCCCTCTCAACCTAGGGCATTCTCCACCACCTCAAATCCCCCTCTAATTCCCCCTCTCATATCCTAAACAACCTACTTTTCACCCCTCTTCTCTCTTTCCCGCCGCCGTCGTGCACCGCCGACTGTGCTGCCTGGTCACCACCAACCCTAGGTGGTACCCCAACCCTTAAAACCCTAGTTATGATATAATTATCTCTTTTAATTTTATTTATGTTATTATCCTTAATAATAATAATAATAATGATAATAATGATAATAATAATAATAATATTATTATTATTATATCATTACTATTATCTTTATTACTATTATTACTAATTTTAACCTCAAGATATATATCCCATTATTATTTAAAGAATTCAAACCCCCATTTTATTTATTATTATGATTATACTTATTTTTATTACCATTAATATCATTATTACTTTGATTATTATTATTATTATTAGTTTTAACCTTAGTATATTAGTACTATTATTATTATTGTAAACATTTGAACCCTTACATTATCATTATTTCGATTATTATTATTATTATTAGGACCCCTTTTAAGTATTATTATTAATATTAGAACTATTACTATTATTATTTTGTTTTTATTTTGCTACAACTATCATTATTATTGTTATTAGTAGTATTAAAGATATTATCTTAATAATATAAATATGGCTATAAATACCTTAACATGAACCTATTTTGACTAGTAATAACCTAATTGGTTAACTTGAGAATAAAAATCCTATTTTTATTTGTAAATCTTATCTTAATAATATTAACCCTAATATTAGAGTAAAGTATAAAATAATAGAAAATTTGGCAGGAAGGAAATTAATCCTTAGTTTTTTCTTCTTATAGCTGAACCCAGTCAAAGCCCTAAAGAAGCATAGGAGTGTGCTTCAAAACCGATGTTGTGTTAGGTAAGAATGTAGCTAAGGCCCCTATGTGTGTGTTATGTGCCTCGCATGCTATGTACTATATTATGTTGTATATCTTATGATTATTATAACTGTTTTATATATAGCATAGCTTAGAGTGAGGTATGCTTATGTGGATTTCTTATAGCATGTGTATAATATGTATGTGTTGTGCTTATGATATTATATGATGTGGCCCTTTAGGACATAAATGCTAGGACTTTTAATATATTGATATGGGGTGAAAGGATGAAAAAGGAAAAAGGGGAAATGAGTTGACCAAGGGGATATGGGATTGATCTAATTATCTTATGATCCATGAAGGAGCAAATAAAAGGGGATTATGAACAAAATAAAAGAGTAGGTTGAAATTTATATAGGAATTCTAGGGTTTTCAAGGAACGTTCTAGGGTTTGTATATGGTGGATGGAGTCTGCATGGGGATGATCCTTATGTGTGAAAAGTTATATTGGGGTTTAAGTAAGGTAAGGAAAGAGTTGTTTGGGTGATTGAAGGCTTTGGGTGAAAAATAGTACGTAGATTGGTATAAGGGTGCATAGGAGACCTGGCTAGAGTTTGGGAGGAAAATTATAATTTGAAATGGTTGGAAAAGTAAAAATAAATTAGGGTGAGAGGAGTATGGGATGAGAGAGGAAGAATGTCAGGTGTGGGGTGAGTATGGGTGTCATAGGAAAGCAAGGAGTGTAGGTGAGAAATGGAGGGGTAACATGTGGGAAAGGAGGATGTTAGGGTTTGGTGTGGCCAGCTAGGGTTTTGTGGTCACACGTGTATTTGGGGGAGTAAAGTGAAATGATGGGGGTGATGTATAAGGTGTTAAAGTAGCCTTAGTTGCGTGAGGCAGAGAAGGATGGGCCACATAGGCCCAAATTAGGGTTTCAAGAGAAAACCCTAGGGTAAAGTAGTGAGTGGACTTGGACGGCGTAAGGTAGTGGGCCTTGACCCACATACTTGGGAGTTGGGCTCCCAGTGTGAGTAAGTGGAAAAAGAAAAGGATGTTGGGATGTGTTAGGAGGTGTAGAAGTCTCAAAATATGGGACGAGCCCTCTTGGAAGGATAAGAGTAGATGGAGTGTGACATGCATATCTAGGGTGAAAACTTGCTGAATAAGACATAGTAATACACTAATCATTTAAAGTGGAAAATTATTGAGCCAGGCCCAAACCAATCCACTAGCATAATAGTCTAAATAATTTTTATTAATCTAGAAAGGGAGCTAAATTATTATTTTAATAATTTTTAAATATTCAAGAAAATAAATAAATAAATATATATAAATGTATAATAACCCAAAAAAAATCTAAATAAATTGTGCGAAAATCCAAAACCCCAAAGAAACCCTTTTTCCCCATTTTCCTTTTTCCTTTCTTTTCTTTTTCCATTTTTCTTCTTCCCCACCGGAATTAGGCCTCGCTCGGCCCAATCCCCCTTACTTCTTCTCCTTCCCATAGCCCATCATCGTGCGCCGACCGCCGCACAACCACAACGCTGCGTTTCACCCCTCGAAGTCGTCGAAACGCCGCGTCACATTAATGACCCTTATGACCGTTGTCCACCCAGTGACGCTACGCCGTGTTTTGTTACCCTAATTACTAAAATGCCGCGTTTGGTTTAAAAACTTATAACCGTCGCCAAACCGGCCGGCTCTCCCTCTTTTCCTTTTTCCTTGGACCGCTAGTCCACCCCACGCCCGTCGTCTTCTTCCTCGCGCATGCCTGTAATTCGCAGCCTGCCACCGCCGACAACCCCTGCCGTCCGACCGTCCTTCCCCTGCCATTTCCATCCCTTTCTTTCCCAATTCCACCCAACACACCCGTCCTACCCCTCACGCATGCTGTTGCCTTTCCCTTTTCCCTCACCCATCCAAACAAACCCTGCCAAACCGCAAGCCTGCGCCGGCTGCCACCACCGGACGGCGGCCTGCCGCACCTGCCCCCGCGTGCCATCCCTCTCCCCTTCGTCGTTTTCCCCTCCACAATCGCCTATAAATACCCCCGACCGGCCAAAGCAAGTCCTCTCTTCTGGACCTTGCTGAAACCCTGCCTCGCCACCGCTAGAAAAGACGCACTTTCCGCCACCGCCAGCAACCACCGCCACACACCAAAGCCTCCCCTACACTACCCTCCACGCAACCAAGCCATCGCCGCCCCCTTTCTTGCCCTGCACATACCACCACAACCGTGCGAAATTCCCTGCCCAAAAACGATCACCGCCGCCTCACGCCATCTTCTGCCGCCACC
The DNA here is from genome assembly GCA_039764185.1 of Tamarix austromongolica. Taxonomy (NCBI): domain Eukaryota; kingdom Viridiplantae; phylum Streptophyta; class Magnoliopsida; order Caryophyllales; family Tamaricaceae; genus Tamarix; species Tamarix austromongolica. Next base: position 8,690,028 of record CM077809.1, on the reverse strand, counting down.
TCCGTCGTGATCAACCTCCCTACCACCCTCCAAAACAACCAGCAGGTCCTCCCCTACCTGCCCATACCCTCCTTACTCCTTGCCTCCTTCTCCACAAACCTCCACCATCTTCCACCACCCTCCTCCACCTTCGGCCGCCGCGTCAACCACAGCGCGCCGCCACCCCTGTCACGCCACCACCCTCATTCCACTCCCCTTTCCCTGCTGACTCCTCCCTCACCTCAAACTTCTTCTTTTCTCCTCCCATCTAACCACCACCTCCATCTTTTCCTCTCTTCTCCTCCTCCACTGCCGCCGCCGTCGCCGCCGTTGGACCACCAACCCTAGGTGGTCTTCCACTCATCCCAAACCTTAACCTTTCTTTTTATATAGCTACTACTAAGTTTAAATAATATTAATATTATTATACTTATTATTATCATTATTATTACTCCTTTTATTATTATTAGTAGTATTACTTTTATTATTATTATTATTATTATTATTATTATTATTATTATCACTAATATTATGATCTCTGTTATTAAAGTTATCATTTTTACCAATACTAGCATCCCTTTGAACCCTAACTTCTATTATACTTAACTTTAGTTTTATTTTTATGATTATTAGTATTAATATTAATATTATTATTATTATTATTATTATTATTTCTATTATCCTTACTATGGTTATTATTATTGTTGCTTAACCTTACTTGGTTATTATTATTGTTATTATTATTACTACTAGGATTACTACTACTACTACTACTACTACTACTACTACTACTATTATTATTATTATTATTATACTTAACACCCTTATCATTTTGCTAATAATAATACTACTTTTGTTCTTATCCATATTACTTAACTCAAGCTAGTGAATATCATGGGGTTGTTAACTAAGAACAGTACTTGAACCTTATTACCATACCACTTAACATTACCCCTAATGCTTTTAACCCTAACCTCATTACTATGGTACTATTATTAGCTATTACTATTATTACTACTATCGCTACCTTATTATTGTAACCAAAAGCATTTGAACCCTTGTATTATTCAAGAATATACAACTATTATCATTATCACCCTTAGGAATAGTTTACTTGTAGTATTGTGACTTTGTAATATTATTATTTCAACTATAACACCATTAATAGACTTGGCCTTAAAACGCTAGGGTTTCTATCACTAGACATTAGTGTCACTATTTTATTAATACTAACACTATTTTCCTATAGTTAGCATAAACCCTATTACTACAAGATTAGAACTAATGGATCTAATAAAACAAGGATAATAATAAGTACCAAAATGAATACATTTTGACTAGTAAGGTTTAATATACTAAATTTAAGATGAAAACCCTAGCTTTTGTATAATACCCCTAGGGATAAGAACCGTAATCCTAAACTAGAATAAGGGTTGATGGTACTTGCAAGGGAAACTAATACTTAGCTTTTTCCCCTTTTATAGGTGACCCCGACCAAAGCCCTAAGGAGTTAGAGGAGCGTGCTCCAAGCCCGGCGTCACCTTAGGTAAGGACGAAGCTATGGCCTTGTGCTATGTGTGATCCGAATATATTGATTGTTGTGTATACCATGCTAAACATGTATTATATGATTTGTGGTTAACTTGTCTCATGTGTAGCGCAGCTTGGGAATTGAGGTATGTCGTATGTGCTTTCTATGACATGAGCATGACATGTTTATGTACGATATTTATGATGTGTTATGATACGGCCCTCTAGGACATGCATGCTAGGGTTTTGGTATTATGAAATGGGACTAAAAGAATAATAAGAGAGGAATGGGAAGTGAGACCATTAAGGGGGACATGGGGTTGACCAAAGTACCTCATGATCCATGAGAGAATATTTAAGTAGGAGGAATGTCCAAAATAAAAAAGAGTTGGGAACCATGCATGGGGGTCTTAAAAATTCGCATGGTGACTTGGGGCATTTGCATGAGGTGACTAACTCTTGCATGGGGGTGAATCTTACGTGAGAAAAGTTGAATTTGGGTATAAATAAGAGAATGGGAGAGTTGTGGAGTGGTTGGAGACTTTGGGTGAAAAATAGTAAGTAGGTTGGTACGAGGGTGCCTAAGAGACCTGATTAGGGTTTCGGTAAGAGAGTGAATACTTGGGGAGTACGAAAGTGAGAATGATTAAGGAGGGGTGGAGTATGGGTTAAGAGTGTGAAATCATCATACCAAGGGTGAGTATGGGTTTTTCCATGTGACAGGAGAGACTTGGGGGTAAAGAGGGGAGATTACTTGTGGAAGAAGTAAGCTATTAGGGTTTGAGGTGGCCAACTAGGGTTTTGTCGATCACATGCTAGGTTGAGGAGTAAAGTGATATGCATTGGGTTTGACCTAGTAAGAATGAGATGTGGGGGCAAGGAACAAATAATGGTGAGGTAAGTAAGGAGAGGTTGGGCCACATAGGTCTAACTAGGGTTTCCAAGCTTAGGGGAAAGAATGTCGGGGTGTGATAAAGGGGGGCAAGAGTCTCAACATATGGGACGGGTCCGCTTGAACGAAAAGCAGTAGAATGTTGTTGGCATGCATGTTAAGGGTGGAATGTGATTTAATAAGACACGGATAAGACATTAATCACGTAAAGCGAAAGATTGCTGAGCGGAGCCCAGTCCGATCCATCGGCAAATAATAGTGGATCAGAGCGTTCTGCCCTGTGCGTTTACTTTCCGGTCCACCGGCAATAATAGTGGATCAGAGGCGTTCTACCCTGTGCGTTTACTTTTCGGTCCACCGACTATAATAGTGGGGGATCTCGTGCTCGACAAACCAAACGAATAAGTTAATCCATGGGAAAGATACTAAGTACTTAAAACGAAACATCATGTGAGTCGGGGCTAGTCCGGTCCACCGGAAAATAATAGTGGATCAGAGGCGCTCTACCCTGTGCGTTTACTTTTCGGTCCACCGGCAATAATAGTGGATCAGAGGCGTTCTGCCCTGTGCGTTTATCTTCCGGTCCACCGGCTATAATAGTGGGGCTCCCGCACTCACATGGACTATTGAAGAATGTGTGGAATGGACTTATTATCATTAATGAGAATAAAAGGATAAAGCACCGAGGAAGTAATCAAGCCTTTTCTTGCATGTTTTGTATGTTGCCTATGTGCTGAACTAGTATCATATGTCCTATGTGTTAGCCTTAGCTCGTCTGTTACCTTACTCAATACGTAGCGTACTGAGCATCCGTTTCATGGGTGCTGCTCATTCCCACGAGCAGAGGGCCCATCTGACCTTGTGCAGGTAGGAGATCATGTTTTCGATGCCTACGATACCTACGAGGCATCGGGTGGGGCTGAGTGTTGAGCCTATTTTGGTTGGGGCCGAGAGCGAGCCGGTCGGACTCTTTTTCTATCCTCATTTTTGTTTATCTTGATTTAGTCATATTTGTATTATGTTTGTATTTTGGTGTGGAACTCTTAAGTTGTAACTTTAAACAATATTCTAACTGTTGTTGACTCGTGTTTTCGTGAATGATCTAAGTTAACTATGGACCTATGTTTTGATGACTTTTACTTAATGATTGTTTAGTTTAGCCTTAGCCCTTAGTATCGGAGCGGTAGGAGTGAACCGGTCTGGTACTAAGTGTGGCGGTAATACCCCCAAGTTTATGGTTTTAATCCTTTCCCTTCCGCTAAACCTTCCGATTTAAACGAAATTTTTCAGTAGTAAATTTGGGAGTGTTACAGTAGCTTTTATCCGTTTTGAGGAATTTTAATTATGTAATCTTGGATTGTAAACTCTTTTTCACGTACTCTGATTTCCATCTTATGAACGTTTCAAAGCTTTTATGAATTCGTGATCTAAGTTTGATTAATAATGGATCGTAATCTTTCTTTAGCCTTGTGGCTAGTACGAGACCGGGCTTGTACTGATCACGGTGGTAATATCCTCGGAATTCATAATTTTTTATTTACTTGCTTCTGTTGAATATTCTAATAAAACAAAATTTTTTTAGTAGTAAATTTTGGGGGTATTACATTTTGGGTCTCAAAAGTCCAGACTCAGACTTAGATCCACTGGGTCTAGTGGGTAAACGAGTCCTAAATGGGTCTAGTTATTTTAAAAAAAATAATATATGCAAATACACATACATTTATGTTTTATATAACTTAATAAATATTTTTTTTGTTAAAAAAATCATCCAAGTGAAAAAATAAATATATTAAAATAGTCACGTTAACTTTTTAATTGATGTTTTAATGCTTTTGAAATATAATATTATACATATTGCTTATAAAGTAAATATATAAAAATAAAATTAAAAAAAATGAATAAGAAGCTCAAATAATATTACGAAAATGATGACAAATATAATAGTAGTATGTATTTATACACACACACACACATACTAAACCGATCGGGTATGGGTCTAGAATTATTGGACCCAAACTTAACCTAGAACTGCCAGGTCCAAAAATCATGGACCTGGACCCCTTAATAATGAGGTAGTTCTGGTAGATCTGGGTTGGTTCTGGGACCCATTATCATCCCTATTAGTATTAATGCCTGGTCTACCCTTGGCCTCCTCTACCACGGAAGCCACCCTCACTACTAAGGTGCTGACCACCCTAATCTCGTATATGAGGCTCTCGTATCTGAGGTTGGCCCCTGCGACCAGCATTAGGAACTTCTAGCTTCCCCTTGCTCCCCGAGGTATCACTAACCATGATCTAAATAGCCTTCATGACCTTAGTCACTTTCTTAAATATGTCAAAAGGGGTGGGGAAGGAAGTACTCAAGAGTAATTTATGGATGTGAGCGTTCAAGTCCATCTCAAATCAGTGCATCTTCATCTCCTCATTTGCCCCTACATTAGGTGTGAAATGAATTAGATTAGTGAACTTTAACTAGTACTACTCAAATATGGAGGAACCCTGGCATCATGCCATAAATCTATTGTATAGTCCCATCCTAACATTGATTGATTATAAAACAAGTCCTCATCAGATGTAGCATGTGCACCCAAGTCTTAATGGGTGCATCTGTCACTTACTAACTGTGCCACCACTCTTCAGCACGATCCTTAAGGAAGTATGTAGCTACCTTCACCCTCTTCTTAGGTGAACACTTAGAAGGTTCAAATATCTTCTTAAATTCTCAAATTTAATACTCCAAAGCTAATGGGTCCTCGGTACCTATGAAGGTTGGCATTGAATGTGACCTTGTCTTTTGCAACCATTCCTCCCATGGAGCTAGTGTGGGCTTATGGATAGGTATCTTTAATGGTGGTGAAGGCAGTGGGTGATGTAATTCTCTCTCGTCAAGGAAATCATATAGCAAATACAACAAAATAAAGCCACCTAAAGAAGTACTAAATTAGTATTCGCATCAAGGATAATTTTTAACAATTAAATCTAGAGCCAAACCCAATCCAAATCCACACTTCCTCACAAGACCAATCTAGGTTTCTAAAACATTTAAGAATAGAAGTTTTTGAAAACAAAAGAGATGATTTGAAAACCAAAAGTTTTGATACCAACTTGTAATACTCCCAAAATTTACTACTTAAAATTTTCATTTTACAGAAGCGTTAGTTATAAAAATAGTGGGTGTTACCACCATATCTAGAATAAGTTTGGCATCATTTACCATTCTTATGCTAAGTGCTTAGGCTAATTGTTCCTTCTCTTAAATTAACAACCATAAAAACAAAACATAGATTTCAATATAGAATAACATTGCCCTGCTAGCCTAAAAAATTAGGTAAAGAGCTACAATCAAATGAGGAAAAGAAATATAGAAGGGGAAATGAGAGTCCTAGTAAAAATCTGAATCAAAAGATGTCAAGCGAACCTTGGACGGTCCTAACTCTCAGCCCATACCAAAATCCATCAGACCTTACCCTCAAAGTACTCTCGCAAGGTAAAGACTATCCATTTAATAGGCAAGGGACCATAAAATCTAAACTGTCAGTACTACGATACTTGATAACTTATTGGACAAAAATAATATATAAATCCTACATGGAACACATCAAAGGCATTAAAACAAAATTGGTATAAGATATTCAAATACACATATGATGAAAAAATAAAATAATAATATTAGATTAAAAAAAAATAACAACCAAGACCATATACTATGCACACTCATTCATTTAAAACATAACGAATCCTATCAACCAATCATATGAGAGATGTTTTCAGAAGTAATGATTAGAACAAATCTCAAAACAACAAGTATAATCTTTGTAATACACCAGTGAACCAAACAAACCAAGAGCTCCTACCTTGTCTTTAGGATAACTACCCCTAGAGAGTAACCATTCCCAAACTTGAGGTCTTTCACTTTGAGAATTAATATCTTAAAAAAGGTGATCACAAAACATCACATATTGCTCAAAGATTTTCAATTCCATACTTACCATTTCTCATTTATTTTAAATTATTCAAGTCAACACTAAGATCAATGAGCCAATTCTGAGTCAAAGTCAGCACTAAGGCCAACCTTTCAATACACTAAGGCCATCCTATGTTAGGCGTATTAGGTTTAAAGTGACCAAAATAATCCTAAGACCATTATTACAACACTATCATCTATTTTAAACAATAATTTCATTTTATTTATTATTTTTTCATAAAATGGTTAAAAAATAATAATTAAATTACATATCATACAAATAAATTACAAGACACCAAATAACCATTTTTCCCCTACACATGATTTTACACGTAAAATTCTAACATGCATTTCTAGGACATCAAATCATGCATTCTCATGCTCAATAGGAAATAACACATATTAGGCACACTTATCGAAATAATTATCATAATATGATTACAATGACTAAAATACCTCCAGATATAATAATAATAATAATAATAATAATAATAATAATAATAATAATAATAATAATAATAATAATAATAATAATCATACTAAAACATGCGCCCAAAAACATCAAATTACATATTCCCATACTCAACAACAAACAATACATGTTAGGCACACTTTTTGGGATAAAAATCATGATAAGTTTAAAATGACAAAAATAACCTAGCGCGTGTATAGCAATAGTTATGCTAAAAATATTCCTAAGTATGCTCAACCTATCATATTAAGCATACATGAAATACATAAGTTATTTCCTTCATTTAACCCATTATAATCAATATACGTACACATGATAATTTACATGAATTTTCATGCTCCGTTTTTACCAAATTCCATGATAACACTTTTAGGTAGATAATTAAAACTTAACAAACATATTTAATATAACTTATACATAAAAAAAACTCTAATGTGCTATCATGAAATATCTCACATTTTAGTAGATTATAGGGACTATATGATTTTCAACAAAAGCATAAAATATGGGTAACGTACTAAAGTTTATTAGACTCCGCTAATTTTATACCTATAAATAATGCCACATTACTCATATTAAGATTAAATAAATTAAAAAATAGTTTTATTAAAATAATTATTAAATAGTAAATTTCAAGAATGCCCCTACTATTAGAAAAAGGGTAAATATATATTTGATCTCACTCTGCTAGTTGATAAAAAAACAAGAAGCTTCAGGGGGAGATGTTGGCATGACAGGTGGAGGTTAGGGGTGCTTGATGGTGGCCCGCTGACAACAATGAAGGAGGTATGTGTCAGTAAGATGATGGAGGTTTGGTGGCAAGTCTATTAGCGATGGTTGGCGTAGCTAGGATGGAGGGGCTGGCTTTAGTTGTGGTGAGTATCTCGTCTAGTGAAGTAAAGGAAAGAGGAGAAAAAGGTGAGGTTGAGGGAGAGGGTAGGGTTGTAGAGGGGATGGTGGTTGGATTTGGGACGACGCATGGAAGGGTGATGGATAGGGAGGCATAGTGTAGGGGCATAGGTGATTAGGTGGTGTTGTGGTTGCTAGATCAACGCAAGGAAGGGTGATGGGGAGGTGGTGGTGAAGGAAAAGAAAAATAAGGGTAGTGGAAGATGGTAGAGGGCAAGGCTCGAAGTGAGGCAAGAAGGAAGGAGGAGAAGGGTTGTGGTATGTATATATATACATGCATAGGAATGGTTAAGGGTGAAAGGGGAAGGGGAAATAGGCAAGAAAATTGGTTGATTTAGGCATGCAAGGTAGGTAAGAGGGAGTAGACGGTAGTAGGGGCGCAAGGCTACATAGGTTGTAGGGGTGGTTGGTGGAGGTTGAGGGAGTTAGTCGCATAATCGAATAATGGGAGGAAAATAGGGCATGTATGGGAGAAAGGAAGGGGTTCTTTGGGCTTGAATAGGAAAGGAAGACAGGCGAGGTACAGGACCTAGGCAGAGGCGATGCATGTGGGTTAGGGCGTGTTTAGGGCAGGGGTTGGGTGAGGGAGAATTTGATTAAGATAAAATTAACTTATTTGTGTTTGGGGTACTCGATTATAAAGAATAACTAGGGGTAAAATTTATAAACTTTAGGGTGGATTGAAATAAAAATAAAAAAGATAAAATAATTAGGACTAATTAAATTAAGAATTTATCTTGATTTGTAGGTCAAATGTTAACAAAATAATTAAGCTATGATTTTGAGGGTTTTGTTAAAATATTAATTAGGATTAATATTGATAATATTTTTGGGGTATTACAAGTATTCTTATCAATCCTTTTAAAGCTATACCAACAACCACTACTTTGAGGTAGTATAATATGCAACAAAGAGAATGAAAGAATATGTATATATGATCTATAATATTCTTCCCCAAGCCTTTGTGTTGCAAATATGAGGTATGAAATCATACTTGTAAATATGTCTAGGCTTAATTTGACATATAATATGTTATTGTTCGGATTAAATTTGTGAAAGTGATGTTAAAAGGGGAGTTTGAGGACTTAAAGGTAAAATTAAATTTTTGTATGTAATTCCTGAGAAGTTAGAGTAAAATAATGAAAAATGTGACATTTTTGTGTTATGTGTGGCCTAGAAATAGTTTGAGTAAGAATACCTTAATAGGTTGTAAAATGGAGAATGAATGTGTTAAAGTGGGAAAGGAAAAAATATATATGCTATTATGAAATTAGAATAACATGTGATGTTATGAATATGTTAATATACCCAAATATGGAAAATGATTACCTTAGTTTACATAAGGGTAAATTGGCCATTTTATGATAATGGTGAGATATGTTAAAGAAAAAGGTGTGCTAGTTTCTATAATGTGGACTTGTCCCTAAAATTGAAAAGATTTTCATGTTTTGGAAATGCATTTAAGTATATGAATCCTAAAATCAAAAATATAAAAGTAAAAAAAAAGGATAATTTGGTCATTTCACTATCAATATGGATATCAAACAAATATGGTTGGAAATCATGTTATGGGATTTGATGATTATGTTACATTCCCATGAAAGTAAATATAAAAGTGGTTAAGCATTAAATGGGATTAACATCAATGAAAGAGTATGAATACTAGTACACTCTCAACTTGGACCTAGTGACTTTTGGTAGGTATTAGACATTGGTGTCCTATGTTTATGACTAATGTGAATATTTCATATGATAATTTGGTGTCATCTAAAACACTATGGAAATGAATATTATGCATATTACATGTGATAGTTAATATTATGTATATTACATATGATAGTTTGGTATCATCTAAAAATATCATGAAATTTAAATGATATGAATATTATGTGTGAGTTTTTGTAATTTTTAACATTGTGATAACATTCCCAATGATTAATATGCCATTATTCTGAGAGTAAGTCTTAAACACTATAAAAGCTATGATAATGTGGACTGACGTGAATAACAATACTAATATGGATAATAAAGATTCTATAATAGTTAGTGTACTCTAAAACAATATTGTAATTATGGATAATGTGGCTTGGCTTGATTGAGATGAATAATATCTGATAATTTGATGTAAACTTAAAATATTGTGGCATATATGAATAATATGGTTGATACATGTAATATGAACAACATGGTTAACATAAGTAATGCATTAGGTGTAATCACAACCATTGAGGCAAGATAAGGAAATAATCTAATATGAATAATATGGATAAGGTTGGATGAACTTGAGTGTTTCTCTAGATAGCTATCATTTCCCTAGTACCCTAATCAAATCAATAAACCAAATACATTATCCACATGATATATTAGTATGCCTTATATGTTATGATTTATGATTGGGTGTACATAAGAGGTAATTCTTACTAATTATGTCATAGTATTGATGCCTTCATGGTGCTATGATGAACCCATGTCATTTGGGGGAACAATTAGCATTGTTTTATAGGTGGTTCAAGATAATTGGAATTATTATCTTGGGGAGAGTAGCTATCATATGAGTTATACAATTTTAATTTCATTTATCATCTCCTTATATTTATCTCACTCATTTATTGTATAAATTAATATTTGGTTCTACTTGGTAATGTTTTAAGTGTTTAAGGGGTTATGTTTAAAGTTGTGATGTTATGGTACATGATAGGGATGAATTATGTAAATCATATGGAACTTTAACATGAATAATTAGTGTAATTATGAGATGATTTTCTCATACTTTAGTCCACTTGTTCTTGTCTACTTCTTTTGATAATATTTTATAGGTATTTAGAGAATATGGGATCAAAAGGAGCTAAAACGCAATAGCTAGAACAAAATGCAAGCAAACACATGTGCTCACAGTATGAAAAGGTGTAAAGACAAGCAAATTAAACCGTGATGTGATCTAAATTTTAAAGAGTGTTCAACATGAAATGTATAAATATTTTTGTTAATCCATCAAACATTGGCTCAATATGAATTCAAATGAAGAATTTATTATATAAATACTAAACGTGAGCAAAGTTAAAGCAGATGACACGGGGGGTCGTGTTGATACATGATGAAAAATCCACCAGTGCTCATCGACATAGGATGGTCATGTTGATTAACATGGCCATGTCAATGAGCAGTTACATACTTATAAGTTTGTTTTTTTTTTCTAATTTGAATGGGGGAACCTAGGGGCCAAAAAGGATGGCAATTTTAGGAGCATTAAAGAGAGATATAGGGTTTTTTGCTTAACATCACCCAATCCAATCCCACCCCTATGCATCCATAATATTTCATCTCTTGATCTTAATTTCTTGTTCCCGATGAGACGAATCAAATGGTGATTTCTTCCTCTTGAGTACAGAGGGTATTGTATTTTCTCTTTTGATTATAATTGTTTTACAATTATGCAATTCTCTATGTTTAAGATTTTTATCTGATTTAAAAAACAATTGTATTTTCTCCTCCTCTCTACCTTATTTTCCACGTATGCTTATATACATTAGAGACTAAAGAGATAATTTTGGGTTGGAATCTCCATACAATATTGAGGAAAATTTAAGATGCATATTTTAAAGTTCCTTATTCCCAATCCTATTATGAAGGCATGCACCATCAGGTCAAAGGTTCAAGGAGTAGAACCATTAATTTCAAATTTTAATCATCGATTTTTGATTTCTAGTGTTGCTAATATCATCAATGGTTGCATGTATGCAAAATACAATCAATATAATGCAGTTTACTAATAAGTTCTACATAAAGTATGTGATTTCATGTACTTAAGGTTTCGCATAGAATTATGACATGTTAAGTATGAATTCAGATGATAATTTGTTGTATTTTCATTTAATGGTTAAATTAAGTCTTACATTTGGTAATATATTGTAACACCCCAAAATTTACACATTTTTTTTAAAGCAATACTCATAAATTAAAACCGTCAATTATGGGGATGTTACCGCCACACTTAGTACCAGACCAGTTTACTTCTACCGTTCCGGTACCAAGTGCTAAGGCTAAGACAACATTATCAGTAATACCATACAAATTCAAATTTATAAAAACAGAAATCAGAGTACGCGCAAGTATTTCATAATTCGAAATGCCAACTATTTTTTTTCAAATAATAATTAAACAACATTGATAAACTTGTTTATGCAATTTAAACATAATAAAAATAACATGAGTCATAAATTAAAAAGAGAACGACCACGTCTCTCTAGAAATTGATCCAGTCCAGCTATCACTTTGCCCCTCCTAATGTCCCATAGACATCGATAGCATCAAAGTAAATATCTCCTACCTGCAATAGATCAGACGGGCCTTCTGCTCGTGGGAATGAGCAGCACCCATGAAACGGGTGATCAGTACGCTACGTACTGAGTAAGGTAACCGAGTACTAAGGCCGGCATATAACACATTAATTCATGCAGGATAATGATCACATACATTTACAACCCACACATATGAATACATAGAAGCATAAAGTGAAATCACTTATAATCAATAGGTCCATACGTAAGGCCCAAAAAGGTCCGGATTAATCATTTAATCTTTCTTTTATCAAATGTTGATACCCTAGTATTAAAAACCGGACCGGACCGGCCGATCCGACCAGTGAACCAGTGAACCGATCGGGTCACCGGTTAAATTTTATGTACCGGTTCTCAGGATCTCGGAACCAGTGAAAACCGGTCAAAAACTGGTCGGACCAGTAAAAACCGGTGAACCGGTCAAAAAACCGGTCAAAAACCAGTCAAAAAACCGGTTGGGAGCCGGTCAAATTCATGTACAGTTTAATTTTTTATATATTTTATATTTTTTGACTTAAAATGTACCACCGGTCCAACCAGTCCAAACCACTGGTCCGACCACTAAACCAGTGAACCAGTTGTGAAACCGGTTCGATGACCAGTCCGGTTTTTAAAACTATGGTTGATACACACCATATCTTTTATCAAAAGTCGATACACACCATATTCTTTATCAGGTCCATACGAGTACGGGAACCCCACTATTTTAGCCGGTGGATCGGTCGCTAGGGCACATGCCTGCCACTATTTTAGCCGGTGGATCGGTCGCGAGTGTAATATACCCTACCACTATTATATGCCGGTGGATCGGTCTAGCCCCTTTCTCGTACGGTGTTCCATTGTAAGTAATTAGTATCTTCCCACATCTTAATCAACATATATATAGTTTGGTTTGTTGAGCTCAAAATCCCCCACTATTATAGCCGGTGGATCGGTCGCGAGGGAAGTATTCCCTGCCACTATTATAGCCGGTGGATCGATCTGGGCCCGGCTAAACATCTTCCACTTTACGTATTTAATAATTTAAGTATCTTATTCAGATATACATTTCAAGACATGCAAATTAGGTTTCTATCATGCTTACTCATCAACTCAGGTTAACCACTTCAACCCTAGTTAATCATCTCATCATACTTAGTCATGACATACCCTAATATCTCTACAAACCCTATCTCCACATAAGACATACTCCCATGCAACCCTAGCTCCCATGCAAACTCTAACTCCACGTACCACACTTCCATGCAAACCCTAGTTCATGTGCAAACCCTAGCTCCACATAGACATGTTTCCATGCAAACCCTAACATCATGCCATTTCATGCAAACACTAACTCCATGCCATTCCATGCAAACCCTAGCTCCCATGTAAACCCTAACTCCACGGACACCACACTTCCATGCAACCCCAATTCATGTGCAAACCCTAGCTTCACATATACCACCCTTCCATGCAAACCCTAATTCATATGCAAACCCTAGCTCCACGTAGACATGCTTCCATGCAACCCTAACACCACATTTCATGCAAAACCCTAGCATTATGTCATTTCATGCAAACCCAAACACCACATTTTTACACTCCCCATCATTGTTTTACAATCCTAGTATGCATGTCTTAGGGCTATATCATACAATAATAATAACATAACATACACATAATCTTCATGACATTCATACCAACATATTCAACTCTATAATCATGCCACATACGAAATAATTAATAGTAACAACCATAGAATACATGGCATATGAAACACATAATGCATATAAACATACAAATGGCCTTAGTAAACCCTTACCTAAAACGACACCGGTCTTGGTGTACGTTCCTATTCCACTTGAGGGGTTTGACTGGGTTCACCTATTATATAAAAGTATACTAGAATTAGGCTCCCTTATAAAATTTTATTATTCTCTAACTTATTCTAAGATTTGGTTTTAATTAAAACAATACTACACAATAATTAACTATACAAAATATTACTTAAAAATACAAATAAATTATTATTTTCATTCGAAAGGGTGGTGATACAAGGGTTTCTACCCTTCACCAAAATAGTAATAATAATAATAATAATAATAATAATAATAATAATAATAATAATAATAATAATAAAGTAAAACATTATTAATAACACTCTTAGTAGTAGAATATTAATATTAATAATACCATAATTCTTAAAATTACAAGGTGGCTTTCAAAATCACTCCATTTAATAATAAAACTATTCAAAAATGTAATAATGATATTAATATTATATATACTTATAATATAAAGGTAATAAAGATAATAATAATAATAATAATATAATAAGAAATGATGTTAAAAATGTTAATAATATTAATAAAAGTAAAAGTGCGAGGCATAATTAAAATTTTTGGTTTTGTCCCTCCTAAAATAATTACAACATTAATTAAATAATTACACTACCAATAATATTATTATTAATATTATTAATAATAATAATAAACATGTAATAATTCCATTAAATAAGAAAATTTTGAGAATAATAATTTATCTTACTCAATAATACTTCCAGACCTGTCAAAAAAATTTAGAAATTAGAATATAGTTGATAGCAATAATAATAATAATAATAATTATTATTATTATTATTATTATTATTATTATTATTATTATTATTATTAAAGTCGAATTAATATTAAAAATTAGGATAAAACCGAATAGTTATCAATAAATCGAAAGTAAGTGTTTAAAAGGTCTAGGGTTTCACCTTGAGTCGAAGGGTATGGGTGGAACCAGCGGTGGTTCCCGGAGGTGGCCGGAAAATGGATCTAAGAGGAGTAAAAATGAAGAAAAAGAGGTGAGAGGGAAGGAGAAAAATAAAATAAGATTATAGGTCGGTGGAGGGGACTTAGCAGGAGTTATTGGTTGGCTTGGAAGGTGCTAAAAGCGGTGGATGTGGTGGTGGCTGGCGTTTCAAGGTCTCGGGATGGAATTTTCTGGTGAGATAACTAGTCAACTTTGCACGATTATGGAGGCTTGTACAAGGTGAATCGAAGGTCGTATATGGTTTGGTTAATTAGAGGGTGTTTCGGGGAAGAGATTGGGAGGGAGAAGAGGCGACGATGTTGGCTATCGGAGGAGAACGAGGTGTCTAAAGTCAAGGTGGAGCACAGACTGGTACTTAGGGTTTCAGGAAAAGGAAGCTCGATTTCAGGCCAAATGTGGGGTATTTATAGTAGTGGAGGGTAGGTTCGGGTTGTGGAGGTTACCAGAAGTTCAATTTCGGTGGGAAAATGGGTTGGTTTTGCTGTTAGTCGGGCGGCACAAATTTAAAAATTTTCCCGACCTTTGAGAGGGAAATGGGGCCAAACGTAGGGAAGAAATGGAGAGTGGGGCATTTCAAATGGAAGAGTGTGCCGAGAGGAAGAAAATGGGCAGGAGAAAGGCCGGTCACGACACGTGTGGCCGACAGCGCCATTTTCGAGGGACGGAGGAAGCTTGTGGTTATAACGTCGGGCGGGAGAGGAAGAAGAAGATGGGGAAGGTTGGACCGGCGGTTCGGCCAGAAAGGAAAGGAGAAAAGAAGAGGAGACCGGGCAGGTCGGGCCCAAGGGTTATGCCGTTTAAATACAACAATGAGTTTTGGGTGTAAAAAGGATAAAGAACCACGTTGCGGGGGCTGGCGCGCAACAGTAAAAAAAATGAAAATCAAACGCAATGTTCGAGAGGAAGACGAAGTAAAACGCTGCGTGGAGAGAGAGGGGGCGGCGACGACGCGCGGGCTGGGCCGCGCCGAAGGAAAAGGAAAGAAGAAAAGGAATTGGGCCGCGCAACAGGCCCAATTCGGTGAAGAAGAAGAAAAAGAAAGAAAAGGAAAGAAAAAGGAAAAGAAAAGAAAAGAGGAAATATTTAGGTTGGGTCAAATAAATTAATTAAAATATTTAGGGTATTTAAAAAAATAGTAATATTTATATAAAATAATGTTTAAATTCCTTTTTAGGCTAAATTAGGATTTTTAAAAGAATTTCCAAAATTTCCATTTTGATTTAATAAACCACTCTAATTTTATTTAATTTAATTATTTATAAATTTAACACTAATTTGAACTATTTTCCCTTTTGTTTTAGTAAAAAAAATTTATTAACTTAAATTTTTAAATAAAACCTTATTTAAATATAATATTTAAAATTATAAAATTTTGGGGCATTTCATATATCCCTTGGGGTTTTTTATTGACTTTATTAACATTGTATGATTGATTGTTCACATTATGCAAAATTGTGAAAATTGCATGTTTGGCAAGACACATGGGTCATGTTTTTAAACAAGGGGGATATCTAATCTTCATTACCTCGAATTAGTTTTCTATAGGAAAACATAATCCGTGGGTGTGTGTTTTTCTTGAATCTCTTGATAATCAAAATTTGGGAAAACAAGGGGTGTTTTTATTAAGATAGGTGCTTGTGTTTCCTCAATAAATTCATGTTGCCCAATATGGATAAACTCTGTTGAAGGTTATTCTATTCGATATTGTTCTTTCTGCAATGGTAATGTTCTCATGCATATTTAAGGCCATTTTTGGAGAAATTTTGGTTTTATAAAGTGTGTATCATATGTGATTATGACTTAACTACAAAAATCCTAACCATGGGCAGACATCCATTTATCTGTTTCCTAGGTCACATATAGATTACATGAGACTTAGTGTAATGTATTACACATATATAATGGGTGAAGTTCCACAAGACCATTCATTATCATATGCAAAGTAAATTAGATTTATATATTGTAATACCACCATTTTTCACTACCGAAAAAATTCATGAAAACATATTGTGGAAGAAGAAAAAACCTAGGAAAAATGGGATGTTACCGCCACATCTAACATAGGATAGACGTATAATGCCTACCTCATATCATATATAAGGCTAAACTAACCAACATCAAAAATAGCAGAGTGCGCAAAATAACAATTTAATAATATAACTCCAAAAGTGTTTACATCAGACGACCATAGTGAGTTCCTATCAATTTGTTACAAAAAACATACTAATAAATATGAGATTACAAAACATATGTTGGGGCATGATAGCCAATTTAAAACCAAGGATCCATTGCGGATCCCACCAAAACCTTTCGGATTTCCTCGCTCACAAGCCCCGACCCAACTAAGGTAGGCCCTTTATTAGCCATTTCCAAATACCTGCATATGGTCCTCTGCTCGTGGGAATGAGCATGTGATTGAGTAAACGGGTACATTAGTACGCTACGTACTGAGTAAGACAAGTTGCTCCCTCAATGTAACATAAGTTTACTAATTTATCCTCCATGAACTTAATGTACAACATGCACTACGGTAAGACTATATATATGTAACAGTGCATGAAACATGCTATCATATACAATTTCAACACTTACATAAGCAATAGTAGAGAATATACAAACAACATTTAGAGTTATTCCCATTATCCAAATCCTTTAAGATATGCCATCCATTTATCCATGTAAGGGATAGGCCAATCACTCAATCAATATTCCATTATATAACCAATTAGTTAAGTGCATAAACCAGCTTTATTCATTTTGGTCATTCATACCATTAATTCCATTCCTTAATCAATCAGCCATTCATTTGGTTACAATTCATAATTATCAACCAGTATCTACCAACCCATTGTCTCACATACCATGGAAGCCTATCTAATAAGGGACATAAATTCCAGGCCGAAACCAATCACCAAGGGGACATAAGTCCAGGCCAGACCCAATTAACAAAATGGGCATAAGTCCAAACCAAATTCAACCTATATGGACATAATATCAACCCAAAGAAAACCACCTAGGTAACCAAACTATTTAGTATTGCTACCCTCTACTACATCATCAGTGTCTAGAGTAGGTAAGGCACCGGGACTTCTCAGGATCCTCCGCGAAGGCAGACTAACCCCCTTGTAACTAATTGAGGATTGGGTAACCCAGACCCATGCTCAACTCGAATTTATTTCACTTTACATGTTTAGTCTTTTATTCATAAGGGGGTGATCAGACAAGGCCATACAAAGCAAGCAAGTCAACTTTCATTTTAATCCATATTAATCCTTTCCTTTTCATTTTTCCCAGCCATGTGGGTTTACCATTTATCCTTAGTCAATGTTATTCTTATTTAATCTTATATTTAATTCCATCCCAAGATTAGTTCCAGTACTCTTCTCTCAATTAGCCTCATTTATCATGAGTGAAGTTCCCATTTCATCCTTCTGTTACCCATAAGGCATACCATAACCCATGATCCATTTCGATCTTTTAATTAGGCCAGTAGTCCATGATAAAATATGTATCTTATCCATATAATAACCATGATATAATACCGATCATAATCTCAAAGCATAACCGAACTCAAAATAAGCAAATTAAGTAAACAAGTTGACCTAGTTGATTCTGACCCAACTAGTCGATCAGTTGCACCAACTAGTCAATCGGTTTGGGTTAACTTATTGATCAGCTTGACTCAACCAAAACATGATTTCCTCAAATTGTTCGCTCTCTTTGGGCAAACCAGTTGACTATTCATAGACCAATTGATCGGTTTTACCAAACCAGTCAGTGGGTTTAAGCAAAAAGCAAGACCAAGGTCTCTACAAGCATACCAGTTGATAGGTTGGGTCAACCAATCGATTGTTCTAGGAACCAGTCGATCGGTTTAGCCTAAACAGTCAATGAGCCTACCCTAACACAACACCAAACCACAAATTTCATGCAGATTCTTACATGTAAATCCTCTTTATCCATATTAAAGCATGTATCAACATCAACTAACACATTTCCAACCAAATTAACATGCATTTATCATCATAATATCATCATAGCCTACTTTTATAAATTTTCATGCTTTTCACTCAAATCATGTAATTTAATCATGCAGGTCATACATAAAATTGAATTTTTTCATGCCAGCATGCATCAATCCATTAAAGATATCACCTAACATATAGGCACACATACTAAACATTTCAAAAGTAAGAATCACTTACTTGACGCAAGTAAAATCCTCTTCCAAACATAAATTCCAATTGTGAAAATTATTAGCTTTGAAAACCTTAAAATAAAAGTCTTGAACTCAGAAAGTATACCAAAATCTTAAAATCATAAGAGAATAGGAATATACCAACTTAAGATTGAAATAGAGAAAAGGCTAACTCAACTACTCAACCTTTTCAAATAATCTAACTCTACCTTGCTTGAGAATAGAAACAAGAAAGAGATAGAGACAGGCTCAAAAGAGTGTGTGGAAGTAGATTAACAAGGCTTAAAATGTGGAAGGAAGAGAGGGAAAGTAAGACTTAAGGGAATTTGGTGGCTAAAAGAAAGGTGAAATGAAGGGATAATTAGGATTATTTATAGCCAACCAACTGAAAGGAATTGTTGAGGGTTCAGAGATCAACTCAAAATCCTACCATTGACCGTTTGAATTCAATCAGAATGGACGAATTTATCCAAGATTTACTGACCTCTTCTCTAAAGCTTAAATGGTGTGTTTGAAGAATTCAGATCAATAAGGCCAGAATTCGCATTCACAAATTGAACAATAGGAAGTCAAAGTGGAAGGAATCTTCTCGCTACTTAGAAGCATAACTGAGATCAAATCGTTTGATCTCATAATTGCACAAAGGATAGAGGAGGAAGAATATAATTATTGAGGTCATCTATTCCCTTCTAATTATCCCAATAGATCCCCATATTAAATCGAGGCAATATTTTGGGTTAAATGCATCATGAAAATGGTGAGGAATCTCTTAGGCACAATCTCACAAGGGTTGGTAAGGTTCCAATTTAGTGTAAAAAAAATTTCCAGAAAAATCAAACTCAAAAACGTGACCAGTTCGACAAACTAGTCAATGGGTTTGTGTAATCCCCCAAAAATTTCGAAAACCTATATTTTAATAAATAACTTTATTTAAAATAAAATTAGCTTGTAAAATTATTATTTTATGGATTTTAGAGTATGTAAATTTGGATAAGAGTATTTAATAAATTAAAAATAAATATTTTGCTATTTATCATATTTTTTTATTTAAATAATTTTCCAAACTAATATTTTACCAACCTTATCCTTTTTAAACTAAAATATTAGATTATAATAAATTAAATTATTAAATTAAATAATTTACCAAGAATGTTATATTTTATGATTTTATAAATTTAATTAAATTACTTTTCCTATTTTTCCATTCCCCTTTTTCCCTTCTTCCTCTTTCTTCTTTTCCTTTTTCTTTTTTTTCCTTTTCCCTCGGGCTGCCTCGCCAAGCCAGCCCTCCTTGCGCATTGGGCTAGGCCGCTCCTTCCTCCCTTCTCTCCCTCGCACACCGCCCAGCACACTCAGCCCCTCTCTCTCGCGCACACTTGATCCGGCCGGCTCCCTTTCTTTTTCCCCTGGACCGGTCGGCTTGCCTTCTTTCCTCTCCCCCGACCGGCCGCCACAGCCTCCATTTCTCCTTTCTTCTTCTCCCAGGCATCGACAACAGCCCGACCACCTACAGCTGTCGCCCGACCACCTGCGACTGCCGCCGCCTGCCGCCGCACCTGCCCCTGCTACTCCCTCTCTCTACCCCGTCCTCTTCTCCCCTATTTCGAGCCAATCTACCCTTGCACCCTATCCATGCCTGCCATTCTCTCCTCCCCGTCGCCACCCTCTCATTGCCACCCTACCGCCTCCCTACCACCTTATGCCCTGCCATCTACCCCCTTACCCTCCCTCTTCTTTTTTCTTCTCCCTATCGTCCATTTCCCTGCCCATTTTCGAGCCATCTTCCTCCCCCGAGCTCCCTCCTCTCTCCTTCCTTCTTTCCATTTTTTTCCTGTTTTCTCTCTGTGCCGCCGCCGTCCGCCGCTCTGACCACCGCTCCCAACCCCTGCGCCGACTCCTGCTACCACCCCCTACTGCCCTGCACCCCCACGCCGCCCCCTTGAGCCCTACACTTCCTCTCTTCTCCACCCCTTCTTTCTTTTCTCCCCATTTTTCCCCTTATCGCCAGCCATCTTCGCCGTCGTCTCTGCCGCCTTCTGCCGCCGAAAAACCATCCTTAGCCACCACCAACACCCCCTCTTCACTCCTGCATCCTTACCTTGCCTCCAAACCTCCCCCAACTACCCTCTTTTTTAGCCCAAAGATCTCAACCCGAAAAATGGCTCATTTTTCTTCCTTCACCCCTCTTCGAGCCTTTTCCCCTCTCATTTATGCATGACACTCACGCTGCTCATGCAGCGTGAGCTTTCCCCTTGTGTTGGAATTTGTTTGGAAAATTTTTGAGGTATATTGATAATTAATTAAAGTGTTTTATTAAATAAATTTCTTTTATAAAGTCTTATCCTTTTTATTTCCTTATTTCTAACATAATTATGATGGATATTATTTTTAGGTGTTGAGTTGCTAATTGTGCTTGGTAAGATTTGATATTTTGCGGGATTAAGGTAATCGTTAAACCTCCCTTAAATGCATGGAAAACGTATGCTAGCACATTAGAGTTGTTATTATGATTTTATGTGGGATATGTGATGCCTAGCATGTTGTGTAGATGATTGTTATATTGTTTGATGCGAAAAGGGGAAAAGCATGATAGTCTTTGTGCCATGTGTAGGTATGATAATTAAGGAAGGAGTTGATTGTTGATGGAAATATTAAATGCTTGTCTATGATGTATTATGTTGCTAATGCATGTGTATTATTATTGTCTAAGGGTATTGTGGTAATTATATAAGTTAGGGGTATAATTGTAATTCTATGAGAGAAGGAAAAGATGGTAACTTTCAAGTCTAGGGGCATTATGGTAACTTTGGAGGAAGAGGGGCAAAATCGTAATTCCATAAGTAAGTGGTAATATGGTAAATTTTATAAGTGAATGGCAACACGGTAATTTTGTAAGTAAGGGGTATTATGGTAATTTTAGGATTAAAAGGGTAATATGGTAATTTGGAAAAGAAGGGCAAAATGGTAATTATGTAAGGAAGGATAAAGAGGGTAATTTTGGATGAAAAAGGGTAAAATAGTAATTTATAAAGTAAAAAGAGTGTTATGGTAATTTTATAAGTAAGAAGGGTATTGTGGTAATTTTGTAAATAAAAGGATAATATGGTAATTTGGGAGTAAGGGGTAACTTGGTAATTATGATAACGACAAAAGATAATTTAGTAATTAAATTATGATTGTAGGAGGGCAATTGGATAAGTATGATACTATAGAAGGGTAATTTAGTAAATTAACCAATTAAAGGGCATTATGGTAATTTTAATAATGGAGAAGGGTAATATAGTAATTATGTTTATGAGGAAGGGTAAATTAATATTTGTAATTATGAAGAAGTGTAAATTGGGATTTATGATAATTAAAAAGGGTAAAATGGCAATTAAAATAATTGAGATGGGTAAGATGGTAATTATGATAAAGGAGATGGGCAATTTGGTAATTTATCCCACTAAAGGGGTAATTTGGTAATTTAGCCGATTAAAGTGTAAAGTAATAATTATTTAACCAACTAAATGGGCAAAATAGTAATTCTGATAATGAAGGAGGGTAATTTAGTAATGTATCCAACTCAAGGGCAATTTAGTAATTATAACGAAGGAGAAGGGCAATTTGGTAATTTAACCAACCAAAAAGGGAAATATGTTAAGGTTAATAATTATGAAGGGTGAATGGTGATCTAAAAAGCGTAGGAGGTAACTTAGTAACATAAACCAAGAGAGGGGTAATTTGGTAATTATGCCACCTTAAGGGCAATATGGTAATTTGTCAAGTAAAGAAGGGATGATTTAGTAATTACATGAGTAAGGGGGTAAATAAGTAATTTGTACCTAACTTGTTGTTGTGATTGTGGAATGTTATAATGTGATTTAAATAAGGCTGATTAGCCAAGTAAGAGTATTTGATAATTGGTATGGCCTTAATGATTTCTCTGTGATATCCTGGATAATCTTCTGAATAAGAAACTATTAATGATATTAGAACGATTGAAAGTGAATAAGTATCCAATTGTTGTGCTTTTTGTGATCACTTTAATTAAAACACTATTACTTAAAGTGAAAGACCTCGAGATCGGGAATGGTGACTCCTTAGGGGTCGCTACCCTAAGGACATGGTTTAGTCCACGATTATTCTAGTATTTGCTAGTGTGCCTTTGTGCCCCAGCCAGGCCCTATATCTTACTCTTTCTAGCTCTACGGACCTAGCTAGGGGGTATGCATACTTATGGATTAGGTGTCCTTGTCGGTAGGGTACTGAGTTAGCTTTATGCACCAGTACGATCAGGGTACCTTTGCGTCCTTGGGTTTGTGGTTGAAGGGTACTGTGTAGCTGATATGCACCGGTACGACCAGTGTACCTTTGTGTCCCGGGTTATTGATCTCCCGTTCGAGGCAAATAAATATGATTGATGTGATGATTAAAGAAAGGAAAGATACTATATTTGAAAGTGGAATATTAATGAGCCGGGCCCAGTGATTTATGATATTGAGTACTAGTCCACCGGTTATAATAGTGGCCAGGAGCGTTGTGCCCTGGATGATGATTATTTTATATATCCCGGTCCACTGGTTATAATAGTGGCCAGAAGCGTTGTGCCCTGGATGATGAGTTTATATATATCCCGGTCCACCGGTTATAATAGTGGTCAGGAGCGTTGTGCCCTAGATGATGAGTTTATGTATATTCCGGTCCACCGGCAATAATAGTGGGGGTCCCGAGCTCAATAAAACCAGTATTGTATGTGAATAAAATTATGGGAAAGTACAAATCACTTATAGTGGAACAAGGGCTTAAGGCCTAATTGTTTTGAGTTTGCGTTATGATACGGCTTAAGACCGTAAGTACCGATTGTTCGTAACGATATAATGATATGCTATGTGAATGTTAATTATGTGAACGTTATATATGTATGTAGCTTGTTTCATGTGTTACATTGCGGGCCTGCTTTTAAGTGGGACTTTAAAGGGTTACTCAGTACCGTAGTACTGAAGGGTTCCATTCGTGGGGCCCCTGCCTATTCAATGGGCAGTGTCCCTTGCAGGTCTTTTCAGGTGCTACTCAAGTGGGCAACGGGAAAGAGAGTAAGGTCTCATCCGGAACTACTAGGGTTTCTCTCTCTCTCTCTGAAATCTCTGGTTTAAAATGTATATGTGGATACTGTAACCACGTAAACGTTTGATACGCTACTCTGATTTAAGTATGTTGAAATTCTTGCGAATTGTATTTCATTTTCCTTTAGCCTTAGCACTTAGTACTGGAACGGTATGAGTGAACCGGTCTGGTACTAAGTGTGGCGGTAATACTCCCAAAATTCACGATTTATTAATTTGCTTCCGCTAGTTTCCTTTTAATTAATGAAATTTTTCAGTAGTGAATTTTGGGGGTGTTACAGTTTGGGTCTATGAGTCGATGGGTTTCCCACAACTAATGTATCTGTTTAGTCGAGGAACCCATTTTGGCTAAAACAACAAACCAGTCAATAAGTTCATGAAACTAGTCAATGGGTTTATCTACAAAGCTCAATAAACTTCATTTTCCAACATCATTTCAAATCAAATCATAACATTATATCAAAATCAAAGGCCCAATATTTGATAAAAAAATCTCATTCAACTATTACACAAAAATGTGGGGTATTACATATATTGCATCGTCATTCTCAAATTTCACTTGAGGATTTGACTTAAATTTTTAGCCCACAAACAACTTTAATATCTTGATTCCTGTTTTTTTCCTTTGTTAATATTCTATACATTGGTAGAGTATATATATATATATAGAGAGAGACATATGTGTTTTGGATTCAAATTGACCATGAACATGTTTTATATGTTTAATTTTTGCAGCAAATCATTCTAGTTTATACTCTATATCTGATATTAATGTTGAGGTCCATGAGTTGAAAAGTAAAAAATATAAAGTATGGGAAGAGATGATTCTCCTAAATCTTACTTGATGTGACATCTATAAAGCTATAGAGTATCCAGAGCCAGTGAGTACATTTTTAAATACTAAAGAGGAGAGAATTGTGTATGAGAAATGGGTGAAAGCAAATTTCATAAGAAGCAAGTACATAAACACCAAGATGTCTCAAAATATAAGAGGTTTTATGAATCATCATTAAGATTTCAATGAATTGCTAAATGCCATATATGAACAATTCATTCATTCAAATAGGGCCTTAGCTAGTATGTTGATCATGAAGGTTTCATCTATGAAGCTTGTGGATGTGAAGGGTGATCGTGAGCACATCATGAAAATGAGGGATTTATAAATGCAACTCAAGTATTTATAAATTGACATGTTGTATTCCTTCTTGGTTAAATTCACCTTGAATTTGATCCCAAAGGAATACACACTATCCGAGGTCACCTACCATATACAAAGGGAGAAATGGTCAATCAATGAGTTTATGACCATGTGTGCACAAAAGGAATAAAGAATATTTATGGATCATGGGTATATAATGATTTCCCTCACCATGTGATTTTCCTCACTCACACATTCCTAGAAAACTTCCCAAGAGATCACTAATCCTTATACTACTCTTAACCAAGCAAACTTATCTGTGAAGTTCTCTAGTGATGGATTTATAAAAAGAAATGTACAAATTATTGATATAGGTAGTCTTACCAATCATTTTAATTATAACACCCCAAAATTATGTAACCCTTATTTCAAAGCATTTAGCATTTTATTCAAAATCCAACCCTTAAATCTTAGCTTAATTATTTTATAAATCCTTGACACGTAAACCATATAAATTCTCAAAAATAAAATATCTTAATTGTTTTATCTTTTCCCTCTTTATTAAAGCCACCCTAAATCGATAAATTTTTCTCCGATTTATTTTTTCCTAAAAAGGTACCCTAACCCTAGATAAATTAATTTTCTTTTTCCCTAATTTATGAAACACAAATCTAAACCTGATTTGAATCCTAACCCCAGAATTTTCTTTTTCTTTTTCCTTTTTCTTTCTCCTTTTCTTTTTTCTTCTCCCTTCTTCCTAGCCCAACTAACCCTTCCCTATTTATTCTTTGAGCCATGCATTCCCTCCCTCTCATGGCCTCCCTCTTCTTTTTCTTTCCCTTCTTAGTCATGCACCTTCTACTCCCTACACCACCTAAACTACCTTGCCTCACCTACACCCTCCAAACCTATAGTGCTTTACCCTCACCATCCATGCCAAAACCAACCACTGTGTGTGTGTGTTAATCCCTATTCTCCCTCCTCTTATACTTCCCTCCATTGCCATCAAAAATACCATCCCTTTCCCCCTTATTTATTTCCATTCTTCTCCTTTCTCACTACTTCATTTGGTTTTCTCCTCTTCCAACTCCGCCATTTCCAACCCCCACTGTAGCTAGCGTCATCACCAATAACCACCATCCTTGCACATCCATGTGTGTACATCCTTGCATGCGGTTATACACACCCTCACATGGCCATGCACATACCTTGCACACAGCCATGCACATCCTTACATAGCTATGTGCACACATGTTTGTGCACACCTATGCTCAATTATGCATGTAGTGCACAACCATGCTCTCCTTCATGCATATCCTATCCCTATGACTCGTGCACTCACTATTCACCCTACATTTTTATTCACACAAGTTTTACCCCACATTAACACCTCAACCCAACCCCTATCAACCTCTGGTTGTGCTACAACATCCTTATTTCTTTCCTCCATCGTCGACCATCACCAACCTTACCACCAACCTCCATATTTTCTTTCATCCACTGTTAACCATCACACCGTGTAGCTCCCTTAAACCATTTTACCCTTTCTTTATTCTAGAGACCACCCTTGTACCACCTCATGGCACTCCTATCATGCTACACTAACCACCAACTCAGCCATTCAGCACCACCCTAACATAGCCAACCAAGCTACACTTCATGCCTTTTTTATTGCCCCACATTCCACCCTCCTTGCTTTAAATTTTCCTCTATTAATTTACTAAGTTTTAATCCTATTATATCTTTTACTTTTAGGGGTTTTTTTGTGGTCTCAAATAAGGAGTTCTAGAGTTTTTACGTGCTTAAAGATAGGTGACATTGTTGGTAAGGATACATGGCATAGCTAGGGCCTTAGTATGCAATGTGTATATTTGTATAATACATCATGATTGATATTATTGTATGTATAATGCTATTATGATAATGTTTTTATATCATATATTGTGTGGCATGACAAAAAAAAGTAAGAAAAATGTGAAAGCATGTGATTGTATATATAAATTATTGGTTAAGCCTAATTTATAAAAGTCAATAGGGTGGGTATGAACCATTTTATAAATTAGGATTTGGATTTTAACTCATATACACATATTTTTGGTTAAGTATTTTCATGAGAATACATGTTGGGTGTTAAAAATCATTCATATTGGGACTCTTAGGATTTTTTGCCAAAATATGGGCATCTTAAAGGTAATTTGATTAATATGGATTAAATATAGAATCCATAGTAATTTAACATGTTATTGGGTCAAACTATGCTAAATATATTATGTGGAATATTTGGATAAACTAAGAGGGGCATAAGTTAAATAAAATAAGAAAATGGCTTAAATTGGTAATAGTAACTTTAGAGTCAAGGTCATTATTACATACTTAAGACAGTAGAGTAAGATCATGATTTTTGGATACGTCATTAATATTGGAATTTTTAGGAATGAGTATTAAATTTGGTGGTCATATGAGCTTTGTTGGAATGGTTATGCTTACTTTATGAAAATTAGGGTTTTCTTAAGAAAAATATGACATTTTCCTTAAGGGATGTCCCAACCTTTATAGGGTTGTGTTTAATATGATATAAACCATCATGTGTAAGTATAATCGTGTATCCTTCATACCTATATGTGAGAACCTTGTGAAAGATAACCATGGGTAAGATATTAATCATTTAAAGTGAAATATTATGTGAGCTAGAGCCAAAGTGATGTGTGTCCATTCCATCGAATGATAATAGTGGTTCAGGAGTGTTTTACTCGGAGGGGTACTTCATCTCATTCCACTAAATCAAGAATAGTGGGGTTCCTAGGCTTAATGTAAAAAAGAATATGATTATGAGATAAATAGTAATGAATAAGATATTAATCACTTAAATTAAAATAAAATGTAAGTTAGGACCGAAGTATTATGTTTGTTCCACAAGACGATAATAGTGACTCAAGAGCGTGTTGCCTTGAGAGGTGCTTCAAGACATTCCATCATTTTATGAATGGTTGTTAGGAGTGTGTTGCCTTGGTATATGTCGGGTCCATTCAACTGAACAATAATAGTGACTCAAGAGCATTTTACCTTAAGAGGTGATTTCCACTAGACTAAGAATAATGGCGTTCCTAAACTCAATGTAAATACGCATTTAAATTATGATTGTATCTAATAATGGGCTTGCATAATGGATATTACCTTATATCATATTATGCTAATCACTTTGCACGCTTAATCTTTAATGTGACCTTATAATGTTATGTGATCTTGTTATGATTGTATTATTGCCTTACTCAATACAAAGTGTAGTGATTATATTTTTCATGGATGCCTCTCATTCCCACAAGCAAATACCACCTTGTTTTTTAGGTGATTGTTGATTACTAATTCATGTAATTACCTTTAGTGAGTGCTAAATTGAATTAGTATAGGATCTGGTTATCTAGATATCGCTATTTCTCTATGGACTCTTAGTCCTCTATTTTCACTATACATATTCCCTTTTATCTATTTTGTATCTTATATCGTGGTAGAATCAAGTACTTCACATACTTAATTTCAAGGTACGAGATTACTTTTAGTTTACACCTGACAAAGATTAGGCATATGGAGTATATCTTCTATGTTGGACGTAGTGTGGCACCCCCTATGTTTTGTGTTTTATCTTCCACAATCAACTCTTTAAAATAAAATTTTTAAGTCATAAAAATAGGGGTGTTACAAATGGTATTAAAGATTTTGGTTTTTGAGAAATGTGTTTTGATTAGAGACTCAATTTTCATGATCCTAAATGTTTTGAAATTTTCCAATCTGTGTTAAACTCTAGATTAACCTTGTGAGGAATCAAGAAATGGGTAGTTTAATAAATTATTATTTATGATAGTGTATTTTATGTGCTTAGTAAGCTAGGGTTTTGCTAACATGGTTTTGGTGTTGTAGCTTAAGAAGACGCATTTGTGTGTATCAGTCACATCATGAAATCATGGTGAGATGGTGTGCCTACCAACATGGTCTCTGCTTAAGATTCATAATCCCTTTACATCTCTAAGAGTAGTCAAATGGATATGGGCATGAAGTTTAGGATGTACTGCTTCTCCACCTAGCTATAGTGAGTCGACTAAGACAACAAGTGGATTTTCACAAAGATGATAGCCAGTGATTTTAGAAGATCCTTTTTGCATTTGTGCTTTAGGAGCACTAAATCAAATTAGTATAGAATGTGATTATTCAGATATCTTTATTTTTTATAGACTCCTAGTCCTTGATTTTTATTATACATATTCCCTTTTTCTTTATTTCGTATTTTGTATCGTGGTGGAATCAAGTGATTCCCATTCCTAATTCTTAGGTATGAGATTACTTTTTCCTTACATCCACCATAGTCTGAGCATAGAAAATGCCTCTTCTATGTGATGTAGTATAGCACCCCTTGTATTTTTTGTTATGGCTTCTGTAATCAACTCTTTAAAATGAAATTTTTAAATCCTAAAAATAGGGGTGTTACATTTAGACTCTACCATCAACCATTAATTTGGGCTATTGCAATGATGATGATTACAAAGGTATGGGAAAAAAGAATAAGATAAGCCATAAAGACAAGGATGGGGTCCCACCTCAAGTTGAGTCAAAAAGTATTCCAAGTGTTTCTTTTGTAAGAATAAAGGACACTTGATTAAATATTACCATAAGTAAAAGGTTTATCTTCTAAAGAAAGGTAGTGTGACCTCGTTGGTATGTTTTAAATCTCATACACTAGATACTAATCATAATACATGGTCGATTGATTTTGGTTATACAACCCCTGTTCGTAACTCCTTGTAGGTCATGGCAAGGTTGGGGGAACCAATTGGAAATGATCAAAGTATCTTTATGGGTAGTAAGATACATTTAGTTGTTCAAGGAATAGGTCCATGTAAACTAGTTCTCTCTACAGGTTATGTATTAATCTTAGAAAAGACATTATATGTTATAGTTTTCACTAAAAAGTTGGTCTCTATTTCTAAACTTATACTGTTGAGATACTCATTTGTTTTCAAAAATAATTTAGTTAGCTTATTTTGTGAGACAAAAAACATTCCATATGGTATATTATCTAATGGTATTTATTCTATTGATGTATTGAATGATGATGCAAGTTTTATAATGAATTTGAAAATTGGTTAACATGATATATTATGAATGAGATATCAACAATGCTATGGGAAAAAAAGGTTAAGCCATATCTCTATTGAGAGAATAAAGAGATTAGTGAATTATAGAGTGCTTAGTGCTCTTGAGCTTACTAATTTTGGGTCTTGTATCAATTTTATAAAGGGAAACCAATCAAAAAATTTTAAGAAAGATTTCAATAAGAGTTCTATGATACTTGAGATTATACATACCAACATATGTGGACCTAACATGGACTTACACAATTAGAAACACTTCATATCTTTTATTAATAACTATTCACGATACATGTATCTCTATTTGCTTACAACAATCATGAAGTGTTAAAGGTTTTTAAGGTGTTTAAGGTCAAGGTAGAGAAATAATATGACAAAAAAAATTAGAACATGAAGATAGATAGAGGTGGAGAGTACCAGAGTAGGTACATGAAAGATAGATAAGCACCTAGTGCATTTGTGAAATTTCTTTAGGTAAATGGGATGGTTTCCCTATACACTATGCCTAGTTCTCGCATAGTTGAAAGAAGAAATCAAACATTGTTGGATATGGTGTAGAGTATACTTAGTAACTCCTATATTCCTATATCCTTGTGGATTGAGGCATTGAAGATAATAGTGTATATTTTAAATAAAGTTCTGACCAAAGGTGTGTCTATGACACCTTTTAAGTTTTTCAAGGATTGGAAATCAATTTTAAAACATATGTGTGTTTGGGTATATTTGTCTGGTAAGAGATTTTATAATCTAGATGAGGTAAAGTTAGACTTAGGGACCATAAATGGGTATTTCATTAGAAATGCTGAAAAGTATATGGGTGATAGGTTGTATTGTTCATCATATAGATTTATATTTATGGATTAAAGTAATACCAAAGTTCTTGAGCATGACTTAATTAATGGGAGTGATCAGATCAAGAATCTAATTCCTAAATCTGCTCATCCATTAGAGGCTTGCACATCTTATGATAGAGTTTTTTTGTTTGGCGTGTACTTACAATCCTATTCATGGTTGAATACTAAGTTAATGTGGCTCTGTAGAATACTGACATAAATCCAATAAATTAGGTTGTTCAATAATTTCCTAAATTTGTTGAATAACTAGTATATGAGCAGTCTCTACAAGAGGATGTTAGGTTAGCTTTAAGAAGATAAACTAGGATAAGAAGGCCAACTATAGCTAGTGACTATCATTTAATTATAAGATTCTAACAATGATATTTATATTTTTTATGATGCCATGAAAGAGGAGATAAACTCCATGAAATAATGATGTTTGGGTCCTTATAAAGTTACTTGATAGGGGTTAAGCCTATTGGTTATAATTAGGTATTTAAAACCAAGAAAGACTTATCAAGGAATAGTGATACGTATAAGGTTAAACTAGTTTCTAAGGGGTTTACTCATGAGTAGGAAGAGGACTACAAGGAAACATTTTCTCTAGTACCCACCAAGGATTCCCCACATTATTATGATATTGGTAGCTCATTTTGATTTTGAGATACAATAGATGGATTTGAAAACAACCTTTCTAAATGGTGAGCTAGGGGAGGAGGCATATATAAAACAACCTAAAGGTTTTCTTCTAATAAAGACAAAAACCTTGTATACAAGCTTAATAAGGCTATATATGGATTAAAACAAGCATCCCAACAGTGGTATTTAAATTTCCAAAGGATCATCTCTTAATTTGGTTTTGAAGAGAATTTCATGGATCAATGTACATACATCAAAGTCAATGGGAGTAAGATTTGTTTCTCAGTTTTATATGTAGATGATATTTTACTTATATATAATGATAAAGGGATGTTATATGATATGAAATAATTTCTTTCTAAAATATTTGATATGAAGGATATAGGTGATACACCTTATGAAATTCATATTAAGATTCATCAACATAGATCTAGAGGCATATTAGGACTATCTTAGGAAGAATGCATCAATAAGGTGTTAGAAAGATACATAATGATATATTGTACATCGAGTGTAGCTCCCATTATCGAGGGTTACAAATTTCAATTAATTCAATGTTCTAAGAATGACCTAGAGAGAAACTAGATAAGGAAAATCTCATATGCTTCTATAATTCAAAGCCTTATGCATGCTCAGGTGTGCACAAGAATTGACATTTTGCATGTTGGTGGGGGAGTATTGGGATATTTTCAAAAGCAGTTTACCACTAGAAAGTTTCAAAGAAATTTATGAGGTACCTAAATGGAACTATGGACTATATGATCATATATCATTGAGTTGAGGATTTAGAGGTAGTAGGTTATTCAGATGAAGACTTAACCGATTGTGTGTATTCATGAAAATATACTTCTCAATTCATTTTCATGTTGATTGATGTTGCTATAGCATGATAAAATAAAAAATATAAAAAAAATTAAGATAGCACAAGTAATTATACCGTGGAATTATAACTTATCTTATCCTTTAAAGCAACAAAACATGATGTGTGGTTAAGGAGTTTCATTTTAGGTCTTCGAATAGTTAAATTCTATATCTAGGTCATTGATTCTCAATTGTGACAATTCAATTTTTGTCTTTATCTCAAGGAACAATAAAAGTGGTAGTTATACTAAGTGTATAGACATTAAGTACTTAAAGATAAAGAAATGTATTCTTGAAGGTGAAGTGGCATAGGAACACATGGGTGCTGATTGTATGTTATTTGATCCCTTAACTAAGGGCATGTCACCAAGAAAGCTTAAGAATCATGTTTGTAATATGGGTCTTGGACCCCTTATGTAATTATATTGTTGTAATAAAGTGCAAAGTTTGTAATAAAGTTGTGTTTATTTATTATTTGATAGCATGCATATAAATCATTAAGAAGTAACATATTAAGTGTAGGACCTTGAATAAATATTGGGTTTATTCATAAATTTAAAGTTGTAGGTGAAATTAGTGTATTGTGATACATGGAAGATAACTTTCAAATATTGAAAACTTGCCACCATGATCTGTGCATCAGTTTCATCATTAAGTTTATACTAACATAAAGAGACTATAATCATGATCTAATTTATATGGATCAAGTGGGAGAATGTTAATATATGTTTGGTTTTATGTAGTTACCACCTTAATTTTATGTATAAAGTGTTTTAGTCCTTAAGCCATTATTCCATCATTATTCAATCATCTCTCGAATTATATCTATGTAAGTGCGGGAACCCCACTCTTATAGCCAATGGACCGGAATACATACAGGATAGAACGCTTCTGACCACTATCATTGTTGGTGGATCGGTCTCTAGGGCAGAAGGCTCCTAGCCACTATTATTCGTCGATGGACCGGTCTGACCGTGACTCACATGGTGTTCCACTATAAGTGATTAGTATTTTTCATGATTTAATTATATATATGTGAGTGTGAGAACCCCACTATTATAGCCAGTGGACTGGAATACATATATGGTAGAATGCTTCTGACCACTATTATTTGTCGGTGGACCGGTCTTTAGGGAAGAATAAGCCTAGCCACTATTATTCTCCAATGGACCGATCTAGCCCCGACTCATAAGTTTTTCACTTTCATGATTAGTATTTTTCCTTTTTAATCATCACAACAATTCCATTTATTTGCCTCGGATAGGAGATCAAGATCCTAGGACACAAAGGTACACCGGTCACACCGGTGCATACAAGCTACTCAGTACCCTTCAACTATCAACCCAAGGACGCAAAGATACCTTAGTCGTACTAGTGCATACTACTCAGTACCCTACCAACAAGGACATCTAATCCATAAGTATGTATATCCCCTAAATAGGTCCATAGAGTAAGATGTAGAGCCTGGCTGGGGCACAAAGGTACACCTGCAAATACCAAAATAACCGTGGGCTAAACCACGTCTTTAGGGTAGCAACCTTTAAAGAGCCACCATTCCCGATCTTGAGGTCTTTCATTTTAATTATTAGTGTCTTAATTAAGGTGATCACAAAAAGCACAACAATCAGTTACTTATTTACTTTCAATCTTTCTTATATCATTAGGTATTCCTTATTCATATAGTTATCTAAGATAACTTGGAGGAATCATTAAGGCCATCATAATCTCATCCGATTCCGATTTAGGATCCACTCTCATGATACTTACTAATTATCAAATACCCTTATCGTACCTTGAATTTTATTACAAAACTCTGTTATCACAATGACATATTTGATACGAGTTACTGATTTACCCCTTGCTGGTATAATTATTATGTCGTCCCTTTTTTACTTGTCAATTTACCATATTA
The DNA here is from genome assembly GCA_039764185.1 of Tamarix austromongolica. Classification (NCBI taxonomy): domain Eukaryota; kingdom Viridiplantae; phylum Streptophyta; class Magnoliopsida; order Caryophyllales; family Tamaricaceae; genus Tamarix; species Tamarix austromongolica. Next base: position 8,655,317 of record CM077809.1, on the reverse strand, counting down.
CCCTTCATGTTGCATAATTACCAAATAACCCCTTACTCAGTTTAGGTTACTAAGTTATCTCCCACCCTTATTAGGTCATCAAATCGCCCTTCATAATTGTGACACTTATCATATTTCCATTTATTTGGTTAGATTACCAAATTACCCATCTCCTTTGTTATAATTACCAAAATGCCCTTTAGTTGGTCAAATTACTAAATTACCCTCCTCTATTATCATAATTACAAAATTGCCCCTCTCTATCATCATAATTATCGAATTGTCTTTCTATTATTATAATTACCAATTTACTTTTCCCCATTATTATAATTACCATTATACCTTTCTCTATTATTATATTTACCATCTTACACTTCTCCATTATTATAACAACCATTTTACCCTCCTCCATTATTATAATTACCATTTTACCCTTCTCCATTATTATAATTACCATCTTACCCTTCTCCATTATTATAATTACCATCTTACCCTTCTTTATTATTATAATTACCATTTTACCCTTCTCCATTATTATAATCACCAATTTACCCTTCTCCATTATTATAATTACCAATTTACCCTTCACCATTATTGTAATTACCATTTTACCCCTTCTCCATTATTATAATTACCATCTTATCCTTCTCCGTCATTATAATTACCGATTTACCCTTTACTTATAAAATTATCATAATACCCTTTTACTTACAAAATTACCATTTTGCCTCTCACTACACCACTTTTATTAAATTATCATCACTACATGAAATATTAATACTAATACTCCATTCTCATCATCCAACTCCACCAACTATTATATTTCAACATAATACTCATTAACACCCACACATATTAGGTCACACTCTTGCACAAGACATATTACTAAAATGCCCCTAAGGCTCACAATAATATTATTCATGCATCAATAGTCACAATAACATAATATAACATGGATAAGTACTTAACATTTTCATTAATAACAAAACTCCTTCCTTAAGTATTATTTCCACACATCGCACATAAACTAGCATGATTTTCCTTTTTATCAATCAATATGAGGAACTACATATATTATATTAAACAACATATATCAATCAATGTTGCATAATTATCCATGTGTTTAAGTGGGGTTTAACGATTACCTTAATTCTTGAAAAAATTGAACCTTACTAGTATCCCCGTTAAAGATTCAAGCTTTGATTAGTAAAACCAATACCTAAAAATAATATCAATACTTATCATATTAGAAATAAGAAAACCAAAAGCATAAGACTTTATAAAAACTTAATTAATGAAATACTTAACTTAAATATTATTATACCTTAAAATTCTTTAACCACACTAAACCAGGGCATGCAATAGCTCACGCTACTCATGCAAGATGAGGTGCATGCAAAGCAAGGGAGGAAAGGATCGAAGGTGGTGGAGGAAAGGAAGGGAGAGGCTAATTTTAGGTTAGGGTTTTAGGGCTAGGAAAGAGGGCAAGGGGAGATTTAGGACAAGGGAAGGGTGTAGGAGTGGAGAAGGGGTGTAGATAGTCATCGTGGATGGGTTTTCGGCGGAAAAACTGGTAGCGGCAGCAGCAGGGCTGCGAAGGTGGTTGCTGAGGTGAAGGTGGTTGAGAAAGAAGGAAAAGGGAGGGGGAAATGAGGGGGTTTGTCTCAACCAAGGGAGGTGTGGGGGTGGTAGAGGAGATTGCAAGGAGGGGTTTGGTGGTCCAGGTGGGGGCAGAGGCGATGGAAGGAGGAGGTGTAGGGTAGTTGTAGAGAAGGGAGAAAAATAAGAGAAGAGGAAGGAGGGGTTGTAAGGTGGCTCGAGGGGTGGTGTGGTGGTATAAGGCGGGAGTAAAAGGTGGGAGGAGGCGTTGCAGGTGGTTGGTGTGGTAGTGGTAGCGGCTAAGTGGGGCGGCGGTGCAAAACAGGGGAGAAGGATAAAGGAGAAGGAAGGGAGAGAAAGTGAGGTCGGGTGGCAAGGAGAGGGAAGGGAAGAATAGGAAAGGAAATCCATGTGTGGCTGGGGGTGTAGGCTGGGTTGGTATGAAATAGGGAAGAAAAGGATAGGGTAGAGAGAGAGAGGGAGAGTGGCAGTGAGGTAGGTGGTTGCAGGGAAGTGGCAGCTGAAATACCCCAAAAACCCTAATTTAGGAAATCATGGCCGAATAGGGAATTATTAGAAAATTAATTAAAATAAACTACTTTTAGTGAGATAAAAGGGGAATTAAGTAGGATAAATTAAGAAGGAACTTATAAGTGTGTAAATAGGAGGAATTGTGGTATTTTAAGTTAATTAAGGTTTTTATTTTAGAAATTTATTAAATACATTAATTTATTTAAAATAGGAAGGACAAAATAGTTTCAAATTAATATAAAATTTATAAATAATTTAATTAGAGAAAATTAAAGTGTTTTGTTAATTAAAATGGAATTTAAGAAAATTCTTCCAAAAATCCCAAAATTAACCTAAAAATAGAATTTAACCATTGTTTTGATAATTATATTTTAATAAATACCCCAAATTATCCAATTATACTAATTAAGCCAACCACTAATTTTCCCTCTTTTTCCTTTTTCCCTTTTTCCTTTTTCTCCCTCCTTTTTCCTTTTTCTTTCTTCCCCTTCTCTTCCTTATTTTTTTCCAGCCTGGGCCGGCCTGCTGGCCCAGCACCCTTGCGCGGCCCAGCTCCCCAGCGCACGCCCCTCTTCCTTTTCTCCCGGCCGGTTCGGCCGCCCCATTTCTTTCTTTCTTTTCTTCTTTCCCCGCTGAACCGCCGGTCCGCCCCACCCGTACTTCGTCTTCAACCTTCAGCCGCCTGCAACCCGAGATTTTCGCCGGAGAAGGAAGCTTCAACGCCACGCCATTAGCTCCCGTCTTTTCGTCCTGCTCATCCTCGTTGTCTCCCCTGTAGATTGGACTAATCGATCCGGTCTTTCCCCGCACGAAACCTCTCTCTCTCTCTCTCCCCGACGAGTCTCGGTCTGCAACTGCAGATCTGCACCGGTCAGCCTCGCCGGACATGCATCCACCTAACCTCCGACCCTCCCTCGCATCCTTGTTGTTTTCCTGCCCCGTTTGGCCTATAAATAGCCCCGAAGATCGCCTTAATCGGGTTCGAAATTTGGAACCAGAAATCTAGAGCCGCACACCGTCCCACCTTTAGCCGCCCTTTCCTCCGCCTTCGGCCACCGTTGCCGCCTGCCCGCACCACCAAAATCCTCCCTGCACCGCCCTCTACACAACCAACCACCTTAGCCTCCCTGCCTTGCCCCGCACGCGCCGCCTTGGCCGTACGAAATTACCCTCCCGAATAGCCTTCGACCCCCCCGGCGCCACTTTCGTGTCGCCGGCGCCGCCTCCACCGCCGCTTGCAGCGCCACCATCACCCCCCAAAACGACCGGCAGCTCCTGCTCTACCACCCTATACCTCCCTTTTATCCTGGTTTTCCCTCCCCTAGCCTCCACCACCATTTTTCCCCTCTCTCCCTTCCTCCACCGCCGCGCCGCCGCCGCCGCCACCACCTCAGTTAGGTTGCCCAACACCCTGAACCCTAAAGCTTAAAAATAAATAAATGAATAAAAATAAATAAAATTAATTAATGATTTAATCTTATTAACTACTATTATTAGTATTATGATTAATATTAACATTACCATTATTATTACTAATATTTTTATTATTACTAATACTACCCCCTTATTATTATTACTAAGACTCAACATTACCCTAAGGACCTTTAAGTAATGGTGTTAATTAACTTTAGGGCCTTATTAAGTTATTATTACTATTATTATTATTATTATTATTATTATTATTATTATTATTATTATGGTTATTATTACTATTATTACTATTGTTACTGTCAATGTCATTATTTTACTATTAGTGTTATTATTGTTATTAATATTATTATTATTATCATTAGTACTATTATTTTCATTATTATTATTATTATTGTTATTGTTATTGCTATTATTATTTTTATTGCTATTATTATTATTATTATTATTATTATTATTATTATTATTATTATTATTATTATTATTATTATTATCATTATCATTATTATCCTTATTATTATTATTATATCATTATTATCCTTGTTATTATTTTGTTGTTGTTGTATTTAACGCATTTATTATTTTATCGATTATTACTACCGTTATTATCCTTAACGTTATACTTTAATATTATTACCTTAGTATTTTTGTTATGCTTAGTATTGCCACAACTATTGTATTATTATTATTGTGATTATTATTACTGTTATTTTTATTATTGTTATTTTATTATTGTCATTATTGTTACTATCATTATTGCTATCATCACGATTATTTTTACTATGATTAATACTAGTGTTATTATGTTTATTTTTCTCACTATTATTATTATCGTTATTGTTCCTATTCATACTATTTCTAGTACTCTTATCATCCTTTGTGTTATTACTATTATCATTATTATTATTGTCGTTATTATTAGTATTATTATTGTATTTATTATTATTATTATTATTATTATTATTATTATTATTATTATTGTCATTACTCCTATCATTATTATTATTATTGCCATTATTATTATTATTATTATTTTCATTACTACTACTCCTTCTATTATTATTATTATTATCATCATTATCGATATTGTCATCTAAATGGTTATGGTTGTGTTAGTATTTTATTATTATCGGTAATACACTATCACTAATGCTACTATGATTTCAATTATTATTATCATCATTATTATCATTATAACCATTATTATTCTTATTATGAGTACTATTAGTAGTATTCTTATTATTGTTGGTATTATTGGTAATTATTATTAATAATATTGAAACCCTCACCCTAATATTCTGGATTTGCTAAAACCTACTTTAATTAGTGATAATCCGTTTAAGCTATCATAAGAGTAGTAATAACCTACCCCTTTATTTATAAACCCCATCATTAATATTAGCCTTGGTATTAGGCCATGATAGGGGTAAGATAGGAATTTTGATAATTCCGGCAGAGGGAGATTAACCCTAAGTATTTCCCTCTTATAGGTGAACCGGGTCAAACCCCAGGAGGTGTAGGAGCGTGCTCCAAGCCCGGCGCCGATTTAGGTAAGGACGTAACTAAGGCCTCCTGTGTGTATTACATGTTTCATTTGCCTTGGATGCCTCGTATGGTTTATATGTTGTATTATGTGTATGTTATCTATTCTACCGTGTAGCGCAACATGGAACCGAGGTACGTTCCCGTACTCTTGTCTATATGTACTAATATGGTATGGTGCAAAGATGAGGTAGTGTGATGTGACATGCATGCTAGGTGTTTTGATGAGGAGTTGTGGAGTGGGGGCTTGAAAGAGAAAAATAAGCAACTAAGATAACCAAAGGGAAGTACGCTGGTTAACATAGGTATGGACGACCTAAGGAATTCATAATTGTGAGATGATGAGGAAAAAGGGGGGATTGAATAAAATGGAAGAGTGGGAGAAAGTGAGGTTGCATGGGAAAACTAGGGTTTGCATGGGAATGATAGAGTTGGCATGGTGGAAATGATAGGGTTTGTATGGGGAGATTAAGGTCCGCATGGGGGCGAACCTTACGTATGAAAAGTTACTTTGGGACGTGGGGAGACTAATGAAAGGTCTGTTTGGGAGACTAGATGCTCGAGGTGAAAATAGTACGTAGGGTCATATAAGGGTACCTAGGGTTTGGGAAAGAAACCCTAATTTGAGAGAGTGGAAAAAGAAAAAAAAGCAAAATGGTAAGAATAAATGAGGAGGAGTGAGGTATGAGGGAGAGTTGAGTCTAAGGGTCATGATCTGGTTTCCAATGCAAGAAATATGTTAAGTCTGATAAATTGCAAAGGGTATTTAGTGGCCTAAGATGAGTGCGGGAGATAGCTCGGTAACCTGAACCGAGTAAGGATATAGCTAAGGCTGAATGTGTGACATGTATCCTATGTGCCGTGGATGTTCTATATGATTTACGTGTTGTGTTTTGAAACGTCATTATCTTATCTGTTCCATGTGTAACGTGGCTTGGAATTAGGACGTGTGCTTGTGCCCTCATTTGTATGTGATAGTACGCATATACCTTCAGTTTGATGTGATGTGTTGAGATCTCTAGCCATGCATGACAAAAGATATGCCCTCGAATAAGATACATTAAGACACTAACGACTTACAGAGAAAAATGTTGAGCCGAACCCAGACCGGTCCACCGGCTATAATAGTGGCAGGGTATCTTACCCTCGCGACCGTTCCACCGGCTATAATAGTGGCAGGGCATACGCCCTCGCGACCGTTCCACCGGCTATAATAGTGGGGGATTTCGTGCTCAACAAATCAACGTAAAAGTGATAAGTCATGGAAAGATACTAATTTTTACAGTGGAATACCTTGTGAGTCGGGGCCAGACCGGTCCACCGGCAAATAATAGTGGCAGGGTATATTACCCTCGCGACCGTTCCACAGGCTATAATAGTGGGGCTCCCGCACTCGCATGGGTTAATAAATACTGTGTATGAAATGGACATATTATTATTAACGAGAATAAAGAATAAGTCATCGGAAAGTACTCAGGCCTTATCTTGTGTGTCATTGCATATTACTTATATGATTGTGTTATGTAGACTACGTGGTATGATTGTATGCTTGGCCTTAGCACCTACGCCCTTACTCAGTACTGGACCCGTACTGATACTACACTGGTTGAATGGGTTCTGTGATGATCCACCAATGGTGGGGAGCAGACCTTTGATGCAGGTTGATCGGCTACTAAATTGGGGGGGAAGGCTTGACCTGAGTGAGTAAGCGGTCCGGACAATCACCCTTCGGAAATTGTGTTGTTTAATCGTACTTGTCTTTGGAGGTTACAAGTGTTGTATTTAAATTTTCAAGGTTTTTATCGTACTTTGTGATTCCGTTATTTTAAGTACTCTGATATATGGACTTTTTAAATTGTATTTCGGAATGTAACTTTTGACTTCCGTACTCTGATTCCGAAAAACTTATGCTTTATGAATGATTTGTTCTGGTTCTATTCTTTCTAGCCTTAGCACTTAGTATCGGGTTGGTAGGTATGAATCGATCTGGTACTAAGTGTGGCGGTAATACCCCCGGATTTACAAGTTTATTTGCTTGCTTCCGCTAAACTTCTTTTAAATTTAACGAAATTTTTCAGTAGTAAATTTGGGGGTGTTACAGCAGCAGCAGGCGTTTGGGGTGGTCAGGCATGGTGGAAGAAGAAAGGAGGAGGAGGAAGAAGAAGGAGAAGAAGAAGAAGAAGAAGAAGAAGAAGAAGAAGAAGAAGAAGAAGAAGAAGAAGAAGAAGAAGAAGAAGAAGAAGAAGAAGAAGAAGAAGAAGAAGAAGGAAGAGAAGGGGTAGGCCGGGTGAGGGAAAAGAAGGGAGATCATGGGCCGGCCCGGTTGGGGAGGGAAGGAAAGAAAAGAAAAGAAGATTGAGTCGGGCGACGACGCGCAGGAGAAGAAGGAAGGAAGGAAAGGGCTAAGTTGCGGCACACAAGAGAAGAAGGAGAGGAAGGGAAGAAACGGGTCTACGGCCCAGGCACGAGGAGAGGGAGGGTAGGTCGTGCCTAGTGACCCGAAGGAAAGAAAAAAGGAAAAAGAAAGAAAGGAGAAAAAGTAGAAAGAAAAGGAAAAGGGAAAATAAATTAATTTAATTTATAAAATAATATAATGTAATATTTTTGGTAGATAAATAAATTTAATAATTTAATTTAATATAATTTAGTATATGGGTTTAAAAAAAAGGTTAATTTTAGGAAAAATATAGGTTTAGAAATTTGTTCAAATAAAATGAGAATGATAAAATAACAAAATATTTATTTTAATTTATTAAATATTCCTATCCATTTTTATATACTCAAAGGTCCATAAAATAATTAAATTAAATAAATTTAAAACCTAATTTATCCCAAATAAAAGTTATTTATTAAATTATAGGCTTTTAAAATTTTGAGAGATTACGATTAGGTTTATTCTTTGGTTATTTAAGCACACTTTTGATAAAGAGTTAGGGTTAGAGGAGATAGAAGGGATCTTTCTCAATCATCTTGAGAGAAGAAAACTAATGAGATGAAAAGACAATAATTTTAAGAGCGCCAAAGAGAGATCTAGGGTTCTTGCTTGGCATCACCCAATCAAATCCCACCCTTAATTCATCCACAATCTCCCATCTCTTGATCTCTATTTATTGTTCTCAGTTGGACGGATTAAACAGTAATTTTTTCATCTTGAATAAAAAGGTTATTGTATTTTATTTCTTTCCAATTGATGCAATTCTATTTGTTTAAAATGTTATGCTTAATGAAAGCTATGATTGGCTAATTGATATGTGTTGAGGTTAAGGGAAATTCCTTGATCTAGATGTGTTGAGAATCTGAACCCTACCTAATCTAATTCATTGTCATATGTGTTGTGTTAATGCTTTAATTGGTATAATAGAGGAATTGATCACTTTTCTATATTTATTTAGAGAAACCTAGCAAGATTCAAGAGATGAGTCGGAGTGGGATCCATTAACATGACTAGAGATCCAACCATAAAGCTAAAAGACGTTGGTTGGTCTCTATAACTAAAAAAAAAAGGAATATTATACATAATAATGCGTTACATATTTTTACATTAATACTAAAGATAGATGAGTCTTAATAGACAATAGGGCATAGTGGCTCAAGAGAGCATTATACCATATACCTTGGTTAGAATTCATGACAATGTGTTTTGATTCAGGGTTTGGGGTTAAGGAAATTAACCAGAACCTTATCCTTTTCTTTTACTATATTTCATTTATTCTTATATTATTGTTGGGTTTTGTTTGCATAGTTTATTTTTATTTATTATTAGACATCATTTACCCTTTATCATTAGTCTAGACATAGGAGATATTTTCAACATCTCATTTATCACTTCATAGTTCCTATGGAATCGACCTTTCATGGTACTTCAACACCATGCACTTACAATTAGAAGTCATCACTATGCTTGATTGGAGCAACAATATCAATGACACAATTGTCCAATTTTCCCAATGATAGAGCCTCCTTCCCTATGGATACCATCTGACCTCATTGTTTTCTTATCAAAAGACCAATCATGGTGTGAAACCTCACAACATTATATTCTAGCGAAAACGTGGTCCTGGCTCCATACCAATATGACCAAATACCATTCTCTAAGCATTAGCAATTCTCTTTAAGCATCACCTCCATCATCTCTTTAGCTGGGAAGGTAATGAGATGGTTGTTTCCTCTTAGTGACCTAAGCACTATTGTAACACCCCGAGTCGATACGACCACACGGGGTCTACCTTGGAGTGCTTTCGGATTGATTGGCTAGCCCCACAGATCAACATGAGTCCTTTCAGTGCGCTTTATCCTCACTCACGCACTTTCCAAGAAATTTTCAGAACTTCCCAAAAGGTCACCCATCCTAAAATTGCTCCACGACCAGCACGCTTAACTGTGGAGTTCTTAGGACGGAATCACCAAAAGGATGGTATACCATGTTGATATAAGTAGCCAAATCAATCCTTATAACACTCCGCTCAATTTGGGGTATTACATTCACCCCCACTCAAAGAACGCAACGTCCTCGTTGCGCCTCAACCAATGAATGTCTCAATATAGTTCATCCCAAGAATCGTCCCGCTAGGTGACTGACTGGCTCATCCAAGTTCAGTTCACGGTCGCGGTTTCGCTTTGATACCATTTGTAACACCCCGAGTCAATACGACCACACGGGGTCTACCTTGGAGTGCTTTCGGATTGATTGGCTAGCCCCACAGATCAACACGGGTCCTTTCAGTGCGCTTTGTCCTCACTCACGCACTTTCCAAGAAATTTTCAGAACTTCCCAGAAGGTCACCCATCCTAAAATTGCTCCACGGCCAGCACGCTTAACTGTGGAGTTCTTAGGACGGAATCACCAAAAGGATGGTATACCATGTTGATATAAGTAGGCAAATCAATCCTTATAACACTCCGCTCAATTTGGGGTATTACAACTATGCTATCAACCCCTTTTAGGGAAAGTTGATATGCTAACTTCTCAACTTTTATATGTACTTTTGTCGTACCCACTGGATTCCTACTAAGCCATTCCAGTACTTCATGGTTGGCCATAGATAGTTGTTCTAGTACTTTTGAATGAAACTAACAACTCTCTATAGCTTTTTTGTCTCATTACTCATAAGATGCTTTGGGTACCTCATCTGTTCGAAGGTTTCACCTCGCTTCTTCCATCTGTCCTTGTGTTTTTTTCTTCCTCTTTATTGTGACTATACCCTTATCGTACTTGACTTGCTTAACCAATATCTTATTCTCTCCAAATTAACAACCATTCCCTCTGTGTATAGCTCAAGTGGCCTCCTTTTTTATAGTAAACTTTACGAAAGTAAACTTATCTTCGAAGCATCCCCTCCTTTTAAAAAGGATAAATTTGTCTACAACTTTAAATCACTCCTTGAACACCCTTCGAAGTAAATAAATGTTGACGTCATGTGGGAGATGATCCATGAGGAGGATGACTAAGGGGGTTATTCGCTTCTCTCTAGCCAGTTACTTAACTTTTGGTATGGTTTTTATTGTCTTGTATTATTGGTAAATTTGTTTTATATCTTAAAGTATATTATCGTATATTTTTAAATTTTCAAATAAAAATAAGTTTCAATCATCGATAGATAAGGATTTTAGGTTATAATAAAGAAATAGATTTTATTGGCTGTGAGATTTTTATGGAAATAAGTAAGATTTATATTAAACTCAATTTTAAACTTTTGAATAGATTTGTTTTAGTTGGGACTTTTGGATAATTAACTAAAGGCCTTTGTGTCACTGAACGTCATACAAATTTTATGGGTAATGTAAATTCAGATTGGGAGTTGTTAAATTCGAAAAAATAAAATCAGATTTTATAGATTAAATTAAATAGTTTTTAGGGGGATTAAAATAGTTTTTAGATTTGTTGAATTGTTCCGGATGACAGGTCTCGTGGTCGGTTCTCTTCAGGCGCATGTATTTTTCATTTGGGTTATAACTCAGCGTTTTGACTTTTTTCTCCTCTATTCTCCTCCAGCAAAATCGAACAACGCGAAGTTTCTAACCCTACGCGAGGCTTGCTCCGGGCTTCATCTCACAACTCCATCTTCCCCTCTCGTCATTCCCTCTCTGCTCTAATTTGTGACCATCGCTGTCGTCCACCGCTAGCTTGCTTTTATTCTCCGGTTCTTACCATAGGCTACAGCCTATTCCCCTCTATCTCACTCGTCTTCGCCGAATCTAACTCCTATCTCCGGTATCAAGCCACGCCCTCTTTATCAATCTCCTTCGATTTCTCGCCTTCTAAGATCCGTAGAACGTTCTCTTGTAAACTAAATCCAATTATTATCTCCTTCTCCCTCGTGAATTAGTACTTGTATTTGTATATTTGAGGTTTGGGGTGACTTTATTGGGAATTGGTAAGTGTGGAGCAAACCTGTCTTGAAAAGATCAAATTTTATTTCTGGGTATGCGCTGCGAACTAGTTTTCTACTTTACTTTATCAATTAGGGCTGCAACTGTTTTCATTGTTTGATTTGCTGGCTTTTTGTATTTCCAGTTAGTTATGTTCCACAGGTATGCATCTCTGATGTGTTTGGATATGTGTCCAATCTTCCGTTCTATATTAGGGCGTAGGGTATCATTCATGTTTGAACCGTAATTTGTTTAATTTGCAATTTATGTACGCTTACTAGTTTGTTTTGAATTTAGTACTTGTGTTTACTTAGCTTGCTGATTACTTGAATTTAGAAGCTGGTATTTGTTATGACTTGATTTAGCATTGTATTTTTAAAGGTAATTTTTTTTATAACCTATGTAATTTTTACCTAATTTGTTAGATTAGGATGTAGCGATAATTCCAAAAGCAAGGCTAGTGGGAACAATTCTAGACCATTAGTCGCTTGGAATTCAATTTCTAAAACAAGTGAGTGAAATTCTCCATCATCCTATCAACCACAAAAGTTGATTTAAATTCTTTAGAGTTAGGTCCAGGTCTGAAGAAGAAAATTTATTCTTCTTATTTTTATGTACAATATTATTCATTATAATAGTAACCAAAACCGTCATAGGTTGTTTCAAACTTCAGAGTATCAAATCTAACAACAATTTGTAAAAGAATTTATTTATAATTGAGAATTTAGTAATAAATATGTACCTATATTTATTATCATGCATAATATTAAATATATTCCATTATTGTTATTATAACTATAATTAGTATTATTATTGTTGTTATGTTTGTATGTGTTCAGGACCCCATCCATTCATAATCCTCTCTGGCAGCGCCCTTTGAATCCAATAGCTACAATCTATAATTTATCGAAAGCTTATAATAATAATAATAATATGTGTATTTCCTCAAAGTCTAGTCCAATGATATTTAGATTGCTTCCTTGGTACTTTATCATATATATTCAAAGGCCCAAGACTGGCAAATGCAAAGTTATTAGTGTACCCACCTCTTTGGTCAAATTAAATTTATAGTTTAACACAAATTTTACATTCTAAAGTAAATAATTGAAACCATTAAATAATAACAATAAATTTAATAGATAGGGCCATGTTAATTTATTTTTCCATGGGCTGCCACAAGGTCAGGGTCTGCCCTGTTTGTATTGATATACATGTACCATGCTTTTAGTTCTATTAGTAAATAAATAAATAATTTTCATTCATATTAATTATTTCTATTGAACCATGTGTGTACTGTTATTTTATGGGAATTGTTTACATCCTATTATTGACTCATTGTGGCTCTGCGATTGAGTGAAGTTACATTGTTGTTGCCCATTTTCAAGCTTAGCTATGTTGATTCTGATGGGGCCTTATATTTGGCATCTTGTTTGAGCTAGGTTTGAATAAGAATGCCAAAGGTGAGGACAAACCGAACCAAAATCCCTGATGGATGGGAGCTCATTGAGCCTACTCTCCAGGAGCTTGAATCGAAGATGAGAGAAGGTTTGCTTATATTTGAAACAGAATCCTTGCTGGAAGCCATTTTGACTGTTGGATTGAGCTTTCTCACTCTTGGTACTAATGCTTTTTGTGTTACTACTATTGGCCTTATCTTGATTTTTTTTTTCATTTTTTTTTTTTGCATAGCTCAAACTGACTCTCATGATGGCAAGAGGAAGTGTGAAGCTTTGTGGCCTATTTTCAAGATTTCTCATCAAAAGAGCCGTTACATTTTTGATCTTTACCAAAGAAAGAATGAGATTTCTCAAGAGCTGTATGAATTCTGCTTGGATCAGGGTCATGCTGACAGGAACCTCATTGCTAAGTGGAAGAAGGTATGCTTGAGGCAACGCCTTCTCCTTACAGTATACATCCGTTTACTTATTGGATTGAAGTCTGCATATATAATTTTATTATTATTTATGTATCTGTTAATCGCATGTTGCCATGTGGTTTTGAGGTTGAATGTTTAAGAAATTAACTATGAAGTCCCCAATTTATGGATTTGTACTTGATATTGTACATTATGCAAATATGTTACTAGTAGTAGTGTACTGTATCAGTGTCAAGTCTCACAACTTTGGCGTCTGATTGGAAAACCGAATGTCTAACTGACAACATGCTTTGCCTCTTCATCTGCAGCCGGGATACGAGCGCCTTTGCTGCCTGAGGTGCATTCAGCCGCGCGATCATAACTTTGGGACAACTTGTGTTTGTCGAGTTCCCAAGCATTTGAGGGAAGAGAAAGTGGTGGAGTGCGTTCATTGTGGATGTAGAGGTTGTGCAAGTGGGGACTGAGTTTCTTCATTTGGGTTCACCGTGACTGAAAGAAGCTAGGATATTGACTTAGATCATCCGGCAGATTTGGCGTTCGTCTGTTGCCGCTTTATCTTTCTTCTGGTCTTTTATCCTGTGTAATGTAAGCAAGCTAGTAGTCGGAAGTTTGAGCTTTGCAACAAACTTTTTGTTATGGCTCTGTCAACTCATGTCTGTTTACTGGATTTTCATCTGTTCTTTCGCAAATTCAATGCAAATACTAATTTGGATCATGATTTTTTTTCATTGTGCATGTATCTGGAGCGCGGTGAGCGCCTTCTTGATGAATCTGCTTTAGCGCATCTGTATCAACAACAGGGTTATTTGATCTATATGTCCTAAAAAACATCACCAGCTAGATAATAGTATGGAGAAAATTGCTGGAAGAAGAGGGGAAAAGGAAGAGGGAATTATACACGCTGCAAATTAATGTGTTAAGTTTATTTGAAGAGGATGTGGCATCTGTTTACTTCGAAATTGATTTAAATATTCTTTTGGCTCCTATAATTTGTAACTTTATTTAATTTAGTTCTTGGAAAAATAAAATACTTGTTTTAATTCCTATAATTAACTTTATCTATTTTGATCACTATAAAAATAATATGTTTGTCGTAGTTCTTGCAGATTTACTTAATATTCAAATTAATCCGTCAATCCTATATTAACCTAATATTATAGGTTATTTTTTGTACTCCATCTTATAGTAATTAAATTACATCAAATTTGACTAAGTATTTAATAATATAAATATTAATCTATTACTAATATCAAGTATAATTATATCATAGTCAGGTTGGAGAATGAGTTTGACATTTTTTATTGTTGGCATAGGGTATTTTTAATAAGATTTGAAATTAGTAGTATATCTATAATTATAATATTAAGAAAGTAGATGATTAGATGTAATTTATTTATTATAAGAGAGAATATACATATTAATCTGTAATAGTATGTTAATATAATGTTTGGGGATGAGGAGTAATTTAAATATGAAATGAGTCTACAGACTAAAATAAATAATTTTTTTAGAAGAATCAAACGTATAAATTTATAAATTAGATTAAAACAAATATTTTATTTTTATAAGAATCAAAATATATAAATTTAATATTTATGCCATTAGGAATTAGTTAATAAAGGTTGGCTATCTTTTTGCATTTCGTAGATTGTCACTCTTAAGTATTTTTACCGAGTTGGGATAATACTTTCAATTGATTTAACTGAGAATGAAGCTTGCAGGTGATCCGATTTACAATAAAATTTAATTGACTCTTTAATAGGTGATTGGCATTTATGATGAGAGCTCATGAAAGATTTTAACTTATTAGTTTTTATTCAATATTTGCCAATTCCTGTACAATTATTTTTTTCAATTAAAATAAATTTACAGATTATATTAGATAAAACTATATGACTGTTCTTAAATAAATGAGTATTATTTTTTTTAATTTTATTTCTCGAATATTGCTGCTTAAAAAAAAGTCCATTCAAATCATTGTACGAATTCCTTACAATTTCTGAGCATGTAATTCTTACAATTATCAATGACTTACCTATGTTTGGAGCTACTTATCAAAAATAGTTATTCATGATAACTACTTATTTTGGAAACTTTTTAGGTTAAAATTTTTCTAAAATAAGTAATTATTATAGATAATTACTTTTGATAAGTAACTCCAAATAAACTAGGAAAAAAGACTGATATGAATAGGTTATCATGTGAACTGTCAAGCGTGTAATAAAAAATAGATGTAGGGTTTTATGAGCGAACATCTGAGTTTTACGATTATCAATTTCAAAGTTCGTGTTACTTCACAATAAATAGTAATTGGTTGATCATGAATTAAATTTTGTAGTCAATAAGGTAGAAGTGATGATGAGTCTACAATAAATAGTCAGTGATGATAACATTTTATTATCATAGTTTACCCATGAAAGTATTATTTTATTTCTTGTGTTCCAATAAAAATATTTTTATATTTTTTTATATAAAATTGGACTATATTTTTTTAATAAATGTGGTTCTATTTTAAAATAATTAATATTTAATATTTAATTATTAAATGTCTAAATTCTCCTATTAAAATAATCGATGTTTGAAAACGATAACTACATGTTCATTCTACATGTTAATGTTAAATAACAACAAAATTTAACTATAATAATCTTAAAGTAAGTGTTCCTAGACCTGACAAAGTTGACCCAACTCGACCAATCCAACCTGAATAACCCAATAGTGACCCAAAAACTAAAACTCGTTCGTAACCCGAAAGTCCGAAACAACCCAATTCAATTCGAACCCGCCCAAATTTAGCTAACCCAATAACAACCCGAATCCAAATTGACCCGAACTGAAGTAACCCAAATCAATAATAACCCGAATCGAACACACCCCAAACCCAAACCGACCTGAACTCCAACCCGAACCAGACTTAAACAGATAATTGGTTATTCTTATTCATATATGATATTTTTAACTCCATATACTTATCAATTTTTGAAACAATGTAAATGAATGCAAACATTTATAAGCATACATTTATATTTTTGCTTCAATTTTTTTGATAACTTCCTACAACTTAAACTCGCCACTCTGGACCATAATAATAAAAACTTAATGACAGATCAATAAAATTGTAAAATCTAGAATTTATGAGCATAACCTTTCAATTCAATTTCAGAACCATTATATATTATAGTGGTATATATATATATATATATATATATAATATTAGAAAAAGTCTAATTGGATGGGATCTACAATCCAAGTAATGAATATCCATGATAGAAGGTGGCCAGATACTCCCATGTAACCTTCATAATCTATTGCATTACCTTCATACATCAGTAACATTCCATTCTTGTCCCTCGAAACAAAATTAGCACAAAATATATTATAGAAACAACCATACAAGTGAAAGACCACAAAGTATCGATCTTAAATGGTTTCAATGCTTGAACTCATAGAATACTTCAAACATAATGGAATAGCTTGTGCAGTTATGCTATGTGAGGTGATTTGTCAACTCGCATTCCTACAAAATGAAATAAAAAAATAATGTAGGAGAACTAATACTCAAATCTAGCTCTTTACAAACAATTTTCTAAACATTATAAATGCAAATGATGATAAATAAGAAAAAACTCAAGTAAATAGTGATACCAAAAGAATAAGAAGAAGAGCGATATGGTATTGTATTAATGATTCATGAGGACCGACAATCAAATTCAACATTTCATCATACGCTCATTGTATGATACAAAATACACAATAATATCAAATATGCTGATAATTACTAACAAATAAATATAATAGAAGTCCAAACAAGTGTAAATAAGAAAACTAAAGCATTGATAACACACCTACAATGGATACTTGATCCTCTCTTTAATGGATGAAGGTGAACACCTCTCTCTGATTGAAGCCCTAGCCTTGAGGTAAGTAACCAAAAAACACTAACTAGAATGAAAGAAATTTACAATCCAAAAGGAAAAAAGATGTCTTATAGGATAGTTATGATACTAAGAGAAAGACATCACCTAACCATCACCATATATGTTTTTACACAAACATCACACCAGTAAGTTATACACCTTAATCTAAGGTTTATATAACAATTAGACCCAAAAAAAAAAGATAATATCACCCCATTTTTATCTCCAAACCTAAACCCCTTTATTTGTTAAGGGAAGATTTGGCTGAGATAATAACAAGACAATAGCTAACAATACAACCTGTAGAAGATCAAAGAAGCCACATCATTAATTAAAAGACTTGTTTTTATAAAAACATGCAACACTAAAAACCTTCTCACTACAACATATAAAGAAGTAAACTTTCACCTATTAAAGTTAATATCACTACTAAAAGTAACCTATGAAAATTACAACGTAAAAAACTCCTGTAACCTCTTCAAAAATATTAGTGTAGTCCTCCCTATAGTGAAAGAGCATGTAGTTAAATACACACCATTTGGATATAAGCTACATACTTAACTATCAATTATATAAAGAAGTAAAATAGTACATATTGACATTATTAAGGATGTCTAGTAGGGGGGTTAGCTCCATCCCACCCCCATATTGCAAGCAACATATTCATCTTCCTTAGTTGCTAGAGAAACAATAACAAATTATAAATTTACTATAATGTAGAAATAAAGAAGTTAATAACAGCCTTAAAAACACTACCTTCAAAACCATACAACCAACTACGAGTAGTTATCAACGCTTCAATATTTTCAGGCAAGTACGAGCTTCTCCACTTATTTAAAACCCTACATCTAATGTTAAAAGTTGATTCTGAAGCAACAGTTATAAGGGGAACACTTAAAATATCCCTATTTAGATGTGAAAGCTCTCGTTCTCTCTCCAAAAGTCAAAAATTTTTAGCTTGATGTTGCGATCCATTCTAGGATCATCTAGATACTTATCCAACTTTATATTTTCATTATAAGTGTATAAAATCTCATTTTCATCAAAATCCTAAAAATTACAAAAATAAATGGATATATGTATATAGGCATAAAAGATTAAGGGAAGGTGAGAAATGTAAACTTACAGTAGAGAAATCAAATTTACGCTTGCGAGTAGAACCAATGGTGTTAGTGTCTGATGTTGATGATGTTCCACAAGAGTTGTTACAAGTACCTCTTCCATCATTAACTGAAGGATAATCCACTAGGAGCATCTTTAACTTAAACCGCACATCACTAACCTTCAAAGAAGCCCTTGTTCCATCCTCAAATAATTTTTTATAGCAATACTTTAGAAAATCCAACTTACAACGAGGATCAAGAATCACAGCAAAAGTAAATAATGTACCATATTCATTCCTATATAAGTTGGCCCAGTACTTATCAAATTTAATCTTCATTTCTATAGTCATTTTCCTTAACACTTCATCGTTACCCTTTACCAACTCATTTAAAAGCATTGTGATCTTCCATACATTCTCAAAATAAAAATTTGCCATGGAATACTGACTACTAGAAAATAACTCGGTAATATCATAAAATGGTTCCAAGACATCACAAATTTTTTCGAGCATGTCCCACTCTTGAGGTCCTGGAAAATTCTTGCACAATGGGTCAACAACCACCATCTCCTTAAATCCATTATGATAAATAATAGCTCTATCAATCATCAAATAAGTTGAGTTCCACCTTGTGGGAACATCAAGCCATAATGCTTTAGTATCTGATATCCGAGCTAATTTCGCACAATTTTGAAATGTAGTCTTCCTCAATTTTGACCACTTGATGTATTTTACACTATCTCTAATCTTAACAACAATATCCTCTATCACCCTAAGCCCATCCTTAACAATGAGATTCAAAACATGAGCATCACACCGAACATGTAAGTAAATGCCATCATGCAACAAAAATATTTGATCGTTTAGTGTATTTCTCAAACGATCTTGCATGCTATCATTGCTAGAAGCATTGTCCAATATGATAGAGAAAATATTATCCTCAATACCCCAATCTT
Organism: Tamarix austromongolica; assembly: GCA_039764185.1. Lineage (NCBI taxonomy): Eukaryota > Viridiplantae > Streptophyta > Magnoliopsida > Caryophyllales > Tamaricaceae > Tamarix > Tamarix austromongolica. Next base: position 8,636,018 of record CM077809.1, on the reverse strand, counting down.
GAAGCAAACTTAACACCGAATTATGTAAGATTTGTCCCGTATGTGGTGTTTCTATATGATACTCTGCTATTCAACTTCCAATTAGCATCCACAAAATGAGTAGTCAAACACATATATCCCTCATTTTGACAAGAATTCCACATATTAGAAGTCAGAAAAATACGACCAGGGATGCTACAAAGATAGTTCTTAAGCTCAATTTTCAAGTTTGAATGCAATTTCAATACATCTGATTTTGCAGTATTTCTACAAATAGTTCTAACTTGATCATTCAAGTATGCATGAATTTTTCTATTACCTTTGTTTTCAACCTAAGATAATGCATACCCATGTTTGATGATAGCCATTGCTAATAGATCTATGTAGAAATTTTAGTCATAAACATTAGATTCTACTTTCATAGTTTGTTGATATGATTGACATTTATCAAGATGTGCTTTTAGATTTGTTGTTCCATAAGGTGAACTAGCAATCAAAAAGCCACCTTATAGTGGCTGCAAAGTGCTATCTCTTTTCCATTCTTAGTCTCGGTTTCTTTAAGCCTTAGAAATTCTTTCCAAACTAAAATCCTTTTCTTATCTTCTTCTTACAATTTAGGATCCGGAAAATTACTAGCATCATAATTTCCAACTTCCATAACTACGATAAATTATTAGTATTAGTATTTTATTAAGGTGACCACGAAATTACATATAATATAGATAAATTAAATTTCCATCCTTAACCATTTCTGCTTATTTCCAATCATCTGAGACAACCATAATCAAGGTCAATACTAATGTCAATCATTAAAATATACTAAGGTCATCCTACGCTCAATTATTCACATTTAGGCGCATTAGGTTAAAAATAACCAAAATAACCCTAAGGCCAAAATTACCAGATTATCATCCATTTAAAATATGCAATCCATTTTATTTATTAATTTGTCATGAAAAAGCTAAAATTCCATAAATAAATTATTTATCATGTAATTAAATTAATAGTTATACCAAATAACCATTTTTTCCTTATACATAAGTTTGCACATAAAACCCTAACATCCAGAATCATATAATATCATGCTCAACGATATATATAATACACATTAAACATACTTTTAGGATAAAAATCATAACACACACAAAATGACAAAATTACCCCTAGGGCACATATCAACAATAATTATGCTACAAATATTTCTAAGTATGCTTAACCTATTATTTTATATATACATATCATACAAAAGATTTGCCCGATATTAGAATTATTTTAATCATACTCTTGTACCCAAAATATTTTACATTAGCTAACATACTTATTTTACCGATTTTTATGATAATAATAAATACCACACAATTTTAATGTAATGGATCATACTTAACATATTTCACACATAAAAATCTTAATGTGCTATCATGCACTATTTATTATTTTAGGAGAGTATAATAATTACCTGAATTCCAGCAAAAACAGCAGCATCTTACTAAAATTATGAGGTCCCACTAATCAAATTTTTGTACCTAAAAATAATACCACAAATACTGAATTAATATCTATCAAGTAGAATAATAATTACAACAATAAAATATTTATCTTTTAAAAATTACCAAAATACCCTTACTTACTAATAATGGGTACCAAAATAAATTTTAAACAAACCAAACTCTTGCACATGCAGCCATGCACGCTAGGGAAAAAGGGAGCAGCGAGAAGGTGCAACCATGCAGGTGCTGGTTGGGACTTGGGTGGATGGTTGGATGTAGAGTGGCATAACAGGGAGGAGTTGGTGGCAGCTGTGCTGGATGCTATGGTGGAGGGTGTTGTTAGCTCGGTGGAGGGTGCACGAAAAATGGGAAAGGTTGCGACGGGAAGAAGGTGAAGGCTAGAAGAAGGCTTGGCAGGGAGCGCTGCAAAAAAAGGAGATGAGGAAAGGCAGCGGTGGTGAGTACAGAGACTTGGGTGGTGTAGGAGGAAATGAGAAGGGTGGTTGGATGCACAGTGGAGGCCAGGGACAAAGCCAAGGAAAAAATTTAATGGGGTCCCGTAAACTTATATATTTATATATAAAGTATCTATATTAGTTATAATTATAATTAAAAACACCAGAAAATATAAATATTTATTGTATATTTTTAATTTAATACTAATTTAACAATAATAATAATAATATATACCACTCTTTTTAATGAGATTTATTTGTTTATTTATTTTCAAAATAGTAATGATAGTTATATTATTAATGGAGACAAATTAAATTAGTTTCATTATATTAATTAGTGTATGTATATAAGTCACGAATTGTTAAAAAAATACTAAAGTATACGACATACCCTTAAAATTTGGATATAAAATGACGAAAGGAAGAAAATTTGTATAGTATAATAATAAAATGTAAAGAGAGTTTTTAATATAAATTTGTTAAAGCTATGTACTAGTAGTTCAATAACACATATTAAATAAAAAATAAAAAGAAAAAATTACACAATATAATAATAAAATAAAAAGAAAATATCAGCTTTTAATTCTATAAATTGATAAAGAAAAATATTTCAATAAATATAAATATAATAGGAATCAGAATAGCAAGAGATGGGGTCAAATAATAAGACAATAAAAAAATACATAATATTAAGTGTTTATAATGTACCCCTCCCCCCTCTATATATATTAATGTTATAAATTTATATGGGGTCAAGTGACCCCATGGGCTCCATACTGCCTTCGTCCATGGTGGAGGCTGGAGGTGGCTAGCTGTGGGGATGAAGGTGAATTAACTCACATGTGAGGGTGTTGCTTTTGCTTTTGCTTGATGCACGGTGAAGAGATTGGGAGATGGCTGCGTAGGAAGTGTTGGAGTTGGAGGCTGCAGTGGTGGATGCTGGATGCATGCGTGGGCAAGCACGAAGGGAGAAAAGGAGGAAGGTAGTGGTTGGGAGTTGTGGTGCCACGGGAGAAGGATGGTGCAGAGGCTGGGGTTGCTGATGTATATGGGGGTGATGCTCCGCTAGGAAGGAGGAGGAAGGAGGTGGCACAGGATCGATTAGTAGAAGGTGTTAGTGCTGCGGTGGTAGGGAGTACGTAGAAAGAAGATGAAGGAAGGAGGAAGGGTGGAGGAGATAGGCGATTCTGCTGGGTTAGAGTGGTGATGATGGTGATGGTTGGTGTTGAAAGTGCAGAGGGAGGAGGCTAGAGTTAGGTGGTGCGCTGGCAGGCAGACAAAAATGGAGGGGAGCAAGGGGCTGGGCGGCTGGGGTTCTGAGGTGGTGAGGATGGGCTAGAGCATGGACGAAGGCAGTATGGAACCCATGGGGTCACTTGACCCCATATTAATTTATAACATTAATATATAGAGAGGGGGGAGGGTACATTATAAACACTTAATTTTCTGTATTTTTTTATTGTCTTATTATTTGACCCCATCTCTTGCTATTCTAATTCCTATTATATTTATATTTATTTAAATATTTTTCTTTATCAATTTATAAGATTAAAAGCTGATATTTTCTTTTTATTTTATTATTATATTGTGTAATTTTTTTCTTTTTATTTTTTATTTAATATGTGTTGTTGAACTACTAGTATGTAGCTTTAACAGATTTATATTAAAAACTCTCTTTATACTTTATTATTATACTATACAAATTTTCCTTCCTTTCGTCATTTTATATCCAAATTTTAAGGGTATGTCGTATACTTTAGTATATATTTTTTTTAACAATTCGTGACTTATATACATACACTAATTAATATAATGAAACTAATTTAATTTGTCTCCATTAATAATATAACTATCATTACTATTTTAAAAATAAATAAACAAATAAATCTCATTAAAAATAGTGGTATATATTATTATTATTGTTAAATTAGTATTAAATTAAAAATATACGATAAATATTTATATTGTCTGGTGTTATTAATTATAATTATAACTAATACAGATACTTTATATATAAATATATAAGTTTACGGGACCCCATTAAATTTTTTTCCTGGCTTCGTCCCTAGGCTGGAGTATTGTGGTTGGTTAGGCAATGCAGAAATGGAGAAGGCGGCTAAGGCTCGGACTGCTCGGTGTGTTTATGCGTGTGTTATGTATGTTGTATGCAGAGGAGGGGTGAGAAGGGAATAGGTTAGATCATGAGAGAGTATCAGTGATTCTGATTCATCCTGTATATATGTTGTATGTGTGTATATGTATGAGCATAAAATGGCCCATGTTATATCAAAAATAAGCAACAAGACTCCAAAATTTAAAAAAAAAAAAAGAACAAATGCTAACAATAGTTAAAAAATAAATAAAAACTAAAAACAAGACGAAAATAAGTAAAATTTTCTCATTATTAATATAAATCCAAACCTTATTTAGTGTTAAGAAGAATTAAAATGGCCATATTTGCAACAACCTACACCAACCTGGGGTGACGATACAATTGAATGCAAGATGCAAGCATGGGAATAATACAGGCATTCAGGCAATGAAGTTGGCACCAATTTGTCATCCAAATTTCCAGATAGAAGGTTGCACAGAAATGGAGAAGGTGGCCGCATTGGCTGGGGCTCGGTAGTGTGGTGTGTGTATGCGTGTGTTATGTAAGTAGAGTTGCACGTGTTTGCATGGAGTGAGACAGAGAAAGAGATTTGGGGAGAAAATTGGGGGGTAGAGGGGTAGAAATAGGGGTAAAATAGTATATTAGATTTGGAGGAAAAATAAGATATAGGTATTTTATTTAGGGAAAAATAATATTTAGGTGAAAAATTAGAAAAATAAATAAAGTGATTAGAAAATTAGAAATATTTTGACTAATATTTCATTATAGTTTATACAAAATTAAGAGGCTTAGAAAAATAAAAATTAAGTGAAATATTTAAGAGGGGACAAAATGTTAAAAAAATATTTAGTATTTAATGTATAAAAAATAAAATGAGTCAAAAATGAGACTTTTAAATAAAATTTAATCATTGTAAGATTTTGATTTTATTTTCTCATTGTATTTAAATTTAATAATAATAATATATAATGTTGTTATTAATTATAATTATCATTTAATTTAAAGATACAAGTTATTTGTATTTCTAACCCTAATTAAAGTTTGAGATTAAATTATATATGTAATTTATTCACTGCTCTTAACTTTTTTTTAATTAGATGATTAATGATGTTGGAGCTTAAAAGTAAAGATTGATTGAAACTTGAAAGATAATCTGTCAATTTGTTTATAGAATTACGGTATAATAAGTTATTTATTAATATAAAAGGGTAGCTAAGTTATAATTTCATAAATTTACTTAAAAATGTGCATCTTCGATGTTAAGTTTTGTTTTGTAATTAAATTAATGACAAGTGAGATATTTATAATAATTGCAACCAACTAAAATTGAGTTAACTCGTTAAATAAATTATATTTCTAGTATTTATTTTGATGTTGATTTATTTTATATATGAATATTTAATATTTTCATATTGTAGATTGAATTTCCATTATATAATATTATCTTAGCATATCATAGAATCTATGACCACGCATTAATAGAAATTTCAATCCATTCAATTTAATATCACATCAAACATCTCAGTTGCCACCCTTATAAATATGAAGAGAAAATCCATCTGTGATTATAAACTAATTGATATAATTTGATAAATTGAGTTGTAATTTAACAAGGAATAAATAACTTTAAAAATATATAGAACTCACATTAAATATTAACAACTATGGTCAATATAAGTAAAAATTAAAAAGATAAAGAATATATGGACTTTTTAGGCCTTAATCAATTCAACTCATCTCTCATAACAAATTAAGGATAAAGAATATGTTTGAGGAAACACCTATTGGAAGAATATTGTGTGTGATGAGTTGGAGATTAGCCAAATGTACGGGTATGGGAGGATGCATGAGGAAGCCATGATAGAAGGTATTTTTGACTTCATCCAAATGGTTTAGATTAGAAATTGAGTTCATAATTATTGAAATGCAACACCTATGAAACTATTGGATATTTTAAAGCATCATTAAATTTACAACCAACTAGGGATAATATTAGCTAAGCATGATATTGAGCTAAAATATCTAAAGGGAACCAAGAATGAGTCGTCGTCGTCGTCATCATCATCAAGTTTGCAATGACAACAAATCTAGCACCTCACAATCCTCACTAAGAATATAAGATTAATACTTAAAAGAATCAAAGGCTTGTAATGAGTAGCTATTAACTAAAGATAGGTTGGTTGAAAATGTACGAATGGACCAATATGTGAGATGTGTGAACAAGCAACTTAGACTTTGGTGCATGAGATTAATGATTTCCCCATTACTCAAGTGTTTTATTTGGATGATGATAACCCATAATGAAGTTGTACACTGTGAAAAGGCAATGAATTTGATTGAGTCTATTTCATAATCTAACACTTTGATGATGAGACGTTAGAAATGACGTGTACACTAATATGGGTTATTTGAATGAATTGAAATATGAGGAGATTAAAGGACTCTGCATTGATTCAGTAACCAAAGAATATTATTAAGGATACCATGCACTTGCTACTAGAATATTATGCCATAATATCAAGAAATGAAATAATTAATAAAGGAAGGGCATGGTTCACCATGTAAGCCATTATAAGAACGAAGGAAATGGATGATATGCATGTTGATGCAAATTGAACATGAACAATGTAGGAAAAGTAATGTAGGAAATTATGAAAATTATAATTGTGATATGAGATGTAAAATGCGGTATATTGTCACTTATTAGCTACGATGTGGCCATAATAAATATATAGCGACACATTTACAATATAGATAATTGTATTAAGACATTAGACATAAAATATAGAATTTAGTGTGCTATGACGGAGTATTGTTTTAATAAGTTAGGCATTGAGACAATTTCATTGGAAGTGGTGTAGCATTTATAATCATAAGATAACTTTGATATTTCATTTTTTCACAAAGTTATTAATGATTGTGATTTCCATTTATCTCATATTTATTTATTGTGTATTAAAAATCATTGTTGAAAATGAAAAATAGTGACAATGTGACACTGAGAAATTAAAAAACCATAGCAAAAGAAGCTAAAACCAAATTAATAATAATAGGATAAGGTCATACTATTATGGATAGGAAAAAATCCTCTTACTTTAAGTTGTGATGGAGGTGTGTTCAAAGATTTTATTAGTGTTCTAAAAATGCTTAAAGTTAATTTTATAAAAATTAAAAATAATTTGATATGATTTTATTTCAAACAAGTTCCAATTTTCATGTTTCAACTTGTTCTTGATCATGATTCATACTATTATAAATAATACCCAATTTGAGTTTTTTGATTTGACCTAAAATCTATAGACCCGAATTCGAAAAGCCCGATAAATCTAACACTTAGTTGATTCGATTCACACCCAACCCATATAGTGACTCGAATCCAAACCCAAACCTAACCCAAATTCTATAGACCCGAGCCAAACCCAAAATAGACCCAAACCAGAGAAAACCGAAGAACCCAGCATCAACCCAACCCAAATCACACCCAACTTGTCACTTAACCTGAATCGAACCCGAACCCAACCCAAAACAACACAACCCAAAACACACCCGAACTAAATTAGACTTCAACCCAAATCGATTGTATAGTAAACCAAAGTTGACCCGACCCATATCAACCCGACCCTAACCCAACCCAAATGACCCGTTGCCACCCCTAAGTGTTCCTCCCTCTAATTAGTACATTGCGAAATTATTTTTACTAAAGACAAAATAAAAAGGAATATGGTAAATCTATATCGAGTCCATCCTACCCATTGCCCATCCACGACCTCCTCTATTCTCATTCCTCACTAGATCCAATTATTGAGAGGGCTTGGGTCTAGGTCGAATCAAGACCGTGTCAAATTAGGAGTCAATCCGGTCATTTATTAATGGACCTTAATTGAATTCGAACTAGTACTGGTTGGATCAAATTGGGTTGCTCTATGGGCGTTGAATTTTTTTATATTTTATATTTAATTTTTAGTTGGTTATTAGTAATATATTTTACAAGTAAAAAAATATAATAATTATATATACTAATTCTAATATTATCATAGCGAATATTTATTAAATAAACTAGTTTGATATTTCACTTGATCAAACTCTCAATTCTAATAATATATTATAATAGAACTAATTTTTATAGGATAGATAATATGTATAAAGTAAATATATACATTTCTCATCATTTATCATATAAAAATATTTTATTACCTAAAAGGAATTTGATGTTAATCTATTTTTTAACACTTCAATTGTATTTCAAGGGATGAAAAGTAAAAGTTTTTTTTCACTCTTATTTGCCACAACTTTATTATTATTATTATTATTATTATTATTATTATTATTATTATTATTATTATTATTGTCTAAAAATGACTAATTTAAAAATATAATATTTAAATATGAGTCATTATAAAAGGAGTAAGTAGCATCAAGTGAGAATTGTTATATTTTTTTTATTATATAGAGTAATAATAAATTAAAAATTATCGGAACGATAATTTAGAGTCCATCCATATTTAATTGAGTTAAAAATTTTAAATAAATTAAAATTCATCTCATTTACATAAATTTATTGAATAGGATTTTTCTAAAGATGAATGAAGTGAGGCCTATTCATAGCTCATACTTTAGCGGGACAATAGTGATTCCATGAGTACAAATGAGAGCGATATTCCATGTCAAGTCACCCAAATTTCCATTTAGCATCTCTTTAGAATCTGTAGCACCACCGCCATCAAAATTGCTCGAAGAAGCATTACCTTCGACATGGTGTTTGCTTGGAGTGTTCTATCCTTGAAACCGAGTTTGTAGATGCCATTTCTTGCTCTACCTTAGGTTTCCGTCCATCCAACCAACCTCAAGTGCTTCCCATGCTTTAGTTCTCGAAGCTCTACTTCTTGTGCTTTGTCTTCAGGTACCCGTCATTGTTGGTTTCTCTTACAGCTGGCAAAAGTTGATCTAATTCAAAAATTCCAACGAATATCGACTCGATCAGTCCGAAATTTGATCCGATTTTATCTGAAAAATTAGGAGTCCGAAACTTATCTGACCCAATCTGATACATATCTGATATCCAATATAAATCAAAAAATTTTAAGCCTAAAATAAACCTGATTCGACTAAATACTTACCCAAAACCCGATATAACTTGTAAAACTATAAATCTAAAATTACCCGACTTGATCCATCATTTATCTGAAATCCAATATTACCCAAAAAATTATAAATCTATAAATATTCAACCCGATACTACCCGAAAATTAACATTAACCCATTACTCGAAATTTCCAAAACTTCATAAAATTTAAAATAATATAGACGTATAACTAGTCCATACTAGTACTTACATCAAAATCTAAAAATAATATTATGTACAACTATTCCATACTAGTACTTATATCAAAATCACCCATTTAAAATACTAAATCCATTTTATTTATGAATTTATCATGAAAAGGCTAAAATACCATAAATAAATTATTTATCATGTAATTAAATTATTAGTTATACCAAATGACCATTTTGCCCTTATACACAATTTTGCACATAAAACCCTAGCATGCATATCTAATACATCCAGAATCACATAATATCATGCTCAATGATATATATAATACACATTAGACATACTTTTCAGGATAAAAATCATATCACATAAAATGACAAAATTGCCCCTAGGACACATATCAATAATAATTATACTACAAATATTTCTAAGCATGCTCAGCCTATTATTTTATACATACATATCATACAAAATATTTTTCCAACATTAGAATCATTTTAATCATAATTTCTTACCCGAAATATTTTACATTAGATAACATGCTTATTTTACTGATTTTCATGATAACAATAAATATCACACAAAATTTTAATGTAATGGATCATGCTTAACATATTTCGCACATAAAAACCCTTATGTGCTATCATGAAATATTTATCATTTTTAGTAGAATATAACGATTACCTGAATTCCATTAAAAATGTAAAAATAATGGTATCCTACTAAAATTATGAGGTCTCGCTTATCAAATTTCCGTACCTAAAAATAATACCACAAATACCAAATTAATATCTATCGGGTAAAATAATAATTATAACAATAAAACATTTATTTTTAAAAAATTAGCAAAATACCCTTACTTAATAGTAATAGGTACCAAAATAAATTTTAAACAAACACAACTCACGCTGCATGTACAGTGTGAGCCATGCACGTAGAGGGGAAAAGGGGGTAGTGGGGAGGCGCTAATTGGGTGGTTGGGTTGGCTATGGTGGTGGCTATGGGGTGGTTGTAGGGTGGCTCAACTGGGAGGAGTTGGTGGCTGCTAGATGCTATGATGGAGGGTGGTGGTGGCTAGCTGCGGCAATGGAAGCCAACTGCACAGGAAGTGTCGGAGTTGGAGGCTGTAGTGGTCGAGGGTGAGGATGGCAGTGTGGATGCATGCGTCGGTAGGGGAGAAGGGAGAAGAGGAGGAAGGTAGTGGTTAAGTGTTGTGGTGTCGTGGGAGAAGGATGGTGCAGAGGCTAGGATTGCTGGTGTAGATGAGGGGTCATGCTCGGGCAAGAAGGAGGAGAAGGAGGGAGGTGGCACAGGATCAGTTGGTGGAAGGTGGTAGTGTTGCGGTGATGGTGAGTACGCAGGAAGAAGTTGAAGAAAGGAGGAGGGTGGATGAGCTAGGCGATTCTGTGAGTTAGAGTGGTGATGATGGTGATGGTTGGTGTTGAAAGTGCAGAGGGAAAAGGTTGGAGCTAGGAGGTGCACTGGTAGGTAGGTGAAAACGAAGGGGAGCAAGGGGATGGGGTGCCGAGATGGTGAGGATGGGCTAGAGTGTTGTGGTTGGTTGGGCAGCACAAAAATGGAAAAGGTATTCGGGGCTCGATGGTGTGGTGTGTGTATTCATGTGTTATGTATGTAGAGGAGGGATGGTTGGAAGAGCTAGCGATGGGGCTGATATGGGAAAGGGTTGGAGAGTATGTGTGTATACATATGTATGCATGCAGATGAGGTGAGGGGTGGTGAGGATGGGTTTGTGTGGAGTGAGATAAGGAGGGAGACAGGGAGATGGATTTGGAGAGAAAATTAGGGGGCACGGCAAAGAGGTAGAAATAGGGGGTAAAAATAGTAGGGTAGGGTAGATTAGGTTTATTTTATATTTTTATTTTAGATTAAGGTACCAGGTAGAAAAATAATTCAAAAAAATTAGTCCGAATTAGGATAGGTTTAATTTAACGAAAAAAGATAAAATAATTGGGGATAAATTTTTAGGATCTATTATGGGTTATAGGTCAAAGTTTATCAATAAAATGATTAGGCTAAAGTTTAAAGGTTAGTTTTGAATAAAAAGGCTAAACACCCGAAAATAAGGGTTATAAAATTTTGGGGCATTACAGTTGGAGCTCGAGCAAGGAGGCTCGAAGGACAAGCCAGCCAAGGTAGGCCAAGAGGCCCAAGACTAAGACAAAGGCTTTGGACTTGCAGGGAAGGGAGGAAAACCAGGCAGAATTGGTGGTTTTCAAAGCCGAAAAGCACGACGGAGGGAAGGAAGAAGCAAGGGTTATGGCAGAGGTTGAATGGTAACAACAACCAATGATCTCAATAAGGAGGTTCGATGAGATGCTTGGCTGCTGAAGTTATGGCATGCGACAGAGGAGTTTGGTCCACTCACGAGGAGGGGAGAAAAACTAGGTAGCTACGCATGGGGATGGATGAATGGAGCAGAAAAAAGAAGAAGAAAGAAGCAATTTTAGTGGTGGAGGTTCACGATGACGGAGAGCACAATGAAGGGATAGGGTGACTCTCGATCAAATTCTAACATAGAACAGTAGAAGGAGAAAAGAAAAGAACGAGATGGCTAGTGGCTTTAGGAAGAATGGACAGGATAGGGCAGAAAAGAAGCAAAATAAGCAAGGGTTCAAAGTGAGTGATGTTGCAGAGTTGGTGTAGAATTTCTACCTTGCTGGTGCTACGAACCTGCGGCTGTGATGCAGATGGGATCGGGTGGGTAGTGGAGTCGCTGGAGTCAAAAGCAACAGGTACTAACGTATTATTAGTCTATTACTATGTAGTTACTTACTACTTACTAGTTACTAATGTGTAGTGTAGTGTAGTGTGTGCATGTTAGTGTGTACCGTGTATCGGTGTATGTATGTGATGTTAGTTTGTGTACCTAGTTACTACTTACTAGTTACAACTGTTCCAGTTGGTTTTAAACTAATGCTGGGAATTAGTTTAATTTAGGTTAGATTTGAGATAAAATGATAGTAAAAGATTTAAATTAAAATGACTAATAGTATTAATTAACAAAATAAATAAATAATATCAATTAAATTTAAGATATTATTAGTTACTAAACATTCTATCCAAACTCACTAATTCACTATATTATTATTACTAATATTATCATCATCATTATTATTATCGTCATTGTTATTATTGTTGTTGTTGTTGATGATGATGATACTGTTGTTGCTGCTGCTGCTGCTGTTGTTGTTGTTAACATTATTTTGATTATTGTTATTATTATTATTGTTATCCAACCCTAATTTTCCATCACACACTTAGTTATACATAATAATAAAATTTTAAATTAAGGTTTATATAAAGGGGGTATTATATGTGGGTACTGATTTAATACCAAACTAAAAATTAATTTATTAAAAAAGTATGTTACTATTTTGATGCTTAACTAAGAAAGTAAACTTGATTTTACTTGTATACATACATACATGCATACATACATACATACATACATACATATATATGCATGTATATATATGTATGTATGTATGTATGTATGTATGTATGTATGTATTGTGCTTCTTCTATTTTTAATTGATCTAAGTATTAAGACACTACAATAACATATAAAATATATGAAAAAACTTTAGGTTTCTAATGAAAATATTAATTTTAATTTATTAAACTAAGCTAGTATTTCTATACTACAATTGATACTACTCTAATTTCTAATTGAACTACTCCACTAGGTTTATGAAACTACGAAACTGCACTATGAATGTAAGGAAAACTACTAGTTTATATCTATAAAACTAATCTAAGTTTATAGTGAAACAACTAATTTCTATCAATAAAATCCACTCTAAGTTTATAATGAAACTACTCATTTTAATCTACAAGACTACTATAAGGTTCTAACGAAACTAGTAATTTTAGTTTATGAAACTATGTTAAGATTCTAATAAAACTATATGCTTTAGCTTATGAAACTATTAGTTTAGCTAATAAAACAACTCGTTTCTTCTTATAAAAGTATTCTAAGTTTCTAATAGAATTACTCTAATTTCTAATGACACGCCTCATTTAATACTATGAAACTAGTCATTATAGCATATTCATAATACCTAAATTTCTAATGAAACTACTTGTCTTGGCTTATTAAACTGCCAAAAGTTATTAAGGAAAATACTCATTTTAGTTGATGAACCTAGTGTAATAGTTTTATGAAACTACCATAATTTTTTTATGAAACTAATGATTATTAATTCTCATTATAAGTAGTATTTTTCACTAGATACAACCCCATATATATTCTTATCAAAAATGGATGACAATACTCGAGTTTATCAACTTAAGTGATATATTCTTATCATCTATTCAACTTGGGAATGTCAAGGTATTATGAATGCTTGTAAAGCCAACATCATAATCCAATTTATCAAATATTATAACATACTTGTAATGATATATATGTGATATAACTATTGTCAATATACTTGCAATGATAAAGATCTCTTAAGGAAAAATCACAAATATGGAAAAGATTCATCAAATTCAACTCAATACCAAAGTGAGTTTAGAAAAACATTGAAGAATTGGAGATTATAAGAAGAAACATCCTCCACTATAAACCTTTTTCAACTCAAGCTATGGACTAATATTGAAAATAGATATTTTATTCAAGCATCGTTGGCATTATTTCACTCACACAACATCGTTCAAAAAGAGACGAAGAGAAGAGAGAGAAAAAAACCAATGGCATGTAACCTTCATTAACTAAATTAAGTGCATAACTCTGCCAATTCTAAATGGCATAAGAAGAACAAAGCTTTAATATATAGCTTCAATATATAGCTTAGGTTGAACCAAATACATATGATTTCTTTCAGCCCTAGTCTAAACCAAATATAAAATATATATAACTTCAATCCTATGCAAGAAAAATTGGTAAGGAGCATTTTAGCTTATAGGAGAACAATATAATACATAGTCCAACTAAACAGTTGAAACCAACTCAATACACTAACCTAAAAAAATAAGCTTGAATTATCAATTACTCCAACTAATTAATAATACAATATGATGTTTGAGTTAAAAAATAATTATTACAACATTAAGCCTAGTGACTATAGAGCATGCCCTATAGGCCCCAAGTGATATGATATCCAACACATTTTGATTGATCAAGTCCACCAAATGTTCCAACAAAGTCTTCAAGTACACGGTCTAGTGACCAAAACCCAAACAACAACTATGACATAAATCAATTGTCGTTGTAGCTTAAAACGAATATTACATAATCATAGTCTATTCGGTTATTCAAAATGTAGTTATCAATAATACTAATTCTAATATTTAAAATATTTAGAACAATTATGTAAGAGGATATATATATATAAAGATTTCATCATAAGTGAAATCCAATCAAACAAAGGAAAATTTTTATCAATTATATTATAAGTATATATAAATAACAATTTGTAGCCTTAAATGCTATATGTTAGTATCTATACCTTGTAATATAACACCTACAACATCATAGAAAAGTAGAAAAAATCTAAAGTGAGGATGTTAATTATTCATTATAAAAATTGAAGATTAATGTTTTTTATTACATCAACTATGTTAAATAGTAAGAAGTCAATATTAGTTGGTCATTTATCAATAATGGTCATTATTACTTACTTTATCTAATTTTTATTTGATTTAGCTTGATAAGATTGAATCAAAATATAGAAGAAAAAAGTGTGTTGTTATTATTATCTTTTCCATAATTGATATTCATTAATTACTATTATTATTATTATTATCATTATTTTTGTATTATTATTATTATTGTTGTTATTATTATTATTATATTTATTAAAATTATGTTGGTATGATGTGATCAATCTATTTGAAAAATAATATGAGAAGTACAAACTTAGAAGCCTTTATTTGTTATCAATTATCAATAGTTATTGTAAGTTAATATTATGTAAAGGTCGTATAAGATATAAATATAATATACACTTAAAATAATATTTGAACTCAATGTGATATGACCAAGCTAATAATGGAGTTAAATTATAAGTTATACCTTAACATAAAAAGAAAAATGATCTGATTTGAAAACTTTTAAATTTAAAACATCAAATATATCTCCAAAGATGAAATAATGATAATAAAAAAATTCTAAGGCCCTAAAACAATCTATATAATAATTTGCTTTTATTTGAATAAAATAAATTGAAATAAACGATCTCAAAATAATTAGTCTTTAATAACATCTTGGAATTAAAAAAATAAATAAATAAAATAGCAAAAGCATGACTCAAAACTGAAATAATCCGAATATGATTTAAACTCGACCCAAAAATATAATAATTCGAACTCGCCCGAGCCCGAACCGAACCTGAACCGAAATTAGAATAACCCAAATTTTTCCGAATCTGAGTCCATCTGATCTCAACCCGACCCGATCCTAGAACTTAGAATGATCCGAGATTATCCAATATCGAGTTGATCCGAATCAAATCCGATCCGGCCAAGCCCGATAAAATGATTCGAGACTATCTGAAACCGATATGACTCGATTACCATTTAACTCGATCCGATAGTGACCCGACTCACCCGATTGCTGGCTCTAGTTACTCTTATTATGAGACCCCACCGCCACCATATGTTCATCGGTACTCTTAAGTGATCGGTCGGTTATCAATAGGGTTGTTCACGGTTCAAATATCCAATATTTTAGATATTTGATTGTTGGATATTTAAATTTTCAGATATTTAAAATTTAATATTTGATATTTGATTTGAAACTTCGGATATCCGAAAGATTTGATATATGAATTTTCGGATCGAATATCAAATATAACTGATATTATTCGAATAAAATTTTAACTATAAAAAAACTACCAAATCACAATATTTTCTATTATCCGATCTGCTAAGCAAATATCTGATCCACTTAACAAATATCCGATTTATTCAACAAATATCCGATGTTAAAACTAATATTAAAGCTACTGCATCACAATATATAATTGGATTATATTAAATCTAAAAAGAAATTATATCAAAAATATAATTTCACCTAAATTAAATTTTGGCTCAAATACTAAATCAAGTAAAAATTATTTATATATATATATACACACACACACACACTGTAATACCCCGTATTTATATATTCAGTTTTATTAAGTTTAATTATTTTATTAGCGTAATTTGATGTAAACATTTAATTATTTTAATTTTGATTTATTTTATGGATTTATCGACGATTTCAACTTTATATTTTGAATTTAATTAATTATTGTCGTTGTAGATCATTCTAGATAAATTCGTTCAAGATTATGATTTTATTATATTTATATGATTTCAATTTCCGGTTAAAAATATGTATTTTCGTTCATGTAAAGTTTTAGACATTTATTCCATTATTTCTGTCGTGTGCATAAAATACATTTATTGCAATTCTTCCGATTCTTGTGTTTTCATTCTTTTTTATCCCTTAAAAATTTATGAATCAATCTAAAAATATTTTTGAGTTCATCCATCCATCCATTCTATTCGTTCATGTTTTTCCCTTTCCTTCCGAATCGCTAAATTGCGGAAAAATTCATTTACGCGATTAGACGATTTTAGCCGTTTTTTCTTTTTTTTAATCCGTTGGTCATCAAATAAGTACCTAGACCAAGTATTTTTTATATATTTTATTTTATAAAAATATTCCGCATCAATACGTGATAATTTGAGCCCCTATTATTCGTTTTGTGAATTTGTGGAAAAACGGGTTTCCGCAACTTACCCGTTTTTGCCGTTTTTGATCTTTTCCATTCGTCAAGGATCAAACTTACTCTGATACTTAATATTTTTATATATTTGAGTTTCTAAGATTATTCCGAATATTTTTATAAATTTTTATAATTTTTAGAATTCAAGTGATATTTTTCCCAATGAGTGCTCATTATTAGGCTTTCTTGCAATTTAATTAATCAAAATAAATTGTAACCAATACTCTAACTAATATTCCAATCCTAACTAGTCTCCTAACCAAACCAAACCAGATTTGTAACTTGGTTACATTTCTCCCAACCAAAAAGTGCAACTAGAACCATAATCATGATTTTATGACATTTCTCTTACACACTCAACCATAGCCTATCATCTCTCTTACACCGCTAATCCTAGCACTCAAGTGATGCCAAGGTCAAACCAAAAACTCAATCCACACTCCACCATATCATATCCTACTCTATCTTTGCCAAATCGTGCGTTCCTATCTCAAAACGCACATAAAATCATAGATTGTAGCAGAGTGCAAAATTGATTACTTTCCAACTTTGAGCAACTCGTTCTCTCTCTATGTTTATCCTTTTCCTTTGGTTTTTTTTTTATTTCGAAATTATGAATTCCATAATATGAATCCATATAATTTAAATCCCTGAATTCGAAATCCCTCATGCTTATTCATAGACAAACTTTTGCTTCCCGACCAGCTTTACAAAATCAGCAAAGCTGATTTTTTTGGTGACTTCGAGCATCTTTTATGCATCCACCTTGATTCCTCTACCCTATATTCTTGTTTGGTATTTTTTCTTGCATGTTATGCCTCATCTACAGACCCTTTTTACCAAGGAAATCTTTCCCCTACCCTCTCTTTTTTTCTCTCCTATCTGCCCTGCCGAGCAACATTGACATTTTTGCTGCAGTGGTTAAGTGGGTTGAAGCAAAGATTTCGTGCCTTTCATGCCTTCATTTCTCCTTGTTTTCCTCCCCTTTAACCCTCAAAAACCTTAATCCATCATTCCTTTGTGGTTATTGGTTGTTTTGTGGTGGTTTTCAAGCCTCCCTATTCAAAAGTAATATTTTATATTTCACTTCTTCCATTCCAATTCCTTTCTTTCCCATTTTTGTTATTTATTGAACTTGGTTTGTCTAACTCATTTACCTTATATTCTTGAAGGTGAAAAAGTGGGTTTAGAGAAGGAATTGCTAGATTCCTTATTTTAGCTTTGCTATGGAGCTTAGGAGTTTTGGTAACAAAACTAACCTTTAGAAATAGGATTTTGTGCTAGGTGTATTATATGTTCTCTTATGTGTGGATAGCTTTATGTTAATTATAAGCATGAAATAATATCTTGAAAAATATTGTATGACATGTGTATGTTTCTATCTTATGTGCTTAAGCATGAATATCTAATGAGAAGATGGTTTGTGTGATTCTGTTTATATGTTTATACCTGCTGGAAAAGTGATGAATATTTAGTGAAGAAGTGATGAATTTTCAGTAGAGTCGTGATGAATTTACAGCATAGTCGTGATGAATATGCCTGTATCCGAATAGTTTAGCTCTCGCCCTTGCTATTTTATGTATGATAGTGTATAGAAGCTAGGTTATGAGTTTTGGATCATGTAGAGTTGAAATGAAATTTGTTATAAGGCTTGCACATATTCAACCATGGGTACATTGGGCAATACAGATTGTTTTTGAAAGTTTTAAGTGCACCATTGTCTTCATTAAGTCTTTTACATAAAATTTGGTATATGATATGTTAGGATTTGATGTTGTCTAGAGTAAGTTATGAATTTTAGAAGCTTAAGGTAGTTTTGGTTAATAAAGACATTTTCGCCATTTCATGTCAATTTCTAGAAATTTGGAGACCTAATTGAATATTGTGCTAATACAAGAATTTATAATTTATAATTCTAATACTTGGGTAACATTGATGAGTAGACTTAGAGACCTTAATTAAAATAATTCATCAAGTAAGAAAAAGAAAAAGAGAAAGAGACATTGTGGGTGTATTGAAGAATCTTATTTTCCTATTGATATTTCATCCTAAGAAAATAATTGGCTAAGTGTAATATATTTTAGCATGAAATACACCTCTCTTTCTCAATTTTCTTAGCTAGCTTCGGATTTAGGTAAGTCATTACTTACCTTACTTATGACGGAATCTCGATGTATATCTGCGTGGAGTGGAAGGTGATGATGATGTTATCGATAATTTAATTATGTCAAGCACATGCTATGTTCTATATGATAATTGTATGAATGTATGAAGTTATAGCCTCAATGCAACGTGTGTTAATATGACGCCTAGATATTATATGTGTGTAAGTGTGTGAAGGGTTGAGTATGGATTGAAATTGTATGATGCCTTGTGCTGTGTTTTATGCCATGGACTTATTCGGCTTTAATGCTCCTAAAAGTATTCGGTTTTAATGCCACATAAATTGGATCGGCTTTAATGCCTCTGGAATCGATCGGCTTTAATGCCACTTGAATGGATCGGCTTTAATGCCACTTGGGTTGGTTCGGCTTTAATGCTGCTTAAACTGGATCAACTTTATTGCCACTTGAAATTTATCATCTTTAATGTTTCTTGGCTTTAACGCCACTTAAAATTGATATAATAATGGAAATTCATTGTGTTGATGGATGTGAGCTAAGTGTTGTTATGTGGGCCTAATTTATGATTGGTTAAATCCTTGAATAAAATATTAATCACTTAAAGTGAAAGATCTTGAGTTGGGACTTGTACCACTCGGGGTAGCTATCCAAGTTAGGTTTGGTATTCATTTGGTACCATTCCGGTGTTTTTCCATTCTGTGATCCCGGGTGTCTTACGAGGTCTAGAGAGGCCCTCTTCTACTCTATAGGTGTCTCGATATACTTCGGCCCTATAGGGGGTATGCATACTTAAGTGACTAGGTGTCCTATTAGTTGGTGGTCTGGTTACGGTTCTGGGCGGGCCAGCTAGGGCTAGTACTGTTCGAGTACTAGAGTAGTCGTTACAATTTCTTCGAGTCTCCATCTTCAAGTTAATATAATAAATTGATTGTGATCGCGATGATAAAATATAATAACCAATGGAGCACAACTATCAATTCATTCATATTACGATATTTTATGCTTGAAGGTTGAGTTTTGTGTTTTCAATTAACATATATATATACGTAAGCATGATATTATCTTGTTATTATATGTTCTATTACTTTCTTCACATGGACCTTGCACTCAATGCTATCTCTTTAGGATAGTTGTGTTGTTCAGTACAAGATACGTACTGATACTA
This sequence comes from Tamarix austromongolica, assembly GCA_039764185.1. NCBI lineage: Eukaryota > Viridiplantae > Streptophyta > Magnoliopsida > Caryophyllales > Tamaricaceae > Tamarix > Tamarix austromongolica. The sequence goes on along the minus strand of CM077809.1, from coordinate 8,615,685 downwards.
CACATTTGTAGACGTTATGTCACAGGTATATGATGATGATCCTGCTGACTTTAAGGAGGTTCCTCATGCAGAGTGATGCGGGTTTATACCCTCGGGGTTAGGGCGTAGAGTCATTTCTATCTGAGGTCGCACATGTTAAGTGCCCTAAATTTTGGATATCGCTTTTGGACTCTTTATCTCTTTTAACCCCCTTATCGCTTTTTATATATTGTATTATTTAGAGCATGTACTCCATACTTTGTTATTATGTCTAAATTATTCAAGTCTTCTGCTATTTATATCTATTTCCGTAAGTTTTAATTTACTTGATGTAAAGTTTTAGCCTTTCCCGTAGTACGAGAAAGGTATGGACTATACTCGTGCTATGTGTGGCAGTAACACCTGCTATATTATATTAATGCTTCCGCTTAAAAACGAAAATTTTTAGTAGTAAAATTTGGGGTGTTACACACACACACATCTAAATTTATTTATATATAATTATATATAAAATAAACAATTATAAAAAATACATTAATATTTTTCTTCAGATCGAATATTATTTGTATTTATCGGATTGGATATCTAGTTTACTTAACTTTTTGTTGACCGAATAAAATATTTAATTTTAAAAAAAATGAATCAATTATTTATTTATTTTTAGAATGAATCACTTTAATATTGAATCGAATAAGTAAATATCAAATAATATGAGCAATCCTGGTTATCAACGCTTGAGATCCTTCCAAAATGTCGTTCGTATTGGATGCCTCCATCCGAGGCAAGTTTAAGTCAAATAAATCTGTGATGATGTACTTCAGCCTTCAGGTTTCACTCAAATGGGGCTACGGGTGGATTGAACCAACCTAATGGAATCAAGCCATTTGAAAACAAGTGGATCCACTCTTCGGTAATTGCACGTTTTTGTATCCGAGGATGTGCATTACTATATTATAATATTTGTGGTTTTTTGATGGAAAATATGTATATTTATACCATAAGAGGAGCTTTTATTTTTACAGATAAATACATTTGTACAATAAAAAATATGTATTACTGTCCTATAAGTTGTGTAATTTCTTCTAGAAGATGTGTATTTTTACTTTAAGTGCTCATTTGGTATGGGGGTAATAAGGGTAGAAAAATTATCCCCATATTTTATATATCTTATATAATTTATTTAAAATTAAATATTTTTATTCTAATAAATATCCATTTTAGATCTTAATTTAATCTAAAATGGATATTTTATTAAAATATATTTATTATTATTAAATACTTAATATAAAAGATGTAAAATAAAGGAGAAATTTTACCATTCCTATTACCCCCATACCAAACAAGCCGTAAAAATTGTATATTTTTATCCTATAAAATACTAATTTATTATATGTATATTTCTTCCTTACATCTTATCTTATAAATAAAAAGTGGGTATTTTTTTTAGAATATGTGTGATTTTATCTTAGATAATATATATATATTTATAACATATCTATTTTTGTTTCTTAAGTTTGTATAAACAAAAGTGTGTTTTTCTTCAAAAATATGTGTATTTTTTTTACTAATAATTTATATTTATAATATAGGTATTTTTCTCTAGGTGTATTTATTTTTTCTAAAGTTGTGCATTTGTATTACAAAAATGGTGTACTTAAATCTTAATATATGCAACCATTCATATATTGCAAGTTATGTTCTCAAGATGTCTATTAGAACATGTACATTATATACGTATTTTATGTTTTATAAGAAATAAATTTTATTTGACAACAGTTCATGATGTTTCTTTTAGAAAAAAAAAAATTAATATTTTTACCATTTAACGCCTACATAATTTAGTTATTTCGTATTAAAGAAATTCATTACGTCAATTTACAAACTTTTTAATAAAGTAATATAAATAATTTTAAAATTACACTCACGTTCTTTATTAAAAAATAATAAAATATTTAATACACATATAATTTTTAAAAATAAGGATAAAAATAAAAAATACATTTTAATTTTTCTAAAACTAATTTTTTTATATAAAAATTTAATAATAAAATAACTTCTTATTTATTATGAATATAGTATATTATATACACATTTATACTCAAGGGAAAATTATGCATTTGCTTGAAAATATGTTTTTAACACAGTTTAAAATTTTTAATAAATTAGCAAAATTTAGTTGATTCCGACCAGTCCGCTGAAAACGGGTTCACAACGCAAATCATCTCCTCCAAAAAGTTTCGGAAGTTACATACAGAAGACTCAATCGACCTAGTAGACATTTAAAACAAGGATTGGATTGAATAGCAATGATTTAAAGTAGTATATAATAAATAAAAAGGATCCCAAAGGGGGGGGGGCAAGTCATATACCTTCGTAACAGAGAACAAACAAATTGGATTTCGTTTCGAATCATGCCTAAAGATTCGAGGAATAAATTACTACAAAATTTTTTTAAAAATGCAGCAGCCGGAACAACAGATTCAAACCTCCTCTAGAATGTTACAATGGTGGTGCAAAACTTCTCCAATGGGTAGCCAGGTTGCAAGGGTTTATATTCATCGCTCAAAACATCACCATCTTTCGACAAGAGTCAGGATATTGCACCAGCGCATGCAAAGACAATATATTGTCTGAATCTGTTTCTGGTGCAGTATGCAGCCAACCAAGGCTCAATGACCTATCATGTTTTATACGCTCTCGAGGAAGGCGAAATATGTTCTGGGATGCAACACAAGGGTGAAACGTTTTCCGCTTAGACTGTAGCATCGCCTCGAATTTCCTATCCGTTTGTTGAGCTGCTCTTACGCCTCCATTTTGGATGGGACTCCTACCGAAAGTTACCGAATCAAATGATTTCAGGTCACTTTCAGACACATGGCATGAGTTATGTTCCTTCACTGGAATTCTACGCCCCTTGCGAGACAAAAAAGACCGCCTTAGTATTGTCGGGACCTGCAAAACAATAAAACAAGCAGCAAGTTCCTATTTCACTTCCAACCCAGAAGAGTTGTAATATATACAAGTCAGCGATAAGCAAAACCATTCACGTTGGTAGCAAACACATCTAAGGTTAACACATTAATTTCATAATAGCGATACCAATATTTAACAATGAGACTACTAAGAGCAAATCATGTAGGAAATGCAAGCAGATGAGAATAGACTGATGGATTATTTACCGCTGAAATCAAGCTTGAGGAAGCAAATGAAACAGTAGAAAAGGCCGAACTCCCAGATTTGGTGCCCTCCTGGTCAGACTTTGATTTATCGTTATCTACACCCACAGACCCAAAGCTTGATGGAGCATCATTATCATTGTCCTCATCTTCCTCTTCTTCAGCCCCAAAATCTTCAGGATTAGCACTATCATCAACTTCAACTGTTGGAGCTTTCTCATAGTAGTCAGTTGGCAAAGGAGCTGGGCTTGAAACATCTTCCACCTCCTGCCATCCCTCATCTGCCTGCTTCTCCGCCTCTTTCTCTTCAATTTTAAGTTCCTCTTCCATGTCCTCAATAGCTTCCTCCAAACATAATTCAGCCTCAGCCAACTCAGCCTCCTTCTCTATCAGCTTCAATTTCAATTCAGCAACTTTTTTCTTCTCTTCTGTCCACTTTTCCAGTTTGTCAAACAGCGGCATAAATGCATTTTCAACTTTAGCAACTAGACGATTCAAGAAATTCTCCTCCTTTACAACCATTTCATGTCCGTAGAACTCATCAAAACCAAGTGGTAAGAACTCGACCTTCTTTGGATCAACATCTTCCCCCTCGTCCAAAGATGGCTGCCAAAACAAGCGGACCCCATGTTCCTCATCCTCAATGTAATTGATTAAACGCCCGGTAGGTGTGTGTAAGATGAGGGGATCTTCAGTATATATGGGCTTTGATGGATTCTCAGGGTCAGGCTTGGGATCTCTGTTTATAAGAATGAATTCCGGGCGATCATCTAATTGAGGAGACAAAAAATAAGGTCCGGAACGAGAGAGGGCAGAAATGAAAGAGGAAAATCAGTCACCGTATTATAACAATATTAATATACGACCAAAAATGTATTTTCCTACTAAATCAGAGTGTTCCAATGCAAAGCATTATCCGTTACTCTTGGAAAATCAATAAATGATACCCAAGCAAATATCAAGATAGTGGTGTATTCAGTGTATAATGCAAGGAAAAAGGAATATCAAAGTCTTCAAGTCTGGTGCCAAAAAATCCATCACTTCCATGAGAACAACTACTTTCACAGTATATCTATGAAAACAAATCTGACCTTTTGACCACCAATACTCAAGTTCCGCAGGCATGGGCAACCTCAGTGGTGCCTTGTAGAAAGAATTTAGCCATATTTCCCTCTCCTGATCCACTTCGTGTACATAAGTTTTCCAGTAATCAGGAACCTGAATCATGGGTCAAATATTTCAAGTACATGGGCATCATTTCATAATCGACCAGGTGCAAACCATGCAAGTGCAATTATCAACGTACCTCATAAAATTGGTTAATGAACCCTGGAGCTTGCCAGGCATCTTCTTCCTCATAGAAATAAGGATGTTGAGGATCACTGTATGGGCCCCTCTCCTCCCTGACCACTGCAGCAAAGACCAACAAAACAACATGCTGTTGGAGTTACAAACAAAGCAGATTGTACTGAGATTAGACATGTCATAAAATGTTCAAAACCCATATTTCATGACACCACAGGATAAATAAAAATTCGGTCATAAATCTCAGAAGCTCCCTTGTGACATGTCATGGATCTTATCTTGGTAGTTGACATAGATTACCAGTCCAGTTAATCAGATTTTTGGGGCAGGTTCCTACTTTCTGCATGATCAAGATTGACAGCATACAATTCTGATACCTAAGCCTCGTACACAATAGCCAATCTTTCTCCACTAATCTAATGAGGACACAAGATCTTACTTCCGTCAGGCTTGTTAACAAACATTCGAGCTTTAGCAGCAGCCACTTCTGCTATGCCTGCATGCAACTGGGTCACAATTGAGGTCAGAGGAGACATATTTGTGAGCCCTTTTCTTTCATGAAAATGCAGTATATATTACCGCACACGTGTTTTCATCACAGCCATGTGGATCATCCAACAACTGTCCGAAATAGAACCGACCCTGCAGCAATAATATCACCACAGATTTGAGGCTCAGAAACATTAAGTATTTTCCAAAATAATCATCTAGCCTACCCCTCTGTCCATGTCCCATTTTTCAGCAAGTACCTCAGAAATCTTCATGTCCGTATCCATTTTTTATGATTTATATCATAATCCATAACTATTATCTGTCATGTAACAAGCTCTCCAACATAGAAATTCAAGAGACCCAAAAAACAACTATATCCTTACATCCATATATCGAAATAAAATTGTGACAGCTTTCTCCATCATTAGCTCACAATCCACAGCATAGAAAAGAATTCTAGGAATAAAAATTTGCACCATCTTTTCATTTACTCACAAATATTGGCCTCTCATTGACTTCATAAACACCGCAACCATGCATTCTGCTATGCTTCCACTGACCAGCATAGCGGTACCGGCCTTTCTCCCTACCATAGGGAACAGATCGTGAGAGAAGGTCACAAGCCAAATAAAATCAATGTATACCAAGACAGCTTTGGTTTGCAGAAGTACAATATTCAAGTTTCAGTGTCAGACAGATAGGTAGATGCAAAATATTGCAGATTAAGCACTCCACTTTACTTAAACTTATGATTTGATCTCATGGTTAATCACTTCTTCCTGTGACACTGCTTCATAACCAATATTCCATGAACCCAGAATTCAGGATCTTTGAGCATTGAGGGCCTCCAATTTAGTTTTCAACAAACTGTAGGTGAACCATTGAAATATGTTCACCATTTTGAAACAGATTTAATTAAGGCACCTGAACAGGCTTGACGTTTTTGCTCACTTGCAGTTGTCAATGCATGAATGGCTGCATCAAGTGTGCTTGATCCTAGAGCTATATATTCAACAAGTGAAGTAAGAAGGGTAACTAGAAGAACTGACAAAAAGGATGCTTAAAGATGATTGTTCAGATACAAGATGAATTAGCAAGTAAAGACAATAATACATTGGCTTAGGTGATTTCCTGCCCTTTACAAGGATATATACGACGTGTTTCATCTAAAACAACTCTCAAAGCCCTGACAATCGACACTTGACATGATATATCTACTGGAATCAATATATAGTCAAACAAATATTGCAGAGAGAAGAACTGCACATTGAAAACTTACGGTTTACTCCCAAAGCACTTTATCCACTCGTCATTCTCATAGAAAGGAATCTCATATTCTCCCCCAGCTAGGCGAATACTGTCTTCAATATCCATCTCCAGCCATTCTCTATCTTCGGGAGTCATGAAATCTCTTTTTATAATTTTTCCTTCAGCACGCATCTGTGCCTCCAGCCTGACAACGTAAATGGAACATGTCAGAATTGAGATGATAAAAACCAAAATTGCCTTCATTGGCACTAGTCCCAAGTCCAACTAGCAAATCTCTAGCTGGTGCTTACTACATACTTGGAACCTGGCACGGGCTCTACATCAGGTACATCAACTTCAACGACCCCATGACCCTCCATGTTGTTCTGAAGCCATTCTCCCTCGTACCTGCAGTTAAGAAAACACAAATGGATGCATTATAAAACCAAGCCTAGAATGCTGTACCAGTTACTCCACCACAAGCAAGAAAATTTGCCTTGCAGAACAAACCTGACAAGACCATCTTCGGCAACATAAACACCTTTCCCATGAGCCAAGTCATCCCAAACAGTGCCTTCATACCTTAAAACAATCAAGTGATATTATAATAAGTACATAATATAATTCAAAGAGATAGTTTCCCCCCAGAAACTAGTAAGAGTGGCCAAAGTACTACAAGCATAAAAAACTGATAACAAAGCTACATTAACTTCGAAGTTCTGTCCACTTTGATAATCCAGTGCATAACACGCTATTTTCTTCCCTCTACTACAAAGTACACAGGGAAGAGAAACCCATAATTCTACAGTGAAAACGCCAGCACTTATGATGGAGATAAATTGAAACATATGAAATGCAAGGTTAAAAAACATTTTCAGCATCATTTACTAGTACAAAAATATAACAACAATAAATACCTTTTGATTTCAATTAAGCTAATATTAAGTTTTATAACCCGCTAAATACTCTACCAAAGAAAATGATTATGCACAAAATATTAAGTTCTATATTTACTCACTTCACACAACAGTTAAATCAAACTATCACAATATCACCACATAATCCCACCAAAACCATAAAATGAACATTAAGAAAATCATATAATTCAATATACGTACGAACTTCCATCAGGAAAGATGTAGCTAACCCATCTGAGAAACTCCTCAATCCGGTCTAATTCCTCAATGACTGCCTTCGGATTCTGAATATCATAATGATCAGTCGGGATTACAGGGTAAGGCTTGCGAAACGGGAGATAGAACGGAGCGATTGGCGGATCGCGGCCCTCTCTGAAGAGATCCCTTACAGCTTCACAATCTTCCTTATCAGCCCAAGCAGGGTCCCAGCCGGGTTTATTAAACTCCAACGGAGCATCAGCCCATAACTCCTTCAAATCTTCCTCCCTCCAATTCTCTCTGTCCTTGGGGAAATCGAAGAGGTCTTCGTGGTAAATCAAACGCCTTTCTTTTTCCTCTATCATTCTTCTCATGCGGCGGGAACGCAGTACTCGAGCAAAGCGCTCTACATTCGCCTCGGGTGAGTCGTCATCTGAAGGTATGTCTTCGAATTCGCCTGCCCGAGTGTAGCGTGACGTTTCAGTCGACTTGCCATCCTGCTCCTCTGATTCTGAGGACTCGTCTGAGTCGTAGTCAGAGTCAGAATCTTCGGACTCTGAGGAGGAGGAGGAGTCTTGTTTGTTGTCCTCATTTTGGCCAGATTCAGCATCTTCGTTTTGACGTTGTTGTAGCTGCTGGTCCTGCTTATGCTCAATTGGGTCTTCTTTCGGCATTCTCTAGACAGCGCGAACCGGAAAGAGTGAAGAAGTTGAGGGGAGTAATGGAGATAGACGAAGATAGATGTTCCAGAGTAGGGGATAAGAAGTTGGAAGGACTTGGAGGGAAGCGTGCGTCGCGTGGTTATGGAAAAGAGACCGAGCGGCTTTGAGGAAGTAAGATTTTCAGGGCCCGAAGAAAATTTAGGGCCCTCTTGTTCTTCGTGGCTATGATATCATATACAAAAATTTGTGTTTTAAAAAGTTAATATTTTTTTATTTCTACTTTTTTTTCTTCTTCTATATATAATTTATCATATTATTTTTTAATAAAAGATATAATTATTACATTAAATTTATATTTATTATTCCTGAAATGATGTATAAATTATTTAAAATATTATCTTCTAGAAATGAAGGAAATGTACCACATGATACATCATGAAATAAGGTAAATTTAATTAATAAAATTAAGCACCACTTTTTTAAAAAATTAATAAAATTTAATATATTATTTAATCATAATTTCAACACCAAATACGAAGACATAAAAAAAAACTACTTAAAACTAGAGTAATAAATCAATTTTCATCATATATAAATTTTAAAGTTAATAAAAACGAGATTAACTAATCGAATTAATATATGATCAAAAAAATCAATAAGAAGAAAAAATATCAATAAATTCAAGCTTAGATGATTTTATTTGGCCTCTACCTATGTATTCAATTATAAATTTAAAAAAATTTAAGAACTTTCAAATAGATTAAATGTATTAAAAAAAGTTTTCTAAGGAAACTTCATTGTTATTTGTAAAAATGATAATTTTGTTCATCTACAATAATATAACTAATATATCAATTACAAATACAAGTTTTAGATACTAGTTAGTAAAGATATTAAATGTTCAGTGTATTTATATTTCTAGTAACTTTAGCAAGTGTCCTAAAAAATAAAATTAAAAATTAAGCTTTTGTCTTGTTTTATTGAAGACTAACCTTGGTCACCTAAATAATTATATGTTGTTGACTACAAAATTGTCTTAAATATATAAAAAGAAAATAGAATTTATGATATTTTACTTCTTTTGAAAAAGATATTATAAAATTTTAGGGGATTACACCTCTCCTCCTCCCTTCCTCTCCACTACTCTTAGCCACCACACCGCTGCCGCCTGCACCTCCTCCTTTGGTTGCACCACCACCACCACTCCAACCCTCTCCACCTAGGCATCCTCCACCACCTCAGATTCCCCTCTCATTCCCCCTCTCCTACCCTAAGCACCCAACTTTCTACCTTTTTCCCTCTTTCCTCGTTGTCGCCGCCACCGGTCACCACTGACCCTAGGTGGTACCCTAACCCTTAAAACCCTAGTTGTGATACCTTTATCTCTTTTATTTGTATTATGATATTATCCTTATTATTATTATTATTATTAATGTGGATATTATTATTGTTATTATATCATTATTGTTATTATTAAATATAGCTTCAAAAATACTACTGCTACTACTACTACTACTACTATTATTATTATTATTATCATCATCATTGTTTTATTATCATTAATATCATTTTTATTCTTTTTATTATTATTATTACTATTATTATCATCATCATTGTTTTATTATCATTAATATCATTTTTATTCTTGTTATTATTATTATTATTATTATTATCATCATCATCATCATTGTTTTATTATCATTAATATCGTTTTTATTCTTTTTATTATTGTTATTATTATTATTATTGTTTTATTATCATTAATATCATTTTTATTCTTGTTATTATTATTATTATTATTATTATTATTATTAGGCTAACTTGGGCATAGTATTACTATTACCATTATTGTAAAAATATTTGAACCCTTATATTATCATTATTATTATTATTATTATTATTATTATTATTATTATTATTATTATTATTGGTATTATCCTTAGCAATATTATTATTTTTGTTAATATTACTATTATTATTATTATTACTTATTATTAGCCTCAACCTTAATAATACTAGAGTTTCTATTACTACGAGTAGTAGTATTACTATTATTATTAATATCACTATTTTTGCCACAACTAGTATTGGTACTATTATTAGAAGAAAATAAAGCTATTAACTTTAATAATATAAATATGGATATAAATATTAACATAAGCCTATTTTGACTAGTAATACCCTAATAGGCTAAATTGGGAATTAAAAACCCTATTTTTACTTGAAAAGTTTCTTTTAATAATAGTAACCCTAATATTAGAATAAAGTAGGAAATAATAGTAGTTTTGGTAGGAGGGAATTAATCCTTAGTTTTCCCTCTTGTAGGTGAACCCAGTCAAAACCCTAAGGATGCGTAGGAGCTTGCTCCAAGACCGGTGACATATTAGGTAAGGATGTTGCTAAGGCCCTATGTGTGTTATGTGTCTTGTATGCCTTATATGTTATGTACCATGTTATGTTGTGTATCTTATGGTTATCATTATAATTGTTTTAGGTGTTGCGTAGCTTGGAGTTGAAGTATGCTCATGTATTTTCTTATGGCATGTGTATAATATGTATATGTTATGATTATGATGTGATGTGATGTTGCCCTTTAGGACATGCATGTTAGGATATTTAACGTAAGGATATGGGGTGAAATGATGAAAAAGGAAAATGGGAAAGTGAGTTGACCAAGGGAAAGTTAGTTGAACAAGGGATAAGGTATTAACCTAAATATCTCATGATCCATGAAAGGGAAATTAAGAGAGGACTATGAATAAAATAAAAGAGTGGGTGAACTTTGCATGGGAGATTCTAGGGTTTGCATGGGAATTCTAAGGTTTTGCATGAAAATTTATAGGGTTTGCATGAGGTGGATGGAGTATGCATGGGGATGAACTTTACGTGTGAAAAGTTATCTTGGGTTGTGAGTAAGGTAAGGGAAGAGTTGTTCGGGTGATTAGAGGCTTTGGGTGAAAAATAGTACGTGGGTTAGTATAAGGTTGCACAAGAGACCTAGCTAGGGTTTGGGAGGAAAATCCTAATTTGAGATGGTGGTGAAAACAAAAATAATTGAGGGTGAGCGGAGTATGAGATGAGGGTGGAAGAATGTCATGTGTGGGTTGAGTATGGGTATCATGGGAAAGTAAGAGTGGAAGGTGAGAAATGGAGGGGTGATAGGTGGAAAGGAAGGATGCTAGGGTTTGGTGTGGCCAACTAGGGTTTAGTGTGATCAACTAGGGTTTCATGGTCACACGTGTATTTGGGGAAGTAACGTGAAATGATGAAGGTTGAATATGAGGGAGGTGATGTTTGGAGTGTTAAGACAACCTTAGTGGTGCGAGGCAGAGAAGGATGGGCCACATAGGCCCAAATTAGGGTTTCAAGAGAAAACCCTAGGGTAAGGTAGTGAGTGGACTTGGAGGCGTAAGGTAGTTGGACCTTGACTCACACACTTAGGATTTGGGCCTCCAGTGTGAGTAAGTGGAAGAAGGGAAGGATGTTGAGGTGTGTTTGGAGGGCAGAAGTCTCAAGATATGGAACGCGCCCTCTTGGGAGGATAAGAGTAGATGGAGTATGACATGCATGTCTAGGGTGAAACTTGGTGAATAAGACACGATAAGACACTAATCATTTAAAGTGGAAGATTATTGAGCCGGGCATAGACCGATCCACCAGTATATAATAGTGGTCAGGTGTGTTTTGCTCTATTTGTTTCCGATCTACCGGATATAATAATGGAGGATCCCGAAATCAATAAACCAAACTCTAAGCATGGTAAAACATGGGAAGACACTAAGTACTTATAATGAAATACCATGAGAGTTGGGGTCAGACCGATCCACTAGCAATAATAGTGGCCAGGAACATTTTGCCCTAGAGACCAATCTACTAGCAATAATAGTGGTCAGGAGCATTTTGCCCTATACATTTTTGATCCACCAGCTATAATAGTGGGTTTACCATACTCGCGTGGATTGATAAATAGCATGGTGTGAAATGAGTATTAATCAAAGAATAAATAATCAGCTTATCCGAACTATAACTTGGCCTTCATTTATCTGTAATGGTTGTATGGTGTTTATGTGATTATGCTTGTCTTACATGTTTTTGTTTGCTTGGTATTAGCTGCATGGTTACCTTACTCATTACATAGCGTACTGACCACCCGTTTCATGAGTGTTGCTCATTCCCACAAGTAGAAAGCCCATATAAGTTTGTGCAAGTTAGTTATACTATTTTTTATGCCTTCGATGCTTACGAGGTATCGAACGGGACTGAGTGTTGAGCATGGACTTGGTCTGGGATCGAGAGAGACGTGGTCAGATTTACTTCCTATGTTCTTTTATTTTGTATTGGATTACTCATACTTGATTTTTATTATATTGTAGCCTTTATTCCCTTTTGAGAAATTTTAATTATATACTATGGATTATAAACTCTTTCTACGCACTCTGATTTCTATCTTATGAATGTTGCAATGCTTCTATGAAGCCTTATTTTGATTTTGAATTATGACATTGTTAATTCTTCTTTAGCCTTGTGGTTAGTACGATACCGGCTGGGGGGCGGGCTTGTACTGATCATGACGATAATATCTCCGAAATTTACAAGTTTTGATTTACTTGCTTCCGTTTAATTTCTATTAAAACAAAAAAATTTGGCAATAAATTTTGGAGGGGTTACAGTCAGTGATAAACAATGCAATCACAACTTGCAAGGACATTCTCCAACTAATCACAGTCAAGATCTCCATTACAATCAAAGTCAAATAACCCAGTCAATCCCAAACTCCAAAAAAGTTAATGTATTACCCTTCAAGTATCTCATAATCCACTTCACTACTTGTTAATGAGCCTTCCAAGTATTTATCATGTACCTACTCACAACTTGGGAAATACCTTGCCTAGTACAAACCATAGTGTACATCATACATCCTACAATATTAGAGTAGGAAGTTATGGCCATAAATTTCTCCTCATCTTTAGATTTGGGGAAATCAAATGTAAACAATATGAAGTGAGTAGCCAAAGGAGTACTAACCAGCTTGGAATATGTCATATGAAACCTCTCTAGAACCTTGTTCACATATTGCTCTTAAGACAAGTAAATATGCATCTGCCTATAGTCTCAAATAATCTCCATGCAAAGTATCATCTTTGCAGTTCCAAGATTCCTCATCTCAAACGCAATCTTCAACATATTTTTTCCTTGTCAACCCTAAACAACTATTTTGTTGCCAAAATCACGTCATCATTATACAACAAAAGATACACTAGATAACTGCCACTAACCTCATTTAAGTATACAAACATGTGTAGTGACTCTTCGAGAACCCATGTTCAATCATGAACCAATCAAACCTCTCATATCATTATCTAAATAACCACCTCAAACCATATAATGACTTCGTCAATAAGTACACATGACCCTGCTTATCTTCAACAATGAAACCATCTATTTGGTGCATATAAACATCTTCCTCACTATCACCATGCAAAAAAGTTGTTTAGCATTCAATTGCTCTAACTTTATAACTTACATAGCCACAAGCGCAAGTAAAGTACAAATGTAAGTATGTCTAACAACAACAAAAAATACATCTTTATAGTCTATACCAACTATCTCATTGAACCCATGTGCCATTAAACAAGCTTTATATCTCAGTATCTTGACTCCTAGAGTTTTGTATTTGAACTTATACACTTACTTACAATCAATGATCTTCTTTTTCTTATGTGCATTCACAAGTTCTCATTTCTAGTTCTTTTATAGAGATTTCATCTCTTCTTCCAAAGTAGCGCACCACTTAGCAAAATTAGTACTAGAAATGACATCTAAGTATGGAATTGGCTCTTGCGCATCAATAAATGTCTCTACAATAGACAAAGCATAACTTGCTAGCTCCTCAAAGACATATCTAATAGGAGGCTTAATAGCTCTTTGTGGACTACTTAGAGCAATGCTCCTTTGCTCCACTTGCTACTTGGATCCACCCACCACAAGGATAGTAGATATATTACAAGGGTCTAATCTAAATTAACCTTCACATCCACCTGACTCATAATATTTATTAGATTTACGTACTCCACCTCCTTATACCATAAAATTTTATCTTTTAAAATTCATAGTATTTCTTTTAAGATTTTTTCTCCATTTTTATGTATTCGGGAGAGTGAGGGGTAGCAAGCTTATTCCTAGAAAGTTAAAGAAAAAGGTTGAGCTAAATAAGGTTATAAATGTTATTAAATTTATTAATATTGATTGTAATTTCATAGGTCATCCTTTCATCATTGTTTTTTTATATATTCTTCAGGAGGCAGCCCCCTGAAGGTTGTTCCAAAAGTTCCAATGGCTAAGAAGATTTATAAATCTTCCCCTAAGGTGGTCAAAACTTCATCTAACCCTTTCTCCCCTAGCTCAAATTCATTAACCTCTATCTCAATAAAAGAACCATCATGTTCCTCTCGGTCATTACCTTTAGAAAAAGGAAAAGAGTTACTTAATTCTTTTTTGAGAGAACCTATAATGTCCCTCAATACACCTTATAATAAAGAGACAACTGTTCTTGATGGAAAGAACGTTGATGGAGAAGGAGTCAACAACAGGCTGAGGTTCCTACGAAATCCAACATTATACCTTTTCATCAAGCTAAAGTAAGTGGGATTACCCAACCATAAGATAGTATCCTCCCCTAGTTGTTGATCTATTGAAACGTTCCAACGATGGGGTTCTTAAATTAATTTCCCTTCCCTAGAGAAAATACGTTCTTCAAGAAGGGCCTAAAACCTTGTTAGGTATAGCGGATCTTCCTTGTCCATTGTTGAAGACTATTCATTCTTCAACTATCATCTTGATGATTCTTTCAATCCCAAGATGACCAAGTTTGTGATGCATAACAAAGATAGAAAAAGTATTGAAGGTATAATGATAGCTACTTTGCTAGGGGTGACATGAACTTAAGTTTTCAGGTGCATATTGGATTTTTATTTCATATCTACATTGTTCCATCAATTATTCATTCTAGTTAAACGTATGTTTGTAGTCTGCAGTAGTTGTTCATGAGATGACAATTTTTTTACCATTTATCTCGGAGTGCCAAATGCTTCTAATGGATAGAGAGTGAATATGAATATCTCAAAAAAGCCCATTCAACCTAGATAGCTAAGAAGGAATCCCTTCAAGCCAAAATCTTTGAATTAGATAATGAAAGGAGACAATTGAAATCTTCTGCCCTTGATGTAGATTTTTTTTAGGCTCAAGTCACCAAGTTGGAAGATCATTTAGAAAGAGTGAAGCAAACATCAAAGGTTGAAATGGAGCTACTAAAAAAATAGAATATCTGCTTAGAAGATGATCTCCACAAAGAGATAGTCATAGTCAATAGATTAATTGCCCATAAAAATAAATGGGTTGCATATGCTAGTAAGGTCCGGTAGTTTTCCAACGAATTGAGAGTTACTTAGTAAAAGAACAAACTTATCAATTCTAAAGTAGCTAATCTCCATGCTAAGATGGATTAGTTATGCAAATAAATCTTTGATAAAGACTTGGTGAATAGCAAAGAAATAAAGAATCTTCATTAACAATTGTCCGACACCAAACAAGCAATTGAGCCACAACAAAAAGGTATGGACAATCATGTAGGTAAAACAATTACCAACATCAAGCTAAAGCATGTTAATAAAGTTGTGAGAAGTATCTCGCAGGTGAAGAATTTTCCCATAATGAGAAACACCTTCAATCATAGTGCTATGACTATAGTGCCTTCGTTTGCATATGATTAATTTAAAGTCTTTGTTGAGCATGATCAATTGCATAAGTTCAATGAATAGTTTTACAAGGGTGAAGAATTTGAGGGTATTCCCGCTCTTGAGGGACATTTATATTTTAGAAAAATTTGTATAAATCCTCCTTATGTAAGGCATAATATTTTCCCTTTCTTCATACTTGTTTCTTCTCATTTGTTTCTATATTAATGATGAGCATGATATTTTCCCTTTCTTTGTACATGTTTCTTCTCATCTGTTCCTCATCTGATGCTGAGTAGACATAATATGTCTCCTTAGGAAGACCAAAACTACAATATAATAATACCAAGCCAAAGTACTTATTATAATTAGGCCACCTTTACAAAATATTTGAGATAAAAAAAAGGAATATGAATATTTATACAGCACACACTTCAAATTTTTATTATACTTTGATGGTGGTGAATTAAAGTAGGATCCCATGTAATCTTCAATGGTTGATCAAACTGAATGGAGCAACCGAACCCCTCATCATGGGCTCCGTGGCCTCAACACCTCAATTGACGAATGCACCATGGGATCCTTGACTTAGCTAAGCTAACAAGCTACCAAGTGTGCACAATAAATCGATGGCCTTTGTACCTCAACCAAGGACACACATTAAGATCCTAAGATTAGTGAGTGAAATAGAACTTCACTCTTTCATCTTTACTAGTTGTTCCCCTCAGACTTAATGAACGAAAATAAGTATGCCTTTCAGGTCACTGAGAGTACCCACCTTCAATTCTAGCCTCTTTGAAGGCTTATGTATGGAGCCTTTAGGCTTAGTATAATTCACCACGTGTGCCCGCCTTCATTACTCAATAGCACTGTGAGGGATTACATGTTGAGCCTTGGGATTAACAAGTGCAATCCTTTTAGGTGTACTATTATATCATTAAGTACGTCTGTCTTCAATGCTCAACAACCTTGATGAGGATTACAAGGAAAAAGTGTCGACAACTTCTTTATAAGAGGGCTTATAGTCTTTACTTTGTTGATGGCCTCTTGTTAGATGAATAATATGTTTGAATTGTATGTGAGCACATTGTTTACCGATGTATTTAATACAAAAAAAAATTCCATCACATAACAAATAGAAGACAAAAATGTAATCCTTTAATATCAGTGTTACCGAAAAAGAATCTAACAAAGTACATAGATGTAAATGTAACAATGTTATCCTTCAAACAAATTTATAGTTATTTCATGAATAATTTTTCCTTTTTTTGTCATTCCAAGCGTTAGCTAAGTATCTTCCATCCTTATCAACCAACATAAATTTCATCGGCCCAAATTGCTCCTTATCATGATATGGGCATTCCCACTTAGCTATCAGCGTACCCTGATGGTCATTAACCTAAAATTTACCCTTTTGTAATGCATAATATCCTACTTTTAGACTTGTGGGATTAACTCTCTTATTGTAGTATTTGTATAATTGTTGCTAGTAATTTACAAGTTATTTGGACTATATCTCTACACTCCTCCAGTAAGTCCTTCTCTATCTTTAAACCCTCTTCCTTTTATTTAGGATCATATTGAATGATCTTATATGATCTAGAATCTTTCTTCTTCAGAGAAAGCCATCAACTCTGAAAGATAGACTGAAAGAATTTTCTCCTGTTGGGTTCTTTACTGTTGTTCTAAAAACCCATAATATTGCAAGAAGCTCATCCACCCAACCTCATTCTGTTCCATTTATCCAACATCTCAATGCTCCCCATTATTTTCTTATTCTCACGCTCAGTCTGGCCATTACACTAAGCTATCCCCAATGAGAACTCTACTTCTTTGTAACAAAATTTCTTATAAAAAATAAATGCAACTTACTTATGGATGAGATACTAAAGTAAATCTATAGTTAATGCCCCAATTTTCACAAAACTATCTATATTTATGATTATTAAATTACCGACCATTATCCATAATAATAGCTTGCGGTACCCCAAACCTACATAAAAAGTTTAGTACTCTTCATATAAAATATATTTTTTAAAGCCTTTCTTTCTTTCTCATAGTGGAATATTATATTTTTACAAAAAAAACTTCCTCATTTTCTTCTCAATGATTTGAACCAAAGCTTTCGCCTCTACCCAATTCATGACATAGTCAATGGTAATAATGATGAATCTTTTTTGACCCATACCTACACTTAATATGTTAGTTTATGAAACATTACAAAGGTATATTGGAAAAACTGATATCGTTATTTTGAGTATCCATATTACCAGCACTAAGCGGACCAAAAATATCAATGCCCCAGACAACAAATGTCCATGAGCTTATAATAGGCTGCATCTTGGAAGTGGGGACAATTTTTTATTGGAAAAAATTTTTGACATGCTTAACATCGCTGCACAATTGTCTTAGCATTCTGATACATCATCTTCCAATAATATCCGTAGCATATACCAGCATGGACATCGTCCAACACTCTCTATCCATTTACTAGAGGTAAGCATTTAAGTATCGACACAGTTTGGATCATTTATATAGTAAATTTATGATAGCAAAATATTTCAAAGACTTTTTTTTAGTTTAAATACTTTATTTTTATCTGTCGATGTGATCCTTTCTTATAGGGAATCAATAAGCTCATTTATCCATTCATTTGGCATCAATATTACTACAATCTCAAATTGTTCTTCATGAGAACTTATTATATTAGTCATCCTTTGTGTCATGTATTATAGTTTAACTATTATGGCTAATGAAGAGGAACTACTCAAGCCTAAGCTAGCTAGTGCATCAACCATTGGATTAGACACCCGTAGTATTTGAATGATTTGATAGAAGAAAAGTATTTGGATGCTTCAATCAACTTCCCTGAAAACATCTCCATGTTAGGTTCTCAAACATCATACCATTCATTGTATTATCCAACGACCAATGATGAGTCGCTATGAAGCTTGATCTTTTTTATCCTCAAGTCATTCGTTATTCTAATCCAACTATAGTAACTTCATATTCTACTTTATTATTTATGAAAAAAAAGATAAATCTTAGTGCATATTCAACCACTATGTTGTTTGGATCGATCAATACTACATTAGCCCTAGAGCCCAAACTATTAGATGCTCCATCGGCATATATCGTCCATTCTCCTTATTCCCCTCACTTTAACAATGGAAGATGCTCAGTCTCAAATGAACATTCAACTATGAAACCAGTCAGGATCTGGCCCTTAATTGTAGATCTAGGCTTATACTAGATATCATATTTGTTCAAATTGTTCACCCACACCATCATTCTCCCTAAATGATATGGTTTATACAGAATGCTTCTAAGAGGAATGGTTGTTAAAACTACAATATAATGGGTATCAAAATAAGGCTTCAACTTCCTAAAAGCAATCAACAAAGAATATGTTATTTTCCCCTAGTTAGAGTATCAGTTTTCTATGTTAGTAAGCACCTTACTAATGTAATAGATGGGTCTCTATAGTCCCATCTCAGCATCTTCCCTAACTAGAATGGAGGAGACTGTTGATGTTGATGTGTCAAGATATAAGAGTGGTTCTTCCCCTTCTGAAAAAATGGTTAGGGTTGGAAATCTTGATAAGTGAGCCTTCAAATCATAAAATGCCTTTTTGGCAATCCTTTGTCCATTAAAAACCATATTTTGCTTGTAGAATCTTAAAAATGGCAGGCTCTTATCAGCTCCTTTGGATAGGAACTATGCATAGCCACCAATTTTTTTTGTCATCGGCCGAGTATCACTTTTTTTCCAATGGACACTGCATATTTAGGACGGTGACAAATTTCTTAGGGTTTTCATCAATGCCCCTCTATGACACCATAAAACCAAGAAATTTGCCAACTCTAACTCCTAACATACACTTAGATAGGTTTAATTTCATTTGGTACCTCCTCAAGGTCTCAAAAACATAATGGAATTCTCCTATGTGGGTTTCTCTTTTATGGATTTTCACGATCATGTCATCCACATAAATTACTATTTTATTTCCAATATGTCCCTAAAAATTTAGTTTCTCAAGGATGTGTAGGACTTGTGTTTCGTCAAGTATAGATTCTCAACTAAATCTTTATCTCTCAGTCCTCTAAGTAGAGAATATTTAGCGATGCCATTATCCAACTCGTTTATCTGTCGGACTTCCTTGTCAAACATATTCAAAAAATATTGAATGGCCTTTGGGAGAATCCCATCAAGGAGGACGAATCTTTCTTAGGTAGCCGACAAACGTCGAATTGTTCTACAAAACTCATCACAAGTTGAGAAAAAGAGCTTATCGATTCAGCCTTGAGTTTGTTAAACCACCTCAATGCCAATCCCTTCAAAGTTTATGGAAATACCTTACATAAGGTTTATTCCTATGCTCCAACTAATAACATTGTAGTCTAAAACACATTTTAAGTGGTCTTCTAGGTCTAAAAAACCATCAAATGATTTAAAAGTTAAAATTACTATTCTCTATGTTAGCACTTTAAATATGTCCCCAGTGAGGATTTGTGCCAATTGTAACCATCTGCAACGCTCTTCTTCTTCTTCCACTTAGCTTCTAAAGTTTCTTGTAATTTCTGACCTATTAACCTGCTAATAGAATCATCGTTATCTCTATTGGTCAGACGGTCATCATCTGTGTTGTTTATAAAATCTCTAGTTGTGCGTCGGACATCACATGCAGGATATTCTTCATCATCCCTATTGCCATGCTTCCTTCTTCAACTTGAATGTATTTCTCTCCTATCTTGCTCAGGAGGACTTAAAGATAATCAGTGTCTATCCTTTCTAATTCTCTTTAGTAGTGCATCTTCTACTTATTTGGCTTTCTCGTCTTAAAGGGCAACACTACACAACCCGGTTCTTTGTTCTCGTTCTTAAAGGTCTAAGGCCTGGTCTAAAACTTCTACCAGAGTCCCTTATGGGGTGGGTTGTAGGGGCGTTTCATGACAATGATGATGGCATTGGTATAGAAAATTCAGGAGCTAACTGAGGATATGTGCTAACAGTGCTAACATATCCAATACCATCTCATGAATGGATGCTCGGAGTTGAGTGTTTATAGCTTGAATCTAAGATGTTGTTACTAGATTATCCACTCTTAAAAGGTTACCGGTACTAAAATCAAGTATGACTAAAGGTTAAACAGAAGACAACTTTTTATTCAAAATCCCCACGGACGACATCTATTGTTGTTGGTGTTTTATGAACATTTAGAAAATCTTGAATAATCAAATAGTATCAAAAGGAAATCTTATAGGAGATAGGAGAGAGCAAAAATAAGTAATTATATTAATGATTTAGTCCTTCTAAAATGAGTACAAGACTCGATATTTATAAAGATAGAACCTAAAGAGATTAGAAAGAAAAAAATATACACAGTCAAGAAAAGAAAACCACCTACTCTTTATAATAAATGAAAAACCCTAAAAAAACAAAAATAATCCCCAAGTTTTACAAGTTGATCTTTATTTTTTTAGGCTGTCACCATTAAACCCAATAGCATTGATTCGATAAATACTTATATCAATAAGTATAGTAATATTAATTAGAATTTAAAATTAATATATTTATAACTATGAAAACAAAAAAAATATTATAGGCAGTTATAATATTCATTAGAATCATTATTCTAAATCACAATAATAATTATCATAAACATGATTATTATCACTATTATTAGTGTCATTATCATTATTATTATCACTATATAGTTACATAAATAATAATAATAATAATAATAATAATAATAATAACAATAAAGTAATTTAAATTTAATTTAGATCAGATAAAATCACAAAATTCAAACAAGAACAAAGCTAAACCCTATAGTAAAACTTGTTGACGAACTATTCGATTTTTAAAACGATTTAACCTTCAGGCTAATTGCAGACGACCAGGCATGCAGCTTTCTCATTGTATTAAAGCAGGGATACTTTCCCTCCATAGTACACCAACACCGGAAAAAAGGTAACACAAAATCACGGCACAAGTCTGCTCTTGCGATTACATTGACGTAAAATAAATTTATACACTGATTGAATTCCTATAATAATATGGCTCCAAATAGTAAAATCCCGCAATACATTAATCCATATTTGCAAGAACCCACAAGATCAATGCCATTATCCACCTTTAGAGCTTTCACTCCAGCTGCAATTCGTCAGCTTCACCTGAAATAATGCCCAGAAACAAACAGGTGCGGATGGAGGTAGCCACAGGTGCTTACATATAACCATGGATTCTAGAACTCGAAAATTTTGCCTTCACTGAGGTTGGCTTTAAAAAGAAAAAGAAAAAAAAAAGGATAGAATTCTGAATTAACTTATATTACAACGCATCTCCGTCCAGAATCCAAACATCCATTTATACAGCTCCTCATTTCTGTTGATTTGTAATCTCAATGTTTAACTGCGTAATGCTCACCTAGCAGGACTGCATAAGCTTCACAATGTCCCAAATACAATAAGAGACCATCCTTCCACAATGTCTGCATGGCTCGCATAACAGTAATACCTCTCTATACTCACAGACCAACCCAGTTCACCCATCTGAAAATACGCCCAACTCTAAATGGTAATCCATAATCTTTGGTGACTGCAGGCTCCCTCCTTGCAGCCTCCGCATCCGACCAGATATAAACACCACGTTCTTGCCGACCACCAGGGACAGTGTTGTCCAGAATTACAGCCACAAGGAATGCAATCACCATGTGAAATGATAGCAACGTGTTCAAAACATAGTCCAGCTGAAAAGTAAGTTTAATGACAAATCAATTCATATACAACTGAAGAACATAGAGCACGTTGACAACACTCCCTTGCCAGCTTCAAGGTTTACACAAATTGTAGGTACTAGTATGTTCATCACAAGTTGAAACATCGCAACCAGAAGATAAATCAGCCAAAATCAATCACCTTAAAACTTCCATAAATTTCATTACTAAATTCTCTCTGATTCGTCAGTTTCAGTGTGTTTATATTGGCTTACGGGTAGCTGCAGTAAACTCGAGTGGTTCAGTAAGTTGACAACCTCCCCCTCTTTCATGGCCGAGTGGAAGGATTAACGTCATGAATACGTAAGGGAAATTGGAAATTTCCCTGTGCAGGCTCAAGGTGGCTACCCGCATAAAGAGGCATGCTTCTGGCAGTGTGCCAAACATGGAGGGACTTCTGGTCAACCCCTAGTGTTTGCATTTTCCTTTTCCTTTCCATTTTCTCACGAATATAACATTATATACATCGTATCTTTACTGGAAGCCACATAAAACAAGAAGCTCAGTCGGGCATGCAAGACCTCTATAAAACAGATTAGACAATCAAGAAAGCAGATAACCCAGAAAATATTGGACGGAGATGTTTACCCCTCCGTATTTGCTGTGGACAGGTCCATGAGATGCCACAATGTAAGGTTGAAAATAATTTGGGACTGATATGTTCGTATTTGGAGAAATGCCATATTGCTGAAAGTAAGCCGGTACAGATAGCCCGAAAAACAAGGACAGGCCAACTATAATTATATTTCTTGAACTTCCAGCCTCACTATAGCGAAGATTTGATAAGCCCAGTGCAGTAAGCATTGCCCACATAAAACAAAGTAGAGCAGCCACAATAACCTGAGGAATTGAAGCAATAAATCCACCAACTTTACCTGCAATGAAAGGTTAAACAAAAGTGAGCCAGAAAAGCAAGCCAAGAAAATGGAGAAAACAATGGGACAAAGGTATTAACTAAACCAAATAATAATAAAATTTAAATAAATAAATAAATAAGAAAACTAATCTTTTAATTAGAATTTATTAAAGGACACAAAAAAGGTAGGAAGAATATTTAAAACATGGGAAGCTCCACCTTGAATCTAAGCTTAAATCCACATAAACTGGACCAAAAGTACTCACATGTACAAATTACCCAAAAAAAAGATGTGCCACCTTCCCAGGAGAGATGCTAGGTCGGAGAAAATGACATGTTCTGGATTAACAACCCATTGATTTGGTTCCATCGCTGAAATTGGATCCTGAGTTCTTGGTTGATTTGGAACTGGGGATCAATTCCTTGATTTATTCTTCTTGAGATTAGTGTGCTTGTGACCCATGGTGATTAATTGATTATGTAGAGGAGTTACTTACGAAGATTTGTATCAAGTATTCGAGGGCATTAGAGAGGAGAAGAGAGGGGAAGGGGGTCAATGCCCAGCAGGAGAGAGAGGGAAGAGAAAGGAGAGCCCAAGAATTTGCTGTATGCCAATTCTCCAGACTGATTTATGTCAAAGGCTGAGCCTCCTATTAATAGGGGATCATAGATTGTGGAGCAGTTCAGGGCAGGGTTTAATATGCCTTTTTATAATTGAAATATATCAAAAACCTGCTACTTATTAATAAGACTATATCTAAGCTATAACCAAGCCTGCCTCATGACAAAGTCTGCGATTTTACTCCCTGTTGGAAAACATGTGTGCCCTCAAGCTTGTAATAAGGAAAGGAGAAACCAAAATCAGCAATGGCCTTTGGTGTAGCCCGATTCAGAGGTAACCCCACTTAACCAGCAGTTTCCAGTGATAATAAGTAGGTAGGCTAATAAGTAGGGTTGCCAGGACCCATCTGTGCTGGAGAGTGTCCCTTGGGCCATGGGTCTGCCCAAATAGGATCAAAGAGCATTCTTGAAGCACAGAAAACACACATGATTTGCCGGTTTCTGGTTGCATAGCCTGGTTAAACAACTACAATGATATAGCCCCAGTAGGAACTAGAGCTTCCTTCCAAACACAAAATTGGTGTTGCTTTGATGGATGGAATAATACTACTGTGTGGAAGATGATCTCAACATTCTGCTTAAGCTATCGAGAGATGCTTGAGGAGATGTCTGAGTGTGGTGATTGCCTGGTCATAACTGTTTTCTTGGAGTCAAAAGCAGCTCACTGTCAGAATTCTAGAAGCCAAGGAGGCTTCCCTAAACTTAACAATGATGATGGGGAAGTTGAAGAGGACCATCAAGGCATTTTAAGCTATAACCAAGACTTGGCATAGAGCAAATTTATGATGGTCGGTGTTCTAGGCGGTGAAAGAGATATAAACGAGGGTTTTGGGGGTTATCCGATGTTGGAAACTTCGGTGATGAGACAAATGATGCTTGTAAGATCGAATCAAAGGTAACAGTAACACCAATCCCAATGGTTGTCACATAAGGCAATGAAAGAATAAGGGTGGCTTGCCTAAGGTCGACAAGAATGATTGGGGGTCAACGAGCACAAAAGGACGGGACAAGGGGCGTTGTTGTCATGTTTGGGCTAGAGGTAGGCAATTTAGGGTTAATGTCCGATGAAATTAGGGTTTGAGCATTAGGGTTTTGAGGAATAGAGACAATGAGGGGTGGCAAAGGACCAACAACCACCGGTAGAGGGTTAGCGAAGGTGTGCTGGACCCTAATCAACATCGTTGTGGCCTGCACCCTAAGCTGATGGCGAGATCAAAAGGGGCAAGAGCAGGGGGCTGTTGACAATCCAATTCAGCTTGCAAACTGGTTCAAAAACGCCCAACTTGGCTAGCTTATTTAGTTAAACAAGTGAAACCCAAAACTTATTCTTAGTTTCATTTATTAAACAAGTCAAGCTCAAACCGAAGTAGTTCGGCTTGTTTGTTTACGAGTTAGCTCATTTATAGATCATTTAAAAGCTCAATTGAGATACTCAAATTATTGTCAAAGGCCCATTTATAAGTATCATATTACATATATGTAGTGTTTATTCATTCCTTTATAACTACTAATTTCAAACTATGTTTCCTATTACAAGTACCAAAATACATATATGTAGTGTTTATTTATTCATTTATAACAACTAATTTCAAACTCTGTTTCATGTTACATATAAATTAATCGAGTACAAAGGAGATAAGAACATGATATATCTTTTTAAAATTTTATGTTCAATAAAAAAAAATGCATATATAAATTGAGTCAATAAGTGAACTTTTAATTGAACAAATTAAAATGAATCAATTTATTTTTATTATTAAAGCTAGTTCATGAGCCAACTCGGCTTGTTTATAAATAAGTTAAACTTAAATACCAATATTTATAGTGCACCTACTAACAAATTGGCTCAGCTCGTTTAAAAAACGAGACAAACTCAAATATTAAATGGTTCGGCTCATTAACCACCCTAGTGGCAGTGGCCTAGTCAACAACGACAAGTAATGTGATGGGCGAGAGCACGGAGGACTAAGCACACCAACAAGGGTATCAGGGCGTTCATCAATAATCTGCATATATGAATCAAGTCAATAAGCAAGCTTTTAATTGAGCAAATTAGAATAACTCAATTTATTTCTATTATTAAAGTTGGTTCAAGAGCCGGCTCAACTAGATTTGGTTCATTTACAAATGAGTCAAACTTAAATACTAATATTTAGAGTTTGGCTAATAACAATTCGGTCAAGCTCGGCTTGTTTAAAAACCGAGAAGAGCTCAAATATTAGGGAGTGCGACTCAATTTGGCTCATTAAACCCCCTAGCGGTAGTGGTCCGAGGACAACGACGACAAGCAAATGACTGGATGAGAGCATGGAGGATAAAGCAAGCCAACAAGGCTATCGAGGTCTCTGTGAATGACTTGTGATGGTTCATGGTTCTTCTAGTAGCGCAGGGTGACGGGCGGGAGGGAGTTGTGCCACAATAATGTCGCCAGCCTGATTCTTTGTATTTTTTGCATAATTGGGTGTGTTAAGTCTGACAACTATCTTTTTCCCCTCGACCTTTATGCATGACTAACATTATTTGCTTTGGTTCATGAATTACCTAATCTTGAATTTTAACCACAAAATCAGGCTCTCATACCAAGTTGGTATGTTCTAGATTACTAGCCCTTTGATTTGGTTCTGTGGCTGAAACGGATCCTGCATTCTTGGTTGAATTGGCACTTGAGATTGATTTCTTGATTCATTCAATCAGACCTTGCATGAATAACATTATCTGCTTTAGTTCATGAATTACCTAATCTTGAGTTTTACCCAAAATAAGGCTCTGATACCAATTTGGTATGTTCCAGATTGTTAGCCCCTTGATTTGGTTTCGTGGCTAAAACAAATTGTGTTCTTGGTTGAATTGGGACCCGGGGTTGATTTCTTGCTTTATTCAATTAATGCGTTTGTGAACCATGGTGATTAATTGACTATGTAGAGGAGTTAATAAGGAAAGTTTGTATGAAGTATTAGCGGGAGATAAGAGGAGAAGAGAGGGGAAGGGGAGGGAGGACATCAGCTAGCAGGAGAGAGAGAGGGAGGAGAGACTCGGAAATTAGCTTTATGCAAATTAGGTTTTACTTATAAACTGATTTATTTCAGAAGCAGAGTTGGCCTCTTATTTATAGGTCTTTTATAAATAGCTTGGGGAACAAATCATGGTTTTCTGGCAAGCCTCGGTTTAATAGGTTTTTTATAAGTAAAACCTACTAACCCCTAATTACAAAAACTTTAATTAACTAAGGCCCACTTAGAATACTTGCTACTTATTGATAAGACTGAATATGTGATGTAATTAAACAGGATTTTTATAGGAATAAGTATAAACGTAGGAATAAAAAATAGCAGCGTTCGAACCCTAACCCTAATCGATTCTCAGCCGCCACCCAAACCCTACCTCCACCACCCAACCGCCACCGCCACCATCGACTGCCACCACCCCACCGCCGCCTCGCGACCACAGCCAACCCCCTGTCAGCCATCGTCGACCCTCGCCCAACCCCCAAACTTATTCAATTCGAATCAAACCTCAGCCCACAATTTGTGTCTGCAGAACCCAAAAATTAGCCCGAATCGAAGCAAAAATCCTTCAATTCGAGCCTTATTCATGCAAAACCGACTCCAATCATAAACCAAATCGATCGATTCCTTCCCCAATCGACCGAATTCGTCGAACCCTAACCCTAGATTCAACTACAAAAAATCGACAGAATCGGAGGAAATTGAGGGTGCAATAACATCACTTACAGTTACCAACAAGTGTGAGAGAGTGATTTGAGTGATTGTGAGGGAGTTAAACACAATAGATTAGGAAAAAAAAAATTTTTTCCGCCGGCAATCCGCGCGCCACAACGCCTGTCTTTCGCCGGTATCAGCATCCGCCACCTTCCGGGTTTCGCAGCCACCGCGCGTCGCCGCCGCCGCCGAAGTCGCCGTCTCCCGCCAACATTCGCCGCCTAGTCGCGCCGCCGAAGTCGCCGCCTGGTTTCGTGGCTGGTAAGCCGAACGTACCCGTTCGACCAGCACCGGGACTGTGTCTCGTTCGGTTGCCTAAGAACCGAACCGGGCATCTTTAGGGAACCGAACCGGGTTCATTAAAAAAAAAAAAAAAAAAAAAAAAAAAAGTTAGCAGCTTGTTCAGCAGCGTGCCTCATTGAAAAAAAAAAAAAAAAAGTTAGCAGCTTGTTCAGCAGTGTGCTTCATTGAAAAAAAAAAAAAAAAAAAATCTTCCAACAGTCAACAACGTCTCCTTCCGCCGTACAGTTCAACTCGGGGTTTGACCGCAACTTATCCGTTCCTGAAAGGTTAAATTTCTCACTTGAACCTCGGCTCTTATTTAAATTATTTGGTTTATTTAGTATATTTGCTTAGGTCCTTAATTTTTATTTTCAACAAAAAAAAAAAAAAATCAGGACACTTTTACCTAGCTTCGTCCCTTTTATTAACATTCTTATCCTTGTGACGTTCATAGGGCAGGTTTATCATCATTATTACTTCGCCTAATTTAGCGTTTATCCTATCTTTTAGATTATCTGCTAGTCTCTATTTTATTCTTAATTCTCTTGTCATATCGTTCAAAAAAAAAAAAATGCCTTCATCTTCTAAGAGTCAGGGGTCTGATGATCGATCCGGCCCTTCCCGTATGGACCAACTAGCACAATTGGTTTTTAAGCTAGCTAACAGTATAGAAAGGATGATGGAAAAGCGCCCCATTGATGAGCCTGACCCTCAATCCGTTAGACAACCCATCCTACCTCCCTCCAATTTAGTTGGCTCAAACCGTAGTATTCTCGGGTCCTACAAACAAACCCCTGGTTACGTTCCCCCACACCATAGACACCTTAGGTCTCAAGGCCCCGTAGATCCGCCTAATCTCAATTATTCAGAGGATGACACATCGGAAGAAGACGTAGCACACCTTCGCCATAGGAATCGTAGACATTCAAACCATCATGATAGACCACCTTATCATAGATATGAGGACGACATTACTCGGAAAGTCAAAATCGATGTGAACTCCTATGATGGAACTCTTGACCCAAACCTTTTTACTGATTGGTTAGAAGAAATGGAGGATTACTTCGAATTTTATAACATGAGTGATATCGAGCGAGTCCGTTTTACTAAGATGAAACTCTCTGGGGCTGCAAAACGGTACTGGAAAATGGTCCAAACTCAGATGGACCGTTTAGGAGAACCACCTATTCGTCAATGGGCCGTTATGAAAGAAAAGCTAAAAGAAAAATATCTTCCTACTTTTCATAGAAATTAGCTCCTAGAGCAAATGTACAACCTTAAACAATCTTCCTCCAGTGTCTCTGAGTATACTCAAAAGTTTGAGGATTATTCAGTAAGGTGTGACTACCCTGAACCTACCGATATTACCCTCTTTCGATACATTAATGGTCTTAGGGAGTCCATCAGGGAAGACGTTAAGCTCCATGGGCCTACATGTGTCGAAGATGCTTTCAAATTGGCTCTTGAATTTGAAAGACGCTTCAAACGCTCGTCCACTCGATATTCATCTCCTTATTCCAGCGATTCACGTCAGGCCAAGTCCTTCACGCCTACATCCTCTAAGTCTAACCACAAGGGTGCTTCCCAATCCAACACCTATAACTCTGCTCCTAGTAACCGATCTAACGCCGTTCAATCGACTGCTAACTCTATCCAATGTCATAACTGTCATGAGCGAGGGCATATTGCGTCTCGTTGTCCCCACCGTACCATGATACTAGAACAGGAGGGTGATGAGCCACCTATTGAGGATCTTATAGTTGACCCCTGTGAATATTCAGGTGATGATGAAGAACTCGAAGAGGAGGACACTCCACATTGTAGCCTTGTTCGGACTATCAAGCCTCAACAAGAAAAACATTCTAATGTGGCTAGATGTGTTCTCTCACAAGGCACCCATCTCGATGAGTGGAAACGAACTTCCATTTTTTGCACTTTCTTTAGGTGTAATGGAAAATCTGCCAAGTTGGTCATAGATGGTGGTAGTACCCTTAATGTCGTATCTCGATCCGCCATAAAAAGACTAAACCTTAAGTCTGAACCTCATCCTAATCCTTTTACGGTAGCTTGGGTAAATAAGACCACTCTCCCCATTGACCAAAGATGCCTCGTTCCCCTCCACCTAGGCCCACATTATAAAGAAGATCTTTATTTTGATGTCCTTCCCATGGATGTCGCCCACATTCTCTTAGGTAGACCTTGGCTTTATGATCATTCAGTTAAGATTGATTGCCGACCAAATACTCACTACTTCTTCTTCAAAGGAAAGCGTATCATTCTTAATCCTGCAAAACCATCTGATCCCTCACCCCCCCAACCCCTTTCTCCGCCTAAGGAAGCTTCTATGAATAGGGTTCAAATCATCACCCCTCACGCCTTTCATCAGGAGAGTAGGAAAACCAATTTCATGTTAGCCATAGTCGCTCAAGAGGTCTCCCTAAACTCCACTTCACCATTCCCACTGAGGTTCAGAAGTTATTGGGTGACTTTTCGGATGTAATTCCCGAAGAGTTACCTAAAGAGTTGCCACCCATGAGAGACATTCAACATGCCATCGATCTTATTCCTGGGTCTCAGTTACCTAATCTTCCCCATTATAGGATGAACCCTATTGAGCGGGCTGAATTAAATAAACAAGTTGAGGAGCTCCTTCGTAAGGGATTTGTGAAGCATAGCATGAGTCCTTGTGCAGTACCCGCCTTACTCACTCCCAAGAAGGACAGATCTTGGAGAATGTGTGTGGATAGTAGAGCCATTAATAAAATCACGGTTAAGTATAGATTTCCTATCCCTAGACTAGAGGACATGTTAGACACTCTAGCTGGCTCTAGTTACTACTCTAAAATCGACTTACGTAGCGGGTACCACCAAATTCGTATTCGGCCAGGGGATGAATGGAAAACAGCCTTTAAGACACAGGATGGACTTTTTGAGTGGTTAGTTATGCCTTTTGGGTTATCAAATGCCCCTAGCACATTCATGAGGTTTATGACCCATATCCTCCAACCATTTATGGGAAAATTCCTCGTGGTCTATTTCGATGACATCCTGATTTATAGCAAGTCTCAAAGGGATCACCTGTCCCACCTTAGACAAGTTTTCACTACTTTACGGGAAGCCAAGCTTTATGCTAATCTCAAGAAATGTTCCTTCCTTCAGTCTCAGGTTCTCTTTCTAGGCTTTATTGTTTCTTCTCAGGGCATTTCTACTGACCCTGAGAAAGTCCGAGTTATTAAGGAATGGCCTGAACCAAAATCTGTTACGGAAGTACGTAGCTTCCATGGCCTAGTTTCCTTCTATCGTCGGTTCATCCGCAATTTTAGCTCTATTATGGTCCCCATCACTGATTGTCTAAAGAAGGGATCATTTCAGTGGACTTCTAAAGCTTCTAGAGCCTTTCAGGAAATTAAGGAGTGTATGACTAAGGCCCCTGTCCTTAGGCATCCCGATTTTAGTAAAGTCTTCGAGGTTCATTGTGATGCTTGCGAAACAGGCATAGGCGGAGTGTTAGGTCAGGAAGGACATCCCATAGCATTTTTCAGTGAGAAACTCAATGCGTCTAAACAAAAGTACACCATCCATCTTAAGGAGTTATATGTTGTGGTCAAGTCCCTCCATTATTGGCGGTATTACCTTTTACCCCAAGACTTTGTAGTCTATTCTGACCACCTAGCACTAGAGTATTTGCATTCAAAGCGAGAATTGCCAAAGAAGTATGCTAAATGGCTGGAATTCTTAGGCGAATATACTTTCGTCCTAAAACATCGTTCAGGAACCGAGAATCGAGTAGCTGATGCTCTTAGCAGGATAGGTGCTATCCTTCAACAATGGAATATTAGGGCTACTAACTTTGATAAAATGAAGGATGATTACTCTTCTTGTCCCAATTTCGGTCACATCTACCGAGAAGTTTCTCATGGTAACCGTCAGGACTTCGTTGATTATGTCATCCATAATGGATATCTTTTTAGAGCCTCTAGATTATGCATTCCCCAATCCTCATATAGAGACTTTCTTGTTTGGGAATTGCACGCAGGTGGCCTTGCAGGTCACTTCGGTATGGATCGTACCATCACCTTGGTACGTGATCGTTTTTATTGGCCTTCTTGGCAACAAGACGTTAAGAGAGTCATATCCCAGTGTCGTACTTGTCAGTTAGCTAAAACTAAAAAGCAAAACACGGGCTTATATACTCCTTTACCTGTTCCTCATGAGCCATGGAAGGATCTTAGCATGGACTTTATTCTAGGTATCCCCAAAACATCCAGAGGCCATGACTCGATCCTTGTAGTAGTAGATAGATTCTCCAAGATGGCCCATTTCATACCCTGTAGCAAGACTTCCGATGATGTTCACGTTGCTAGATTGATTTTTCGTGAGGTAGTCCGACTTCATGGTCTTCCTTCTTCCATAGTATCTGATAGAGATTCTAGGTTCGTCTGTTGGTTCTGGAAGACACTCTGGACTCTGAGCAAAACCCAGTTAAAGTTTTCTACCGCCCATCATCCCCAGACCGATGGTCAGACTGAGGTAGTAAATCGAGGTTTAGGTGACCTTCTTCGTTGTCTTGTCGGAGATCGACCTCGTACTTGGGATTTAGTGTTACCCACAGCTGAGTTCGCTTATAACCATGCGTCTAATCGGTCCACGGGAAAGAGTCCTTTTGAAATTGTTTATGGTTATGCTCCTCGTGCTCCTGTTGACTTTGGCCCCCTCTCCCCACATGCACGTGTGTCTGCGTCTGCTGAGTCCTTTGCTGATCATATACATTCTTTGCATGATGAGATTAGGCGTAAGATTATGTTGAGTAATGTGGACTATAAACTTGCTGTTGATGTGCATCGTAGAGATAAGGGTTTTAATGAAGGTGACTTTGTCATGGTACGCTTGTGTCCTGAACGTTTTCCAAAAGGATGTTTTAAAAAGTTACATGCGCGTGCCATGGGCCCGTATGAGATTTTGAAAAAACAAGGACCGAATGCTTATGTGCTAGATCTACCTGATGATTTAGGTATTAGTCCTGTTTTCAACGTGAGTGATTTGTCACCTTACAGAGGCAACTTTGAGCCTCCTGCCTTGTCTTCTAGTGTGCCTGCAGGTCTGCAGGAGCCGACAGTACCACCTGTTCAGCGACCCAAGGATGAGATTGCTTCTATTGATGATGTGGAGTATGTTTCCTCTTCTCAAGGAGGGTTTCGCCGATTTTGGATCACGTGGAAGAACCGTCCAGATTGTGATGCTACTTGGGTTACTGAGGATGATCTCCGAGATTTGGCTCCAGAATTGCTTAATGACTTTCTTCGATCTCACTCGCCGGAGTCGAGTTCTTTT
This sequence comes from Tamarix austromongolica, assembly GCA_039764185.1. NCBI lineage: Eukaryota > Viridiplantae > Streptophyta > Magnoliopsida > Caryophyllales > Tamaricaceae > Tamarix > Tamarix austromongolica. The sequence goes on along the minus strand of CM077809.1, from coordinate 8,582,388 downwards.
CCGGTGGGAGAGAATGATGTAATTAAACAGGATTTTTATAGGAATAAGTATAAACGTAGGAATAAAAAATAGATTCCTATCTTATTTTCTTACCTTAGTAATTATTTTATTTACCTTAGTAATTTATGATGATCTTATCTTAGCTAGTAATTAGTGATTTTTACTATCGATTATTTTTATGGCCCTTACTCTATATAAAGGGGTCTTAGGGTTGTTATTTGAGGACAATTTTGAATGAATATTAATTAATCCTAAGTGATTTTCTCCTTCTTCCCTCTCACCCTTGCATCAATATGATAGACATGAACTGCAACTGGGCCTGGCCTGCCATACCTAACAGTGGACCCGGCCCACAACCAAGGCCTGTGATAGAAAATATTAGACATGCCCCAAAAGTTGGCAATATAACAAGGAAGCCAAAGACTGTTGTAATGTCCAATGAAAAATAATTCACAAAGCATAGAGCATGGCTTAAGAAGATTGATGACGGACAACACCATTAATATCATTGCGTCACATAGTAAGCATTGCAGAAAAAGAGGAATTGAATATTCACGGACTGAAAAAGGTTCCTAAGTTGGAATATAACCAACCCACACACAACAAAAACGCAAAGGAGAAGTTGAGTGTTGCACACAAAGCAAGCTTACCAAAGAGGGATATCACAATCAGCACACAAGCACCTAATTCAACAACTCTGCGGCTTCCCAATTTAGTAACAGCAATTGTGTGGACATTCTCGGTTAGTGTGACAGCCCCAGTTCCAGTACCCCAGAGAGCTGCTAATAAGCTGGAAAGACCTTCCAATCCGATCCCTCGACTAACAACTCCAGGGGTTGGAGGACGAGATGCTACCAACAATGATGATGCATGGTATGAACCAACCTAAAACCAAAGACAAGGATAAAATTAGTACATAACAGTATTGATGGAGTGACATATACCATATAACTATACTCGCAATGGCTAATGCTTACTCATAGACAAAAAAATTTGAGGATAAAAAATACAGAGAAAAAGAGCACAAGAGCTTTGATAATTTTTACAAAAAGGTTCTCGTGAAGAATATAAATGTTGGAGAAAAGAAACTGCAGAGTTGGTTAGAAAACTATAAGACAATTTTCTTCTCCATTCAGTCAGTTTAACAAACAGATCGGAAAGGAAGTCGTGTCAGTGCATGTCTTTCAGCCACAAGGTCAGCCACCATAAGGGAGAAAAAGTACAACCCCATGTGTACAAAGTATCAATCCACTCATGCGTCTGAGGACTTGAATTATTTGATTGCCTAAAAGTGTGGATCGTATAGCACTGTGATCGGAGTACACAAGTAAGCTTTGAGGTAGTGGCACACGAAAACATATAACCATTACCTACTGACACCTGTAGATTTGAAGAACTATTGTCGGAACTTAAGACTCAAAATCTTCGGCCAAAGAGTGATATAGTGTCGTGGCATGAAATATCTCCAAATGCACTTGATTTAAAAATAATCAATCCCCCCTACCACCTCAAAAAAAATTACTCAATCTATAAATCAAAGCTCTTGAAGCATCCATCTGTCAGTTCATAGAAAATAAAATTCATAGCACCATAGGACAGAATTAGAGAAGATAACACAATAGTCGACATGAGACTGCTTACAGAATCAACTGATGCAATTATAGAAACCACACACATCACAACAGCCATCTTCAAGCTAAATGCTGGCACACCCCATTGCAATGGATAAGGAAATCTAAACCATGGGGCAGATTTCAATGCACTTGAAGTATCAGCACGACATTGCTTCATCCTGGCAACATGTGATCTGCAGTGATCAGATATCATATTTGAGGCAGGTATATTTGCATCACATCCATCGTAACTATAGACTCCTGCTTCAGTAAGAAGAAATGCAGCGGCCCATGTGATTGCCAGCCCCAATGGAACCTGGCATTGGAAAAAAGAATTCAATTAAGCTTGCAGGACATGCTATGCTGCAAGAAATGACAATTGACAAAAATAAACCTACGAGCATTACTTTTATTTCTAATCTTCCTATCTGTCACGTGATGGAGGCTGCGTGGATAAATACCTATTTTTTATATATTAACATTTATTTCAAGTCTTCCAATCTGAGTTAGAGATCCAATCATGGGTAAGAACTATTTCCATCACATGATAGGAGCCATGTGGATAAATACCTATGTTTTATCTATTACTCCGTCTGATTCACAATAGAAGGCCTATAATTTTTTTCATTTTTGTTTTATAATACAAGTCCTATTTCAAGTTCCAACAAAAATTTATAGTTATATTTCTTAATTTACCCTCTTCCACATCATTAATGTATCCCATAACAATTAAATTGTTCAAATTCCAATAAGAGCATTTTAGTCATTTTGCATATCTTTTATCATAAACTTTAATATTTCTTAATACATCTGTTGAAAACACTATAAGTCCTCTATTGTGATAAAGAGGGAGTACCTTATATTTCTAGTCTTCCGATTTGAGTTAGAGATCCCATTTCATGGGTAAGAATTCTTTCCATCAGATGACGGAGGTCGTGTGGGTAAGAAGAAAATTATTCAATGAACATTAATTATCTTTTAGATAAAGATACAGTTGATAAGTACAAATATTTCAATACTAGTTGTTATCTTATCTTTTATGTTATCATCATCAATTTTTGTATGTCGAAGAATTTATAATCTAGTTTTAGCTAGAGATAGTTATCTTTATTAGAGATTCAATGTAGTCCTAGTGTTTTTAGGACTTCTGATAGCTTGTATAAATAGGGGACTTGGAAGAGAATAAACAAGCTTGAACGTTTTCATTAACAAGCTCTCAACTATGCTTCTATCAACGTTCCACAACTAATCTATCAACATGGGTTTTGAATGATGAGGCAGGAGTCCTGGTAAAAATTTAAATAAAAATAAAAAACCACTTTAGACACATGCATTACAAACCATCTAAAAGCCCTAACAAGTTCCTCGAGTTGGGACCATAACAACTTGGTACAGAGCTAAAAGCCTGGAGGGATAAAGCAAATAAGATTAAGGAAATGTGACATGTCCATGCAACAGTACAAAGAAGACAATGCTAGAGTAGCCAGCTATAATGCCAGGATTTGGATACAAAGGGCTTCTTGCCAAAGCAAGGGTAGGGCCCTAAACCACAGGTCTATTAAAGGCTCAAGACCTCTGCCTTGACTTAGCCTTCTTGCAATTATTTTTCTTATAACCCATAGAGAGAATTGGGTTTGAGGATTTAGGGCATAGCTTAATTAGGGATTAATTAAATGAATGTGAGAGAGACAAAGGGGAGAGAGATCAGCTAGCAAGAGGAGGGACAACGAGGGGGGACAATGAGGGGATAGAGAGGTTAATTCTCCCAAATTGTCTATGAGGTGGCTCAAGGCTTTGTTTATATTAATACAAACTAGTGGGCCATTTAGCCCTTATTTATCATGATAAACATTCCCACACACTTTAAATTGAATATTACCAACATCTAGTTATCTAAATAGCAAGATATGATATTTAATATATCTCCTAAGATTGAATCTTGAACTAATCAAACTTTCCTAAACATCTCTCAAATAACTTCCTTAAATACTTAAATTCTGCCAATACAATAAAATATGCTGTTAAATCAAAAAGTAATGATAAAATAAGCTGTTGATATAAAATAAAATAAAAATCTAATATGTGAAAGCCTAGTAGACCCTCTTAGCAGGTTGGGTAGTGTCACTAACTGCAGTGCAGCCAGCTGCTAGCTTACAAAGCCTAATGATGTCACCTGCATTCAGATTGGTGGGAAGTAGGCCAACCAGTAGGGTAACCATGGGAAGCAATGCAACAATTACCACGTTATCTTAGTGAGTTGGTTGATCATCAAGCAATGGTTGTCTGCCAACTGCAGTGAATGTTTCTAGTTGGGACATTATAACAAACATCTGTTCTGCTTAGTTGTTAAGGACAACAACAATGAGAAACAAAAAGACAAAACAGGTAAGATGGACAACATATCAACCATAGTTCAATGGTAGACCTTTTGCAGGGTCTGATTGCTGAGGACCCCTAACATTATGTTGGTGGCTAAAGTGATAGAGAACATCCTATGCTTGTGCCAGATGAGGCAAGAAAACTCAAAACTTCCCCGAGTGTGGCAGCAATCATAGCTTTGTTGAACTATCGTCTCATTTTATAAGGGGAAGATTTTTCCTCAGTCAATTTGAATGTGGTTGATAGAGATGACTTTGTGGTAATACTAGGGGTCCGTGGGTACACGTGTTGTCAACTCTATCATATCCGACATTGCACAAAAAGCAAGTGCATCCACTGCCTAAACAGGAATGGGAAAGTTTTTGGTTGAGTGGAATGATATGCCTCTAGAATGCTACATGGGAGTCAGTTGCTGATTTTCGACTCTCATATCCAGATTTTCAAGCTTGGGAACAAGCTCATTTACACTTTGGGGTGATTTTAGAATTTAGAAATCCATTTTGTGTAAAGGCATTATTTCTGTCATATGAAGGGGAACCAAGTAGATCAATTGTCACAAAAGAGTAAAGATATTCAGTAAGATATAGTATAACTAGTTAGAAACTTTGTTAATGTCTTATCTTTTATGCTATCTCACTAATTGGAAGATTAGCATTTGATTGAAATATCAATTAGATTCTAGTGTAATCCTGATATCTCAAGATATATTAATTAATTTTTAGTGTTGGATAGTAATCTTTAGTCAAGAAATAAAAATTTAACATAATCATTGCCAATTTAGGATTTGTCATAGTTTTGTATAAATAGGGATACCAGGAAGAGAATGAACACACTATTATCTTCAGTTGAGAGAATAAATTTCAATATAATCCTAGTCAATTTAGTACACAAATAAAGGCACTTGGAAGAGAATAAACGAGCTTGAGAATATTTCATTAACCATAGAAAGAGTGAGATCAAATTGTTCTTTGACAAGCTTGTAATCATCCTTTGTCTAGGGCTGTGCAAAAAATTGGGATTCAAAAATCTGATCCAATATCCAAAAAATTTGATCCAGAATATCCAGTTGCGACCGGAGCGGATATTCAATCCAATATTTTACTGGATTATCCGAAACCAGTATAATATTTGGTTTTTGAATGTATATTGTCTGCATTAATACGCATTAGAGCATATTATACCTATATTTTTGGGGTATTAATACGTACATACTATATTATGTAGTATATTTTATAGAATTGTACTGTTTTTTCAAATATATGTATTTAATTATGAATATTAATATAATTGGATATTTCGGATATATCCATCATCCAATCCTGTTTCCGAACCAGTTTTTCCGATTTTTTCAAATATCCAATCCAGTCTAAGAGGCATGGAACAAATATCCATATATTCGATCCAAAAAATGCAGATACCCGGTTTTGCAACAAGAAAAGTACCATTTCATGACTTGTACAACACCATAGGTTTTAAAAAGAAGCAGCAAGAGAAGTACAAAAGGCTAGACAGATTAATTCCAAACAAACAATCAAAGCTCCATGATGGGATTCTCAAACTGACCAAAATATTTTGCAGACACCAAATTTACCAGAACTAAAAACAGGCAAGAAACTAGTATACACTCCATACTCCAGATGAGAACTGATGCTTTACAGGCAAGGGAAAGAAGCAGGCAAAAGAGGGAAACATCAACCTCCTCTCACTAACGTGTCATAACAATGGAAAGAAGTGTATTTTACGTTTTCTTATTACAATGGGAAAGGTAAAGATGAGGTGAGGCGAAATGTATTTAACTAAAAATAATCCATCTCTCCAGCAGTAATCAAAATAGAGAAAAGGATAAAATGAAGGTAAGAATTCAGTGACTTCAACCCCCACCCCACCTCCACCCATGTCGCACATCAAAAAAAAAAAACAGCAGAAGGGCAACATTCACCCTACAATCTCTCATCCCCATCCCACCCCAAATAATAATAATAAAACATTGTCTCATGAATTCAAATTATTTAATTACATAATTCTCTTCAAACAAGCACAGATATTCGGAGTCTTCAACCCCTTACATGATGATTGCGCCCCAAAATAAAGAGAGTGACAGAAAATTGTCAGGACAACAATAGGCAGGTCATCTGAATGCATACAAATTAGAGCAGTATTAGAGACACATTAGTAAAATGAGATTCAAGATAACATCAATTCAGCAGAAAACTTACTGCATATATTAGAAATACACGATGACCAAATACAGATATCTTGCGCAGGTACTGCAGGGCATGTTTGAAGATGAAGTCAAAACCATCATTTGATCAGTAGTGAACAAAGACAATAAGAGACTTGGTAAAATATGTAAAGAAATAGGCATTTTCAGTTACTTACAAGAGAAAAGAGGACAACAAGCAATATTTGAATTGCACCAATCTCAATACAGGTACCAACTTGGGGAAAACCATAACTATAGAAAGATAGTCCAACCGCAGCAATAGTCGGAGCCACTACCACAGGATTGATCAACCTAGAAACACAGATACCTTAGATCACCAGTCATCCATAATAACTAAGCAGTGCATAGAGCAGACGATAAAAAACGTGTTTCCATAAATATAATTATAGATAAAAAATAACATAAAAGGATTAGATGCTGGTTATCATAGCTGTGCTGTTTAGTATCAACTGCATAGCAGTCGTACAGCCAGCAACATAGAGGGAAGCAAAGATCAACCATATGTCTCCCCACAATGTGATCAATCAGGAAGTAAAGGCCATCTTTATTTTTCCTATGAACTAAAACCTTCAGCTGATACCATCCTCTGTCCTTCCTTAATATGTGGCTGAGCCCCCCTAAACCACAAGAGTTCAGCATCAGGTGACATACCTGGTACTTAGCAGTAAAGGCTCACATCTACTTCTTCCAGGGCTATAGCTCAACAAGATTGGGAAAAAAAAATATTGCTTTCTTCTATGCATAATCCAAATCTTGCAAATGTAAGGGAAAGTCTACAGTATTCACTTGGATAAGTGTTTCTACACAAACCATCAATTGAAGATAGCCTACTCCCATCCAGAGTTTCAATATCAGAAACCATACGACACCAGTCACACAACAACCACCACCACCACCACAAACCGTGATTGGCACCAACAAAAGGATGTCCTTTTTAGCCACTGACTGATTAGAAGCAGAACTTCATCATCAATTCACCACCGAAACAGATGCCAAAGCCACTTTAGTGGCTCAGTCTACTAATTCTCTTAACTCCATACTAATTGACCTATTATGAAAAAATATTGTACTTTTCCAACAAACCAACAACAAAGAAGTCTCGCAGACTAAGAATCTATAGTCCAGTCAAAATAACCTTAATCTTCTTTCAGTATATATACCGAAAATTACAATTGGATTGCTGAATGATCAAATCGAATGACACAAACGAATTGATCCATGTGTCCCTCAAATCCATCCCTCTTCCAAAATCACCCTTGCTGCACCTCTCTCTAGCAGGTAAAATACTACCCTCCAGAATTTCCACTCGTGATTTCGACATGACTGTAGGGGGAGGGGGCTTCTAGACTAAGCAGCCGCAAGCTGTTTCTGTTGCATACCACTCCCCAGCCAAAATGCACCAGCATGACTGCAAACACAGACCACCCAAAGAGATGGAAGGCCAGAAGCATTCACAAAGGCAATGGCTTTTGCATCTTTTTCCCTCCAGATACCCTACAATCTAGATGATCTTGGCATTGTGCCCTGCCTGAGGATTTCCAAATACACCCCATATAGGGTAGGTAGCATATTTCAGAGCAATAGAATGCAACAAATCTCTCAGAGAACTGAATTTCTGCAGACACAAATTTGCTTCATGTTTGTCAATCAATGAAAACCCAGCAAAACCACATATCAAATAGAAGGATCAGATCAGTTTGGCTTCAATGCCTGCAGTCGCTAAAATTAACTATGAAAAATAAGTTCAAGGTCTTATGTAATCACTGTATATAGCCACAAAATTTTTGCCTCTGTAACTCTTCACACTACTTTGACAGATAACTAGCATTTCCCATGTTGGAGCATTGGAAACAAACATGGCCTCACAAAGAGCAGAAATAGATTACTATTTGCAAATATCTTGGTCTTCAATACACGATGAATGAATCTGGAAATAATGAAAATCAATCTACAAGAAACTAAACAGAAAATGCTGTTGAAATATCAGATGACCCAGCAGAGAAAGTAGGACAGCAGAGGCGTCAAACTTCGATGTTCAAGTGAAACAGACTTGCATAACTAGAGAAGCCTTAATGTATCATAAGATAAACCACACATAGTGATCATACACCAGCCCTAATGCTTATCAAACTTGAGGACGCTGATGTGCTCAGAGAAAGCTCAGATCAAATGCAAAGTAAACAACTTTGGGGTTTGCTTCAAAGGCTTTGACTGGTATGCATAAACTCCTCAATTTTTGGAGCAGTCTTAATTCAACTTGCTGCATAGATTGCTCTGAAATAATCAAAGTCATGATTATTGAGTGACGACTCAAATACGTCAAAGCTATCAAAGCACCATCCATAAGGCAGTAGCTAAAGCAGCATATGCTCATATAGAACATGGTCAAAATGCACTATCAGCTTATCAGGGGCTAGTGCTTCATAATCATAACTGAACTCCTCACTTCATGAGAAACACAGGTTTACAGAAGTATTATCGCTAACCATTTGGAGACAGTTTATGGATCAAACAACAGACTGAATGTCCAATCATTATTAGAAATGAATTTCAGCAAAAGAAGTCAGAACTCAGAAGCCAGGAAACAAGCAATTCCTCACTCTTTCAGGTGCCCTTCCAAAGAACAACCCAATAAGGACGGTACACTCCTCTTCGTTCCCTTATTTCCAATAATCAATTTATATGCAAGACAAGTAATATATTTACAAAAGAAAAGATAACTGCATTAACAGTCAAAGTAAGAAGAAGTGATTGGATAGCCACTGAGCTTTAAAGCCAGTCTTTGCGCCATCATCAAACAAAGCTACCAACCTATTTGTTATTGTTTACTTATTTTTCAGGTAAAAATGCCATTTTGAATCCAGAAAGTGTTCGCTTGTGTGTGGTTTGAGTTCAAATCTAAGGCTTATTTCTAAAAATAAGTGAACTTTAGGAAACCATAAAAGCAGTTTCTCCCACACAACCACCCACCCCGCTTCACCTCCACCACCACCACACTACCCCGCCCCTGACTGCCATAGTGATGGTGGTCATTCCCCACTCCTCCAGGTGCCCTTCCAAAGAATGACCCAATAAGGACGGTTCACTCCTCTTCCAAAGAATGACCCAATAAGGATGGTTCACTCCTCTTCGTTCCCTTATTTCCAATAATCAATTTATATGCAAGACAAGTAATACATTTACAAAAGAAAAGATAACTCCATTAACAGTCGAAGTAAGAAAAAGTGATTGGATAGCCACTCAGCATTAAAGCCAGTCTTTGTTCCATACTTCCATCATCAAACAAAGCTACCAACCTATTCGTTATTGTTTACTTATTTTTCAGGTAAAAAATGCCATTTTGAACCCAGAAAGTGTTCGCTTGTGTGTGGTTTGAGTTCAAATCTAAGGCTTATTTCTAAAAATAAATGAGCTTTAGGAAACCCAAAAAGCAGTTGCTCTCACACAACCACCCACCCCGCTTCACCTCCACCACCACCACACCACACTGCCCCTGACTGCCACAGTGATGGTGGTAATTTATCTGAAAACAAATATTAGACATTGAAAACTGATTTTTAGAAACTAATGTAACTAGAAAAAGAAACTGATTTTAGTTTTGCAAAAATTATAAACTGGCTGAAAACTGAAAATGTTACTGAACACGCCTAAACATCAGGTACAGTTTGGCATCAAAGATGCGTCCCTGTACTCATACCCCATGCAATTGATAACCATATTTTCTCATCCAAGAAATCCAAGAAAGGGCAACAAGCATGCAACATAGAGATGGAAGGTCATGCATCAAATTGTTATATTTCCTTTGCAAACATGAATCTTCCAGATGCATACGTCAGTTTTCAACATGTTTCATGACAAAATAAATACATCAACATATACCTCAATAGTAGTGACATTAAACCACTATAGCCCAAGATTGCCTGAAAGGATGAACCTAAGATTATAGCCCCTTGAAGTTCCCTCATTACATGCTTAAAGTTCTGCAAAGTAAGCAAAAACAATAATGAGCTATTCAGTCCTTCCAAAGAGTGTTGATGGAAACACAATCGTAGTACACAAGAGAAAACAGATAATTCTTTTGCCTCTCATGCCATTGGACAGAATGCACGAAACCAGTTTGTCGTATAATGACAGGAGTAATTGAATCTGTATCGCATATTCCAGTTTTGTTAGACATGGTACCTTTACAATTTTGATAAATCAAACAGAGAGTTTTTTGTCATTTTATGCATGCAGAATCCTACTGTCATCAATAGGGCAGTTGACAAACCAAGCCAGCTCGCGAGCTTTTTGGGCTTGGCTCGTTAAAAGCTCAGCTTGGTTTGCTTATTTAGCTAAACGAGCTCAAAGGTTAAGCTCAAGCTCGGCTCGATTATTAAAAGAGTCAAGCTTGAGCATAATAAATTTGGGCTCGAGCTTGTTTACAGTGAAAAAGCTCGTGAGCTCGGCTCGTTTACCACCAAAGCTTAAGCTTTATTTTTAGGCTCATTTAGTAAATGAGCCGAGTCGAGCCCAAGCCTATCCCAGTTCGGCTCGGCTCGGCTCGTTAACAGCCCTAGTCATCAAGGTATAAATTAAAATCCGAAATAATATTAGATTCATTAAATATACAATGGATGCTTACAAAAAAACTATACCCTGAATCATGCAAATTTGGTTGAAAAAATAAGTGAATCCAACTTTATTAACTTCAACAAGCAAAGTTGAGCATTAACAAATAAAGAAAAAAACAAGTCTGGGGAGGCCAGTCTCAGCATTCCTTTTGTTGCATGAAGTGAATATCCAAACTCTGCTCATCACATTATGTAAGCAATTCTCAATGTCCATTATATTAGTACTAGAGTAAAATAATTTATAGCAAAGAATCAAACTGATAAAGCAAACATGTTTTTCAATAAACGATGCAACAGTGATTTGTAATCTAAATTCATATAAACAAAAACGAGAAGCCAATGTTATCAAATCTCTAATGATTCTTTCATTGCAGTAATTTAAATGATCAAAACAATTAAATGCTCAATCTTTTGATAGAAATAGCTCCTCTACTTAAAGGAGCAAATACAAGTGCGTAGAAGGCAAAAGTACTAATCACGAAAAGAAAAACACAAGGAGAAAATGGGTGCTCTCCCAAATTAATTTAATTTAACATTTAGCAAATAATTAAATTAATCTAGCAGAGCCATACAATGAAAAGAAAGGGAATAAAGCTGGAAAGAATCAAACTTGGAAACATACATTGTTATTCAGCTTCAGAAATTCGGGGGAATTGATGATAGCCAAAGCTGGTGCTAAATATACAAAAGATGGACCCTGTATCAACGGCAATCTAGTTCCAAAAGTTGCATGCAATAGTGTCGTCACTCCAGACATGAAAAGCATGGTGCACACCACCTGGGCCGTATCTTCCTACACAAGCCAATTCATATGAGATAGAAGCCGTAGAATTGAAATATGATGCCACTTATCGCAATCACAAAGAGTAAGGGAAGAGAAAACGTGCTTACTTGACTGCCACCCATGGCCGGAACTATTACAAGAGGGATGAGAATCAATGAACCCAAAATTGAAATATAATGCTGGAGTCCGTAGAGGCCAACAAGAACTGCAAAAAATCAGAAGTGAAGAGAAAAGGGAACATAACTACTCAATTAAGCATGATAATCAGACGATTTCTAAACCGTTCAGAAACAGCACGTCATTCTGATACAATTATGCATACTAATATAAAAACATAAGAATGGCTGACAAATTGTCAGCAGTGAGTTGTGAAACAGTCCTCACCAATCCCGGGTGTATCTCTGAGCTCGTACTTCATATGAGATTGCCTTCCGGCATAACCATCATCATCTACAGTCTGAGGTAACACGTCAGCTGTCTCCTCGTTCCTTGGCGCCCTTCGTGGAGGCGGTTGAGAAGAAGGCGCAGGCGGCGCTGCTGCCACATTAGCAGCTGGCTGCCCATTTCCATCAGCCCCCCTCTTCGGTCCCCCACCATCCGAATCCCTCCTCTTCTTCACCGACTGATCTCTATCAGTGGGTACAGCTGGCGCCGGGGTTCTATTATTTCCACTACCACTGTTCCCCTCCCGTCCGCCATTCACTACGTTCTGAGACCGAGGCTGTGTCCGGCCGGCCTCAAGATCCACAGTCCTGCCATCATTCTCTCTCCTCCTTGCTACCGGCGGAGGAGGAGCAGCCGGGATGATTAACTGGCCGGAATCACTGGCATTTGTCTCACCGGAAAATTTAGGGCGAAAACCTGTACGCCTAGCCCATGAAGAAGGCGGCACTGCATTGGAATCAGGCGCAGATGGCCATGGACCAGGTTTGGGACGCTTATTGGGGTCAGAACTAGCCATGAAATTTGACCGTTAGGGCTATAAATTCATGGTTTTGATGGGGGGGAAAAAAGGAAAATGTAGAGCAGATCCAAAGAAAAGTTGGGACTCAAAATGCAGATACTTGAAAGGATTGATTGGTCGCTAGGGTTTGTAAATTTGAAGACAGGGTATGATTAGAACACGAAAAGGATAGGAACGGAAACAGTAGTAAAAGTGAGAGAAAAAAAAGGGGAAGTAGACAGTGAGACTGTGAGTATGCTTGAGTTCGGACTGGGGAAGTGGAGAGACGGAAAGTGTGTCTGTGAAGGGGACAACAGACAAAGAGCGAAGGAGAGAGATGGAACAGCAAGCGCAGGTACCGCCCTCCTTTCTATAACTTATAGATTAATATAATAATTAATAAGTTTTATTTTATTTTAATAATATAAAAATAATTAAAAGTAATAATAATATATATTCAGTTATTACTATGAAAATTATCAATAAAAATTAATTCAATAATATTAATATTAATTATAATTAAATTATTAATAGAATCAATTATTATTATAACTACTAATATAATTATCAGTATTTTGATAAATATTAATATAATTGAAATAATTATTATTATTAATACAAATATTATAATTAATCATATAATTAGTATTAATATAATTATAATTATTAATGAAATTATTCTTAAAATTAATAATAATAATATAATTATTAAAATTATTACAAAAATTATCAAAATCATTATTAATATAGTTATAATAATTAGTATTGATATAGATTTTTTTTTCAACTAAAACTTTCAAGCCCTAAAATGTCAATTCAAAAGATGAGAGTAAATCTAAGAAGTTTCTCAATGCGCCTGCTTTAGTCTCGGACCGATTCAAAGCCGATAGTCTGTACAACTCCCTTATCCCGTCAACTCTTCTCCTTTTTTCCTCTTTCCTGATTTTACTCCTATATATGGGATCTTATGTTTATTTTGACGACATAAAATCATAATACAACTCTCTTACTTTGACGCTCTCATCTCTCCTCTCTATTTTACCATCAATATTCTCTTATAGTTGCATGTAAGTTTTATTTCATAAATAATCTCTCGTTTACAAAATACACGCAACGAGAGGTGTTGTTTATAGGGATATTTTACAAAAAAGCATGTATCTCATTCAACCTTCCAATGGACTTGATCCTAGTACTAGTGATACTTCTAGAGAAGAATGTATAGTTGCTATCTCTCAGCTCCAAATAGTTATTGCCAAGCTCCGAACATCTATTCAATAAATTATCTCAAACATTCTCGCTCATCTTGCACATGACCTCAAACAGCTCCCCCTTTTATGGATCATCATTGTCACATTACACTTTAACAACTTACTCCTCAATAAATGTTGGTAGAAACTCTAGATCTTCTAATAAGGGGGCTAGGAATTAGACTTTGTAGTGTCATTTTCCAAGAAGAAAAGGTAGAGTCTATAAAAGATGCTCAGGGTAAGAGAATTATAAGTGATAGAAAGTGGGATTCCCTTAGCTCTCCAAGGTAGAGCAAGTGAGAAAAGCATTAGATTCCAGGCAATGAGGTCAGTAGACAAGAAGATGAAGTATATAGATGCTGAAATAAAAGGTATGATGCCCAATGAACTAACATATATGAAGAAGAGGTATTAAGATAAAATATATGTCAAAATATCAAAGGTGAAGTGCGTTTGATTAGTAAAATGAAAGATCAAATGATGGAGGAGACACTAAAAGAATGAAAGAGAAGATCAATAATATTGGTGGTTTTAATTGGAAGACACATTTCATGAACGACATATCTAAAACACCATCACGGTGAATAAGAATTTTGTCATTTGATGGCTCTACTAATCTAGAGGATTATTTGAATGTATTTAGAAATTACATGTTGCTAGCTAGGCACAATAAGAGACATCATACAAAGCATTTACATGCACTTTAGAGGAAGTTATATTGAGATGGTTTAGGAAACTAAGAGCTGAGTCGATAAATTCCTTTTTGCAACTTGAGATAACTTTTATGGAGCAACTAGATTCATGTTGGTGGCCTAAAAATAAATTTTCTTCCTTGATGGGGTTCTCTCAAGATCCAGCATAATCTATTCAGTCATTTTTTAACATATTTTACAAATAGGTCTAACAAATTGATAAGTTGGAAAATGATATTGCCCAATCTTCCCTTATTAGAAAAATGAGTGATATAGAGTCTGTGGAAAAATTATATTTGACCAAACATAAATATTACATTTTTCTGAAAAAAACATGTGCAAGATATGATAGATGCCAAGGAGATAGGTAAGGCAGTGTGGCCAATGGTAATAAGAGTAGAAACACCTTTAATGTCAAGACAAAAATTAGTTAAGGAGATGTATAGGTCGGAAAGAAAGTGAGAGGGTCTAAGGCCAAAGGCAATCCCGATTGATTGACAAGCCCTACTTGGTAGATTTAACAAATACACTCCGTTGGTGGCCAACTTCTCACATATATTCAGCGATGAAAATGGTTGGCAAATCTTTCTAAAGCCTTTTCCCATATAGACTTACATAAAACACAAAAACCCTAACAGGTGGTGTGCCTATCATGAGGAGTTTGGGCACACTACAAACAACGGTAAGTCATCAAATTATATTGTAGAAGAATCAATGCACAAGTGTCATTTGAAATGTTATATATAAACGCCCTCACCCAAATTACAAACAGGTGTTGCTAGACAGTTCCCTCCACCTCCTCAAAACAAAGAACTACAAAAGATCATTTATACTATCAAAGGGGGAGATTCCTTAGCGAAAGTAAGCAATTTAACCTTCAAGGCATACATTAGAAGAGTTAACTTCTATGAAACAAACAAGAAGGTGATCGGTTGAATTGGAATTCAATTCCACAACAAAAGATGAAGGTCCAACTATGGTAGAGCATCACCCTTTAGTTATTGAAGTACAAATTGCAAAATTGTGTCATGAATAGGGTCCTTATAGACACAAGTAGTTATGTTAATGTTATATTTGAGGAATCTTATAAGCAATTAGAACTATTGGATGAATTCTTGATTAATAAGGCTTCATCTTTAGTGGAATTCACTTGTAATATAATAAAATAAAAGGGAATTATGGATCTCACTTTGATGGTTAGTTAATCGGGGGCTGAGAGGAGTGCTAAGAAGGACATCACAGTTGTTGTTATCAGCATATAACATGATATCAAAATTACTATCCCTTAACAAATGCTAGGCAAGCATTTTTATGGCAGGGTTATTAATGAGATTCTCGATTAAGGGATGACGAGGGGAAATCTAGGGTGATGGGAGAGTGGTGTGGCAATGTTATGCAAGAGGAGATCTGGATGATCGGATGTCAATAGGTCTTGATATGGTTTAGTTTGGGAGATTTAAATGCTTCTAAAGAAGACAAGTGGCAAATGAAAAACGTGTGCTGACTTTTATAGGTAAAGGAATACACATATGCATATATATATATATATATATATATATATGCATATGTGTATTCCTTTACCTATAAAAGTCAGTATATGTATGTATGTATGTATGTGTGTGTGTGTATTAATGTGTTCGCACAATGTATTTTGTAGTAAATATGTTTGTTAATAACACAAAGCTTAAGCTCAAATACATAAGCCTTCAAACAAAGAGGTTGTTCACGAAGGTTTATTTATAAGTCCTCGTATAAATAGGAAATTGAGCTCAAAGATGCTATCAGGAAAGCTCCATGCGTAAGTCCTCGTACAAATGGGAAGGTAAGATTAAATACATAATCCATAAAAAAAGAAAGAGTTTATTGACAAAGCTCTATATGCAAGTTCTCGTACAAATAGGCAGTTGAGCTCAAATACATAATCCCTCAAACAAATAGGATGTTGACAAATCTCTATACGTAAGTCCTCATACAAATAGGCAATTGAGCTCAAATATGCAAGCCCACAAATCCTCGTACAAATGGGCAGTGGAACTTAAATATATAAGCCCTCAAACAAATAGGACATCAATAAAGCTCTATTCATAAGTCCTCATATAAATGGGTAGTCGACAATTGAAGACAAGCACACCCGGTGAGATGAATGATTGACGAGCTTTCACTCACTAAGACTAGACTCTCAAGGTGCATCATTGATCAATATAATAAGGCCACTAAGTCTACTCAGGCACACCTGATAGCTTTTCACCTACAAAGTCTTAGCTCTCATGGTGTGTTCCTCAACCAAGGTGTTGAGGCCACTGAACCTAATGTTGAGGGTTTTGGCTAGTCCATTTAGCCTAACCAACCAATGGTGTTTGGATCAAACCCTACTTTGGTTTGTCACCACCAAAGCATAATAAATCATCAAAGTGTGTGCATTTTAAGTATTCCGGTCTTCTTATTACAATGATATTTTAGTCTCGGCATAAGTCAATGGACAAGGTTTATATGAAGCCAGATAAACAACAACTATGGAGTCATTTTATATATCAAAAGTGTGAACATGTTACAACAACAACAATAATAATAAAGAGAGATGACACCTTAAGAGTCATCTTCTTCACTATTAGCTTTAGCCTCTTCATCATCCTAGGGAATAGGAATGTTTTCCGAATCCTAACCACAATACAATTGTTTGTTAAACTTATGTAGATGGTCATGTTCCACTAATGTCTTAAACTAAGCATATAGCATTGAGGAATCATAAGCATACCACTAAGATTGAAGTTATCCTTTATCATGTACAAACTCTTCACTTGCTAGGTAGTTATCTATAGCTTCAGAAGAAAATATTATTTTGGTTTCAGTAATGGCCTTCTTGATGTGCTCATTCATGTTATTTTGGGACAACTCAACCACATGTTTGGCCTCGGTCAGTTGTTCTTGAAGATGCTTTATTTTAGTATTATTTTTCATCTATTTATCAACAAATTTCATGAGTGGTCATTCAGTCTTAGTCCATTGTTCCTTCAAGATTTTTGTCCATCTCGACAAACTTGGCATCATATCCGTTAACCTTTTTATTGATGGCCTTAATCTTCTTCACTATAGATATATTAGATTTAACGTAAATTCAGACCTTCTTGGCATCTATAAGCCACGTTTTCTTCATCAAAGATAATTAAGCATTCAATTTCTTTTCCTTGTGAAGTTCCTCTTACAAAAGGATAGTATCATCCTTCAGTGACTCTATTTCAACCTTAGCTACTTGATTTTCTCTTTTGAGACAATGTTCTAAGCTAGCAATTTGGTCCTTCAAAAAATCTGCATTAATTGAGGTAACTTTAACATGTTCTTCTCAATTTCAAGCTCAAATACTTTAGACTAAAGGAATTACTTTTACGCTTTTGGAATTAAGTGAGCACCTTGAAGTTATTTGGATTCGTCATCTATCTATCGAAAGTGATGGGCACTTCAAGAAAAGCAATCATAAATCTTTTTTCTCATAAAAAGTTGCTATAGATGATATATAAAAAGTTATCAAATTCATCACATTGAAGACATAATATATATATATATATATGAATAAAGGTATGCCTGATAGAAGATATTTAAGTTAGCTCTTAGCATAGTTGTTGTTATGAGGCCTTAAACTATCTTTATGAATTGGCAAGCATTATGACCTCAATCAATTCTAGGCATGGGTTGTCGTCTGGATGGCACTTGAAGAAGGAGTAATCATCTAGCATGGTTAGGGTGACTCCATCATCTTCAATGGAGACATTGGAGCCACTCTTACTTAATAACTTCTTGTAATGCACGTATTTTTAAAATTTAATTTTATTAAGCTTAGTTATTTTATTAGCGTAATTTGATGAAAACATTTAATTATTTTAATTTTGATTCATTTTATGGATTTATTGACGATTTCGACTTCATATTATAATTTGATTAATTATTTTCGTTGTAGATCATTCTAAATAAGTTCGTTCATGACCATGATTTTATTATATTCATATGATGTCGATTTTTGTTTAAAAATATATATGTCCATTATTTATTGTATTTTAATTTTTAATACTTTAGATTCGTTTTCGATTATAACTTCGTCGTACGATTACGACTTTGTTTTGGAGTTATATTTTATTAAAAAAATATATTATTTACCTTATAAATTTTTTGTAAAATAGTAAAATTATTTTAATAATTTTATTTGTAGAAAATATTTTTGACTCTGAATTTATCTATTTTCTAAGGTCGTTTAGATCTTTAGAAAGTTTTAAATTAAACAAAATTCGAAACTTATTTATGGATTTTTTTAAATTAATTTTCTTCCATTTTATCCTTTTTGGTTTACGGAACACCATTTTCGAAAATTATTTAAATTATTTCTGGTCTCTTAGAATTTGATTTAAATATTTTCTTATATGGTTTTAAATATTTTTTGAAGTCTGATAATGTATTTTAGTAAATATTATAGATCTCTGTGTTCGTTGATATTTTCTTCCGAAATTCTTTATATAGCTTTTATATTGATTTTATACATTCGAATCCTTACTAAATGATTTTTCGTTAAATGAATTTTTAGACAAAATCATCAATTAATATTTTTAGATCCAATTGTGTATTTGTATTTGAAAGAAGAAGAAAAAACTTAGCAGCTCCCCCCTTCTTTTTCCATTTTCTCTCTTATTCTCTTCCTCTTTTCTTTTCTTCTTCCCCCCGACGTGTTCCTTCTGCAACCAAACCCCAAACCTCACCTTCTTCCTTGCTCCTTCATCCCTCAACATCACTAGTCAGCCAACCAACCTCCACAACCATCGTCTCTCTCCACCGTTGTAACTCCCTCCATTTTCGACGTCGCCACCCACCGTAGTAGTGCAGCAGCAAATAGTAGTGATAGCTCCACCATCCAATCAGCGTCGATGTGGCTCGACAATCGGCGAGTGGTCCTTGCCCTCCGATGAAGTTCCACCAACCCTCAATCACTCCTATTCGCTACATTCCATTCGGTATAAATTATCTCAAACCCTAACTTTTTTTAATTAATTTGGTCTGAATTACCATATGATAAGCTAATTTGTTGTTTATATATATATATATATATGTTGTATGATTTGATTTAGAGTGGTTAATTGTAGTGTATTTGGTTGATTTGTGAAAACCAAAATTTTGACTCGATTATGTGTGGATTTTGTGAATTTATCCAATTAAGCTATTTTTCATAAATTGATCATATAATATGTTGTAAAATGTATCTAATTTCATATTAGAATAGTCAATTTGATAAATTGATGCGGAATTAATCGAAATTGGATTGTAGGTCAAAATTTGTGTGTGATGAAATTAGGTTGCATAATTGAGTTGTTTCACTCAATTGATTTTACAATATGCTTTGAAATATATTTAATTTTATGTTGGAAGTGCCAATTTGGAAAAATTGTGTGAAATTGATCAGAATAGAATTTTTAGGTCAGAACTCTTACGAATCTAAGTTGGATTGTGTAATCGGGTTATTTTATTCAATTGATTATATAATTTACATTAGAATATATTTAATTACAATTCCAAATCATTAGCTTATATATTTCAGTAAGAATTGATTGAATTTGTATTTCGGACTCAAAAACCCTAACTATGCTAAATTAGGTATTTCTTTTATTAGTTTTGATCAATTGATTATGTAATATATTATAAAATATGTCTAATTACACTTCTAAGCATTCAATTTAAATAAATTAATAAAATTTAATTGAATTGTATATTTGAGCCTAAAACCCTAGATTTCAAATGGAATTATGAGATTCGTCATTTATAGAGTTGTTTTCCTAAAATTGAATTTATAAAAATAGTTGAAATTACTCTAATTGCATTCTAACTTCAAATGGAATTAATTGATTTGAATTATCAAATTTTGTTTCTTGGGCTTTGAAACCCTAATTTTGAAAAAGGATTAATCCTAAATTGGCTACTCATAAGATTATTTTGTTGAAATTGATTATCTAGATTTAGTTAAAATTAGTTTGATTGTACTCTTTAGCTATCGATTTGAGATAACCAAAGTTAATTAGTTGGGTTGCAGTTTGGGCTTAAAAACCATAACTTCGGATATGGTTTTATAAAAATGATTTGCTTATGCTTCTTACACCTAGTAGATTACTAATTTTGATTTAAAATCATTTGAATTGTATTTTTATCATTTGAATTGTATTTTTATGTTGTCGGGTTTGATTGGTTTCCTAAAAATGGTTGGGTTGTCTCTTTGGTCGTAAAACTTAGTTAATAAGTCATTTTCGATAAAATTAACTTATAATCTATTATCCATTCCCCAGCTTTTCAAATCAATCTAAAATTCCCTAAGTGATATGTGTTAAACCTGATTTGGTTGATATCTAATATTAAATCTTAATAGAGCTACGCTCACGAGTCTTAGGTTTGAATACTTTTTCCACGAAAGATCGTTTGTGTCTCATTGTGTTGATTGAATTTTAATATTTGAATTATTGGTCGACAAGGTAGTTTCTAACTTAGTTTTTTCAATTTCTATAAGCGATATTGGTAAACTTTCCTGTGGATTGTCGAGCTCTTGATAGCTCTCTCTCTTTCTCAATTGCTTAGCTAGCTTCGGATCTAGGTAAGTCATCACTTACCTATACTTATGGCGGAATATGGAATGTATGTTTGCTTAGAGTGGAAGGTGATAAGTATGCTTATCGATTATTTAATTATGTCAGGCATATGTTGTGTTCGTGTGGTAATTGTATATATGTATGAGTTTATAGCTTTAATGCGAACGCATGTTAGTATGCCTCTTAAATATTGTATGTGTGTTGAGTATGATTATGTGGTTAACATGTCGAGTTAATTATGAAATATTTAGTGATTTTAGAATATGTTCTAATGTGTCTAAATTGTAATCGATATAGAAAATTGTATCCGTGGTTGAGTATAGATTCAAATTATATGATACTTTATGTTGTATTTTTATGTCATGGAATTATTCGGCTCTAACGCTACCTAAAATTATTCAGCCTTAGTGTCATATGAATTAGTTTGACTTTAATGCCCCTGGAATCAATCGGCTTGAATGCTATTCAGATTGGTTCGGCTTTAATGCTACTTGGATTGGATCAGCTTTAATGTCACTTGAAATTGATATAATAATAGAAATTCATTGTGTTGATGGAAGTGAGCTAAGTGCTTTTATGTGGAACTGATTTATGATTGGTTAAATCTTTAAGTAAAACATTAATCGCTTAAATTGAAAGATCTTGAGTCGGGACTTGTACCACTCGGGGTAGCTATCTGAGTTAAATTTGGTATTCAATTGGTACCATTCTATGTTTTTCTATTTTATGATCTCGGGTACCTTACGACTTACGAGGTCCAAAGAGGCCCTCTTCTACTCTATAGGTGTCTTAATATATTTCGGCCCTATAGGGGGTATGCATACTTAAGTGATTAGGTATCCTATTTATTGGTGGACTGGTTACATTTCTAGGCGAGCCAGCTAGTTAGAGTACTAAATTAATTGTTACAATCTCTTTGAGTCTCCGTACTTAAGATAATATAGTCAAATGATTCTGATCACGATAACAAAATATAATGATGAATTCTTCTCATTCACTCATGTACTTTATATTTCATTTTCCTATGCATGTCTCTTAATTTTCTCCCTTACAATAGTGTTACCATACGACACATGTTCGTACCAAATTATCACATGATCTATTATTTAAATTGCATGTGGCACCTTATGTGCATAATGTTATATTCTAGAGTAGCGTGTGTTCCTTAGCATGCAATCGTGATTTCTTATACACTTGTATCCTATGTGTTGTCATGTTTAATCATGTATTCATAAGCATAAATCCGTGACTACATGTTTTATTATATGTATCACATATATAATTGAACACGAGTTATTGTATAAGTGGAATTGTGTATTTATCATATGTATAATTGAGCATTAATATTGTAAGCTAGAGATTACCATATTTTATGTGTATCATGCTTCCTTCCAGAAGTTAAGTAGTCGTGGTTTACTCAGTACTGAACCCATACTGATACTACCTTGGTTGATTGGGTCCTACGACGATCCACTAATGGTGGGGAGCAAATCTCTTGTGCATGACTGAGATTGGATGTTATTGTTGGGTTGAAGACTTGGCTTTGAGAGAGTAGGCAACCCAGATTCATATCCCTCGGGATTTGTCTTTATTTATCTGTATTTATTTTTGAAAGTTTTCAAGTGTTGTATTAACATTTCAAGGGTGTTATAATTGAATTTTAATTTCCCATTACTTTAACAAGCTTTTAAAATCCAAGGTTATTTCACAAGTTTTCGTTGATTTATTCAACGATGATTTTGTTTTATGAAATTGCTCATTTGCCATCTACCTGTGGATATCTCCTTGTGGAAGTTTATCCTCATGATATAGATGTTGTTTGAATTTTTGTTGGACGGGTTTTAGCTTTGCATATAGCATTAGATAGGTGGTGGACATTTATCTTGTTTTAGGTGTGGCGATAACATTCCTCATTTTCTATTTTAGCTTCCACATTATTCTTTTAAACGAAAATTTTTAGGAGTGGATTTTAGGGGTGTTACATTTTCTTATATGGAAAATTTTCAATTTAAGCACCCCAACATTAGGGCCTTCTGGCATCACAACTACATGTGTGGAATCGTCAACATCTTTTGTTACAAATTTTTTGAGGGGTCATCGACACTTGTGCTATCCTTTGCTTGTGAAGAAGGGATAGTGGTAGCTTCCAAGTGAATCTTTGTTCTCCCTTCTGATTTGAAGTGATCACTCCCTTCTTCTTCTACAAGTATAATGGTCTCTCTAGTGGGGGTCGGGATCAGAGTCTCTTCAATACATGGTAAGGTAGGAGGCTTGGGTTCGCTAAAAAAAAGGGGGGGGTCCATTAATTCCTTGTTATTTTCTTTTGATTGTTCGCTAAAGGGGGGGTCGGCATCACAACTACAAGTATATATGCCTTTTTTCTTTAGTTACGATAGCTTTAGCTATAGCAGTTTAAGGGTGGTAAAAAGTTGGGCAGATGAAGGTTTTGGAACCTTCTCAGTCATTGGCACCTTGGAGATTACCTTAGGTTGGGCTTCCTCATAAAAAGGGTAATCAAAATTCTAAAAAGTCATATATGCTAAGGGACAATCAAGTATGACAAGTACATAAAACTCATTATTCAATGACATATTCATCATAGGAGCCAACGAACATAAAACATGTTTTATGATAAGAACATACATGCCTAAAGGATATGTTTATAATAGGAGTCAATGGCAAAATAATGAGTATTACTAATCATATTTTTTTTCAAGACCGTGCCTCATGATCCCTTATGTTTCTTGAATGTAAGACGAGGCAAAAGTATTTTTAGATTATGATTACAAATGAGATAAATATGACGGTGATATATTATTCGAATATGTAGCTTTTGTTTGGTGGTCCTGGCAGTAGACGTCCCACCTGAAGGACTAATGGTGGGCATTTTAATACCCTTAGATAGGCCGGAGGGGACAACCTATTTATGAGCTTTCCAGCCATTACACTCTATATAGAGAAGAAAAAATTTCTATATTCTGAAGGACTTGTTAAAACAATGAACGAACGAAAATAATGAAAAGGAATAAGTTACATACCAACATCCGAAATTAACCCTATATTTTTAGGATCAAAGGGTCATTTAGAACCTCACTAGTATTTACAATACCCTCATCCTACACAAATTGATTGAACTTGACCATGCAAGTTTCTAACTCTAGAGAAAAAGATGTACATTCTTTGAGGTTAGGATTGAAGTAACCCCACTTAGGCAGATTTCACTCAGTATCACCTAAAATAAATAAATATTAGGACTTCCTATTCTTTATAGAACATCAAGGCTCCTTGATGAATTTATATGAAGTAGAAGCTTAGGTTAGAGGGGTGGCTTAAATTTTTTTTAAAATGCCCAAACGAATATATTGTTGGTCTAACTTCTAACAAACAACGCTAGTACACAAGCCCATTACCATTCTTCAAATACTAGGGATGAATTAGGTAGGGCTTAGCTAATAGGGTTGGAGAAATTCTTTAATAAACTAGTGTAAATGAAAATGTATGTCGGCATATAACATTGCAACATACAAAGTTATACATCTATTAGGTGGATTATTTTCTCTATCTAAAGAGGTTGGCTGAATTAGTGTAAGTTTAGAAGGAAAGTAAGATATGATGCGAAACCGATCAAGTTGGGTTTTGGTGATGTTGTTTGAAGGAAGGGTATGAAAGTTGTGAGAAATGAGCTTATACATGTTAGCAAAAATGGGTGTAGGAACAGACTGATTAATCAAAGGTAAAGAAAGGGTAAGGAAAAGTCGAGGGTGTGATGGAGGTAATTGAATACTGAGAAGCAAAGGATTTAGAAGGATGAGTAAGATGTTTGAGAAATAGATCTTTCATAAAGCTAAGAGATTTATCAAATCTTTTGGAAAAACTAGTGGTTGGTATGGTAGCAATGCAAACATTGCACGTTCGATTATCGTTGGGAAGTTCATTCTACTAAATTCCTCCACTTATGGCAACAGTAGATGGAGTTGTGCAAATCTCTACGGACGAAGACAACAACGGTGTGGATGATACCCTAACAAAGGATTAAAGATGGAGATTTGTAGGTTTTAGGTAAATAGATGGAGGTTTGAGGAAATTGTTTTAATGAAAGTATAAGGCATGAGAGTTTAAGGAAGACAAAGAGTAATAAATATAGAAGTGAGGAGGTATATATATAATGATGTGAGATAATCAAAAATACCTCATTTTTTATTTGGAAGATAAGGATTTTTCTGGGTTGTGTGCATTCATTACTAAGAGTATCACTATCTTCGGTAACCTCTTATGATTTGACGAAAGCATGGTTGGTGGGCAAAATATTTGAAGAAGACAAAGTGTAACACCCTACTTCTCAAAAACCTATTTTTTATAAATACCAATATTGATTTATGAATTTAAACCTTTAATTTTATTTTAATTAGTTTATTTTATTAAAATCGTGATTATAGATATATTTGTTAAAGTTTTGATTCATTTTATATTTTCGATTTTATATTGAAATTTATTTAATCATTTGTCATTGTAGATAATTATAGATAAATTCGTTCACAATTACGATTTTATTAAATTCATGTAATTTGATTTCTATTTAAAATATATCTTAATTTCTATTGTGTGTTTTGATTTTAATGTTTTAAGTTCATACCCGAGTATAATTTCATTTTGTGATTATGATTCTGTTTTAGAGTTATAATTCATTAATGAAAATAACATATTTTAAATTATAAATTCATTTAAAATAAGAAAATTATTTTAATAATTTTAATATGTATAAAATATTTCATATTTGAACTTAAATGTTTTTACAAGATCGATAAGTTCGTCGGAACATTTAAATTACGATGGTTTTAGTAACTTAATTATTATTTTATTTTTGAAAATATTTTTCTTCCATTTTTTCCATTTTTCCTTACGGATAATATTTTAAAAAATGTTTTAAATTAATTAATATCACCTAAATATTTGTAAAAATAATTCTCTAATATATTTTAAATATTATTTTGAAATTATATTTCTATTTAAAATAATGTTAAGATTTATTTTAAATAAAAAGATTTATATTGGATGACCTTTGTTTTGTTTTTTTTTTTTGAAAAGTTGTTTACGAAATATTTCGGTTAAATTTAATCTAGTTGAAATTATATTTTTGATGTAACCCCCTTGAGATATTTTGGTATATAAAAAATATCTATTGGTACAAATTTTCAAGCCAACTCCCTTTTTTCTTTCTCTCTCCTCTATTTTTCTTTCCCTTTCTACTTTTTCTATTGTGCGCAAACTAAACCCTGACCCCAACCCCTCTTCCTTCCTCTTTTATGCTCCAATGCTTCAATCTGCAACAACCACCACACCACCCCGCTTGCCACTTGACCATACCACTCCTTCTATGTAACACTCCAAAATTCACTACTTTTTTTTTAACGCGGAAGAATTTAAATTAAAACTTGTGAATTCTGGGGATGTTACTGCTACACTTAGTACCAGACCGGTTCAATCCAACCGTTCCAGTACCAAGTGCTAAGGCTAAGAAAAGATTATAAATCGATTATAAATCAAGACAAACTAAACTCCAAATAAACATTAAACGGTTGTAAAACAAAATCATAGTACACATAAAGATTTGTAATTCATTTCCAAAAGAGAAATAAGCTTACAACCGATAAAAGGTTCATTTAAAATACTCAATCAAGTAATGAATCATAAAATGGTAAATACTATACCAAATAAATCACCAAAGGAGTTAAATCGTATAAAGAATGAATACGGCAACGACACTCTGATACTTGAGCCAAAACATGCTCAATACTCAGCCCCGACTGATGTCTTGCCCACCTACACAAAGTCAGAAGGGCATACTACTCGTGGGAATGAGCAGCACCCATGAAAAGGGTGATCAGCACGCTACGTACTGAGTAAGGTAACCGAGTACTAAGGCCAACACATAAGCATGTAAAATCATGAATAAGAATAAAAGAACATAAAAATTTATTATGATAACATAATATTGAACAATCATTCGGGTACATATATAAAGGTCCAATTATAATCCAATTCAATTACTTAATTAATCTCTGATCAGAAGTCAGTTCACACCATACTTTTTATCAAATCTATGCGAGTATGGAAGCCCCCACTATCATAGCCGGTGGATCGGAGGCACATAGGGCATCATACCCTAACCACTATTATAGCCAGTGGATCGGAGACACATAGGACTATGCGTCCTAACCACTATTCCTAACCGGTGGATCGGTTGGCCCCGGCTCGCATGGTAATCCACTGTAAGTAATTAGTATCTTTTAAGTGCTTTAGCAAAACTCTGGTTTGTGTTCATTGAACTCGGGAACCCCCACTATTATAATCGGTGAATCGGTCACACATAGGACATCATGTCCTAATGACTATTATAACCAGTAAATCGGTCACACATAGGGTAAAAACTCTAACCACTATTTCGAACCGATGGATCAGTTAGTCCAGTCTCAACGATCTCCCACTTTAAATAATTAATGTTTTATGTATCTTATTTATAAGCTTTCATTCCAGACATGCATGAATTATTCCATTTACACTTCACACATCACAAATCATAAATTCCACAATCATAATTACACTTTAATCACCAAATACACATAATAAAACAAAAATTCTAAGCAACCACAACAAACCCTAATTGTCCACACAAACCCTAATTTGGTCTCCTACGGACCCTTATATAACTCCACGTACTATTTTTCACCCAAAATGTTCAAACACCCAAATAACACTTATATTATCTTCCTCGTATCCCAAATCAACCTTCCACACGTAAATTTCACTCCTATGCAAACTTTACACATCCCATACAACCTTTCGAACTTTTCATGCAAACCCTAAATCTCATGCGATCATTAACTCCCATGCAAAACCCTAACTCTACCATGCAAACTCTAATACCACCATATAACTATTAATACCACCTTGCAACCTTTAATACTACTATGCAAACCCCAATACCACCATACAACCATTAATACCGCCTTGCAACCATTAATACTACCATGCAAACCCCAATACCACCATGCAACATTAACTCCATGCAAAGCCCAACGCCATACAAAACCTAATACTACCATGCAACATTAACTCCATGCAAAGCCCAGCGCTATGCAAACCCTAATACCACCATACAACCATAAATACCACCATACAATCCTAATACCACCATGTAAACCCTAATACCACCATGTAAGCCCTAATATTACCATGCATAACCCAAGATTCCATCATACAAAATCTTAAATTCAATCCACACAAAACCAAAGATCCATCCATACCAAACCCTAGATTCAAACCATATAAAACCCAATATTCATCCATACAAAACCTTAAATTCAAACCATATAAAACCAAAGATTTATCCATACAAAACTCTACATTAGATTCTCTCATATAGAACCATAATTGATATACTCCCACACGAAACCCTAAATTTCCCATTTTATTATTTCACTCATGGATCATTAAAATACTTAGGTCAACTCACATCCCTTGTCCAACTTCTCTCCCCATCCTCCTTTTTCATCTTTTCTCCCACTCAAACCACCTCAACACCCTCACATGCATGTCTTACAGGGTCACAATACATATCATCACATATACATAATACACATGCCATGCAAATACACGAAAACATACTTCAATTCCACATCATACCACATACGACATAATTAATAATAATAAACATAGGATACATAGCATGCGAAGCACATACCATATATAAGCACACAAAAGGCCTTAAAATCCCTTACCTAAAACGACACCAGTCTTGGAGCACACTCCTACGCCTCCTTAGGGCTTTGACTGATTTACCTATTATGAGGAAAAAGCTAAAATTAGACTCCCTCCTATAAAAAAAATACTATTAATCACTAACTTATTATAAGACTAGGTTTTAAAATTAATAATAATAATATATTAATAAAATAACATTAACTAATTACTAACTTTGCTAAAGATATATAAATAATAGAAATATTATAAAATTTGATAATATAAGGTTGAAAACTTTACCCCAATAATAATAATAATGATACTAAAATAATAATAGCAAAGATACTAAGAATAATATCAATGATAATAATAATAATAATAGTAGTAGTAGTAGTAGTAGTAGTAGTAGTAGTAATAGTAGTAGTAGTAGTAGTAGTAGCAATAATAATAACAAGGACATTATTCAAAACAAAGTGAAATAAGGGCTTCGGCCCCTTTACTAAAATAATAATAATGATAATAATATTACTAAAATAAATAACCAAATTTAGTAATAATAATAATGATGAAATAATAATACTAATAATGATAAAAGCCATAATAATATTACAAAATAATAATAACCATAATGGTAATAATAGTAAAGGTAATGATCGAAGATAAAAAGAAGTAGGGTTTCCACCCTACATTGAATAATAATAACTTAATAAATAATAATAATAACACTAGTAAGAATAAATACTAATAATAATAAGAATACTAATAACCCTAATAATAATAAGACATGATATTTATAATACTACTACTAAAATTTAAATAAGCACAATAGAGTTTCAGCCCTATATAAAATAATAATACTAACACTTGACAATAATAATAATAATAATGATGATGATGATAGTAGTAGTAGTAGTTGTAGTAGTAGTAGTAGTAGTAGTAGTAGTAATAATAATAACAATAACAATAATAATAATAATAACAACACTGATGGTAAGGTAGTTGTAATAATGATACTGAAATAATAATAATAATAATTTCAAAATAGTAAATAATAATAATAATAATAATAATAATAATAACATATTAGTATTAATAATAAAGATAATAACAATAATACTAATATTAATAATAATAATAAAATCAAATTAAAATATAATAGGGCTTCGACCCTCAACAAAATAATAATAAAAATATTAATATTAATAATACTAACAATACATATTAAGAATGGAAATAATAATAATAGTATTTATATTAGAATAAATGAAATAAAATAATTCAAGGCTTGTAAAAATAGGCAAAAGGGTTGAGAGGGTCTAGGGTTCAACCTTAGGCTGGCGAGGATAGGCGGCACAGAAAAAGAGAAGAAAAAGGAGAAAGTTGCATGCTGGGAAAAAGATAGGGAGAATTGAGGTGGAAGTGGGGTTGTTTATGGTTGCCAAAAGGAGAGGGACAGAATGGAGGTGGCTGTGCATGGCGGCGGCGGCGGTGGCCAAATGGAGGAGAAGAAGAGAAAGAGAGGAGGAGAGGGAGGGAGCGGAAAAGAAAGGCATGGGAAGGAGGGGAAGGCAGAGAAGGGTCTGCAGAACATAATGGGAGGTGAAAGAAGCGGCGGAACTGGCAGAATAGGTGGCTAATGGTGGTTCGAAGGGCGGTTGAGGCAGAAAAATAGGTTGGTCGAGAAGGCTACTTCGCATAGCTGGGGTGGCTTGTGCAGGAAGAATCGAGGGGGATGGATGATTTAGTTAACTAGAGGGATGAGTAAGGAAGAGTTTGGTGGCTAGATATGGTGGCGAAGTTGGCCGGAGGCGGTAGACGAGGCGTCTAAAAGGGTGGTGGCACGAATGAAGGCATTTTCTGAACTCAAGCTAAAACTCGACTCAATGCTGCTATGGGGTGTGTTTATAGGCTTAAAAGGAAGTTAGGGTCGAAGGGAAAGTGGGGGAGTGGTAGGAAGAAGTGGGCACCGGCTGACGAGGATAACCGGCGCACTCCCGGTCGTGGTCTGCAAGTGGCTAGGGGAGAGTGTAATACCCAAAATTGTCCGGAGTGTTATAAGGATTGAATTGGCTACTTATATCAACATGGTATACCATCCTTTTGGTGATTCCATCCTAAGAACTCCACAGTTAAGCGTGCTGGCCATGGAGCAATTTTAGGATGGGTGACCTTCTGGGAAGTTTCAAAAATTTTTTGAAAATTTCTCGGAAAGTGCGTGAGTGAGGACAAAGCGTACTGAAAGGACTCGTGTTGATCTGTGGGGCCAGTCGATCAATCCGAAAGCACTTCAAGGTAGCCCCCGCGTGGTCATAATGACTCGGGGTGTTACAGAGAGGGAGATCGTGTGAGGAATGGGGGAATGGATTGGTTCAAAATGGTCGACGAGTTAGGGGGAAGGGAGAGGAAGGAAAACAGTCGGTCAAAACAGACGTAACCGGCGGCAAAGTTTTCGAAGCGGCGAGTTGCAGGTTGGCAGCATCGGGGAAGAAGAAAGAAGGAAGGAGGAAGAAAGGGCTGGACCGGCGTTCCGGGAAGAAAGAAAAGAAAGAAAAAGAAGGAGACCAGGTGGTTCAAGCGCAAGCAGGGTACGTTTTAAATAAAACTCTGCGTTACAACGAGAAAAGAGGGAAAACGCCGAGCAATGAAGGAGAATGAAGGAGCCATGCGGGCTGGGCTGGCCGAAGGAAAGGAAGAAAAAGAGGAAGACTGGGCCACTAGGACAGGCCCATTTGAGGGAGGAAAAGAAAAAGAAAAAGAAACAAAAGGAATAAAGAAAAAGAAAAAGGAAAGGGGAAAAAGGAAAAAGGAAAATATTTAAATTAATTAAATTATTTGGAATATTTGAAAATAATAATATATTGGATATTTAAATTAATTAAAATATTTAGAATATTTAAAAATAATAATATTTAAATAAAATAATATTTAAATCCCCTTTTAGGCTAAATTAGGGTTTTTAAAAGATTTTCCATAAATTCCATTTTAATTAACAAAGCATCCTAAATTTAATAAATTAAAATATTTATAAAATTCCCATTAATTTGAAGCTATTTTCTCCCTCTTATTTTAAATAAATAATTTATTTAATTATTATTTTTAAATAAAATCCTTTATTAGTTAAAATACTCAAATTTCCTCTAATTAAAATACTTATAAATTTCTTATTAATTTGCCCTAATTAATTTCCTTTCATTTTAATAAAAATAAATTATTTAATTACTTTTCATAATAAAATCTTATTTAATATTAAATAATAAAACTAGAATTTTCGGGGCATTCCACTTTGCTCATCATTATTGTCGTTGATGCCACAAACAACCAGCAAA
This sequence comes from Tamarix austromongolica, assembly GCA_039764185.1. NCBI lineage: Eukaryota > Viridiplantae > Streptophyta > Magnoliopsida > Caryophyllales > Tamaricaceae > Tamarix > Tamarix austromongolica. The sequence goes on along the minus strand of CM077809.1, from coordinate 8,550,216 downwards.
GTAGCAAGCAACACCATGCCACACTAGTAACATCAACCACTAGCCACCGCGAGCCAGCCAAACCAGCGGTGAGTGACACTTGGCCTCTAGCGAAGCTCCACTGCCCTTAACACGCTCTATTTTGGCTAATTTCATTTGGTATAAATTACTCCAAATACTAACTTTTATTTTGATTATTTTAAATGAATTAGCTTATGATAAGCTAAATCAATTACTAAATTAAATATGTATGTATTGTATGAGTTAATTGTACTGTACATGGTTGATTTGTAAAAGATAGGTTTTTGATTCGGTTATAGCGATATTACTCATATTCGTTCGATTGAGCTATTTTCTATAAATTTATTATGTAATATACTTTGACATGTACAATTTCATATTGGAATTGTCAATTTGAGAAATATGTGCAAAATTAATCATAATTTGGTTTTTAGGTCAAAAATCTTGTGGATTTAAATTAAATTGTGTAATTGAGCTATTTTATTCAATTAAATATACAATTTGTGCTAGAATATCAATAACTTTTAATTCAGAGTCATCAATTTGTATATTTTACCAATATTTGATCATATATGCATTCCCGGCTCAAAAATCTCAATTATATTAAATTTGATATTTCTTTTTCCACTTCTGACCAATTAGTTATATAACATGTTATGGAATAGGTCTAATTGCATTTCTAAACATTTAATTTAAATAATTTAATAAAATTTGATTGAATTGCATTTTTGGATCTAAAACTCTAATTATTAAAATAAAATTATAAAATTTATCAATTGTATATTTCTTTCTTTTGAAATTAATTTTATATAATTGTTTAAAATGACCTTAATAACATTATAACATCTTCTATTTGGATTAACTGAATTGACTTGTCCAAATTTGTATTTTCGGCTTTAGACACTAATTGTTGGGAATAGTTTTATGAAATTTAGTTTTATTTGATTATTTCACATATTAATCAATTAAATTTTATTTAAAATTAATTAAATTGAGTTTCTATCTTATCTTTTTGAGTTAATCATTTGAAACTGATCAATTTAACGTTTTGGATTGTAAACCTTAATTATTTAAGTGCTTTTTAATAAAAATTGCTTGTTTTCTATTATTCTATATTCCAATGAGTTTTCCTTAACTTATTATTATGTTTTCCATCAACGATCTAGGATGATGATGGTGGATCTACGAAATTGGTTAACCATCCTCCATTCCTTCATTTCATAAGTTTAGGATAATAGGTAAACTCATTTAAACATCTCGTAGATAGATTTTTTTTTTGTGTTAGCATGATTCTTGCCTCTTTTTCAACAATAGAAATATATAAGTTGGTTTTAAATGCAATCATAATAATTGAGCTAGAATATGTGTTGAGCTTAAATTATGTTTAGTGTAGTGAGTAGTAATAAGTATGATATATGTGGAATCTTGATAAGTGTTTGGATAGCCCTTGTGGAATGTTTAAATGGAGGTTGTTGTATATTATCAAGTGTTAATGTTATGATATTATGAAAGTGAAATATATAAATATTCTAGAATTTAATAATGATTCAAGTGAATGGTTGAGTTTGGGATTTAGGCGAGTAACTTTGAAATGGCCTTCGAGGTGGGTTTTGCAATGGATGTATTCCCTATTATTGTATGGTTGTGTTATCACCATCGTGTATTAGTGAATCCTCTTTCAACTCTATGTATAACCTACGAGTCCTTTAGGGGGTATGCATATTTAAGGTTAGAGTGTTTCTCAATAGATTTCGGGATGCTTCCTTAGTTGTAGTGCTTTGGATTGTCTTCATAACCGTAGAGCTTCAACTTTAATGCGGTTCATTCACACATAAAATATGTATTGTGTGAATTCTATAATTTATGTGTTCATTATGTGCTTTTCACAAATTATTATAAATATTATGAATAATTATAAATAGATTAAATAGTAATTTTAAGTGAAGTTAACCATGATTCATGTGTACATTGTTTCTTCTATTCAACATCTTTAGTCGTAACACCATGACCTTTTAGGATCATATGTTTCTATATTCTCTTGTGGTTTTCCATATTCTAATATCATATCATATTCTTGTGTGAATCATGTTGTTATCCATGATTTATTAAGTATATCATACCACAAACTCCATGCGACTATGTGAGCATGTAAGAAAAAATCAATCGTAATTCAAGAATTTCATTATCTTTCTTAACATTCTCTCATGTTGGCATATTTTATAATACCCCAAAAGTTTACTAAATGTTAATATTGATTAATAAATATTTTAACCTAATCTAAATTATTATTTTTGGGTTATTTTATTTTATTTTTATCCTAAACCTAATATTGATGATTGATAGACAAATTTTAGATTAATTTCTAAAAATTTAAACCTAAACCTAAATCCTAATCGTAAATGAAAAAAATTTCCCTTTTCCCCCTTTTTCTTTTCTCTCCTTTCTTTCCATTTTCCTTCTTTTCTTCTTTATCTTTTTTCTTTGTTCCTTTTATTCCTTGGGTTATGCCCCAAGCCAACCTACTTTTTTTTTTCTCCTTCTCCTTACCGGTGCTTCTTGCCTACTCACCTCCTTTTCTTTTCTTTTATCTTTTCTCCTCTTTCTGCATCAATCTTGTATTTCCTCCTTTCCCTTTCCCCTTTCCTCTTTCGGCAAAACATACCCTTGCACACTACCCCTTCCTCGATGTCCTTTCCCTCTTCCTTTCTAGTCATGCACGTTGGTCGCATGTACCAACCCCCTGAATTCCTCATAACACCCCAAAATTTTGTGACATTTGCTTTCGAGTGTTTAGCCATTTTATTCAAATCTAACCCTAAAAACCTTAGAATAATTATTTTATTATTAACCTTTGACTTGTAAATCAAATAATTTCTTAAATATTTTTTCCTTGATTATTTTACCTTTTTCTTCCTATTAAACTTATCCTAAATCATATTATTTTTCCTACCTAGCATCATAACCTAAAAAAAAACTAAATCTAAAACTAGAATAATAATTCTATCTTACCCTACCATTTTAGCCCGCTAGTTTTACATACCATGCCCCCATTTTCCTTCTCCAAACATGATAACTAAATACCTTCACCTCTTAGCTGCCCATACCCCTCAACAATCAAACCATTCCCCAAACCATACCCATCACCACCATCTACATACCTATATACATATACATGTACACTTCCATTCGGACTATACACCCCGTCTCCTACTCCATTTTTGGCCATTCATTTCCCCCCACATCCTCTCCCCCTCTTTGGTTTTTTGTGTTTCTTCCCAAGCAAACACTATTTTCCCCTACCCTCCCTCTCTATCCTATTTGGTTAAACCACCCAACTCCCTTCCTCAGCCTTGTTTGGTTTGCTCGACAACCACCACCCATCGCCATTTTCCCTCAACCAAATAGTACCTCATTATATATATATATCTTTTCTTTGTTTGAACCCCAACTTGCTCTCTTTCTCTCACCTCCATTTGGTTTCACCATCACAACACCAGCACCCTAGCCCCTACTTCCCTCCATTTTTGTGTAACCCCACCACCATCACCGGATCTTCTTCTTCTTCTCCTCCTCCTCCTCCTTCTCCTTTCTCTCCTACCCCTTCTTGACTTTGTTTGGTTTTACAAAAACCACCTCTCCTACCTGTGTATTTCCCCCTACACCATCACCAACACACGTCACCTAACCACCTTCTCCCGTCACCACAACCAACCCTCCTCTTCTCCTTCTTATCATCTTCTTATTATTATTCTTCTTATTTTTCTTCTCCCTTCACCCCTGTCGTGCTTTGCTCATTTCTTTTCCTCCCCTATAATAAGTTATGTTGTTCCCAACCACCCCTCCTCAACCCATCCTACCCTTTCCCTTCCCTTTGATGCAGCTCCTCCCTCCGCTACACGCGCCTGGGCAATAGAAAAAATTATTGTTGCACCCCCATTTCTTTGGCATCCATCCCTAAAGCACCATAGCCCCTGCACCGCTAGTCTCACCATTCCTCCTTCCCATTTTGTGTACCCACAACCTCTACCATCCTTATCCTATCCTCGACCAATTGACCCATCCTTTATAGAATCCAGTACCTCCTAGCCTATGCCTCACCACCTCGCACCAACGCCACCACTAACCATATTCGTTGTAGCCTTCCCCAACCTCTTTGACCCTCTCTAACTTTGGCTTCTCTTCCCTTTTTCCCACATTGCCCCACTGAGCCCAACACCACCTCTACCACCCTCTATTCACCCCTCTCCATCACAACTTCCCTCTTGCACCATCACCACCTCATAGCAACATTAGGACCCTTATAGCCACCACCAGCCACCGTCCGACTAGTACCAACTATTACCACCCCTACCATCACCCACACCATTGCTAGCCATCCAACCTACCTTGTAGCCACCCATAAACCCCCCTTCGTGCACACAGCTCAAACAGCGTTGGCACCCTTCTAGCCACCACCGACCATCATTCTACCAATGCCAACTGATACCACCCCTACCATCACCCTCACCACTGCTAGCCATCCAACCTACCTTATAGCCACCCGTAAACCCCCTTCGTGCACATGGTTCAAGTTGCGCATGTAGCGTGAGAAGATTTCTTTAAAAATAATTTGTTACCTATTTTTAAATTTAATGGCATTTTTTTTAATTTAAAAAATAAATATTTTATTATTATAATAATTATTTTATTTATTAAATATTAATTTAGTAAGTGTGGTCTTATTTTTAGGTATGAAAGTTTGATTAGTGGGGCCTTATAATTTTATTAAGATACCTCTAATTTGAGTTTTTGCTAGAATTCAGGTAACTTTTATACTCACCTAAAATGTTAGACATCACATGATAGTAAATTAAGGTTTTGATGTATAAACTATGTTAAGTATGTTACTATATTGTAACTTTTACATTTTATTAAAGTGGTAAATATTGTATGATAGTACATTAGGGTGTTATATATGGAATATGTTAAGTATGATTCGTTATCTTATAATTATGTTCTCCCCATTGTTAACATGAAAATTGGTAAAAAGAACATGCTATTTTATGTAAAATATTTTGGGTACCAAAATATGGCATATGATATTTTATGATTATGCATGACATGTTGTAGAAGACCATAGGTTGAGCATGCTTAGACATAAATTGTAGAATAATAATTATGGATGTCCGTCCTAGGGTCAATTTGATCATTTTGAATGTACTATGATGTTTATCCTGACAAGGATGTCTAATTTGTATTATATGTTCTTGAGCATTAGATTATGTGATCATGGATTTAATAGATACACATGTCAGGGTTTTATAAGAAGAATCATGATTAACGGTAAAATAGTCATTTAGCATATATGATAACTTAGTTACATGATAAACTAATTTAATAACTATGTTTTAGCTTCTCATGACAATTTAATAAATGACATGGATTTAGTAATTAGAGATGATGTTAGTGTAGAAATTTTCATCTCAGAGACATTTTGGTCATTTCTGGCCTAATGCGCCAAAGTGTGAATAATTAATCCTAGGATTCCCTTAGTAAATTTTTATAATTACCTTGGAAAATATATTGTTTATAGATATATTGAATAAGTGGGAAATGAGTAAAATAGTTAAAGTATTAAAATCAATTATATATGATTGATTGTGATTTCATGGTCAATTTAATAAAATACTAATATTTAAAGTGAAAGACATCAAGATCGAAAAATGCGACTCTCTAAGAATCGCTATCCTAAAAACGTGGTTTAGCACATGATTGATTGTGTAGTTTTCTTAGTGTACCTTAGTGCCCTAGTTAATCCCTTTATCTTAATTTATTTAGCTTTGTAGACTTAGGGGTTATTCACACTTATGGATTAGGTGTATCTGTTGGTAGGGTATCGTGTTACCTTCATGTATCAGTGTGACTAGGGTACCTTTGTATGCTTAGGTTGATAGTCGATAGGATACCATGTTGCCTTGGGCACCTGTATGACTAGAGTACTTTAATGTCTCCACGTTTATTGATCTCCCCTTGAGTAATAAAAATAAAATGATTGATGGATTATTAGATTGGTTGGTAGCAATCTTTGTGCCTACCTGTGTTTCAGTAGCAGCCTTTGTTCCTTCCTATGTTTTGGTAGCAACGTTCATGCTTACCTAGATTTTGGCAGTAGTCTCCATGCATATTTGTGGTTTGGAGAAGCCTTTGTGCATATTTGTGGTTTGGTAGCCTCCTTCATGCCTAACTATGTTTTGATAGAAGCATTCGTGCCTAACTATGATGTTATGGATTGTTGTTAGTTTGTGCTTGTAAGCCTACTTATGTTATGATATTTACTAGTATTGATAATAAGATATGTGATGTGTTGTTATTGTATTGGTTTCGGGTTGATGTTATTTCCAATTATGCTTTAAAGGGCATCTCTTAGATGCTCAATTGGTAAGTTTCAGTTTGTTCTAGATAAACAAGTACAAATAGTAAATGGCCTCAGAGATATGTGGTTATATGAATGATCATCGTATTTCAGTCCTCCTATGTATATTTAAATGTCTTGTACCATATTTTGTTCTATGCCTTGTATATATTTCATGTTATTTTTTATATTGGTTTAGTAGAAAGAGTTGCTCGGTACCGTTATACTCAAGTGTTCCTTTCATAGGCCCCTGCCTATTTAATAGACAGTGGACTTTACATGTCAACTTATGAGTTTAGTTGAAACTTGGTAGTTCGTATTGAGCGCCTAAGACTATTTAGTATATTTGATTTTGGTTGTACTTGGACGCTTGTGTCCTCCTATTTGTTCTTGCTTTTGATTTTTGTAATCGCTATTTTTTTTATTTAGCTCAATACTTATCTATTTATCATCTCTATTCTATTCCTTGAAATCATATTATTAAGTTAAGTGGAGTAATGATTTTAGCTCTAACACTTAGTATGAGAGTGATAGAAGAAATCAGACTTATACTATGTGTAGCGGTAATACCTTTCATTTTTATTGATTTTTGTGATTAACTCTTTAAAACAAAAATGTCAATTCCTAAAAATTAGGATGTTACACTCCTTCCCGACAACCTACTCACTTGCAACCCCTGCCTAGCCCTTGCATCTCTGCCTTTGCCCACCCACTCCTTCACATGACATGTTGCCGCCTTCTTCCTCTTCCCTTCTTTTTTCCCTATTGTTCTTCCTAGCCATGCACACACACACACACATGGATGTAGACACTCCCTTCTTCTCCCTTCCCCTATTTTCCTTTCTCCTCCCATCGAGGCACACCAAAGCCCTCTAGTCTTGTTTTTTCCACAGCCTAGCTCCATTCCCAACACCACCACTCGAGCTTCCTTCCTCTTCCTCCCTGCCCTATCGTCATTGTTGTACTTTGCCTAGCCGCCATCTATCTCTCTGTTTCCATCCCTCACCCTAGTCGAGCCTCCTCCATCTTTCCCTCATTTCCCTATCCTATTTTCATCTCCATATGTCACCCCCAGTGAACCACTACCGTCAGGCTTTCCTTCTTCCCTTCTCCTCCTCTTTACCCTATTATCAACCACAACTTCCAATCCCTACCTTCCTCTATCTTTCTTTCTTTTCTCTCCCTACCCGTCAGTTAACCACACCACTCCTAGCCTTAGTCCACGCCCGCAAGTCACCACCAATGCCCAACAATCGCTGAATAACACTACCTCCATCTTCAAGCAGCACCCTAACAACCACCAACTCCACTATATCACCACCCTAACCACCACCAACTCCACTATATCACCACCCTAAACACCACCAAATCCACCAACCCCATCAGTATAACAACCACCATTGCCATCCCCTTGCTGCCAATTATCATTGCCACTCTTGCTGCCAACCACCATAATCATCACCATGATCATCGTCACATTGTCGTCGCATCTGTCAATACACCGCCGTGGTGCCCTAACCAAGACTCTCGCTTTCAGTTACATCTACTTTTCCTTCCTCTCCCTTTCCTTGGTTTTCCTTAGATTTACTATTTCCCTAAGTCTAATTTTATATATTTTGACTTCAAGGTAATACCCAGGTGGTAATGGAGGTGGAAACATAGGTACTTGCTTAGAGACCATAATAACTTCGGAAAGGATACATGTTAAAGTTAGGACTTTTATGTGCAAAGTATATATATTTGTTTGTACCTTCATGCTTGGAATTGTTGTATGGAAATATTATCATGATATTGATACAATATGATATATGGTATTGTGTGTTGAAAGAAAAGGTAAAAAAACTATGAAGACATGGTTTATGTATATTATTAGTTGAGATGAATCAGGATATGAAGTATCCATATATATACTTCTATCTATACATTTTTATGTTGATAGAGTGTATTGAGGTTTGAAAAATCATTCATATTGAAACTCGTAAGATTGTGGTAAAATGGGTATTTTAGTTGTCTTAGGGGCATTTTGATCAATATGGGTTAAAAACAAAAATTGGAAATTTTAATGTGGTAAATGGATCAAAATTGGTTAAGCATATTATATGAAAAGTTTGGAGTGAATATGAATGGACCAAGTTCAATAAATAAGGAAAATGACTTTGTGGGGGAATGTAAATAGTAACTCTATGGGTAAGCTATTATTTCATGTGTAGGACGTGAGATTTAGACATTGAATTTTAGGTATGTTGTCAGTAATATTATATTACGGATGGGTCTAAAAGTTGGTGATAATATGAATACCGAGGGATAAGTTATACTAGATTTGTGAAATTAGGGTTGTTAAGACAATATGGCTTGTCCTTGGGAGGATATATTGGGACATGTGTCATGCATGGTTATGTGTCTATTTCTATGATGACTTGGAATAAATAACCATGAATAAGTTTTTAATTATTTATAGTAAAAGATCATATGAGTCAGGAGCAGTTGTGCATATTTGTTCCACTAGACAAGAATAGTGGTCAGTAGTTTTATACCTTGGGGTTGTATCTATAATACCATTCCACTGATTGAGAATAGTGGCCATGAGTTTTATGCCGTACGATTGTATTTTTTGATACCTTTCCACTGGTTGAGAATAGCGGGGTCCTTGAACTCAAATTAAATAAATCATTTAAACAATCATAATCATTGATAATATATTAATCACTTAAAGTACCATGTGAGTCAGGATTGACTATACTTGTCTATTCCACCAGACGAGAATAGCAAATAGGAGCTTTATGCCCCAGAGTTGTATATTAATGACATCATTATACCGGTTGAGAATAGTGGCCAGAAGATTTATGCCCTAATGTTGTACATTTATGATATCGTTCCACCATTTGAGAATAATAGGGTCCCTAAACTCAACATTAATAAGATTATAGATAATGATCATTCCCTTATTATTATAAGGCCTAGGAATCAATAAAGATTTGGTACCTTTATATTATTCTATATGCATGTGTTATCTCTTGTTGTGATCTTATGACTATGTGTGACCTTTATTGATTATATTGTTACCTTATTCAGTAAGTAACGTATCGATCTTCCTTTTTATGGGTAATACTCATTCCTATGAGTAGAAATTGAGATTGTGTAGGTTTATGAATACCCTTTGAATGACTATGGTACTTTTGGTGCATATGTTGGGGAAGAGTGTTGGATCTGTCTTCAAGTTTTAGGTTATAGTTCAAGTTATCTGGTTGACCACTTTGAACACGGATTCCTCTAGAGACTATAAGTTACCAATGTAACCCTTTATGCATTTTATATTTGCACTTGGAGTAACTCTCCAAAACATTTGTTTAAGTTTATGAAACATATCACCTTCTCTGTTTTGTAATATTTGAATGTTTAATTGTTTTGCATTGTATTTAATGTAAGGATGGCATGGCAATATAGACTCAATTCAAGTACAACGATAACACCTAATTAATTTATTTTATATTTTCATTTAAAAGAAAATTTTCAATTACAAATTTTGGGGTGTTACATATTTTTCCTACAACAACTTGTTCTCTATGAATTCATGCTTAGTTGACAGTGCATATTTTATATAGGTTATATATTGATCTAAGACCATGTTCTCTTTGTCAAAAAGTTCTTTTATTTTCTATCATCCTACATGAGAGCATGCCATTCATTTTTATTAGTTATGTATGTATGCAAACCTATGTGGGCATGGTATTGCTATTTGTTGAGTTTTTTTTTACTCAATATGATGTCATACTGATACTATACTTGTGTGAATGTTTGTGTGCAGGTATTTTGGCTTGAGTTCTAATATGATTTAAACGTAGGCTAAGAGTTAGAGTTATACGTATTTTTGTCCCTTCGGGACTCTTGTAATTGTTTGTAGATATTTTAGAAGTTATGTTATTGCATTGAAACTTTAGTTGGTATTGTAAATGATCATTTATACTTTGATGCTTGGTTGAGATTTTGAATATTTTGATTTATCTCACAGGTTTTCCACTTATTTATCAGCAATTATTTTACAGAATTTCTGCTCTCTTTGTCATTGAGGATTTTTTTATTTAATTTCTATTTCATGATTTGTTAGATAGATTTTTGGTATTGCACCTATCAAGAGATATATAATAGGCATATGTCTTATGGTAGGTGTGGCGGTAATACTCCCTATATCTTGTATTTACTTCCACATTATATTCTTTTTAAATGAAAATTTTTAGGAGTGAAAATGGGGTTGTTACATATAACATCAAATCAAAACTTCAATTATTGCCTTTTCTTATGTAATATAGGAGTGCCAAAACATATAGCATTTATTGAAATAAGAAATTATTCCTTTTATAATTACCGTGTTTAGGTTAGGATGGTCCTGATTTAAAGTTTCGTTCTTTGAATTACACACGTCGAAGTAAGGAGAATGAGGCTTATCCAACAAACCATCTTTTTGTTACTATCTCATTTTTATTGAAATTCAAAATTTAAATTTTATGAAAACTGATGAAATTTTGTAGCTTTGTTTTCTTCTCAATAGAATGGGCGGAGCGGATGTTTAATGTATCAGATGACTAACATACTTTATGAATGACTTTGTCTATCGCTATTTGATATAGTGTATATGGCGTTCAACAATCTTTGGTGTAAATTCATTTCTCCCTATTTGTTGTTATCTACAGAAGTGTCTGACAATCTTTTATCTGCAACTCTATGTGTCATTATCCATATATATGTTATTAATATCATTATACTTATTAACATAATTATTATCCATATAATAATAATATTCGTACAATTATAATTAAAATTATTAATGTAATTATAATAATAGTTATTAATAATATAAGGAAAATTGCATGATATAACTATAACTTTATGCAAAATATGTAATATAACCCTGAATTTAAGGGGTATCACACCGTGTAACCCTATAGCTAAAATAATCATTAGCTATTCAGTATATTAAAACATTTTTTCCTCTATAAAATAATAATTTTACCTCTAACTCTAATAAAACCATTCTCTCTATTTTTTTCCTTTCTCTTTACCTCTTCTTATCTAACCTAAAATACATAAAATACCCCTGTCCAAATTTATTGCCCCACCTAACTCACTATATCCCTCCATTGCTATTGAATAAAACTAGTCCTGAGCATCCCTTATCCTCCCATTTTCCCCTGCTTCATGCACCGTCGCCATTCATCATCAATGTCACTTGCGACCCCCAAAAACCAATGTAATCCCTTGAAATTTTAAAAACTTATAATTTAATAAACTCCCATTTTGTAGGTACAATTTTGCTAACCCTAACTTTCATTTTCTTTAACTTTGAATAAATTAGCTTATTATAAGCTAGATTGGTGGTTGAATTATGTATATATATGTTGTATGAGTGATTTGGAATAATTAATTATAATGTATGTGGTTGATTTGTGAAAATTAAAATTCTAGCTCGATTATGTCTAGATTTCTCAAATTTGTTAGATTAAGATATTTTGGATAAATTGATTTTACAATATACTTTAAAATGTATCTAATTTCATGTCATAACTATCAATTTGAGAAGTTTGTAAGGAATTTATGAAAATTAGATTTCTAGCTCAAAACCCTCGTGTATGGAATTTGAATTGCTTAATTGAGTTGTTTTATTCACTTGATTTTACAATGTACTTTGAAATATATTTAATTTCATGTTGGAAGTGTCAATTTAGAAAAATTGTGTGAAATCCATTAGAATTGGATTTTAGGTCAAACTCTTATAAATCTAAATTGGATTATGTAATTGAGTTATTTTATTCAATTAATTATATAATTTGCATTGGAGTATGCTTAATTTCATTTTAAATCCGTCACTTTAAATATTTTAACAAGAATTAACCGTATTTATACTTCAGACTCATAAACTCTAATCTTGTTAAATTATTTTTTCCTTTATAGATTTTGATCAATTGATTGTACAATTTGCTATAAAATATGTGTAATTGCATTTCTAAACATTAAATTTAAATAAATTAATAAAATTCAACCAAATTACATTTTTGGGCCTAAAATCTTAACTTTTAAATGAATTTATAAAATTAGTCATTTGTATAGTTTTTTCTTCTGAAATTGATTTTATAGAAATGTTTGAAATGACCTTATATGTGTTCTAACGCTTTCAATTTAGATAATTGATTTGAATTATATGAGTTATCTTGGACTTTAAAACCTTAAATTTTGATAATGATTATCTTAAATTGGCTATTCGTAAGATTGTTTTTGTTGAAATTGATTATCTAGATTTATATAAAATAATTTTAATTGTGTTTTTAAATTATCAATTTGAGGTAATTGGAATGAATTGGTTGTTTCATAGTTTGTGCCTGAAAACACTAATTTTTGGAGATAGTTTTATGATAACAATTTGCTTATACATTTTTTACTTTGTAGATTACTAGCTTTGATTTAAAATAATTTAAATTGTATTTTTATCTTATTAGTGTGTATTGTTTCTATGAAATTGGTTGGTTTGTTTTTTTGGCTGTAAAACCAAATTAGTAAGTCATTCCAATAAAACTAACTTATCATCTATTGCCCTTTTCTTGATATTCCAAATCAATGTCCTAAGTATTACGTGATGACCTTGATTTAGTTAGTACATACTTTTAAATCTTAATGGAATTATGCTCTCAAGTCTTATGTTTTGGTTATATTTTCCAAGAAAGTTCGTTCATGTTTTTCCTTGCTGATTAAATTGTAACATTTGAATTATTGATTGATAAGGAAGTTTCTAACCGTCCTGTGATTTCTACCGACGATCTAGGAAAGAATTATTAGGAATTCTCAAGCTAGCAATCTATCTCTCTCTCTCTCTCTCTAATTCTTGTTTTTCTTAACTAGCTTTGGACTTAGGTAAGTCTCTACTTATCCTTATTTATGGTGGAATCATGTGATGTGTGTCATCTTGGAGTTGGAGGTGATAGGTATACTCTATGTGATTTTTTATATGTTATGCATATCGTGTCTTGTATGATACTTTTATATATCCATGATGTTATAATTTCCAATACAAATATATATTAGCATGTTTTGAGGTGTTTTAATCATAAATGGTTTTAGAAAATTGTATGACCGGTCAAGTACGGATTGAAATTGTTTGATGCCTTATGTTGGACTTTTACGCAATCAAATTGATCGGCTTTAATGCCACTTAAAATCGATCAATTTTAATGCCACTTGGAATCATTCACCTTTAATGCCACTTGGAATTGATCGACTTTAATGCCACTTGTAATCATTTGGCTTTAATGTCACTTGGAATCATTCAATTTTAATGCTACTTAGAATTTTTCGGCTTTAATATCACTTGGATTGGATCAAATTTAGTATCACTTGAAAATGATCGACTTCAATGACACTTAGGATTGTTAGGCTTTAATGCCACTTGGAATGAACCAACTTTAATGCCACTAGGAATGGATGTAGTAATGGAATTGTATTGTCTTGATGGAAGTGATTTAAGTGTTGTTACGTGGGCCTAATTTATGTTTGGTTACATTATTAAATAAAACATTAATCACTTAAAGTAAAAGATCTCGAGTCAGGACTTGTATCACTCGGGGTAGCTATTCGAGTTAGATTTGGTATTTACTTGGTACCATTCCATTAATTTTCTTTTATGTGATGCCAAGTGCCTTACGAGGTCTTGGGAGACCCTCTTTTACTCTATAGATGTCTCGATATATTTTATCTTTATAGGGGATATGCATACTTAAGTGATTAGGTGTCCTATATATTGGCGGTCAGGGCTAGTATTGTTCGAGTACTAGATTAGTTGTTACGATTTCTTTGAGTCTCCGTCCTCAAGTTAATATGATTAAATGGTTGTGATCACAATAATGGAATATAATAATCAATTTTTCTTATTCATTCATGAAATTAATATTTCATTATCCTGTGCATGTTGCTTAGTTATCCTCCTTACAATTTTTGCTACCATATAACGCATGTTCTAATCTTGTTATCACATGTTATAATATTTTAATTGCATGTGGGCCTTATGTGTAGAATTCTATCTTATAGGATAGTTGTGTTATTCAACAGGAGTCCATGTTTCGATACATACTCATACTTGTGTGTCGTCGTGTCTAGTCATGTGTTTCTAAGCATAAATTCATGACCACATGTTTATCGTATGTTATCGCATGTATCATATGATCTCTTGTATCATCACATGTACCCATGTGCGCCATTAATACTTATAATTATGATATTCCATGTTAGTATGTCTTACTCATGTAATTGCATGTGTGGTCTACTCTTATCACTACATGTATGACTGTTCTTAATACTTATTAGGAAGATAATAAATGATATGCTATATACTTAGTGAAATTATATGAGTGGAATGATGTGTGTATCACATGTATACTTGGGCACGAGTATTGTATGTCAAAGATTACCGTGTCCTAATGTGTATTATGTGGCCTCCATAGGTTAGGTAGTTTGGATTTACTCAATATTAGACTCATACTTGTACTACCTTGCTTGAATGAGTCCTGTGATGATCTACTGATGGTGGGAAGCAAATATCTTGTGCAACGAGTGAGATTGATTGATATTGTTGGGTTGAAAACTTGGGTTTTGAGAGAATAGGCAAACTAGAGTCTTTATCCCTCGAGAATTAATCTTTATTTGTTGTATATATTTTGAAAATTTTCAAGCACTATATTAAAATTTTAATGGTGTTGTAACTAAATTTCAGTTTCTTGTTACCTTTCTAAGTTTTCAAAGTTCAAGGTTATTTCATAGGTTTTCCGTTGATTTGATCAGCACTCATTTTATTCAATGAAATTGTTTATTCCCCATCCACATTGGATATACCCCTGTGGGATTTTATCCTATTTGTATAGATGATGTTTAAGCTTTAGTTGGACAAGTTTTATGAAATACCCCAAAATCCTCATTTAGGAAATTATGGCAAAATAAGGATTTAGTAGAGAAATTAATTGAATAAATTATTTTTATTAAAATAAAAGGGAATTAATTAAGGCAAATCTAGGAGAAAATAATAAATAATTTAATTAGGAAAATTTTGATTATTTTGCTAATTAAAATAGAATTTAGGAAAAATCTTTAAAAAAACCTAAATTAACCTAAAAAGAGAATTTAATTATTATTTTAATATGACTATTTTTAAATATCCCAAAATACCCAAAATATTTTAATTAGACACAACCCACCTATTTTCTTTTTTTCCCTCTCTTCTTCCTTTTATTTCATTTTTCTTCTCTTCCTTCTTCTTTTCTTTTTCTCTTTTTCCCTCGACCTGGGCCAACCCGCCTTCGGCCCAGTTCCCCTCATTCCTCCTGCGAGGCCCAGGCCCACACCACCCCATCTTTTTTTTCCCTAGCCGGTCTGGTTGTTTTTTTTCTTTCTTTTCTCCTAGACCGCCAGTCTAGCCCCCTTTCTTCTTCTTCTTGTTATTCTCGATGCACGCCTGCAACTCCCCGATCGGAGCCAAATTTTCCGACACCGACCACGCCGTTTGGCCCGCCATTCCTCCCCTCTCTTCCCCGCTGACCTTCTTGCCATTTTGACCTAGCCGGCCATCCCCTCTCCAGTGTCTGTCCATCCCTTCTCCCCGTCAAACATGGCCTACAATGGTAGACCTGCGCCGGCCTACCATCCCCTGCTGGTGCACCCATACCCCTTGCCCTTATTTTTCCACTTCCCTCTGTCGTTTCCCCTACAATCTATCTATATATATACCCTGTAAGCAACCATAATTGGGTTTCGATTTTTGCAGCCTAGAAAACTCAACCTTGCACCACCGCCCAAACAGACCGCCATTCTTCTGCCGTCGACCATCACCGCCGCCCACACCACCCACCAAAGCCTTCCCTACACCACCCTTTATAGAACTAAGCCTCCCTCCTCCCTTGCCTTGCCCTGCACGAGCCAACCCGGCTGTGCAAAGTTACCCTCCTTAACATCCCACTTCAACCTCCCGCCGCCCTTCGGGTCACCGTTCGCCGCCAATAACACCATTTCTACCCTCCAAAATAACCAGGGGACCTTACTCTACCTCCCCATACCTCCATCTCTCCACCTCTCTTCCTCCTCCACCGCCGCCGCCGCCGGCTCTACCACCAAGCCTAGGTGGTATTCTAATTTTCCCAACCCTTAAATTTTTTTTATAAGTGTTAATAAATTTAATATTAATATTGTTATTAAAAATTATTATTATTATTATGTTATCACTCTTATTAGCTAACCTAATTTCAAAAATATTTCTAATTAATGGTATTATTATTTAAAAGGCTACAACTTTAGTATTATTATAATTATCCTTACTACTACTACTACTACTACTACTATCATTATTATTATTATCATTATTCTCTTACTAATACTACTAATACTAACTTTGGCCATTATCACTGTTACTATTAGTGTAAATGTTGGGACCCTTATAGTATTATTACCCTTTTTCGATTATTATCCTTATTATGCTTAACATTATTACTGCTACTACTAGCATTATTAATATAAGTATCATTATGGTCACTACTTTTATATTATTTACATCACTATTATTATTATTACTAGAGTTTGGGTCGATATTAGTATTATTACTAAAACTAGTAATAAGATTATTAGCGGTAATATTGAAACTATTACTTTTAATACTATGAATATCACTATGACTACTTTGGCATAAACCATGATGGCTGCTAAGACTTACTTTGATTAGTAGTGACATGATTAATTATTTTGAGAATAATAACCCTATTTTTAATTATAAAACTACTATTATCATTATTAACCCTAATAGTAGGCCATAATAGGGGTAAGATAGGAAATGATGGTAATTTTGGTAAGAGGGAGATTAACCCATAGTATTTCCCTCTTATAGGTGATCAAGTCAAAACCCTAAGGAGGCGTAGGAGCATGCTCCAAGCCCAGCATCGTTTTAGGTAAGGGTGTAGCTATGGCCTTATATGTGCTATGTGTGTTAGATGCCTTGAATGCTACGTATAATTATATGTTGTGTATCTTGTGCTATTATCTTAATTGTTTTATGTGTAGCGTAGCTTGGAATAGAGGTATGTTCATGTGCTTTCTTCTAATATGTGCTAATATGGATATGCTACAAGTTGTGATGTGATGTGATGCAACTCTTTAGGACATGCATGCTAGGATCTTTAATGTGGTAATGTGGGATGGAAGCATGAAAAAGAAAAATGGGAAAGTAAGATAACCAAGGGGAAGTAAGTTGGCTAACGTAGGTAGGAATGACCTAAATAATCCACGATCCATGAGTGGGTGAATAAAAGGAGACTTAAATAAAATGAAAGAGTGGGATAATCTAAGGTTTACATGGGATAAACTAGGGTTTGCAAGGGAATTTTAGGGTTTTGCATGAAAAATATCGAGGGTCTGCATAGGATGGTTATAGTCCGCATAGGGGTGAACTTTACGTATGGAAAGTTTCCTTGGGGCGTGAGGAAGGTAATGGAAGAGTTGTTTGGGTGACTGAAGGCTTCGGGTGAAAAATAGTACATGGGATAGTATAAGGGTGCATAGGAGACTAAGCTAGGGTTTGGTAGGAAACACTAATTTGAGAAGGCGGAAAAAGAAAAAGAAAATAATAAAAATAAATGAGGATGAGTGAGGTATGAAGTGAGGCTTGAATCTAAGGGTCGTGACGTGTGGGGTGTTAAAATAGTGTGGGTTGTGTGAGGCAGAGAAGTATAGGCCCAAATTAGAGTTTCTGGAGAAAACCTTAGGGTAAGGCGGTGAGTGGACTTTGGGGTATAAGGTAGTGGGCCTTGACCCACACACTCAGGAGTTAGGCTCCCAATGTGAGTAAGTAGATTGAGGGAAGTATTTTGGGGCGAGTTAGGAGGTGCAAAAGTATCAAGATATGGGATGGGCCCTTTTGGGAGGATAAGTGTAGCTGGAGTTAGCCATGCATGTCTAGGGAAAAATCTGTTGAATAAGATACGGTAAAACACTAATGATTTAAAGTTGAAGATTATTGAGCCGGACCTAGACCGATCCACATGCATAATAGTAGATAGGTGTCGGGGTGCCCTAGAGACCGATCTACCGCCATATAATAGTGGTTAGGTGTGTTATGCTCTATAAGTGATCAATCCACCGGCTATAACAGTGGGGGATCCTGAGCTCAATAAACCAAAACCTAAATTGAATAAGACACGTAAAAGATACTAAGTACTTACAGTGGAACACCATTAGAGTCGGGGGCCAGACTGATCTACCGGCATAATAGTGGTCAGAAGCATTTTTCCCTAGAGATCAATCCACCGACATATAATAGTGGTCAGGTAAATTTTGCCCTGTAAGTGACCGATCCACCGACTGTAATAGTGGGGTTCCCGTACTCGCATGGATCGATAAAAAGTATGGTGAGAAGTGAGTGATATTCAGAGATTAAATAATCATATTATCTGAACTGCAGCTTGGCATTTATTTATCTAAGAGATTGTATGCTATCATATTATAGTGATTGTATTGTGTGCTCTTATGTGTTGGCTTTAGTGCACGGTTACCTTGCTCAGTACGTAGCGTACTGACCACCCATTTCATGGGTACTGCTCATTCCCACAAGTAGAAGGCTCTTCTGATTTGGTGTAGGTCGGTGATTCTATCTTCGATGCGTACAATACTTATGAGGTATTGGATGGGGCTAAGAGTTGAGTCTAGACCTAGCCTGGGGGTCAAAAGTGACATGGCCAGAGTTTATCTTCCATTTTATTTTTTCAGTATCGTTATAATTTAGTTTTATTCTATCGTACGATGTTTTATGTCGTTTGGAACTTTAAATCCTCACTTTTGGGTTGTACTTTTTTTTGTTACCGCACTCTGATTTTCTGTATGGTTAATAATTATTTCTTTTATGAATGCTCGTTTTAATTATCGACTTGTGTTTGATGTTAAACCCTTTAAGCTTTAGCACTTGGTACTGGAACGGTATAAGTGAACCTATATGGTAGAAGTGTGGCGGTAATATTCCCATAATTTACATTTTGTTATTTT
Source organism: Tamarix austromongolica (assembly GCA_039764185.1). Classification (NCBI taxonomy): domain Eukaryota; kingdom Viridiplantae; phylum Streptophyta; class Magnoliopsida; order Caryophyllales; family Tamaricaceae; genus Tamarix; species Tamarix austromongolica. The sequence goes on along the minus strand of CM077809.1, from coordinate 8,530,772 downwards.
GCTTCTGCTAAACCTTTTTATTAAACGGAAATTTTCAGTAGTAAATTTTGGGGGTATTACATTTTAACCATACATCTAGCATGAGACAGATGATGTATGTCTATCTTATGTTAGGTCTGGCGATAACATTTCCTATTTTCTACTTTGGGTTTATGTATATTTTTCTTTGAAACAAAATTTTTTAGAAGCAAAATTTGAGGATGTTACACAATAGAGAGAAAATTTTGATCCCTAACTACTAGCCCAACACATCTACCAACTCACCTAACCATACCATTTCCAAAGTCAAGGGTATTTCATGAAGGCAACTATCAAACTAAAAATCCAATCTAAGAAAAAAATTTCAAAAACCACATCACAAGTTACTTTTATTTTTATTCCTCGAGGGGATGCAAGAGATAATCCAAAGACATAACAACACATTAGTCATATTGGTACACAGAGAGGCACAATACCTTCCTCCTAACTATTAAACTCAAAGACATAACAAAACTTGTCACACAAAGAGGCACAATACCTTCCTAACCTAAGACACCTAACCCTTAAATATCAATATCCCCTATAGAGCTTGTAGTTCATCTATAAAGTAGAATAGGCTGTTACTTGGGCACTACAACACACCAACGAATAAAACAAACAAACTGAGGGCTAAAGTTCAAATCTAGGGTAGCCAACCCTAATTAATAAATCATTCTCAAATCTTGAGTTCTTGCACTTTAAATATTAGTATTCTATTTGATGATCACAAATATCATATAATGCACAATAATTCCAATACTCAATCATTTGTTCTTTATTTTAAATTATTTAAACTAACTCAAAGGATAACATCCGAGCTAAAGTCAAACTAAGCATGAAGGTCAGCCTAACAATCTACTTATACCATCATATATCCAATTATTTACATTTAGGCACATTATGTCAAATATGACCACAATGCCCTTGAGACCCAAATTACCACAATGTAATCCATTTTAAATGCTAGTTTTATTTTAATTAATAAATTGTCATAAAAAGGTTAAAAGGAAATAATTTAAAACACTTTTGCATGTCAGTAATTTCAAAGACTTAACGATTGACTCTTGTTGACCTCTTAGGTTAATAAATATATTAAACCTTGTGTTGATGATACCAAATGAGATTAATTGAGTTATCATGGTTTTTTAGGTGCGCATGAGCTCAAAACACACTGACCAAATATTTTCTCAAATTCACTATTTAAAAGATTAATAAATTTTCAAAGCAAAAGAGAAGACTATATCAAGACAACTAAGACTCCATACCATAACATGTATAATTCATTTTTTAGACTATATTGAAAAGTAGGCTAAGAAAATAACTTTTAATTTTAATCTCTTGAGACATTTTAAAATACTCATGAAAACTAATTTGATAAAATTTCATTGTTGATTTTAATCCTAAACTTTTTATAAAGTGTTTTTAAACATATTAGTTCCATTCAGAATCAATTGACTAGCCTCAAGACCGATTGAATGGTTTGGTTCAAACCCAGGGCATTAAACTTGTAAAAACTTAAATATATTGATTGGTTTTACTAACTAGTACATGGGTTTTGATCCTGCTTAAATCCATTTGGTTTCTATTTGGACACCTCATTTTGTTGATAAAATCAATTGTCTAGTTTAGAAATCGATCAACTAGTATGACTAACCAATCTATGGGTTTTGCTTCTAGAGAAACCCATTTGGTCTCTATTTGAACACGTTGATTGGTTGATAAACTTGATCAACTAGTTTGACTAACCAATATATGGGTTTTAATCATGTAGAAATCCATTTTATCTCTGTTTGATCACTTTGGCGGGTTTAATCAAATTGGTTGACAATTTTACAAACCATTCAACTCGTTTGACCAACTAGGCTAAGGTTGACATGAAAGAAAAAATGATTTTTTTTCTAGGGACTAAACCAATCAATTGGTTTGAGTAAGCCAATTGATTGGTCTAAAGGACACACCAATTGGTTTACTAAATCATTCGACTATTCATATATTTTTATCGGACCAAATGTGTATAGCATAAAAATTAATTGGTTGGTTTTAACAAACTGACCAAATGGTTGCGCAATGGTAATACTTTTACTTCATATCTGAACATATTATGTTAATTCGTTTGAAAAACCGATCGAATGATTTACCCAATCGATCAACTTGTCAATATTAAATGTAAAAAAATATGTTCGTTGATTGTGCAACAAATATATAATATTTTACTCTAATGACTACATAGTTGAGTACATATTTAAGTAGCATTTATAAGGTAGTAAACAAATAACTTTTGAGATCTTGGTAATTCCACAAATCAATTCTATACTCCTACTTGTAATTAATTCTCAATTACTTACTTTCATATTCATCTCAAGTTGAGATATTTTCAAAAGTATTTATGCTCATTCAACTTGGATAGAAATTACTCTTTGATTTTAATATCTAAAACTTTATAGCTACATTACGCTTACAAATTTTTCTTTCATTTTCATACTTGTATCATTTATGAGAAACATGTAATTAACCAAAACTCTTCTCAAAACTCATTATATTGAGAATATGTGTTACCTAGAATTTATAAGAAAGGTTATTGGATTAGTAGATCCATAAACCTAGAGAGAATAGCTAGATCAATGTGTGAATAAAATCTTAGAAGTTCATTGAGATATTAGGATCATAAACAAAGAGAGGAGTTATCATCAATAAATACATTAGATATTCAAAATTCAAAAGGCAAACCCTTTTGTAGTGAATGTAGAGAAATTATATTATTGAACTAATATACATTGTGTGTTACATTTTATATTCTTATTTCCATTCCTAAAAACCCTATTTGCCCCCTCTAGGGTTCTTTTAACTATATTTGTCTTTATGCATGTATTTTGCAACTTACGTATACAAAACCTTAGGCATGCACTTTTAATATACTATATATTCCATGCATAACATGCATTTAAATTTAAAGCATGAACCAACATTTAAGGTAACAATTAATATCATGGCACATGAACTAAGACATTAACTTTAATCAACCCTGATCTTGTTCAAGCATTACCATAATATATATCAAATTTAACTACAACACACGTAGATTATCATGGAACTCTTACGATGGTAAGATATTAGCTAAAAAAGGCAACATGCCCTAAAGAAACTCTAACCCTAATCATGCGTCAAGAAACTAGCATGCTAGTACTTATCATTGCATGCATACTTAATTTACAACATAAAACCCTAATCTAATATACTTGCATACATATGTCAAGGTGCTCAATTTAAGCATGCCTTTATATAAAATTTCATATTATTACACTTATGAAAAGATTTCAGCATGTTACAAATGCATACATATTTTCAAAAACTTACATGTATAGAACATACTTTAAGCAACATAACAAACCTATACAGTACCATGTGGATTCACATTTCAGCAGAAGCATATTATTACATATTATCTAAAATAAAACCAAAAATAAAGTAAATAATTACCTAAATAGTCTCCACTGAAACATATTCAAACTCCTTAAATCAAAACCAAACAAGCATGTTAGCAACTAATCAACAACCATCAATGAAAACAATAAGAGATAGAAATTCCAAGCTATGCGGGAATGCAACGCAACAAAAGAGCTATTAGTGGGAGAAGCTCACACTACCAAGGATTAGAAGCATGATGTCTTCACACAAATAAGAGGCTCTCAAAGTCCAATATTCAAGATAGAGGAGGCCAAGAATGATAAGAGCTCACACAATCAAGGAAAATTAGTGTAAAATATGATTGAAGGTGGGGTGGTGCAACATGAGGTTATGTTGTAAAATGGGAGGTCCCTTTATGGAATATTCACACATCTAGTGGAGGTTTGTGTTGGGGTTACACAGCTTGGTTGTGATAATGGTGGTGTTGAAGCTCAAAGAACACATTAGAAAAAAAATGTAATGAGTTGGGGTCAGTTTGGGGTTGAATCAAAGCATTAAAAAAATGGAGGAAGGAGGATTACATAGGTGAGGGTTGAGTGAAAAATGTCAAGGTATGGGGCTTGGTTGGAGAGGGAGTTGGGCATGCTTGAGAGAGGAGGGAATAAATTTGGTGTGATAGTAAATATGCATAGACAACCATGCCAAGGGGTGAAGTGCGGTGATCAATTTGGTCAGGGTTTAGTTAGGCTATTTGGTTACAAAAACTGAACTAAGGAAGAAGAGAATTGAGTGGGTAAGGTTCAAGATTCACAGTTTTGGTTTAGAATAAAGGTCGACTAATCTTCCAAATTCTAACTAAATTTTAACCTAATTAGATTTATAATCTAATTTCTCATAATAATAATGCATCTATCACAAAATATCCTCCAATAATTATTATGATTAATTACATGTAATTACTAATTTTATTAACTAGGGTTCTAAAAAATAGTGTGTCACACGAACAAAGAAGTTCAAGGCATAAAGGTCACCCCTATAGGGCTTCAAAATCCTGTGATAGGGCGATGGAGGAACAACACCTAGCAACCTTCACCTAGGTGGCCCATTATAATCTATAATCTCAACATTGCCCCATTGAGGTCATAACAGCGACGAAAATGATGGAAAACAAAGTTTGATGGCCAGACAAGGTCAAGGGCCTATTATAATACCCTATATTTTAGTGAGAGTTATAAAATGGAATTTTTTTTATGTTTAATAAAATTTGGATGATTTCTATATTGGTTTGGAACTAAAGATTGGGTTGGATGTAATAAGAAATTTAGAAAAGTTTAAAAAAATTAAATAAAGTGAGTTTTGTCCCAGTAAACCGATCGATGGGTTCTATAAACCGATCGACTAGTCCATCATTTCAACTAGGTATTTTTTTACTAAATCAATTGAATAATTTGGAGAAACTAATTGACTGATTTTTTGGGCTAAGTGCTTTTCAAAACTTGATTTTCTAGAAAATTTCTTACATTAAGATAAGACTTTGATGATCCAAATTTGCGTTATTCTTGAGTAATCCTTAAACCTTTTGATAATTTATCTAGCTTTAATTTCCATCTTAAAGAGATTCAAGGGCTTGATTTCAACTAAAGAGGGGGAGGATGACCCCACTCTTTGTCTTCTTCTTCCTCCCTTCTCTGTAAAACTCTAAAACGTATGATTCGATTTTACACTATCATTGCATGACCTTGATATTTGCTTCCCACGTTGATCTACCATTTCCTTCTTTCTATTAGATCTTTTATAGATGAAATTGACCTACATTCTCTAGAAAATTACCATTTTCCCTATGAAATTAAAGGCAAACTATTCTTGATAAATTTATCCATTCAACTTAGATCCAAATGGTAAACTTAGGATTTTTGATCTATTGTATATCCTCATTCATTTACTAACTAATTAATTAGCTATAAATAGTCATAATTATCTCTTTTTCTTACTTTTATTTCAACCTCCAAAATACACGTGTTATCAAGAATAGTTTGCCTTTAATTTCATAGGGCAAATGGTAATTTTCTAAAGAATGTAGGTCAATTTCATTTAGAAAAGATCTAACAAAAAGAAGGAATAGATCATAATCCACTTTGAGCTTTCATTCTAATTTGATTCACTCTTCCAACCATTTCTTAGTTTTAACATCTTTTTACTTAAGGTTCTAGAAGTTGAAATCTTTCAAATTAAGGTTTTCTTATTTGGCGGAAAATTTTACTAAGCTTCAAGTAAGTTATTCTTATCTTTGAAATATTGCATGAATAAGCATGTGAGTTAGTGTACTCTATAAAATGTTAAGCTTTATGTGCATGTATGAGAGTATGGAATTTTAATGATGAATGCCGGAATATTTAAGATTTCTGAAAAAAGGGCTTGATTTATGAGAAATAGGGTTGATTGCTAGTGAATGAAGCATGATTCAGTCTATGAGCATGTTAAATCTTGATCTTATGCAATGACAATGTTATTGTAACACCTCAATTTTTACTACCGAAAAATTTCATTTTTATAGCGGAATTATATAAGTAAAATATTAGGGGTTACCACCATAATTGACATAAATTTGGTTTATGCAACCATCCTTACATCAATCACAAGACTAAAACATTTATAGGAGAACAAGAAAATTACAAATGAAATAAACATTCATAATATAATAATGAGTTTGGAGTTTGACTCCGAGTTACAATACAAAATACAAAAGAAGGGACGTTGTGGATTAAGAGTCCAAAAAGGTATCCAGTTAAATACGTCTACCAGAAAAAAAAAATACTTTTCACCCAACCCCTAATATAGATGAAGTTACTCATCCCCGCATAAGGCATCATAGGTAGCATAATCATCTAGCGGATCTTTTGAGGCTTGAACATAAGAATCAAGGTCTCCTACTCTTGGTAACGAGCAACATCCATAGAATGGGTGGTCAGTATGCTACGTACTGAGTAAATGAATAATATTATCGAAATAGAGATACAAATAGCACATACTTTTACAACAGATAATAATTATACAAGCAGATAATTGAAACATCTCATAAGACAAATAATGATCCAGGTCTCTTATCAGATGTAATCCATTTTCATTCTTTTATATATGTTGAGTGTAGGAACCCTAATATTCATAAATCAATGGATATATATATATATATATATATATATATATATATATATATATATATATATATATATATATATATATATATATATATATATATAAATCACCTTGATCCTGACTCACGTTCTCTTCCACTTTAAATTGTTAATATCTTTTCCATCGGTTATACTATTATATTTTTATTTCATGATGAGTAGGGCCCCCATTATTCTTAATTTGGTGGAACAGATTGAAAAATCTTCTCGGGACAAAACGCTTCCTAGCCACTACTATTTCTAGTGAAATAGAGATAAAAAACATCGCTTTCTCGGGGTTGAACACTCTCGAACCATTATTCTCTCTGGTAGAATGAGAATGTATATATATATATAATAAAAATGGATCACCTTGGTCCTATTCACCTTCTCTTTCACTTTAAGTGATTAGTATATTGTTTAAGATTAATTCTCAGGCATCAAACACATTAAGTAGATAGACACATAACTCAGGTCAAAGTCCTTAAGTCTATTCAAACTTTAAATACACACCCCTTAGCATTCATTATCCCATATTGATTATTTGACCACAATTTATAATATCTCGTTCCTAAATATTAACACCATTATTATACCCATAATTCATGGTCTAACTCCCATGTTCTACACAAATACAATAATAATATTATCCTAAGGTACGACTCATAGAAATATCCAAAATCCTAATTCCACATATTAGCCATAATTCATCCCAAGAGACTCATATGATTATTAAGTCCCATAAGCAACTTTATAAGACCAATCATCAACAATATATCTAGATACTGAATAAATTCTAGATTTTACATATATGATATTATCATTATAAGATATTATACCCTAAATAACTATTAATTCATTGAAGGATGCTAAAACAAACAATAATACTTCCAAGCATATATCATTATATCAATGTCATATTTTAATCCACCGAACACATAAACTACCAAATTTGCCTTATTATCCCATAGTGATCAAACTATCCTTAAGAACAATAATAACCCTAATTTTATACATTTTTGTTCCTTCCATTCATATTATTTTCCAAATCCACCAATCATTATCACACCTCATAAAAATACTTGTCCACCTATGAAAGCTACACATAGAAGCAGAGAAGGATGGTTGGGAAAGAACGAGCCGCACGCGCCTGACCCTCTATGCGATTCTCCTGCCTTGTCGATCATCTCCAATGGCGAAGAAGAAAAATGCCAAGAATAAGGCAGTTCTGTTTGACTCTGTTGATTCCAAAATTCCATAACCCGTTCCTTGTGTGATTCAATCTTGACCCCCTTCACCGATTCCAATTGCTAATGATATTTCACCCAATGTTCCCTATCATTTTCAATCATTGGACACTAATATGGAGGAACCGAATTTTTCACATGATAGCCCCGATCACCCTATCCCCTATGTGGAATCTCATTCTTAGAAGGATATTCTCATCAATATCAAGCATCCCGAACAGGGTATGACTTTGAAATTCATTCCCCCCTCAATCATTGAAGGTACCCATAAAGCCATTATTTAGGATTCTAAAATTACGAGGGAGGCCAAAAGATGGGATAATTCCTTGGTTAGGATGGTGGTTGGAATTCAACCAAGCCATTATCAGATGACACAATTTGTAAAAGACAGGTGGAGCTTCCTGCCTATTTTACTGAAGGTTTATTCACATGACCAGGGGTTCTTTATCTACAAATTTTCATCCTAGTCTGACATGTATCAAATCCTCAATAGTCCATATTGGAGTTTTGGTGTTAGGCCTATGTTGTTGAGAAAATGGTCTCCTAAGGTCTCTATGTCTACAAAATATTGTCATATCATGCCACTATAGGTGCTCTTTCCTGGATTTCCATTGCATTTATGGTCTGCTGATAGCTTAAGTTGAATGGCCAGTATCTTGGGTCATCCCATATGTGCTGATACTGTTACTGTTCAGAGAGGTAGAATTTTTTCCCCTAGAGTATTGATCAAAATTAACATTACCATGCCTCTTCCTAATTATATCATTATTGCCCTATCTGATGGAAAAGAATTAAAACAAGTTGTTTCCTATGAATGGAAGCTAAAATTCTACTCTTTATGTGATATACTTGGACATGATTCTGGTCAATGTTGAGGGGAAATGAGAAAAAGGCCTATTCAAACCCAACATTGGAGACCAAAGAAAAATTATACACAGCCTGTGAATCACCCTGAGCTGTCAAAACTTGAACAGAAAGATCTTCCTCAGACTATAAATCCCCTAGTGGCAGCAAAACCTGATATAAAAGACCTCAAAACTAATCTTGTCATTGAAGTTTTAACTAATAAAAAAACCCTTGTCTCCTGATCATCCTCAAGTACTCCCACTATCACTACCTCCTTCTCTACATAATGATCAGTTGGCTATATCAAAGGGGATGGTATTATAGGTCTGAAAATCTTTTTCTTCATAATGATCTCTCTAAATCATTCACTCCTGGATCTTATACTGATAAGATAAACAAGATTGCATGTAATGTGGATAGGGGTGGTAGTACCTCTTCACTATGACATTTTCCACTTAGAATATTAGAGGGTTTAATAAAACATTCAAGTATAAGGTTGTGAAAAACCTTATTTCCCTACACAATATTGATATGCTGGGTTTTTTAGAAACTAGAGTAAAAAAAGATAAAGCTGATTTTATTTTTGAAAAGCTTGGCCTCCATTGGCATTGGATAAACAATTATGATCATCACCCAAATGGTTGAATTTGGTTACTTTGGGATGATTCAAGATATAATATTCAAATTGTTGATATGACTACCCAGGCCATTCATTGTTTAACCACCTGTATCTCTTCCCAAATTTTCTTTGTCATCACTGTTATCTATGCTTATAACACAGGGGCCCAAAGAAGAGACCTTTGGAATTGGTTGCAAAAATTTTCTAATAAATCCCTTCCTTAGATTACCATAGGTGATTTTAATGCTGTTATCTCCTCCTAGGAAAAGATTGGTGGTGACATTGACCTTCAAGATGCACTTGATTTTTCTCAATGCATGCAGACATGTGGTTTGAAAGAGTTTCCTACATTTGGTTCTTATTTTACCTGGACAAATAGACAAGATTATGAGTTCAGAATTTACTACAGGTTGGACAAGGGGGTGGGAAATAGTGATTGGCTGGACACCTTCCCTCAATCAACCATTAACACCTTTCATCATCCTGTTTTTGACCACCATGCTTTAATTGTTTTTTTTAAGACAGGCCAACTTGGTTTTGCAAAGCCTTTTAAGTTTTTCAACTACTGGGTTGAGCAAGAGGGTTTTCTTGATTTGGTTAAAGCTGTATGGAAAATTAATGTGCAGGGAACCCAGTCTTTCCAATGCATGACAAAGCTCAAGCTACTGAAATCTTAGCTAAAATTTTTAATTCCAAAATCTATGGTAATGTTACTCAAAAGGTTGCTCAAGATTATCATCTCTAGAGGGAAACAAGTAAAGTTTTATCTTAGTACCCCTTAGACCAATCCTGCATTAAAAATGAACAAATAGCCAGATTGTCTTAGGAAAAGAAAACAAGGGAGGAAGAGAGATTTCTCCAACAAAAAGCTCATGTTCACTTTATTAAGCTAGGAGATGGTAAAAATAAATTCTTCTATGCTAGCCTTCAAGGCAGAAGATCCCACAATAGAATATCTCAACTCACAAATGACCAAGGAAAAATCCTTGTCCAGGTGGATGATACTTGGCTCCTCTTCTGCATCTCTTAACTACCCAAATTCTGCTGCTTACAACCAGGGTGCATTGTTAACTACTGAACATAGACAATTTCTACTTCTTATCCCTACAACTGAAGATATAAAATATGCCACTTTCTCTATAGGTAACTTGAGTGCCCCTGGGCCAAATGGATTTAGTCGTTTCTTTTACAAGCAAACCTAAACTATTATTGCAACCAATATTATTGCTACTATCCAAGATTTCTGGTACTCTAAAAAACTTCTCAGGCAACTCAACAACACTACTATCACTCTAATCCCAAAAAAGAATGATGCCTCCAAGATCAAAGATTTCAAAATTATAGCCTGCTGTAATGTTTTCTAAAAAATTTTCTCAAAGGTCTTGGCTAACAAACTCCAGAAGATTCTGCCATATATCATTAGAGACTCTCAGGCTGCTTTTCTCAAAGGTGGAAACCTTAGTGATAATGTGCTTATGGCTGGTGAACTTATCAAACACTACTAACGCGAAAACATTTCTCCAAGAATGATAATCAAAGTGGATATCCAAAAAGCTTTTGACACTCTTGAATGGCCATTCATTAAGCATTCTCTTTTGGCTCTTGGGTTTCCTTGCCATTTCACTGATTTGATTATGGAATACATTTCCTCTGTTAGGGTTTCATTTAATATAAATGGCTCCCTCACCTCTCCTTTCAAATGCAAAAGAGGCCTTAGGCAGGGGGATCCTTTATCTCCCTACCTTTTTATTATTGCTATGGAATATTTTCATAAAAATCTTTCCCTTTTGTGGAATGACAGAAATTTCTTGGGTCACTATAGCTACAACAAATTGAAAACCATTGATCTTTGCTTTGTTGATGATCTTCTCATCTTCTCAAGAGGTGATACCTATTCTACTCTCCTTATAAACTAGAAATTGAATGACTTTTCCCTCTGCTCTGGCTTGAAAGAAAATCCAACCAAAATCTCAGTTTACATAGCGGGTGTTTCCATGGCAACAAAGTCTCAAATTCCCCACATCTTGAACTGTGAGGCTGACTCTTTTCCATTTAAATACAATGGTGTCCCCGTAAACTCTGCCCGTTTGAGTATCACTCATTTTCAACCCCTTCTTGATTCCATCTCTACCAGAATATTATCTTAGACCAACAAATATCTTAGCTATGCTGGTAGACTACAACTCATCAAATCTGTTTTATTTGGAATTCAAAATTTCTAGTCTCGGCTTTTTATTCTTCCAAATAAAGTCATTTCCTGTGTTGAGACTATATGCAGAACCTTCCTCTAGGCTGGTTTGCCTTTCGGATCATCCAAAGCCCTAGTTTCTTAGAAGCAAGTATGTCTTCCCCTTAAAGAAAGTGGTCTAGGCATTATTCACTCTATATATTGGAACATTGTAGCTATGTGCAAGAGATTGTAGCAGACCATTCATAACAAAGAACTCCTCTAGATTAAGTGGATACATGAGTATTACATCAAAGATATGTCTATATATTACCTGTAGACTCACTCAAACCAATCCTGGATTTTCAGACGCATCATGCAGCTCAGGGATCCCCTTCTTCATCTATTCAACCACAATAGAGATCTCTCTAAAGGAAGTTACAGAATCCACACAGTGTATGATATGATTAGATAGAAATAAGAAGTTAAACCATGGCATAATCAAGTTTGGAAACACCCTGGTTTGCCTAGACATAAATTCATCTCCTGGCTATTCCATAGGTAAGCAGTCCTTACAAGAGATAAATTGACAAAATGGGGTGTCACAACCGATTCCTCATGTGGAATTTGTGCAACTGAACCAGAAGATTTAAACCATCTCTTCATGTATTGTCCCTTCTCCCAAGAACTTTGGAGACTAATGTGTAATTGGCTTGGCATTCCCCTCCCCCTCAACTCTTGGAATCATTTTCAAAACTAGATTTCTCACAGTAAGACTTTCAGGAGAGGTGAAAAAGATATAATGCATATGATGATTGTAGGAGTTATCTATAAGATTTGGTATGCTAGGAATCTAGCTATTTGCCATAAAAAATCCCTTTGATTAAGAATGTAGCCCGTGAGATTGTTCTTTAAATCTTCATTAGAATATCTTCTTTTAAGAAGAAGCCCAAATGGATTGGCCTTTTGGACTTTATTGATAGATTTATGTAGAGTTTCCTTTTATTTGTAAATATGTTCTTTTGGATGTACTTTCCTCTTAGTAATTAATAAAAATCTTTTTACTTACCAAAAAAAATGTATTCTCATAAATATGTCATTATCACAACAAAATCATAATGGTACCTCTTACCCATTCTTACTTTCTTTCAAACATAATATCCATACCGTCACAATATCATCCTAAAATATCATGGTCAACATATATTAAATCATATAATAATAATATCATGAAACAAACATAACCATATAAGAAAATAACACAAAAACCCCTAAATATCAAATGGTATCCTTACCAACTAGGACACTAAGCTCTATGCACATAAATCCTAGACTTTATCCTCCTATATTATCGAAATACCACCTACGAAAAACAACAAAATCCATGGTTAGACTTAAAGAGTTTAACCGAAGGAGAAATTAAGGTAAAAAGGGTAAAAATGAAATTAACTGTAATCAAATGGAAGCTTGAGATGTGTGGATGTGTAGTAGAATGTGGCGGAGCTATAGTAAAAATTTGGTGGTGTTGGGCAAGGTTTGGGAGTGATAATAGGGGTGCACGTTTGAAATGGGGTGGCTGCATAGTTGTGCTATAGGCGCTGCACACCCAGAACGAGGGGAAAGACCACTCATGGTTAGGTGGTGTAAAGTGGCATGACTGTGTTTAATCACGGGACAAATATGTCACAAGTATAACAGGTGCACACGGGCATGCGTTTGGGCCATATGAGGGCCTGTGAGGGTGTATGGGCAGACTGTGATAAGCTGCACACATGTGTTTTGTAAAAATGTGATGGACACAAGGGATAAGAAGGAAAAATAAGTGGTGGTTGGTGACAATGTTGGAGAAGGTTGGGGTAACCTTGGTGGTTAGTCCATCGGTCAATGGATAGTGAGTGGTGGTGCACGGTGGTGTTGGAGATGGAACATGTGGTCTGTAGGTTAAAAACAGGGGACACACATGAGGAAGAAGAAGGAAAAAAGAGAAAGAAGAAAGGAGAAGGAAGAGGGGCTCAGGCAGTGGCTTTTTGACACAAAAATGGTAGAGTGGATGCCAAAAAAAGAAGAAAGGAGAGTATGGTATGTATGTATGCATATGCATATGTGGCGTGAATTGGGAAAGAAAAAAGAGAAGGGAAGACCTACGGCGAGCATGAGGGATGACAGGTTGATGTAGGGGAAAAGATGGTTGAGTGTTGGAAAAAATGGCAGGTGATGGGGATGGTTGTGTGTATGGGCTGTGTAAGGATAAGAGGAAGAAGGAGAATGACAGGGAGTAGGGTGTGTGCATGGTGGTGTATATTGATAGGGATAAGAGAAGCACAAGGAGAAGAAGAAAAAAAAATAAAGGAAGTAGGGTGATGGGTGATGGATGCCTACAGAAGATGATGGGCGATGGGGCAAGTAGAGAAGGAAAATCAAGTTACATGTGCAAGTTGCATAGAAAACAAATATTGAGGTGAGATATGGAGAAGAAATAAAGAAAAGGAAAAAGAGAAAAATAGTGGGGATTATTTTATGTGGTTTTAGATTAGCCAAAATAATCAGGATTAGTAAATTTTTTAGTGGGTTTTGATTTCGGTTTACAAATTATGATTTATCTGAGTTAATGTTTCGGATTCGGTTAAAGTTTTGGGATTAAGAAATTGATTTAAGGATAAAACAATGTTTTTCAATATTAGAATCAAATTAGGGCGTTAATAACGTGAGATTAGGCTAAATAAATTTTTGGAGTATTACTGTTATGGTTTTGGTTTGGTAAGATTTTGGATTTTAAATCATATTAAAATTTCTGTAACGTGCCATTTGGAAGCAACCAATTGACTAGCGAACCCAAACAAATTGACTGGGCCTTAGAACGGTCGATTGGTTAGCCCAAATCGATCAACTAGATTGTTTGTGCTGACTTTGGGCACTCTCTACTCAAACCCATCGAACGATTTGTTCTAACCGATAAACTAGTCTTAGAATAGTCGACTGGTCTAACTATACTGATCAATTGGTTTGAGGAAATTATAAGGTTTTGCAGAGCCAAGCAGACTGGTCGGTTCGACCAGAGCATGTTGTTTTTGTTTTGTTGAACTTGATATATTTTGAGACTATACACAATGCTATAATATGATTATTTAATGATGAGAACACAAATCTTGACATGAATTAACTAACCTAGTGGATGGATTTAATGATTCATAATTCATGGTGTTCTCACTAAGTGCTTTAGAAGGTCTTAATGGAAAAATCAAAATAAGTATGGTATAACTTAATAAAAAAATATAATTCGATTTTGCCTAAATGGATTATCTTGACAGGATGATTTAAATTTGATTAAACACTAATGTAAATCCCACCACATGGTTGGAGGGTAATAATAATTAAGAAGGAATGATTATGTGGGTGTGTTACTTGAATGTTACGTGGGCCTTATATGATAACACAACCTTGAAAAATAACACACTAATCACTTAAAGTGAAAGATAATCAAGTTGTGCATGGGTCTAGATTACCCAATCCTCGTTTAGCTACCAGAGGTTAGTCTATCTTTAGACATTTTTTGGTGCCTTCAAGATGGATACTAGTAGATTCTGATGCCTTACCTACTCTAGACACTGATGATGTACTAGAGGGTATCGATATTAAAGGGTCTAGTCACCTAGGTAGTTTTTAGCTTCGGCTAGACTTTATGTCTATTGGTGGTTATTTGGCTTTGGTTGTGCTTTATATCCTCTTATTTGGATAGGCTTCATTGGTATGTGAGACTATAAGGTGGTAACCAATCCATCACTCGATAATAAGAAGAATATGGATAAAAAAAAAGGAAGAAGGAATAATGGTTTGCAAAATGGATCATGTAAACTTGGAAAAAGACCTAATAGAATAATCCTATAGATGGACAATAGAAGAGCCTAGTAAGATGTGGAATAACTTCTTATTAATTATACATTCATATCCATAATATCTATGTTAACTTGTGATGCATGATGATCCACAAATTGTCTAAGTCCCTGCATGGCATGAAATCCTAATGCATTTTATGATTATGATATTACATGTACATCTAAGTATAATGTGTAAGTATGCTGCCGTGTTTGGTAAGACCTCTATTATTACCTATAGCATTGTATGCTTGTGACTCCCATTGAGGAGATGACTTAACTCACTCAATACATAGTGTATTGATGTGTTCGTTTGTTCGGTCACCTGCTCAATCCCACGAGAAGAAGATCATGTACAGGTTTTTAAGGATGACCAGTAGTGGGCCTATCTCGTATTAGACTCAGTGGCTTGAGAGCATGGACATTTGGAGACCATTATTTGGTCCTTAATGCACTAGGATTTTAGGCTTTGCCTTATTGTCATTTTTTCCTATTACATCTCTGTACTTTGGTTTACTCTCTCTAATGTATTTGAATATTTTGGGAACCAGTCGATGCCTTATTTTGTAAGAATTTTTGTTTTTTTTATATCTTACCTTTGTGCACTTTATTATCATATTTGGATTAATTGGTTTTCCTTAGCCTTGTATTTAACATGGGACGGGCAACAAACTTCTATCCTATGTTAGGTGTGGAGACAACACTCCATTTTTCTTAGGTGTTTGGTATTTTTTTTTATTTTTGTAATATTTTAAAATGAATTTTTTTAATAGTAAAAAATGGAGGTGTTACACTTACTAAAAAGCACGATACGACAAAGTATTGTGAATGTGAGGATTTTGAGCTGAGCTGGGCCAATTTGCGAGCTTTTATAGTAAATGAACCAAGTTTGTGATCGTTTACACTATGAATGAGTTTGAACCCAAATTTTTCATGCTTAGGCTTGACTTATTTATTAAATGAGCCTAAAATTATTGTTTGCGAGCTATTTACTTAGTTCAATGAATAAGTCAAATTGAGTTCTTAATGAGTCAAGCATAGAAAGCTTATGATCTATTCATGTAACACCCCAAAAATTCACTACTGAAAAATTTCATTTTATTAAAAGAAAATTGAGGAAGCCAAAATATTAAACGGTGAATTTCGGGGATATTACCGCCACACTTAGTACCAGACCGGTTCACTCATACCGTTCCAGTACCAAGTGTTAAGGCTAAGAAAAATGAAATACAATTTGAAAGAAATTCAACATACATAAATCAGAGTAGCGCATCAAATCATTTACAAGAATAAAATCCACCAATGGTGGTTATAGTAACAACATAACATTAAAACCCAGGAATTTAGAAGAGAAAGAGAAAAATCCTAACAGTACCAGACCCATACTCTTTTTCCCGTTGCCCACTTGAGTAGCACCTGAAAAGACCTGTAAGGGGAGCTGCCCATTTAATAGGCAGGGCCCCATGAAGGAAACCCTTCAGTACTATGGTATTGAGTAACCCTTTAATACCACACTTAAAAACAAGCCCGCAATGCAAACACATAATGCAAGCTATATACATATGTAATTAGAGGTGCATACATAACAATCACATATATAACAAGTTATAAGTCATGATCGATACTTTTGGGCCTTAAGTCATGTCATAGTGTAAAATCAATGCATTCGGGCCTTAAGCTATTATTCCATCATCATTCAATCCATCTCATATTTTATATCCATGTGAGTGCGAGAACCCCACTATTATAGCCGGTGAATCGGTCACTTATAGGGTAGAACACACCTAACCACTATTATATGTCGATGGATCGGTCTCCAGGGCAAAACGCTCTTGGCCACTATTATTCGCCGGTGGACCGGTCTGGCCCTGACTCACATGGTGTTCCACTATAAGTGATTGGTATTTTTCCATAACTTTATTCACATACATAACTGGTTTTATTGAGCTTGAGACCCCCACTATTTTAGCCGGTGGACTGGAACTCAATATCATTTGCCAGGGCGACACACTCCTGGGCCACTATTATATCCGGTGGATCGGTACTCATAATCACTTGCTAGGAAAACACTCTCCTGGGCCACTATTATAACCGGTGGATCGGTACTCATTATCATAAGTCAACTGGGCCCGACTCATTAATCTTTCACTTTCGTAATTAGTGTTTTTCCTTTCTTTAATCAGCACAACAATTATATTTATGTGCCTTGGACAAGAGATCAAGAACCCGAGACACAAAGGTACACCGATCGTACCGGTGCATGTAAGCTACTTAGTACCCTTCAACCACGAACCCAAGGACGCAAAGGTACCCTGGTCGTACTGGTGCATAAAGCTACTCAGTACCCTACCGACAAGGACACCTAATCCATAAGTATGCATACCCCCTAAATAGGTTCATAGAGATATATAGAGTAAGATATAGGGCCTGGCTGGGGCACAAAGGCACACCAGCAAATACCAGAATAATCGTGGACTAAACCACGTATTTAGGGTAGTGACCCCTAAAGAGTCACCATTCCCAATCTTGAGGTCTTTCACTTTAAGTACTAGTATCTTAATTAAAGTGATCACGAAAAACATAATTATCAGATACTTATTCACTTTCAATCTTTCTGATATCATTAGTCATTTCTTATTCAGACGGTTATCCAAGCTATCACAGAGAAACCATTAAGGCCAAACTAATTATCAAATACTCTTACTTGGTTAATCAGCATTATTTAAATCATATTATGAAATTCCACAGTCACAACGACATATTAGGTACAAATTACTTATTTACCCCTTACTTATATAATTGCTAAGTCATCCCTTCCTTACTTGACAAATTACCATATTACCCTTTAGGTTGCATAATTACCAAATTACCCCTTATCCAATTTAGGTTACCAAGTTATCTCCTACACTTCTTAGATCACCATTCATCCCTCATAATTGCTACACTTAACATATGTCCCATTTGGTTGGTTAGATTACTATTTTACCCTTTTCTTTTATTACAATTGACAACTTGCCCTTCAATTGGGTAAATTACTAAATTACCCCTCTTCGCTATTATGATTACCAATTTCCCCCTTTAGTAGGTTAAATAATTACTAACTCACCCTTTAGTCGATTAATTACCAAATTGCCCTTCTCCATCATCATAATTACCGAATTGCCCCTTAGTTGGTTAAATTACCAAATTACCCTTTTCCATTGTCATAATTACCATTCTACCCTTCTCAATTATTATAATTACCATTTACCCCTCTCAATTATTGTAATTACCATTTTGCCCTTTTCATTTATTATAAATCCCAAACTACCATTCTTCATAATTACAATTATTAATTTACCATTCTTCATAATTATAATTACCAATTTACCTCTCTCCATATTAAGAATTATTAATTTACCCTTCTCTATTCTTATAATTACTATATTACCCTTCTCCATTATTTAAATTACCATAATTCCCTTTTATTGATTAATTTACCAAATTATCCTTCTCTAGTATCATAATTATCCAATTGCCCTTCTATAATCATAATTTAATTACCAAATTATCTTTCGTCGTTATCATAATTACCAAGTTACCCCTTACTCCCAAGTTTACCATAATATTCTTTTATTTACAAAATTACCCTTCTACCCCTTACTTCCAAATTGCCACAATATCTTTTTATTTATAAAAATTACCATTTTGCCCCTTACATCCAATTTTACCATATTACCCTTTTGCTTGCAAATTACCATAATACCCTCCTTCATCCAAAATTACTATTTTTATCTTTCCTTACAAAATTACCATTTTACCCTTCTTTTCCAAAATTACCATATTACCCCTTTACTCCCAAAATTACCATAATACCCCTTACTTATAAAATTACCATTTCGCCATTCACTTATAAAATTACCATATTACCATTTACTTATGAAATTTACTATTTTGCCCCTCTACCTCCAAAATTACCATAATGCCCCTTTACTTGAAAAATTACCATATTTTCCTTTACTCATAAAATTACAATAATACCCCTAACTTCCATAATTACCACGATACCCCCTTTTCACTTGTAAAATTACCATATTGCCCTTTTCTTTCAAAATTACCATAATACCCTTCTTTCTCACAACTTACAATTTTATCCTTTTTCTTATAAAATTATCATTCCACCCCTTTCTTTTGAAATTACCAAAATACCCTTTTACTTAGAAAATCACCGTTTTACCCCTTTCTTTCAAAATTACCAATATACCCCTTTACTACAAAATTTCCAAAATACCCTTTTCACTTATAAAATTTCCACTTAACCCCTTTATTACACAACTTTTATGAATTTACCACCACTACATAAAATACTAATATTAGTACTTCATTCTTATCATTTAACTCCACCAACTTGTCATTATTCAACATAATACTCATTAGCAACTACATATATTAGATCACATACTTACATAAGCATATTACTAAAATACCCTTGGACAATAATATTATTCATGCATTAGCAACATAATACATCAAAGACAAGCATTTAACATTTCCATCAAATATCAAACTCATTCCTTAAGTATCATCTCTACACATGGCACAAAAGCTATCATAATTTTCTTTTCCTTTCTTTTTATCAATCAATATAAGCAACCATATATATCATACTAGGCAACACAAAACATGCATAAAATCGTACTAAAATCCCTAATGTGCTAACATACATTTTTCCATGTGTTTAAGGGAGGTTTAACGATTACCTTAGATCCCATAAAAATCGAACCTTACCGGTATCCCCATTAAAGATTCAAACTTTAAATAGAAAAATCAACACCTAAAACTAATATCAATAACTATTATATTATAAGTAAGAAAATCAAAGCATAAGACCTTATAAAATTTACTTAATGAAATAATTAACTTAAATATTATTTTACCTTAAAATTTTTAATAAAAATGGCCAATAATTGCAGAAACTCATCCTGCATATGCAGCATGAGCTGCATGCAAAAATAAAAAGGGAAGGCTTGAAGGGGAAGGTGAAGGAAGGCAACATTAGTTATTTTCGGGTTAGGGTCTTTAGGCTAGAAAAGAAGGTAGATGGGGGAGGATTGGAGGCAAGGTAAGGGTGCAGAAGTGAAGAGGGGGTGTAGGTGGAGGCTAAGGATGGGTTATTGGCGGCCAAAGGTGGCAGAGATGGTGGCGGCGAGGCGGCAAAGATGGCTGTCGAGGTGGTCGAGGTGGAGAGGCTGAGAAGGAAGGAAAAGAGAAGCGAAAAATGAAGGGATGTAGGGGATATTTTTGACCAACTAAGGAATGGTGGTGGTAGAAGGGGTTGCAGGGTGTCGAATGGTGGGTTGGGTGGTGGCAGAGGTGGCCGGACGACGGCAAACAGGGCGGTTGCAGGTGGCTTGGCGATAAGGGAGAAAAGTGGGGAGAAAAAGAAGAGTGGGAGAAGGGAGGAAGTGCAGGGGCTTGAGGGGGTGGCGTGATGGTGTAGGGCAGTAGGAGGTGGTGGTAGAAGGCGGCGCAGGGGGTTGGGACGGTGGTTGGAATGGCGGTTGGTGGCGGCGAGCAAAAAAAAACAGGGAAGAATGGGAAGGAGGAGAAAGGAGAGAAGAGGCTAGGGGAAGGAGGAAAGGCCTCGAAAATTATGGGGAATGAAGGTTAGTGAGGGTAAGAAAAAGAAGAGGGAGAAGAGAGGGGCAGGTGGCTGGTCGGCGAGAGGACGAAGGGTGGCAGGGAGGTGTCGGTTGGCAGGGAAAAGGGAGGGAAGAAGAAGGAAAGGGAGATGGGCATGTGAGCTATGGTCCAGGGGTTGGTTTGGTTTGAAATAGCAAAGAAAATGATGGGGGGAAGGAGGGCAGGTAGTGGCAGCGATGGGTGTAGGCGGTGGCAGTGGGCATGGTGTGGTCGGGCGGCTGTGTCGAAGCGTAGAAGAAGCAGAGAAAAAAAAGAAGACTGGGAAGGGAGTATCAGGCCGGTCGGGGGGAGGGAAAAAAGGAAAGACTGAGCGGACCAGTCCGGTCTAGGAAAAAGAAAAAGAAGGCGGCTGGGACTGGGCTACGCCGCATGGGAGAAGAGAGGTGGGAAAAAAATGGGCCTTTGGCCCAGGCGAGCATGGGAGAGGGGAAGGGCTGGCCTGGTGGCCCGAAGGAAGAAAAGGAAGAGAAAAGAAGAAAAGGAAAAAAAGTGAAAAGGGCAAAAATGGGAATGAAAAAATAGGAAAAATAAAATAAATTAATTTATAAAATCATAAAATGTAATATTCTTGATAAATTATTTAATTTAACAATTTAATTGATTATAATATAATATATTAGTTTAAAAAGGGTAAAGTTAGTAAACTATTAGTTTTAAAAATTATTTAAATAAAAAATAGGATGATACAATAACAAAATATCTATTTTAATTTACTAAATATTCCCGTCCAAATTTATATACTCAAAATCCATAAAATAATTGAATTAAATAATTTTAAAAGCTAATTAATTTCAAATAAAAGCTATTTATTAAATTATTAGTTTTCTAAAATTTTGGGGGATTACAATTCACTTTCGATTAGGGGTATAAATGAGTTGAGTCAAACACCCCTAAACTCGGGTTCTACTTGTTTAACAAATAAGACTAAAATAAGATTCAAATTCAACTCGTTTAACTAAACAAATGAGTGAATGACCCAAGCTAAGCTTTTAACTAGTTGAGATGAGGTGAACTCACCGGTCAAAGTGATAAAATGATGTGAGTCCTACTTTTTCAGACTTAGACCCAATTTGTTTGTTTAGCTAAAGAAACAAGCCGATTCAAGTTGACTCAACTCATTTGCGACCCTATCAACGTCCATCTAATGCTCAAAAGGTTCTTTCTTATCTTTCTTATGAGTAAATCAATAATGCCCCATCCATTCATTATAGATTGCGAGGATCTACAATGTTTAATAATAATAATAATAATCCAAATTAACAATTAATGATAATAATAATAATAATTTATATTAATGACTAATAATTAATCATAATTATAATGGATATTAATAAATAATAACAATTAATATTAGTAATTAATAATTATTAACATTAATATCAATTATCATTTATATTGCTCATAATATTATATAAACAAATAATAACCAATAATAATAATAATATTATTATTATTATTCATAATTAATATACTTAATAATAATAATTTATACTAATTATTTAAGAATAAAAAATAATGATAATTGAGGTTAATAATTAATAATAATAATTTATGTTATTATTAGCAGTGAAGAATAATTAATATTAATATTATTATTTTAAAAAATATATAAAATATGTAGTAATAATAATTATTATTAATATCGACAACTAATAGCATTAAATAACACTGATAATAATAATAATAGTAGTAGTAGTCGGTAAGTATATTTAATAAGTGTATAAGGATAATAATCTATGATATTTAAAATATTTACTAAAAAGTAGTGGACCTATACATAATATAATAAAATGATAGATAATAAATATAATAAAGTTATGAAAATAATATATAAAACAAATGATTTTAAATTCGTCAAGATCAATATTATAAGTAATGATATGTAAAACAAGGACCCTCGAAAAATAATATATAACCAAGGCAATCTAATTAAGAGAATAATAGAAATACATTACAAACGTACGTCGTGTAACCTTAACCAATTAAATATATGATACATACAAAGCTGTCTTTATAATATGAAAATGTCAAATCCGTCACAAAGTTAAAAAAAAAAGCCTACGAGAAGCTTTCAATACATCAAATGTGCCCTTGTAATCAACTCCACCGCGTACTTATCGTGTCGATCACTGTAAGGTAAGGTGTAATAAGGACCTACATCACACAATCTATATGTCCAACCTAATACGTCAGTGAGTTTCCCACATCGAAAGCTTGTCGGCTCTTCAACCGAGGCGGACGATAATTATAGAAAGTGCCCGTTGTAAAAATGCATGCAAATCCCATCGAATCCAAAGGAGTTACGACATAACTGCAAAACACACGCAGGCAGCTCAACTGAAATACGAAAGTTGAGGTTGTTATCACCTTTTTCACAATTAACTTTTTCATTTGATCTTAGACTCTGTTGATTTAAGATGTTGAAAAAACTTGAAATAAGAAATACAAATTCCATGCGCTTAGTTTTGAAAAGTAGAGTGGGTCGATTTCAATTTTAGCTGTATCATTATTTCTTATGTCCAAAGTAACTTTCCAACGGCTGGATTGACTTAAAGATACGGGATAGTTGATGGTTAAATATGGATAATCATATATGACTCTTTCTACTCCATCTCTTACAAAGGTATATAGACATGGACTATATCGGACAATATAAAACACATAAAAACATAAGTCACCATCGTCACAAATTGTACATCATCTTAAATCGTAAATTCTTCACCACATCCACACGTAAGTAGAGGACATACAATTAGCGGTTGACATTCAAATGAAGTTGGCATGTCATAATCCAACTGTCACTTATTTGATATAGTATGTATAAAAAAAAATTAAATTTATAAATCACTCGATTAAATTAAGTCACTTTTGAATCTATCGGTTAAATCAAACATAAAATTCAGTTGGACTGCTTTTGATGGATTTGATCACAGACAAAATTTAACTGTTCCGATAGTTTTTTACCGAAAAATTATGTATCTAAGTTTCAAACTATAATATTTGGTTACATATGACATAATAACTCATCATCATTTAAAATATAGTATCGAATATCTTTATATGAAATATATTATTTTTAACTTTAATATTTGCAATATCTAGTTTAAACCACAGTCAAATCAATTAAACAATGTCTCGATATATTTTCATATTAATTTTTGACCCGAGCACTCAAAACATTCCCTAAACCGTATCAACCTATTTGGTATAAAAACCATTAGAATTGGAATTAAAAACTTGGTTTTGATTCCAAACTATTTATATCTCCTAAAAATTTCTAAGATAAAGTTATCTTTTATTATTATTATTATTATTATTATTATTATTATTATTATTATTATTATTATTATTATTATTATTATTTGACATATCAAACATGAGGATTATTTAAAAGGTAGAAACGAATATCCATTTCCATAAGTTACAAGCATTCCAAATAAGCGGTCAATGCAATTTTTTTTAATACAAAAACAAACTGATATTATATATGGAAAGTTGCTTCAAATTACACATATTGGTTGGCACATCTTGCTAACATTATTTATCATAAAAAGCATATGTAAGAAAGTTTTCATTTTTTTTTGTTTATCTGATACTTGGCTTGTCAACTTCCTTAAAAATATGTTGGAGTTAAAAAAAAAATTGAAACACTTACCGATGTAGGGTCTAATTATTTGCGTGTGAATATTTTAAAATGTTGTTTAATTATTTATTAGTTTAGTACATGTGAATGAGTTGTAATTATGTTTAATTAAAAGTAAAGTAGGCTGAATGTATATGATATAACTTTTTTTATATCACTTCATTTGTTCATGTAGTTTATTAAAACATAATAAAAAGTAAAATAGACATGTTCAACAAAATTTCGATAAAAAAAAACATCTTAGCCTTGATAATTTTATATTAAAAAAAGAAACCAACTTGAAAATTTTGAAGTATGCATACATGAAAGTAGATTAATGTTAACTTAAGTTTTACTAACCTCACCTCTCCTTACACACTACTAAATATACACCCATATACTCAATAAATTTTCATCATTTTCTACTTTACCCCTCTTATTTCTCTATCCCTCCTATCTCTCTAACAAAATTTATCTTTTCTCTCTTTTCTCCCTCATCTCAAAATTATCTCAAATCTTCAATCAATTGGTCAAATTAGAATTTAATCAACAATCCAATACAATATACATCTAAAGGCATGCAAAATTTCATCCTTTTTTTTTGGTTAATTATTATCATTTTTGAAATAGTTGCAAATGCATATTTTAATTATTGCATTGTTATGATTTTAGTTGTTTTTTGGCTGAAATTAATGTTTGTATACATAGATTGAACTTATATTAGCAAAATGGTTGTAATTTTGGGTTGAAATCCAAGCTTTGAATGATATCAATGGAGGTCAAGGTCGAACTAGTATAGTCTGTGGATGGTTCACCCATTAGTCATACCTACCAAAGGGTAACTCACTTGTCACAACAATAAGATAGAGGATATTTCACCCGTTAGGAGTCCTAATATACGGGTAACTCAGCCGTCACATACTTCTTCTAGTAGATGGTTTACTTGTTAGCCATAACCTCCATTGGGTAGTTTGCTCGTTACATTTTGTTCCAAACGGCTGACTCACCTATTGAAAACCCTAAACCCCAGAAGCACTATCCCTTAACCCTCTAACCCTAAACACTAACCCTAATCCTAACCATACCCCTAAACCCTCTAACCCTTAACCAAATCCCTAAACCATAACCATAAACCTTCTAACACTTAACAGTAACCCTAAACCCACAACTATCTAATCCTAAACCTAAAACCCTTTAACCCTTAACCCCAACCCTAAACTTGAAACTCTTTAACCATTAACCCTAAGACTAAACCCTAACCACAAACCCACAACCCTATAACCATATAACCATAACCTTAAACACTATAACCTTTAATCCTAACCCCAAACCCTCTAACCTTTAACCCTAATTGTAAACCCAATAAACTCTAACCTTAAACCCTCTAACACTTAACACTAACCCTCTAACCCTCTAACCCTTAACTATAACCCCAAACCATAACCATATACCTGAAACCCTTTAACCCTTAACCCTAAGCCATAAATCATTGATGAGATAATGTATAATATTCAATAATTTTTTTATTATTATAATTGGCAAATGGATGGCAGAGGAGGCAAATAAAAGGATCTAAGGCAGGTCACTCCTGTTACCACTAGGGTGGTGAAGAGGACAGTTACTGCCAGTGCTAGAGCATGAGCTGCGATGGAGTATGACAAAGCTCCACATACTATAGACACACAACATATGTCATTTGAAGAGGATTATAATGATCCCAACGAGGGAGCTTTTGTTGAAATTAACATATCTACCCATGCAACAGGTTTTGTATCCTTGTCGGCATCAAACAACGATTGGAGATTGACTGGACCTACTGGTGGAGGTCCACTCAATCATGATCTTCTCACTAATTTTAAGGGTCATGTGGCATATGCTATATGGAATGATGTTGAGGTAATTTATATTATTATATAGATTGATTTCTATATTTTTACACTGTAATTTATTATTCTATATTCATTTTAACGTAAGAATCACGTCTTGTGTCGAGGGTTCAATCTAGGATGAAAAACTTGAGAAGAATACTAGACGATGATGTTGGCATGTGTATTACCTATGACTACATCAAGACCACCGGCCTGAAACATCTACATTCGACATACTTCTACCATCGCAATGCTCTACTCATCTCTGCTTTTGTTGAAAGATGGCACCTAGAGGCTAACGACTTCCACCTTCCCATCCAGTGAGATAACTATTACTTTACATGATGTGATTTACATTATGGATCTTAATTATCGTGGATATAAGTGTATAACGATCATTTTCCTAATGATGGTGATGTGGTGGAGCTTCTAGCCGAGATGTGGGGATAACCGAGGTGTTTGTTAGGTCAGCTTTTGTGAAGCAAAGCACGATTGCATTGGATAATATTTTTTATAAGCTTATGGTTGACTATGTTGAGAATGATGGGTCTTATGTTCAGTTATATATGTGGTACTTGCTATCGTGCACGCTTTTTGTTGACAAGTCCAGCAATTGTGCTCTATTATTAATGCTCAGTTTAGTAGTTAATTTGAGTACATTAGGTGATCAAACCCTTGGATCTGAGACTTTAGCATATTTATATAGGAAACTTAGGATAACATCTAGAACTGGATTCAAGAAAATAAGTAGTTGCATGACACAATTAGAGGTAATTATTTATTGTGTTTTTTGGTTTGACAAAAGTTATTTAATTGTTAGTTTAATTGTGATATATATGTTTTATAATTGTACACAGACCTGGATTTACTAGTATTTTCCGTGCTTTCGGTGGAATTATTCTCGTACACATAATATATCCTGCGATGAGATGGGAGACATCTCATCAGATGCTTCCCCCTAAGTCCATGGATGATGTATTTCAGTATAGAAGGCAATTAGATTTTTTAAGGGTCTAGTAGGTGGGTGACATACTTTTTTTATAAATAGTTTTCAAATATATTTATTTCTAATGGTTGATATCCTAATTTGTTTTACATGTGTTGTAGACTTGTAGGTTGACTTCTTACCGTTCGATCAATATCTGAGTATGAAACATCCTAAGTTGAAGTACCAAGACGATCTACGCTTTATGGATGTCATGGAGTCTTACATGCCAGATTAATTGCCTGACAGTTTGGCTACCTTCAACTCATCCTGATTTCTCCTATTATTCCTGCACATGGATTCTGTCGGAATGTAAACATTAAGAAGTATGAGATATATTACTCCAGTTGCGCATTATTTTGGAACACTTAGCCGCACCATCAACTGGACTTTAGCTCCCATTTTCATTGCCCAACATATAAGCATGATGCCTTAGCTTAATACCTTCCTTGTTATCATCCTCATACCCATCCAGTAATCCATCTTGTGCTAGTAGATGAAGAGCTAAGTGATGCCCCTTATATTAGGACGGAAGTGGAGATAAATAATGAATTGATAGGTGGATTCCACTACTATTTCAAAGAAGAAAAGAAGGATAGAATTGGTAAGAATAAAGGTTTTGATAGGTTGAAGGAAGTGTACCTCACCATGGGTGAGCTCAGACTCTCCTCTAGTGAAGAGGAGGAGGCCGACCGACCCCTTGCTGATGATATTTAGTAGAATTTTATATTAAAAGTTATTATTACTTTTTTTATCAGAGAAATTTATTTGTATGCTAATTTCAATTTTATGTCACACCATGATTATTCCTCAGCAAGTGCATAAAATTCCGCAACAAAATACTTAAGATAATGCGATAAACCAAAGTAAACAAAGTTTTGCACCAAAATACTTAAGAGAATGCAGATAACCAAAGTACATAAAGTTAAATGCTAAACTTGTTACATGAAACACAAATCATCAAACTAAGTCTCTCCCTTGGTCGAAACCCATACCCATTGAATTCCGATATAGTTGAATTCGATCACGATATAGCTCGTCCCATCTAGATACACTTGAAGCAGCATGTATGTACCACTGATTATATATAGGTGGTAATATTATGTCTTCCATCAAGTTTAATTACAAGCATATAAAGTACTATAACATGAGTGTCAGACATGTAGAGTATAATGAAAACTATATATAAAATTAGGGTAAGTAGAAGGCATACCGATATGTAGTGCGACAAATTTTTTACAATTAAGGCGGTGATGATGTGATCAGGTTGTTGGCTGTTAAGTGGACCTTTGTGCGGTAAACATGTAATTGAACCATGAATACTCAAGAAAATGAATAAAACATTGTACGCTATCGCAAATAAGAAGCTAAATTCAGGCTAATGCCACCATTATTCCATTAGAGCCGATCCCTTCCATCTTACCAAGCATTGCATGTCTTCAGCATTAGGATCTACAAAGGTAAGCAC
Organism: Tamarix austromongolica; assembly: GCA_039764185.1. Classification (NCBI taxonomy): domain Eukaryota; kingdom Viridiplantae; phylum Streptophyta; class Magnoliopsida; order Caryophyllales; family Tamaricaceae; genus Tamarix; species Tamarix austromongolica. The sequence continues at coordinate 8,501,803 of CM077809.1, read as the reverse complement.
GTATAACTCTTGATGCATCACCAATTCCCTATACATTGTGGCTTTAATATTTGGCCATTATGATCCCCTGCTAAAGAGTTATAGTGCAACCACTCTAAACATATAGTTTCCATTGCCCAAAATATCACACCATGATTCCACCCCATAGGATCATAGTTGCCTTAATATCAAAGGACCATGGGAAATCATGGATGGTTTGATGAGTCCTCCTAGTACTTTGCCTCCCACTACTACTTCTTCCTCAGTTCGATCGACCAAGGGAAAAGTACCCTCTACTAGGAGATGCATGTTCCGATCGACCAGGGGATGAGCAACCTTTGCCACGTCCTTGGCCCAATCGACCTTGCCCCATAGGTGATTTTGAATAAGCATGCTTTTGCGTGCTCTCAATTTGATAGTTCCCTCTGTGTGTTATTACTGAGGTGTCATTTGCTTTGTCGAACATTCAATTCTAACATACTTATCTGTGCGAGTTCGAGAATCACATCAATAAGATTAGAATATTATCGTAGGTGTGATGACAATTGGTCAAGCATCATTTGCACCATAGACATAATGTTAGAAGCAAATAGACGTACGAATCGATCAACAATTGAAACATCACACGCAAAAACTTTCTTCTTATGGTCTGACAAAAGTGAAAGTCTTTCAAAATTTATGCACTATTGATACAAGAATAAGTTAATGTTCTCATTTGTAATGAAATATCTTGTGTGCATATGGTAGACCATATATCAACTTCAAGTAACACCCTCATCCCAAGGACATGGAACCAACCATATTGGACCTCTTAGTCTCCTCTTTAATAAAGTCCAATTCTCTACGACATACAACATACGTGCGCTCCTTGAACAATATGTCATTTGTAGATTAATGTGGAATAATAACCCATGGTTGCTCCAGATCTTTTTTTACCTCATTAATTTGGAGTCTTATCAGTACGTTGATCTTTAGGCATAATGTGTCAAAACTCATATGTGATGATGATAAATATTTCTTTAGCTCTCCATGTTCACTTTTCACCCTGTAGTTATGATTTCAAAATATAAATAATAGTTAATTGTTACTTAGTAATAAGTTAAATGATATTGAATATTTACAGCAAATAAATTATTCCTGTTAGTTGTATGAGTTCCAAAGTGAATAGTTTTATCAACCCACACTGAAACAACCCTTTCTTTATATGGATTTAACCAGGACTTGTATATATAATGTAAAAGATATGGAAATATACCCCATTTGTCACCCATAAGTAGAAGCTCATTCTCATATGTCTCAATTGGAGTGGCTTGTACAATCTTTCTCCAACCTCCTACGAAACGTTCGCCTACTACTATACTTCCCAACTGTTTTATAGCATGCGAGAGAACATTCTTACTAATGTGTCATCTACACAAGAAGGGTGCTGCATTAGGAAAGATTTTTGGCACTCTTTATGTCAGTCCCAGTTCCCTATAAGTAATCACCATATTTGGTTCATAGGGCTCCATGAATCTCTTTACCTTATCAAGCACCCATTCGTAGTTATCTTCCTTTTCCTTTGTCATAAATGCCAATGCAATGGTAAAATTCTTACCATCAGACACACAACCAATGAACTCCAAGAAAGGATGGTTGTACTTATTGGTTTTGTATGTGCAATCAAAACAAATGACATATGGAAACACATGCAACAAAACAATAGAATTCGGGTGCACAAATGCAATATCACAAACTACATCAGAGTCAAGCAACCGATGATGCCATGAATAATATTTGTTGGTTTCCATGAAGTGCAATAAATGTTGCATAACTCTACGTCCCATCAAGATCTATACCTCAAACTTATGTCTAGCATTGTAGATTATCCTAAGTGTTGTGGTATTATCTCCATCACCTCATTTGAACTTGTCAATAATCTCTCTTGGTTTGATATTTATTTGTGTTAGCTCGTGCACCAACCTACGTTCTTTTGGAGATAGCGACAAGCAAACGAATGCTCTGCAAATACTTAACTAATTTATGATTATACATTCTACAATCTACCACTAGTCTCCAACTACTGCAATCATTTTTCCTTTTACGAATCCTGAATTTACAGCCATACTTTTTGGTCCTGACAGATCGAACACTTTCCAGATTCACTAAATGTTGTTTTCTATAAGCACATACTCTTTCACAACGAATCCAAATCCTATGATTTTTTGACTTCTTGATACCTAAAACTATATTATGTGGCCTTCCAATTTCTTTAATCCAACCAATTAATGATTCACGGTTATTAAAATCTCATCCATATCAAATAATCAATTTCAATTAGTATTAATTGAATATGTATTATGTAATTAATATTCAAAATATAAAATTATAAGGAATACATAAATGTAGAAGTAAATAATAAAAATTTACAAAAAGAAGTAAGTTGACGGTGAGTTGTTCGTTAGAGCTAACTTCTGATGGGTGAGTTGTTCGTCAGAGCTAACTTCTGGCAGGTGATTTGCCCACTAGAGTTGCCTTTTGACCGGTGTTTTGCCCCATCAGAATTGCTTTTGGATGGGTAAATCATCCGTCATATATGAATTATGATGGGTAACTTATCCATCAGAACTAAAATTTATGAACAAAAATTACATTATCATTATTTCGTCGAGTTCATTTTAGCTAAAAAATCGTTAGAATCATACTCTTCCTCCATACTCATTGTATTTAATGTTGTGAGAATTAGATGTTGTGCAAATAATTGAGGAGAAGATAAAAAGAGAGAGAGAGAAACAAAAGATGATTGATTTGTCAAGTGTATAAATAAAAGGACTAAATTAGTTAAAAATAGAAAAAAATTAAATTTTAAGTGATGTGAACTCAGAAATTTGGGTGTGCATATAACATCACTCTTTTACTAAATGGGTAAACTAAAATGTTAACTTCATCTCGTTTAATTCATGAAATATCGCTATGTTTTTTTGAAAGGCTCTGGGCGGATATCGAAATTTGACCGATCACGTTACACCTTATGATACTTCCACCGAAAAAATTGGTTCGTGTTTAGCCAATGTGTTCGTGCAGTACCGCTGAACTAGTGCAGCATTACACGGGCTCAATCAAACGCAACGAGATCTGAGTCCAAATTTGATTTGTTGGCCCAATCAAACAAGTCAATCCAAGCCGGAATAGGTTTCTCACGGCCGATGTCCATACTGACCCGGGCGAGAGAATGGGTTTCTGGAAGGGTTTTACATCTTACGGCTTCGATTGGTTCATCGAGCAGTTGATGTAAACGATAATGGCAACTTCACTCGCAGGAAGATCAGCTACATTTCTACGTTCAGTTTGTAGGAATGCGACAATTAATGCATCCCAGTTTTCAAATTCAACATCTGCAAGAACTTCAACTTCTGTTTTCCGTCGAGCAAGAATCCCTTCTCCTCCAAGGTAATTCATTTTGCTATTTGTTTACTATGTTTTTCTTTCCGGCTCCTTTTTTCTTTCATTTCACCTTTAGTTTCACCTTTAATTTCATGATGAAAAGGTTGCATCGGGAATTGATTTCTCTACTCCCAGCTCACAGTGCTACTGCTTCTGCTTGTCTTGTATCGAAACTCCCTGATAAACCAAACTGTGCCGCTGAATGTAAGTCTGTCCCATTTCTCTTTCCTGACTGACCCCTCTACTCTAGCAAATTAGGGGTTAATAAGAGATTGTGCGGGTTTCAAAAATTGATGTAAAGGTTGATGGAGAAGGCTGCTGCAAAATGCTTCGGGATGACGATTGCAATAATTTGGTGCGCAAATTTGGAAATTTTGCGATGATTTCAAATAATTCATTCCCCCCCCCCTCCCAATGCTTTTAGTACCCCCCCACCCTTTTGGTTGTACGATTAATATGAAGGAGTGGGTGTGAAAATGGTATCGGTGGAGAAGGATGCCCTGCTGTATCACTCGGTGTTCCGGCCTTCCCTCAAGGTTTGGCGTGGGAAACTGATTAGTTATCCATAATACACAAAATACATTTTAGTTTTGCCTATTGGTCGAACCTCCATCCTTCCATTTGGCTTCCCTGTTCATCACAAACAGTGTTTTTGATGGATTTCCTATTACTTACGTCAGCTCATTTATGATGCCCGAGACTCACGGTACTTGTCATCCACAATACAAATATTACTTTCATTTTTTCCCTGCCAGAATATTTTGCAAATTTCATGTTTGCATAATCTCAGTCATCTTATGGAACCAATTTGTCTGTTTTTTTCCCTACTCTCATTACAATGATTCACGGTACTCAATGAGATTGGGCGATTAGTGTCGCCAAATGTAAATGCGTTTCAGCAAGAAATGTCTCATATAATTATAAAGCCAGTTCATACCTTGTTTATTTGTCCTCTTCTTATGTAACATCCCTAAAAACGTCGTACATCCTAGTAGAGAGGCGGCTCATGGAAACCCTATATGGCTACAACACAATTTCTATCAAACGTATATCTAAAAATTTATTTAGAATCCAATGCCTACATATTTGACACATTGTTCGATTTGGAAGTGGATATACTTGATTAGGCATAAATTCAAACGTCTAATAAGCTTCAAACTACGAAAGATACAAATATTTGAAGCAATTAATATCTGAAGACATTGCATTTTTCATCAGTGTAATCTAGAGAAATAACTAATGACTACAGAAATATAAAGTGGTTCCCTCCTTGACTCAAGACTATTCTTACTCCTGCTTATTTGAAATGTTATAGAATGGGGGTGAGCAAAACCACAAATCTTCTATTATCTTTTCTGCACTTTTTGTTTGTGGGTTTTTTTTTTTTTTTTTTTGGGGGGGGGAGGGGGGCTTTATTACTACTGGGAAGTACTGATATTGCTTTTTTTTTTCTTCATTACAGGTAGATTCAGTAACTATCTGAGCCCTATCTAGTGAAAGAAAAAGTCTACGGCTTTCTCGGGCTTAGAAGAATGGCAGGTCCTCTTGCTAGAGTTTGTGCACATTTTTCTTTGTTTACTACTATTTACCATGCACCGTGATCTTTTTATTGAGATCTCTAATCTAAGATTAATCTTTTTGACAAATGAATGACACTGTACATCTCCTAAGTTTGCCTTCTGCTGCATCTTCTGGTCTTGATTATGATTTCAATGTACGTAAATTTCCTAGAACATCTTATAATTTGATTCACTTTTGATCATGAAAATAATCAGGAATGAAAATTGCGGGCTTCCATTGATAACATAACGATATGAAATGACAGTATTGATAAAATGCTTGATGTATGATCTGCAAAAATATGAACTGCATCGCATTGGATTTGGGGCTGTGTAGTATCAGATGCACTACTTTCAATTTTTTTGAGGGGGGGGGGGGGGATGATCGGTCCCAGATTCAACGTCTTGCTGACATGTCTTGATAATTCATATGATATTGTGCTATGGGTATCTTGGATAAATGCTGCCTTCTTTGTTTATCAAACAAAAGCTCTTATCCGTGAGTTTAAAAATATTGATGATGCTGTTATCAGCTAATTCATTTGTGACTTAGTTTTGGATGTATAGTTCACCAGAGAGGTTTGGCCTAGTGGTTATACACCATCTCTTGGGTACCACAGATTTGGATTTGATTCTCCTTCCTCCTCTCTTGATATTGTAATACTTTTATGGTCCGCTACCTATGTAGTGTCTTGTACTCATTTTTATAACCCTTATGAATCTAAAAATAAAATAAAATTCAAACAATTTGTAAAGAGTGTGTGCAAGATCTGAGTTACAATATTATCCAGAGATTTTACTGAGTAATGACCCTGAGCATGAAATCCTGCTAGCAAATAAAAGTAGCCAACACTGTAGATAATAATGTTTAATTAATTAATTCCACAGATTGAAGTCAGTAACAGAAGGCAGATCATCCCAATAGGTAGTCCCTTTCATCAATGCTGGCGGGGTAAGAAGCATAGCCTCGGCCATGCTATCAAGTAGGGCAGGCATATTGAACAGAGCCTCCTCATCTAGGAATAAGGGGGATCTCGAATGTTGTTGTCCATCGTCTAAAATCATCTTGTACGTCCTGCTGCTCTCCACAAGGCATCCCAATTCACGGTCATGTCTGGAAGCCTCATGATCAGTCATTTCTAATAGCTCCTCTTGATTACCCTTACTGGATAAGCTAGGATGATCCAGAGCACTTGAGTCATCTCGGGAAGACACGTTAATTGGTATTAACTGCTGTTTCTGACTTTCTTTGTCGTCTAACACGCAGTAATGGACCTTTTGCGCTGAGGGCTTCTTTGATGGGGAGGAACGATAAGTGGCTAATTCATGAGTTGCTAATCTAATATCTCTCGGTGAAGACGACTTGGCTCTAGGAACTACCCATGCTGAGTCTGGGAAATTGAGTGCAGCTGAACTACCCCTAAGCGCTAATGCCGCGACATCGTACGCCCTAGCAGCTAGCTCAGGGTTAGGGTAAGTCCCAAGCCATATCCTGGTCTTCTTATTAGGCTCCCGCAACTCGCACACCCATCTGCCCTTATGTCTTTGACGGACACCCCTAAACATGGGATGTCTCGTTTCTTGGAATATCTTCCGCCCTGCTTTACGTTTTTTATGAGACGGAAGAGATGTTTGTATCGTAAATGTTGCAGCTGTTCTGCATTCTGGGTGTAGGTGGAATGTATTGATCCTTCCAAGGGCGCTAGTTGGCTGATCTAGAGAGGAAACATCAGTAGTACCGCTGCTGCTTGAGTGAGAATATGGTGGTGGTGCAGACAAAATCAGTTGCTTCATTGTGTTCGGATGCAAGATGATTAACTAGAAAGGAAAATATGCGTTGATTGTTTTTCGGACTGTTGAGAGTGTGTGGGTGCTGGGTGGTTTATTATATACATACAGGCACGAGGTCTAAGCGTAAAAGATACGTAGTTGGTGGTCAGAGGGTTTTGTTTTGTATACGTGCAGGAAGGGAAAGCACGTGCGGAAAATTAATTCGGCCACGTGTTGGAATTACACGATTAAATGTGAATAATGAATTGACAAAGAATAATAATATTAAAAGCAACCCCGTGGGAGTAGGACTAGAATATGTACATACAAAGGCCGCAAAAGGACGGCTGCCTAGTCAGAAACAAACATCAAAGAGCCCACGGAGGACCCCGTCGTCGTGTTTTGGGGCATGTGTTGCACGACGGATACAACACGAATATCTTGATAGGAATTGACCGTAGTCTCGAACGCCTTGTCCTTTAATTCTTTTTTTTAGTTCCAATAATAATAATAATAATAATAATAACCAATGTGGCCAAAAAAGGAGCCGCTAACAAATGATACTCTATGTATGTGCAACATTGGTAGCTGAGCTGGACTTGGAAGTGGGAACTAGTCATTAAAGTAATAGTTAATTGACTATTTATTGTTTATTGTTAGAAAATATCATGCATGTATGTACGGACATCGACATATGTTTGAGGACGCGTTACTGTTAGTGTTAATCACATGGATGGACGGAAGGATAAATGCGTTTAATTGTTATTATTACGAGTTACAACCATCTTGTCACTTCCCTTGTGCCAAATAAATTTAATCAAGAGAAGAACCAAATAGCGGAATAAATCTATGAATTACAATTTGATGAAATGAAACACGAGAAGAAAACCAAAGCTTGTTGAGCGTGGTATGTATTGCAGCACAATTAAAGCCAGATTATGTAGGGATTACAGTTGATAGAGATTCTGTCGGAAAATATTGGGTCTCAGGATTCGATGTTCTTGCTTAGTTCCTCCAGCCTTTTCATCCTTATCTTCTCACTCTCGTTCCCAATCTGTAGAAGTGCGTAATGTAATTTCACAATAGATATATAGGGATTAATGGATTAGGTACATACACGAGAAAGACTCGGCAGACGGTTATATCGTAATGTAATTTAAAAAATTAGACAGGTCATGGAACCGTTATATTTATTGATTTAGTGGTCGGTTCAATGGATTAAATTAGTTGGATGGGTGGTATATGTCGAAATATATATATATATATATAAAAATTTGAAGTACTTGGGAATTTGATCGATTCTTGTTTGATTTGTTGGCTGGTTCATTGGTTTTTACCAATGATCTAACTAATTCTTCGGTTTTTAAAGTTATATATTATCATTTAGAGTCTATTTGGAATCAAACCCATTAGAAATAGAAATTCATTTCAATTTCAAATGCTACAATTCTATTTTTATTGTTTGGAACTCAATTGAAATGGTTTTATGTGAGATCCGTGTCTCCTAGTTCTTTTAAAGATTGTTATATTTCTTATTTGTTTTGTATAAGAAACAAGAGAACTAAAAAGAAAGAAAGATAGAATATAAATCTATTTTCATAATTTGTGGGCATTTCAAATAAGAGGTTGATTGAAATCGGAAACCCAAAAAAGGAAGAAGAAGAAGATATATAAAGAACCCTCCAATATATATAGGCATTTACTTACCTCCACGAGTCTAGCAACTAAGTGAGCCCTTTCCCTGTTCTTTTCGTTAAAACCTTCAACAGCTTCTTTATATTCCCTCTCCTGTGAATGGTATACCATGTGTGTGTATATATATATATATCTTAGTAATTAGATTTCAATTAATGCTAGATATTGTGCAGTAGTACCATGAATCCCATTACCTTTTTCTGGCAATTTACTCCCAGGAGCTTAAGTTCCCGGTTCGTAGCGTCGACCCTTTTGCGGAGAGACGCCACTTCCTTCCTCGTTGGATCTTGTAGCCCTTCTAGCTCCTACGAGGGAGCAGGGAATTATTGATCAGTCAATATTAATTAATTCCGGTTTTCTTAATTGACTATTCAATCATTTTACACTCCTTTTAAGCATCTCTTAGCAGATACGAAAACACAGATAGATCATCATGCACTGTGGGGGTGGTGTTTTTTTTTTTTTTTTTTTTTTTTTTTTTTTTTTTTCCTTCTTCCATACATGATACAAAAAGTACTTTCGTACCTCCCTAATCTCACTCAGTCGCTTTGTTTCTTCTTCTACGCGGCCTAACTGAGCTTCAACACGTTCTCTAATCTCCATCTTCTTTTTCTCGATCTCTTCTTCCTTAACACGGAAACCAGATAAAACAGACCTTGAAACCTCTTCGTCTCTACCCATATCTGTCGCTGCTGCTGCTGGTGCCACTGAGTTCTGTAGAATCATTCTCCTCATCAGCCGTGCTTCTTCTTCTTGTTGCTCCTCCCATATCTGTTGCTCCGTCGTCATTGGCACCAACCAATCATACAAGGAAAGAGTTATTCTCTCTTCTCTACGGACTTCCTCTTTTATTAATCTCTCTCACACTAATTTTCTATCTTCCTAACAAACAGTAGATGAGCTTTATTTCTGTGCTACTTATCCGTGGAAGGTTAGCTTTTAAGGCATGAAAACTTTTATTTATTTATTTCTTAGCTCCAAATTTATCATAGCATGCAATGAAATATCCAACCATAGAGGGTTGCTTACTTTTGAATGCTAAGTTAATAATGGTTGGGGGTTTGATTGGTACCCTCCTATCTATAAAATGTCTACTTACTGTCTTTCAGTTTTATTTTTATTTTTATTTTAATGGCGAAGATGTATCACGCTCAAAAAAAGAAAAAAAAGAAAACAAAAGGAGCATGTATCTTCAGAATCTCGTTGGGTAATGTTTTGGATCAAAATTGGAGTCAGGTTCGTTCATATCATACTACGTGACTACTTATAACTGGTATAAACAGCGTAGAAAGAGATACTATTGGATTGGTTCCTAGTTAGATATGGGCCGGCCTCCTCTGGTTTAGTAAGAAGATGTACTGTTTTCTTTGAGTTCGTGGCAGATTCTGCTTGGTTAGCTAACTGCTACTACTGTAACATTTTTTCCAGCTTCATTTCAATTGTCAGATTCAATATTGGACCACTGATCAGCTAACTAAGATTGCTTTCCTTTCGGACAATTATAAAATATATAATTAGCCTCGCCAGTTGATGAAAACAATGTGTTGAATGCAAATATGTAGTTTATCAAAGCGAGCACTTAATTTGGTTGAGTGCAAACAATGTGTTGTCATTAGGTTTCCTAGTAATTTGTAATCAATCGACATCTATACAAACGACAACTTGCTTTAAAGTAACTATACTTAGTATTCTAGTAGAATATTACTCTGAACTTGTGACACGTATTTGAGGTGTTGTAGGCATGTATGGGTTATGTGTGGATGAGTAGAGGAGTTTGAATGGAGTTCAAAGATAGAAAATCAATACGGGATAACCGTGGTGTTGATCATGGTTGTGCTTGGAGTGGATTGCATAAATGAGGAAAATTTGAGAGCAACAAAAGAACGGCATGACCCTATTGTGTCAGTCACCATAGGCAACTCATGGTAATCAACATAGCCATATTATGTTGATTCTAGAATTACACTGCATATGAATTTGCATTAAACGTTGCCTCAACTTGATTAATTATGAAAACCTATTTCTCTACTCCGACGACAACTATGTGGATATTTCTCAATTAGTTTTCCATTGTTCTAGGGAGGGACTTGAAATAGAACTTATACAATTGAGTGATTGATTCTTGATTCCTCTTGTATTCTTTGATTCACACATAATTAGGTCATCAAAATTTCCTAATTCCTATTTATGTTTGTTCCTTTTCAATAGAATATTGGAATTACCAATCTTATCAGAGTAGGTCTTGTGCTTTTATATCGGTTGATCCCTAACAAACTATCATCAAAGTTTGGGTTGCTACATGAAGATGCTTACAATATTTGATATTGTGAAGTTTGATCACTTTGTGAACTTTGACTTATAAAAGTTGAAGATGAAGTCAACTTTGATTTAGAAAGGATATGAGAAGGTGTTATTTAAGAAAGAGAAGACGCTTGCTGTGATGACTGATGAGATGTTTGATGATATTGATATGAAAACACCGTCTACTATACACTTATGCTTATCGAGTGAGGTCTTGTGAGAGGTAGCTAAAGAGACAACTTAATTCATCTTGAGGTTGAACCTAGAGTCTTTATACATGATAAATTCGGTGATAAATCGTCCGTTGTTGAATACCAAATTGCACGAATTGAGATTAGGCAAGAATGATCATTGAAATCTTATCTTGATAAATTTGACTATATTATTATGGATTTGTAAAATATAAATGGAAAATTAGATGATAATGATCGTGTAATTAAGTTTCTGTGCTCTTTACTTACTGATTATACACACTTTTGTGAGATCATACTGTATAGTAAGGATGAGTTGGTTCTTAATGAGATCAAGACTATCTTGATACAAGGAGAATTGATTGATAATAAGTTGGTTCGAGTTAAGTTAGGTGACTCACTTAGTGAGGGTATTTTAGCTCGGGATAAAACTTAGGAATAAGGTTCTGGTGATAAGAAGTTCATATCAAAGTTGAAGAATAATAAATTCTAGGATGTTATCTATCATGGGTGCCATAAGAAGGGTCATATTAGGAATTTTTGTCCTAATAAGAAACCTAGAGATAAATCTAGTGATTCATGTAGCACAAAGGATCCTATTGCTATAGTCCAAGATGATAATGATGGTGATATGTTGACCGTAACATCCCAATTTTTCAAGCCATTTTTTTTTGTTCAAAACTGTATATTTACAAACATGAAAACCATAATGTAGGTGCTATCCCTACTCTTAGCATGAGTTTGTTTTTTAAACCATTCTATTATTAAGGGTAAGGTTAAAACAATTCACAAATATGTCACGAACTAGAGATAACAACGAAAGCAATATAATATAATAAGGTAATTGTTATGGAGATAAATCCCAAAAATACAACAAAAGGGGAGACGTAACACAAGAGTCCAAAATATTTGGATGACAAAAGATCTTGAAGGCACCACCAGACTCATATTCTAAGTCCTTGACCCAAATATGATCACTCTTGCCCAAGCATGACATCATATAAAGCAACATCATCATCATTCAATACATACAACAACTCAGGTATGAAGTGTAATATCATTACTGTAATCCCCCGAAATTTTAAAAGCTTATATTTTAATAAATAAATTTTATTTGGAATAAATTAGCCTTTAAATTCATTTAATTTAATTATTTTATAGATTTTTGAGTAAATAAAATTAGGTCTAAATATTTAATAAGTTAAAATAAATATTTTGTTATCTTATTATACTCTTATTATTTAAATAAAAATTTAAACCCTTATTTTACAAAAAATTATCCTTTTTAACCCTTATATTTTAATTATCTTAAATTAAATTATTAAATCAATTTATTATCCAAAATTATTCTATTTTATTATTTTATCAATTAAATTATTTATCTCATTTTCCCTTTCTTTTTCCTTTTTCCCCTTTTTCCTTCTTCTCTCCTTTTTCTCTTTCTTTCTCTTTCTTTTTCTTCTTTGGGTCGCTGGCCTACTTTGGCTACCCTTACCCCCCTCCTGCGCTGGGCCGCTGGCCCATTCCTCCTCCCCCTGCCTTTCGTTCGTCGCCCGACCGCCTTCTTTCTTTTCCTTCTTCCTCGACCAGCCGCTCTTTTTTTTTTCTTTCCTTCAGCCGGTCCACCCGTCTCGCCCAACACCCCGACTCTTTCTTCTTCCTCCATCACTGGCGATAATCCCGGCCACCCTCCACCATTTTTGCCGCCCAACCTGCATCTCCCTCTCCCCCGTTGACTCCCCTGTCTCTCCCTCTCCCTCTCTCTCTCCTTAGTGTCGTTTTCTCTGCCCATCCCGGTCTCCCTCACTGAAATGCCCCGAAAATTTCTAATTTTATAAACTACATTAAATGATATTTATTATAAAAATTATTTAAATAAATTATTTTTAAATTGAATTAATTAGGAAAAATAAAGAAGACATTTATAAGTATTTTTATTAGAAGAGAATTTGGGGATTTTAGCTAATTAAGCATTTTATTTTAAAAATTTATTAAATAAATTATTTTATTTAAAATAAGAAGGAGAAAATAGTTTCAAATTAATATTACTTTTATAACTGATTTAATTGGAGAAAATTAGAGTGTTTTGCTAATTAAAAAGGAATTTGTGGAAAATCTTTTAAAAATCTTAATTTAGCCTAAAAAGGGATTTAAATATTATTTTATTTAAATATTATCATTTTTAAATATCCCAAATATTCTAATTAATTTAATTGAGCCAACCCACTATTTTTATTTTTCCCTTTTTCCTTTTTCCTTTTCTTTTTCTTTTTCTTCTTCTTTTCTTTTTCTTTTCCTTCTTCTCCTCGAATTGGGCCAGCCCGGCGGCCCAGTCTTCCTCTTCTTCTTCCTTCGGCCCAGCCCGTGCCGCGCGTTCTCCTACCGCCGTCCCTCGCAGCACTGGGTTTTAAACTCTTTCCTTCCCCAAACGCGTCGTCCCATTTAAGTCAGCCTCCCTCACGTCGAACCGGCCGGTCCCCTTCCTTTTCTTTTCTTTCTTCCCTGAGCCACCCGACCTCTACCTTCTTCTTCTTTTCCCCAGCCCCGACGCTGCCGCCACCTACCTGCAACTCGCCGCCGCCCCAAGTTTTTCACCGGTGATCTCGCCATTTTTGACCGACTTTCACCCTCCCTTTCTCTTCCCATTGATTCGGCGACCACATATAGCCAACCATCTCCCCTTATCGCGCGATTTTCCTCTCTCTCTCCTGCGCACCACCCCTTCCCCCGAAAAATAAACCCACCGGCCAACGTCGCCTCCGGCGACCTGAACTCTACCTTCCCTAGCTACTAGTCGGCCCACATAGCCCTATCCTCCCTTCTAAAGCCTATAAATATCCCTCATAATAACCTGTATCGAGACTTTTGTTTTCATAACCCAGAATCCCGACCTTGCCACCGCCTCTACTTCATACGCATCTACCTCCGCCTCCGGCCAACTTGGTCGCCCTTTCTGGCCACCCGTGTCATCCTTGCACCGCCCTCTAGCTAACCAAATCTACCTCACCCTTCGATTCTTCCTGCACAAGCCGCCTCACCTGTGCGAAGTTCTCTTCCCGATCAACCCTGTTTTCTGCCTCCGCCACCTTTGGGTGTGCCGCCACCTTCATTCCATTCCTCTCCTTATGGGCAACTCAAAACAGCCCAACTTCCACCACCATTCTCCCTATCTTATTACCAGCATGCAACTTTTCCCTTTTTCCTCTCTTTTTCCGGCCACCGCCGCCGTGCGCCATCGCCGGTGCCGCATATCCCCACCAACCTATGGTTGAACCCTAGACCCTCTCAACTATTTTTCTTATTTTTATAACCCTTAAATTATTTTATTTCAATTATTTGCATATAAATACTATAATTATTATTTTTTATATTTATATTTTAAATATGCATTATTATTATTATTAATGTTTTTATTATTATTTATGTTGAGGGCTGAAGCCTATTTTATTTTAATTTGATTTTATTATTATTCTTCTTATTATTTCTATATTTACTATTATTAATATTAAAATGTTATAAGTATAATAATTATTATTATTTCCTATTTCGAATTTACATTATTCATATTCCATTATTATTAATAAGAATATTTTAACATTAGTGTTGTTAATAATGTTACTATTATTATTATTATTATTTCTAAATTTGGTTATTTAATTTACAAAATAATATTTTTAGTATTATTTTGGTAAAGGGTCCGAAGTCCTTATTTCACTGTATTTTTGAGTAATGCCTTTTTATTATTATTTCTACTATTTTTATTATTCTTATTAATATTGATATTGATATTATTTTGGTATTTTTGTTATTATTATTTTATCAAAAGCTTAGTCTTATATTAAGTTAGTTTTTAATATTATTTTGATAGGAGAGAGAGTCTAATTTTAGCTTTTCTCTCATAATAGGTGAGACCAGTCAAAGCCCTAAGGAGGCATAAGAGCGTGCTCCAAGACCGGTGTCGTTTTAGGTAAGGGGTGCTAAGGCCTTTTATGTGCTTATGTGCATTATGTGCATTATGTGCTTCGCGTGTTATGTACCCTGTGTTTATTATTATTAATTATTTTATATGTGGTATGACTTGGAGTTGAAGTATGTTTTTGTATGGCATGTGTGCTATATGCATGTGACAATATGTGTTGTGACCTTGTAAGACATGCATGAGAGGACGTCGGTGTGGTTTGTATGGGAAAAAGAGATGAAAAGTAGGATGCGGAAAGAAGTTGACTAAGGGAAGTGAGTTGACCTAAAATTTATGGTTTTATAAGGAATAATCTAGTTTATGATGCTATTTGGGAGAATTTAATTTATGATTGATTGGGAGAATTAAATTATGGTTTGTTTGGGAGAATCTAATTCATGATGTTATTTGGGAGAATGTAATTTATGATATTATAGGGGAGAATCTAATTTATGATTTGATTGGGAGAATCTAATTTATGATTTGTTTGGGGGAATCTAATTTATGATTTTTCTTGGGAGGTTCTAATGTATGGTTTTATGTGGAAGAATATTATTTATAATGTTTATTAGGAGAATCTAATTTATGATGTTATATGGGAGAATCGAATTTATGGTTTGTTTGGGAGAATCTAATTTATGATGTTATTTGGGAAAATCTAATTTATGATATTATATTGGAGAATCTAATTTATGATTTGTTTGGGGGAATCCAATTTATGGTTTTGCTTGGGAAATTCTAATTTATGATTTTATGTGGGAGAATCCAACTTATGGTCTTATATGGAAAAATCTAATTTATGGTTATGAATGGGAGAATCTAATCAATTATAAGGTGAGGATGAATATTTGGTTTGGTATGGATTGAATTTAGGGTTTCCAGTGGGATTTTAGGGTTTGCGTGAAAAAGTTCGAAGGTTTGCATAGGGAGATTAATGTCTGCATGGGTATGAAATTTATGTGTGGAAAGTTGATTTGGGATGTAAGGAATGTAATGTAAGTGTTGCTTGGGCGTTTAAACACTTTGGATGAAAGATAGTACGTAGAGCATTATCTGGGTACGTAGGAGACTGAGCTAGGGTTTGGAGTGGCTAATTGTGAATTGTCGTGATTAATTAAGGTTTGGAATGACTAATTATGGTTGTTATGGTTAAATAAGGTTTGGAGTGGTTAATCATGGTTTGTGGTGGTTGATTAGGGTTTGGTGTGGTTGCTTAGGGTTTTTGTTGTATCATGTGTTTTTGGGTGATTAAGGTATAATTATGAGAATGGAATCGATGATTTGTGATGTGTGGAGTGTTAAAATGATTTGGGTGATGTGAGGTGGAGTAAGAGGAGTTGTTAAGGCCTAAATTAGGGGTTTGGGATAAAACCCTAGAGTGAGATGTGGAGTGGATTTGGAGGATATGTGTTAAAGGAGTGGTTCATGCATGTCTAGGGTTAAATTGTCCGAATAATATACTTAAGACATTAATCACGTAAAGTGAAAGATGTTGAGCCGGGCCCAGACCGATCCACCGGCATAATAGTGGCCAGGTACTGCGGTAACTTGAAGATCGATCCACCGGCTAAAATAGTGGGGGATCCCGAGCTCAACGAACGAAACTATATATGTTGTTAATAAGTGGGAAGATACTAATTATTTACAGTGGAACATCGTGCGAGAAGGGGCCAGACCGATCCACCGGCATATAATAGTGGTAGGGTATGTACCCTAAGTGACCGATCCACCGGCTATAATAGTGGCCAGGAGCCAGAGTGCCCTAGAGACCGATCCATCGGCAAAATAGTGGGGTTCCCGTACTCGTATGGGTTTGATAAAAAGCATGGTGTGAATTGAGTTCTGATCAGAGATTAATTAAATAATTAACCCAAATTATAATTGGGCCTTTACATATGTACTCGAATGATTATCCGTTGTTATGATATCATGATCGTCTTTATGATCTTTTATTCTGCATGGATTATGTGCTTATGTGTTGGCCTTAGTGTTCGGTTACCTTACTCAGTACGTAGCGTACTGATCACCCTTTTCATGGGTGCTGCTCATTCCCACGAGTAGTATGCCCTTTTGACTTTATGCAGGTGGGCGAGACATCAGTCGGGGCTGTGTGTTGAGCTTGTCTGGCTCAAAGTTCGAGAGATTTGTGGCCATATTTCAATATTTATGTGATTCTATTTCCTTTTATTAATCTTTTATCTGTTGTAAATATTTCTCTTTTTAAGTTGAATAATAATTCCTTACGCGTACTCTGATTTTTGTTTTAAAACAGTTTAATGCTTATTTGGAATTTGGATTGTATTGATTATATCTTTTCTTTAGCCTTAGCACTTGGTACTGAAACGGTCGGAGAGAACCGATTTGGTACTAAGTGTGGCGGTAACATCCCTAGAATTCACAGGTTCTAAATTAAGTATTTTAATTACTTCCGCTTTAAAAAAAGAAAAAGTAGTGAATTTTGGGGTGTTACACTCACCCTCTCCCTGCCATTGCCATACCCCTTCTACCCCTCCCTGCAACACCCATTTCCCTACCACCTATAGCCGCCCTCGAACCCATATCCATTCCCTTCTCTTCCTCTCATATTTATTTCTCCTTCCATGCTTACTCTGCATTTTTTTCGAGCCCACGTGCCATGCCCCGACCCTCTCTTTTCTTTCCTTTCTTCTCCTTCCCTCGCCCTCTCTATTTTGTTTCGCCGTCGCCGCTTCGCCGCCACCGCCGCCTTAAATGCCACCTGCACCACCTTCTGCCACCCTCTACCTCACCCTTGAGCCATCATAGTTTCCATCAAGGCACCCCGCAACCCATTCTTCCTCCTCTCCTCTCTTCTTTTTCTCTCCCCTTCCATCCCTTCTCGGCAACCACCCTGTGTAGCCCCGATCTGCCGCCTTTCCGCCGTCTATGCCACCGCCTGAGCCACCATAATAATCCCTGCAACCCCCTCTATCACCCTCAATGCTCCTTTGGCTTAAAACACCACCTATAGGCCCTTGTTTTTCCCCTTACTTTTCCTTCCTCACCAACCCCCATCTCGACACCCACTTCGACCGCCACCTTCGCAGCCTTGCTGCCGCCGTCTTCGCCGTCCTTAGCCACCCTCAACCCATCAATGACGACCACCTACACCCCCTCTCCACCTCTGTACCCTTCCCTTGCCCTAAATCCTCCCCCAACCACCTTCTTTTCTAGCCCCAAACCACCAACTCGAAAATGCATATTCCTCCTATTTTCACCCCTCCTTCGAGCCCCTCCTCCCCATTTATTTTCATGCAACTCATGCTGCATTAGCAGCATGAGTTTTTTCATCTCCTAATATATTTGTTTAATAATTTTAAGGTATAATTATATTTTAAGTTAATTATTCTATTAATTGTTATAAAGCCTTATTTCTTGATTTTTATGATTTCTAACATAATAAGCCTTGATATTATTTTTAGGTGTTGGTTTTGATAAATCAAGCTTGGACCTTAAACCGAAATACCTGTAAGGTTTGTTTTTGCAAATCGAGGTAATCGTTAAATCCCGCTTAAATGTATGGATTAATGCATGTTAGCACATTAGGCATTTTTAATGTGTATTATGCTTGATATATGTTGTTTAGTATATTATATGTGGTTCTTGTGTTGATTGATGAAAAGGAAGCATGGTAGATTGTTGCTATGTATGGAAATATTATTTGAGGTGATAAATTGGTTGTTAAGGAAAATATTAATTATTATCCATGTTGTTTTATGCTATTGTAATATTTAATACATGCTTAATATTTTGTGAGCCTTAGGGGATTTTATTAATGTACATTGTATAAGAATATGGCCTAATATATATATGGGTGTTAATGAGTATTGTATTAACTTTAAAAGTTGTGGATGATGCATTAATATTAATATTTTATGTAGTAGTAATAATAATTTAATATAAGTAGTCTACTAAGGGGTATAATGGTAAATTTTAATAAAAAGGGATATTATGGTAATTTTGGAGGTAAGGGTAAAATGGTAAATTTGCTAGTAAAAGGATAAAGTGGTAATTTTGGAAGTAAGGGATAAATTGGTCATTTTGGAAGTAAGGAGGGTAAAATAGTAATTTTGTAATAAAGGGTTAAATTGGTAATTTTGTAATAATAAAAGGGGAAATTTGGTAATTTGTAATAAAAAGGGCAATTTGGTAATTTTGTAATAAAAGGGGCAATTTGGTAATTTGTAATAAAAGGACAATTTGATAATTTTGTAATAAAAGGGTAAAGTTGTAATTTTATAATTAAAGGGTAAAATAGTAATTTTGTGATTAACGAGCAGAATGATAATTTGGAAATTAAAAGAGGTAAGATAGTAATTTCATAATTAAGGATGAAGGGAAATTTTATAAGTAAAAGGGCGATGTGGTAATTTTTGGGAGTTAAGGGGTAAAATGGTAAATTTGAAGGTAAAGGGGTAAAACGGTAATTTTGTAAATTAAAGGGGTAAAAGTGGAAATTGGAAAGGAGTAAATTGGTAATTATAATAATTGAGAAGGGTAAAAATAATAATTTAAATAACTAAAGGGTAATTTGATAATTTAATAATGGAGAAGGGTAAAATGGTAAATATGATAAATGTGAGGGGTAAATTGGTAATTTAACCGACTAGAGGGTATTTTTTGTAATTTTGATAATGGAGTAGGGTAGTTTGGTAATTATGACAATTTGGTAACTTAAATAACTACAGGGTAATTTGGTAAATTTAATAACGGAGAAGGGTAAAATTGTAATTATGATCATATAAAATGGTAATTTGGTAATTTAACCAACCAGGGGTAATTTGGTAATTTTGATAATGGAGAAGGGTAGTTGGTCATTGATAATAGAGGACGGTAATTGGGTAATTAACTAAATAAAGGGTTAATTTGGTAATTAGGATAAGGAGGAAGGGTAATTTGACCAACTCAAGGATAATTTATTAATTATAATAAAGGAAAAAGGTTAAAGTGGTAATCTAATCAACTAAATGGAAGGTATATTAAGTGTAATAATTATTAAGGGGGATTAGTGACCTAATAAGTATGAGTAATAACTTGGTAACCTAAATTGAATAAGGGGTAACTTGGTAATTTGTAACAAGGAGGGTAATATGGTAATTCGTCAAGTAAGGAAGGGATGATTTGATAATTTTATAAATAAGGGATAAATGAGTAGTTTGTATCTAATATCCCGTTGTGATTGTGGAATTCGTAATATGATTCTAATAATGTTGATTAACGAGGTAGGAGTATTTGATGATTAGTAAGTATCACAAGCACGAATACTAATTTGAAATTAGATGAGTTAGGATGGCCTTAATGAATCCTCTGTGTTCCCTTGGACAACCATTTTAATAAGAAATTTCTGATGACATCTAAACGATTAAAAGTGGATAATTATCTGATTGTTGTGCTTTTGTGATCACCATTAATTCAGACACTAATACTTAAAATGAAAGACCTTGAGATCAAGAATGATGGCTCTTTAGGGGTCGCTACCCTAAAGACGTGGTTTAGTCCACGATTATTTGGTATTTGCTGGTGTGCCTTTGTGCCCCAGCCATACCCTATATCTATTCTATCTAGATCTACGGACCTAGTTAGGGGGTATGCATACTTAAGGATTAGGTGTCCTTGTCGGTAGGGTACTGAGTTAGCTTTATGCACCAGTGCGATCGGTGTACCTTTGCATCCCGGGTTCTTGATCTCCCTATCGAGGCAAATAAATGGAATTGTTGTGCTAAATGAAAAGGAAACATACTAATTGTTAAAGTGAAAGATTAATGAGCCGGGACCAGTTGATTTATTTGATGAGTACTAATCCATCGAAAATAATAGTGGCCCTGGATGTTTTGCCCTGGATGATGTTTATGAGTATCGATCCACCAGATATAATGGTGGCCCAGGATTTTTTTACCCTGGATAATATATATATATATATGTATTCCGATCCACCGGCCATAATAGTGGGGGGTCCCGAGCTCAATAAAATTTGTTTGGATGTGAATAGATTATGGAAAAATACTAATCATTGAGATGATTGATAATGATGGATTAAGGGCTTAAGGCCTAGACGTATCAATCGTTTGCTATGGCCTATTAATAATCATTGATTCGTTAAGTATGTGGTTGTAGGGTTGTGGATCTTAAGTATTTGCCTTTCATTATGTACGTATGTAGTATTATGTGTGACATTGCGTGCCTGTATTTTAAGTGCGTTTTTAAAGGGTTACTCAGTACCGTAGTACCGAAGGGTTCCCTTCATGGGGTCCCTGCCTATTCAATGGGCAGTACCCCTTGCAGGTGGTATTTAGGTGCTATTCAAGTGGGCTATCGGGAAAGAGCGTAAGGTACTGTCCGAAAATTTTAGGGTTTTAACTTATCTCTTTTAAATTCAATGTATTTGTTATTTTGTAACCACCATTGTTGAATTTTTCTCTCGTAAATTGTTTACTGCGCTTCTCTGATTTACATATGCTTAAGTTTCTCGAAAAATGGTATTTTACTCTTTTAGCCTTAGCACTTGGTACTGGAACGGTATGAGTGAACAGGTCTGGTACTAAGTGTGGCGGTAATACTCTCAAAATTCACGGTTTATTAATTTGCTTCCACAAATTTTCTTTTAATTAAATGAAATTTTTCAGTAGTGAATTTTGGAGGTGTTACAATTACGCTGATGTATCAAGTAAAAAATGCTTTCCTCATGGAGACAACATACAACACATAAGGTAGGGTAATTAAAGCGATAAAACATGTGATCCACTTGACCATGTTATCATAGGTTTCTCACAACAATCATAACAAAAGAACTCATTCATTCTCATACATCTCATGATCTAACTCATCTCATAACAATATCATAAACATCTCAATTTCACATTAGAATTTATGAAATATTTAATGCTCGCTAATCTAATATAGATAATTAGCACAACTCATACAATTAACACATTTGGATTGTTTAACTAGCTAACCTAATATATATAGTTAGTGCATTTCAATTAAGGTGGGATAAAACCACCAACTGACCTAGTATAGATTAAATATCATGGTGTGCTTAAATGACCAAATTGTCCCTAGGGCACATAAATAATAATAATAATCATACTATAAGTACATTTAACATGCTTAACCTAACCTTTTCACCTGTACATATCATATAATTTCTCTTTCCCACATTAAAACCATTTTAATCACACTCTTGCACACATGATATTATATATAGGATAACATATTTTCTTTTCAAATTTTTTACAAGATAAAAATAATAAGCACATAATCATTTGTAATAAATCATGCTTAGCATAAATTACCCGTCAAAATTCTAATGTGCTATCATATGATATGCAAACACTTTGGCAAATTATAAAGGTTACTTGATTTCTAGTAAAAGAAAATTTTATCGATAACTGCTTAAAAGTTATTACTCTCCGCTAATATATTTTTGTACCTAAAAATAATATCATGAATACCGTATTAATATTTGATCAAGGAATTAATAATTTTTATTATATATTAACAATTACCAAAATAATTAAAAATAAAAAACATAACTCACACTATATGTGCAGCGTGAGCTATGCATGTAGGGCTTGGTGGCTGGCTGTTGAGGGTTGGAGTTGGCGGTTAGGTGGTGTTGGTTCGCCAGTTAGGTGAAAGAGTTGGGGTTGGTGGAGATGGTAGTGGTTGGGTGGTGTGGTGTAGGAGGGTCAAAGGTCGTGATGGGAGGTGTAGTGTTCAGGAAGGAGGAGACACATAGAAGGGAAATGAGAGGAAGAAAGAGGAAGGAGGTGGATACGGGGTAGTTGCGAGGTGATGATGCAGGAGTTGGTGGCGGTTGTGGTTGGAGGTAGATCAACTAAGAGGAGCTGTAGGAGTAGAGGAAATGGAGTTGGGATAAGATTGTAGAGAGGACGATAGAGGTGGTGATAGGGAGGCATGGTAGAGAGGTGTTGGAAGGAGACTAGGGGTGGTGTTGTTGTGGTTTGGGTTATGGGGGGAGGTGGTAGGGTGGAGGGAATGGTGGCATTGAGTGGAGGGGTGGCCACGGCAAAAACTACCATTTCCCAAGGTATGGTTGCAGAGGCCACGATCGATGCTATGGGTAGAGATAGGTAGGAAGTGTTGCAAGGGAGGGAAGAATGGAGTGGAGGAGAAGGAAGAAGGAGGTTAGAGGAAGTTGGCCAATGGCAGAGGCTGAGATGGTGGTGGAGGTGATGGTTAGACTAGTGATGTAAAGGGAGAAGAGAATCAGTATTGAGGGAAGAAAACATAGGTAGGGGTGAAGAAATAAAGGAGGTTGGGGGAGAAGAGGCAAGGTGTGGGGGAGAAGAAAGAGGGAGGCAAGGCTTAGGCGTGAGGAAGAAGAAGAAGAGGAGGAGGGTGGTAGGTCTTAGGCATGCAACATGGTAGGTGGGAGTTGTAGGGAAAGGGTGCAAGTAAGGCAGGGTGGTGCAAGGTTGACGAGGATGGCAGGTGGCAGGTGACAGGGTGTGCAAGGTAGGCTAGTGCATGTTGGGGAAGGTGTTGTAGGGGCCACAAATGGAAGTAAAGGGACATGAGGAGGGAGGGGGTATATGCTTGGTTTGGTTAGAAAGCGGAAAAATACAAGTAGGCGTGCCTGGCGGTGGCACACTACATGTAGGGGAGGTAAATGATAAGGGGTGTTTAGCATAGGGGGTGTAGAACAATAAGGGAGAAGATGAATGGAAGATTGGGCTGGGTTGTTGGGGTGCAAGGAAAAAATGAAAAGGAGAAGGAAGTTGGGCTGACATGGGAATAAGAAAAGAAAGGAAGGAGGAGACTAGCTTGGGGAAGAAGAAGGAGAAAAGGAAGGGAGGTGTTGGGCCAACACAGGAAGAAAGAAAAGAGGGGGAAGAATAGGTTGGCCCAAGAAGAAGAGAAAAGAAGGGAGAAGAAGAGAAAAAAAAAGAAAAGGGAAAAGGAAGAGGGGGGGGGGAAAGGAATAAGGATAAAGGAAAAAAAAAGAAAAAGAAAAAAAAAAGATTTAGGGTTAGAATTAAAATTAGAATAAATTTAGGTTTTAAGGATAATATTATAATAATTTATCTAGATTTACGGGTCAAACGTTAACAAAAATCATTTTTAGAAAAAAGGATAAACGTTATAAATTAGGATTATAAAAATTTGGGGTATTACAAGGGAGGTGGATGGCAGTCAATGGTGATGATGGTGCAAGGGTGAAGCACAAGCACTAGTGATGGTGTGAGAATGGTGCTAGCGGTGTAGAGGGGAGCACGACAGGGATGGTAAATGGTTGGGGAATGGGTCAAGGTGGTAAGTCATGTAGGGATGTGAGGTTTTGGTTGGAAATGGTGAGGCGTAGGGGGAGGCAAAAATATTTAGGGTTGGGTCGATGAAATGAAGAGGGCACAAAAGTCCAGTTGGGTGACTGGGAAACCAAATGGGCTGAGAGAGAAGGGAGAGAGAGCTAGGTGTGGTGATGATTGTTTTGGTTGAGGAAGAAGGTCAAGGATGGTGGTTTTGGCTGAAAAAACACATGAATAGAGGGGAAGTATATGTATGTATATGCAGAGAAAGGATGGATTTTTCAAATAAAGAAAAGAGAGAGAGGGAAGGAGGGTTGTGGTGTTGTTTGGACGAATAGAGGAGTGCTTGTGTGTTTATGTGTATATGTACATGCAGAGAGGAGTGAAGTGATGGAGTATAGCTTGGCAGAGGGGTATGTGTGTGTTGTGTGAGGTATGGAGAAGATGGAGAGTGTATGGGGAGTAATATATATATTATTTTAGTTTTAGGTTTAGTTTTGATAGATTAAGTTATTGAATAGAAAATATATTGGATAAAAGTAATTAGGTTTAGGATAGGTTTAACAAAAAGAAAGAGGTAAAATAATGGAAAAAATATTTAAGAATTTATTTAGGTTATGGGTTAAATGTTATTAATAAAATAATTACAATAAGTTTTAAATGTTAGTTTTTTTTAAATAAATGGCTAAGCACCCAAAAAAAAGAAGGTTACAAAATTTCGGGGGTGTTATACTAACCCTCAAGAATACCTTAAAAGTACTAGATAAATCAACCAAATAGACCAACAAACCAACGAATCATTCTCAGAAACATACTATATGAAAATAATGCAAAACAAGCAAACCTTGAGCTTATGTGTTGTAAACTTATTGATTATTCTAATTTGCATATTTTTGGATGTTTATATAATGCCTATGTGAATGATGATAACCTTGATCTTGGAGCCAATAAGCACATTTTTCTTAGTTATACATATAGAGTGAATGGATATAGGTTATGGGATCTGATTACATCCAAAATCTTAACTAATAGGGTTATTACCTTTAATGAGTTTGTATTCCTCCAAAAGAGCGAGTCTTCCAGTGATATATTATCTAAGGAGGTGGAATGAAAGAATTTACATGGTGTTATTGGCGAGGTGGAGGTAGAGGCTAATTTGGATTAGATAGACCCTTTAGATAGAAGACCCATTATCTTCAAGGTAAGTAGATCCAGGGAACATATGGCGCAAGGGGTTATTGCTCTAGGTAGACCATAGAGGGATGTGAAGCCTCTTATTAGATTTGGATTTGAGGAGTTAGTAGGTTATGTTTTATCTAGTGTAGAGGCTTTTGTTGATGCACAAGAGCTAATGCTATACTTAGAGGTCATTGGTAGTGCTAGTTTTGTTGAGTGATGTGCTGCTATGAAGGAGGAGATGCAATCTTTATAGAATAATCATATATGGGAACTTGTGAAGGTGCCCATAAAGAAGAAAATATTAGATTGCAAGTGGATGTACAAGTTTAAACATGAAAACCCATGAGTTGAGAGACCCAGATACAAGATTCATTTAGTTATACGTAAATTCAGTTAGATACCTGATGTAGACTATAATGAGGTGTTTTATCCTATTATTAGACATGCTTTCATCTGTATTTAATTTGTACTTATGGTTCTACAAAAATGGAGTTAGAGCAAGTGTATGTTAATATAACTTTTTTGCATAGTAAACTCAAGGAGAAGATTTATATTCTCTAACCAGAAGATTTCATTATTGAGGATAAGTAGGCTTATGTGGGCTTATTGATGAAGTCGTTATATCATTTGAAGTAGTTGCATATATAATGATAAAATAAGTTTGATAAATTATGATTAAGTATGGATTTTCCAAAAGTAACTATAATGGATATGTATATTCGAAGGGGGTTAGTGATGGTTCTATTATTTATCTTTAGATATATGTTGATGGCATGCTTGCTGTAGTAAAATATTTCTCTGAGATTAACAAGGTTAAAAAAATGCTAAATAATAAGTTTGAGATGGAGGACTTGGGAGCTGTAAAGAAGATACTTGGCATGGAAGTCATTCAAGACTACAAATAGAAGCATCTTTATTAGTCACAAGAGCAATATGTAAAGTAAGGTTTCATATGGTGGATGCTAAACCAGTTATTACTCCTTGAACTAATCAATTTAGATTATCAAATCTGTATTACCCTAAATCTAAAGATGAGGAGGAGTTTATGATCACTATTCCCTACTATAATGTTGTGGGATGTGGGATGTACGCTATGGTTGTACCAAGCTTGATACCGCTCAAGCTTCAAGTTTTGTGAGTAAGTATATAGAGAATCCTATAAAGGCTCATTGACAAGTTTGAAGTAGATTATAAGGTACTTAAAAGGTATAAGATCATCTTTTTTGGGGCATGGGAGGTCAAGCGATGCATTGGCTAGGTTCATCGACTCCAATTACAATGGATATATTAATAATATGAGGTCCACTAGTGGTTACGTGTTTTATCTTGGTAGTTTTGCAATTGGCTGGTGATTATCTTCACAAGAGGTAACTGTATTGTTTACCACCAAGTTTGAGTCCATGTCTATCACCGATGCTTTTCAATAAGTTGCACGAATTAAAGGTTTAGTTTGTGAGCTTAGGTTTAATCATGGTTCTCTTATTGTTTGAAGCCATTGTTAAATTGTTATCTATTTGGCAAATAATCATAATTCTTTCCACTGTCAGACGAAGCATATTGATATTGGGTACTGTTTCATCGAAGATACCATTGCTACAGACAAGATTGTGTTGGAGAAGGTGGATATTGTGAAGAATCCAACAAATAGGCTAACAAAACTATCAGTCATGAGCAAATTTGAGCATTCCTTACACTTGGTTGGTGTTCACATGTTGTGAGACCCTTTGGAGTGAAGTTTTTTTTCTTCCATAATGATATTGTGTATTCTGTGCTAGTTTCTTCAAATACTTGTCAAGGTGAAGAATTGTGAGCTTATGACTCATTTTTTAGGTTTTTTGAGGCATGGATGGGTTATGCGTGGATGAGAAGAGTAGCTTGAATAAAGTTTGGAAATGAAATGTGAACATAAGGTATCCGTGGTGATGAGTACAATTGTGCCTGGAGTATCCCTATAGAAATGAGGAAAAGTCAAGAGCAATAGAAGAATGACACGACCCTATCATATTAGTCACGATGGTTATGTCAGCCTCAACACGGGTAACCCATGGTAATCAGCACAACTATGTCAATTACAAAACTACAATGCCTACGAACTTGCATTTTATGTCGCCTCAATCTAATTCGTTATAAAACCTTACTTTCCCACCTATTTGGGACCATGTTCATGATAAAAATAGCTTTTAGATTATGTGGATTCACAAGTATTATTTAAAAGAAACCTCAGTCTGGGAAGCAAGATTACCCAACACAACCTCATGGATCTTGACCAAGATTTTTAAGCTTAGAAAGGAACTCAAACCTATCATACTTTCCTTTTTATATGAAGTTTACAAGATAAGTGTTGTGTATGAGAAGCTAAGGAGGAAAACTCCCCCTATTGCTTGATGGAAATTAGTATGGCTGAACAATGCAATTCTAAAGCATAAATTGTTGATGTAGATAGCTATGCATGATCAATTACTAACTAAATATAATATATGCATAGATAGCCAATTAGAAAATAGGAATTGTTGTTTATGTTTGGATGAATAATCATTGCCTCATCTTTTGTTTGGATGTTAGGTTATGAAGCACTTGTGGAGATGCGCCTATGCAAGTGTGGGTGTTAGAGGTCTCAGTTGAATTTGGCCACAAGCCTTGGAAACTATGGCCTGCACTACTGTAGGGATTAAGAAGAAGATTCAATGTCCTAAAAGCCTTATGCACTTTTTGCTTCTATGAATGGTAGATGGCGTAGAATGCAAAATCTTCTCTCAACATAGGAGTGAATGGAAAACTTTTGTTAAGAAAATAACTTTTATAGTGGCCGTAAGATATTTGTCCTCTTGCGAGAGAAGTAAAATAGATGATATTATGTTAATTCTACAGAGATTTTATGTCTTAGGTTGTAATTCTTTTGATCATTAATAAATATTTCTCTTTATAAATAATAATAATAATAATAATATTATTATTAAAATAGTGAAGTATGAATAATAGTTAATTAAAAACACTATCATTTAAATCACATTAAAGTAAAAAAGCGCCAAACTCCATCAACAAACAAAAATGGATGTCCAAGGAAGCCATTGGGTTTCAGTCTGCACAGCCCACTGTATTGGCTCGGATAGTACGGATAGGAAGTAGCAGCTCAATGCAGCAGAGAACAAAGAATCGTAGAATACGGCGTACGTGAGGCCGGCCCAATTTTCCAACAGCCCAACCAAGAAAGTTTCGGTCCCAGGAAGATGCAAGGCTAATTTCTAGTTCTGTAGGTTCGTCAAATAATATCTGAAGGGTTTTATCATAAAATCTCACTTTAATTTGACGAGCAAAGTTATTGACCGGAATACACCTATCAGCATAAGCCTAAGATCATCCATATGAAAGTCAAAAAGGATTATAAAAGATAGAACTAAATACTACCAAAAAAGACTATGAAAGATAGAACTAAATTCTGGCAAAAACAAAATTACATATACCGAAATAATTGATAGGGGTAATTTTTACCCCTATATTTTACTATAGTATAATTAAAATTAAAAAAAATTAAATGAATATCTATTTTAGATTTAGATTTAATTTAAAATAAATATTTTATTAAAATATTATTATTATTATTATTAATAAATACTTGATCTAAAAAATATAAAATAGGTAGAAATGTTTTCCTCTCCCTACACCCAAAAAGCCCTGAAAGGTAATATCTTCGCTCTGCCATCTTTCCTAGAAGATGAAACCGATGAATCTTCGTAGATAATTGCATTCATTTCGATACTAAAGTAGTGAACTACGACTACGACTACGACTACGAGCCTTAAGGTGGGGCAAACCCTTGGCTGCACCACTAGCTTATTACTCCAAAATATAGAAATAAATATCTTTTTTATTTTATTTACTCCATAGGAAATACCTAATGTCCCCTAATTCAAACTAGGCCTTCCACTTGTAGAGGAAAGGGTCACCTCGCGAGGGCTTCCGATGAGATTGTAATTATCTGCGATCGTGATATCATGCAATATATGTCAACTTAGTCACTATAATTAATTTATGTGTTAGGTTTCAGTTTCCTGTGGTTATATTCGAAGGTTAGAGTCAGACGTGGGACGAAGTTGAATTCTATAATTGTTCGTTTTGTACGGAATAATAAAGGTAAAAAAATTACCTTTAAATTTTATGTATCTTATATAATTAGTTTAAAATTAAATATTTTTATTCTGATAAATATCTATTTTAGATTTTAATTTGGTCTAAATGGATATTTTATTAAAAATATATTTATTATTATTATTATTAAATATTTAATATAAAAGACACAAAATAGAAGAAATTTTTGTCTACCCCTATTACTTCCATGCCAAACAAGTCTTAAGAAATGATGATTTACCCGGCAATTGCCAAACCAAGATATTTGTATATATTTATCAATCAATCTTCTGAAACTCTCGGTACATAGAATGTAGGTATATAAATATGCATTTTATCAAAATTTTATTACTATTATTTGTTTTTGCATATGTCACGGGGCTATATATGTCACTAAAGTAATAGTACTACATATGTATTATGGAGGTTGTTAATTAGTGGAGGCAGTTAGCACCTACCTAACAAAACAAGAAGAAGAAGAAGCAATGATTATACCAAACTGAGGTTTGCTAGCTAAATTACACTACTCCATTTATGGAACGTTATTGTTGTTCTCTCCCCCCCCCCTCTTCCAAGTACTAGCGTTAAAGATGACAAGCAGCCCATGACTGGTTCACTTTTGGTTCTGGATACACCTACTGAATATAATACATGATTAGTGGTAGGCTATCTGGTTAATTGCATATGTCGTGGGCGGCATCGTTGTTTTGCGTTTGTCAAGTTTGTTCTGCTTTTTTGAAAGCAGGTCCGAGCCAAAACTTGTTCTAAGGAAACTGATACATGTCACCGTCTCGGGTGATACCTCCTTCGTAATTCTTTCACATCTGCCCGAGTTCAACAACCACGTACCTATTCAAATACGTAGTAGAATAATGCATGGTATTGGATCAAGGGTTAGGAAATGCATGGAACGTGGTGGAAAAAATAGAAGGAAAATACATTGTGTATTTAAGGAACAATATAACCGATAATATGGTGGAAATTCTATCGAACATGCTTATAAATTATGATATGATTCTGCTACTTTGATATATAATATGCCTATGATTCGGTTTCCTGCTTTAATTAGTTTGTCTATGAAATTGGAATTCTAACAATGATTATCCGACTCTTCTTGCACATGTTGAGAGGTTCTGTCTGACAAACAAAATTATTTCCAACTTATTATTAATTTTTTGATAAAGGAGTTGTTATTTAAATACCTTATTTTTTTTTATCCGTTGATATATTATAGAATAAATTCTTTTTAGTGTGTCTGTATTAAAAAAGATTGTCGTTAGGATAAAGTTTAAACATTACTTTTTTTTTTGGTTAAAATATAATGTAGCATGCTATAAAAATGTAATGATTGTATTCGTATTTAAAAAAAAATATTTTTATAATATTATTTTTAGTTTTTATTAATATATAAAAAATATTAATGATAAAAAATTATTCTTAAACTACATAACGATAGTTTTTTAATATGGATGAAATATTCTTTTTATTTTTATTTTTTATCCTCACACCAATTTTGCCCTAATTTTATTATTTCTTATCTACCTCCTTTCTCAATTCTCTCTTCTTTCTTTCTCAACATAATCACTATTTTGGATAATCAATATATTGGTGGGCACGAATTTCTGAGTATATTGACAATTATTATTTATTATCTACTAGTTATTTATCAAACTAATCAACTAATATATATATATATATATATTAATTAATAATTAAATATATTTAACCAAAAAAAAAAGGAGCAGTAGAAAAAAGAGTTGGAGTAATTGTCAAGATCGAGGTTTCGCAACTTTTTTTCTTCGTCTTCGGAGAAGAGAAAAGGTAACTCGTCGTTTTCTCAAAGCAAATGTTGTTCGAGCAAGATAAGAAGCAGAAGTGACGTTGACGGGTATTGTCCTGAACTATGGAGCTTGATGTTTGAGCAAGTGTCTATAATGCTCCCAAACTGAAGGCTGCGAAGTCTTTTCTCCAGATGATACAGGGAGTGATATTGTTTTCCTTAGCATTACTTTACATCTGACTCTGACTCCCACCAGTGATGCAATGCGACAACATACTTACCAAACACACCAGTTCAGCGGCCCAAGGGTGGTCCAGGCGCATGACAGGAGTGTTCCATCAACAACTAAGGCCAACGGAGCACGCGTTCGCCAAGCGGCCCAGCCGGACCTGCCGTGCGTCTCCTCCTGCTTCCAGCCACACCAACCACCCTGCCGTTCCCAAAGGAGGCAAATGCAAACGGTGTCACGCCGCCCTAAAGTGAGAGGTTCTGATGTCATTTTCATCCTAATTTCTACCATAAATTCAAGTTTTTTTTTTTTTTTTGAACATAACAAAAAACTCACATCTTACATATCTAATTCGTCATTTGGTTCTTTCTTAAGCGTTGAATTGATGAAGAAAATTCAGAGAGAGGCTGAGGATTTGATGGAAGAGAGACAAAAGGCATGAAAAAGACAAAAGAAGAGCAAAGGTGGAAAAATCTGGATACGTTAGAGATTTGGAGTGATTAAAGAAAAATTATATTAAAATACTATTAGAATAGATAACCGCTATTAGTAACCAAATGTATATCTTTATTTAATGAAATAATATAAAGCAATTAAGATTAACTGTTAACATAGAAAAAGTTATTTAAAATTCATAATTATGAATAAATAAAAGACCCTGTCATCTCTTCCCCTATATCTTTGTCAGATTACTTCTATTTGAGATTCTTAGTATCACGATACACTATTAGGATGATTATGCTTTAGAAGAAAAATAATAATTATGCTTCCATGTTGTTCTTGTTTAGGATGTTGAGGTGCCCATAAGTAAATGAATATAGAATTAGTGTCAAGTTTAATAAGTACTAAATAAAATGGAGTGATATGTCTTCTTCAGTTATCATTCTATATAAATATAATTATTATGTGTCACATATGACTATTATATTATTTTTGTTTCCTTTTTGAGATCTCGAGTTTTACAGGAATATGAAAGGTTAAATATGTGACAAATCTTATAGTCAAGCAAATTTCAAGGATGTCGATCCCCCCACTTAATATAGTCTAGAATCATACCAAAATAAGAAAATCTTATTTTTATCTTTCCCTTCGCTTTAATCTTATGCTAATTGATTTATTATTATTATTATTATTATTATTATTATTATTATCAAATCTAATTGTATACATTAGAAACATGTTATTTATTTTATTATATCTATCTTGATTGATAACTTCCATTCCAAAAGGCTACGAAGTTTCCCATTTAATAAACTTGAATTAGGTCTAATATAATTAATTCAAATATCAAAAGTGATGGATTGGTTGTCAAATTACCCATCACCATATGGTTATCTTCGTCACTTGAAGAAGATGGAAAATCACCTAAAGTGTCAACATATAAGAAAATTACATAATTTTAAAAATGAAAGATTGACAATTTCATCGGCCATCACCTTGTACAAAAAAGTAATGAACTAAAGGTCTTATAACCCATCACCATATACATATCTCATCACTTGAAGTTGATTGAAAAATATAATGCAAACCTTCATTATCCAAAGTTGATAGAGGACCACTAGAAGTAGCTAAAAATTTTCCTACATAACTAAAGTATGGATAGTGATTGCATAAGTGTCTGTAGAAGCATGAAACTCCCGATCAACTTTATTATTTACATGCATGTACCTAAGTACGAAAGGATAATAACATAATTTGAGGTGGAAGCTAAAAGCTTCACTTAATGATTTAATGGTTATCTTATACATATTATATTATCTCTTAAGTCATGCTAATTGGAATGAACACAATGCTTATCTTAAAAAAAATGTACGAGTCTCATATGTGCCTATACTTCATCATAGATATGAAATTGAGCCACAAAGAAGGCTAGGAATGTTTATTTCTTTCGTCTCAGGGGGAGAGAAGAGGGGATTGAGATTATAAAGCAAACTAAAACTTAGAAGTTGTTTTCTATGAGACATGGATCCAAAGAAAAAGTAAAGCACACATGTTGATGCTTTTGCCTACTTGTTGTAGCTTAGCTACAAGTTGCATTTCTTATGTCCAAGAAGTTATGAAAGTTATATGTGTTTTGAAATAAGTTCTAAATCACATAGAAGTCCTTGCAGTGACTTCAAATAAGTTAATGGCAAGTATGACACAATACACTAGAAGCGTATGATATCAGTCCAAATAGTTGAATCCTTGAAAGAGGAGTTATAATCCTTAAAAAGCATGAAAAACTTGCAACAATGAATTGACATATCCGTATGGATAGAATCCAATATTAGATTCCATGAATGAAATATTTAAGAATTATCTCTACATTGGTATAAGATGATATGAGGTAAACATTAGTGATGTCATTACCTAAACATTTATAATCGATAATGGATAAAAGTGAGAATTATTTTTGATTTATTATGAAATGTCATTGGATAGATGATTGAGTTGGAATAGTTATATGTATCTACTTACTGAGCTTGATTTATATGGACAAAAATTCCAACATTTGAAGGTGTTAGACCAGTTATTTATAAGTGGGTATTTATAAAGAAATGATTTAAAAGTCAATTTAGTGACACATGTCTTTGTACAAAGGACATGTTTTTATCATTGATAGAATTTTTATTGGTGAAGTTTTAAATGTAATCATTATCAAAGTGTGCTTATATACATAAATAGAATCATATGTGATATGGGTATTTTCTTATTTAGATCATTCACCGACACAAAGGATAATGATTGACCCTAAAAAGATTCTAAGTCAGTCTTGGACGTGCCCAATCAATCTTATTTGGCCTTGAACTGGCATCAATTTTCTAGCTTATAAAACTACATTTCTGGGCCAACACCTCATGTAACACTCAGGACAATTTTCCAACTCTCTACCACATAATATTCCCTCTCCCTTTTCCTTGATTTAACCTCTATATATAGGGGTATTGTAGTCATTTTAGGAATATGAGAAATCATAATACTACTTTTATATTTTCGCTCTCTCCTCTCACCTTCTCGTTTTCCCTTGGCATTCTGCTATTAGTGATCTCTATCTTAATCCTTAAGAACCCCTTAGTTAATTAAACTCATATAACAATACATAATATGATATATGAATGAGACATACTAAATTGAGGGGGATAAACTTTAATTATTTTCCTTATCCATGTTTTTGTAGCATTGAATTTTTTAACAAGGATTTTAATGAGGCAATATTTCAAAATTGTATTCTTAAGAAGAAGTATTATAAATATCAAAATATATACATTTAAAGGGGAGTGCTGTAAATATTTTATTTTCATATTGTGGATCTACAAGTTATGAATTTGTATTATATTAAATTTTAGGTTTAATAAACCTATTATAACCATCAATTATATCAGCTTTTTCATTATGGTTGTAACCTCTCAACTCTTCTTCTCCACTACCTTCTATGTATCTTAAATCCCTCTCACAATGTAATATATATGGATATTATATATATATATAATATGATGAATTTTAAAAGTAAGAGAATCCATGCGTATTAATGAATAAGAGATTATCTCCTCTCTTTCCCTTTATCTTTGTCTTATTATCTTTATTTGATATTCTTAATATTACAACTGTATATATTTAATCTTATATTACTCTTATCTTATCTAATGGAATCAAAGTTGATAAGAACTAATAATCTGTTTAACTTGGAGTGAATAATTGATAGAGTAAAAATTAAAATTCTACGTAAAATAGAAAAATACATGTGGACAAATCTAATTAGTCTATCCTAATTAAATATCTTAATTGCATTTAGGTCGAGGTGAATACAGGTTGAAATGATTTCGGAGTAATTAGAATGAAGTATTACTTAGATTAATATAATTAAACGAGTTTCCCAGCAAAATTAATTAAGATGGACGACTTAAGTGATCCATCTATCTGAAAAGTAATTGGATCCAGGCACTAATTGTGCAAGTACCGACAATTATGACCACAACAAAAGTGAATCAGGGATAGCTCACTGGAATCACCTCAGTTATCATTGTAAGCACACTCATGCGAAAAGATGGGAGTGGATTGCCAGCGCGGCATGGCCGAAGGTGATTAATGGCCTTGACGTCGTGGTTGATGATGTAAGTACTAAGTAGTATCCTCTGCCTCTGGTAGTGGTTCTGGACTTTCAGTCGAAGTCGAGTAGTTGGCTACGTCCCCGCCTCCCCCTTCCCCATGAGTTGCAATAATTTAATGCTCTTTCAGTAGTTAAAAATTGTCGCCATCTATTTTGAAGACAAATTTTAATTATTACTATTTTATAAAAAATATAATATATTATGTTATATAAAAATATTATAATATTAAATTTTTTATTTTTTTAATAATAATAATATATTAACATATATTAATAATCAAACTTCATTACTAAAATATGTAATGATTATTTTTTAAATACATGCAAATAGAGTAATAACTTTTGATTGAAGTAAATTAGAGTGAATCAAATAATTTATCTTCGTTCATCTCATTTGAATATTCAATTTATTATATTTATTCAAGTTAAACTTTTATAATGAATCACTTTAATTTACCTTTGATTTACTCTATTTTCATTACCTACAAAATAGAAGGTTATTTTGGTAAAAGATAAAAATTAAATAATTTTGTGCTATATGCTAACAACATTGCTCTTAAAATTTGGAGATAGAGGAAGCAAGAAAAGAAAAAGAGTTAAGGATACCAAAATAGGAAACTAAGTGAGGATATACACCTTTGCCCACACACAATACTTTATCACAAACAACCACATCTGACAATTTCCTCCTCATGACCAATCTCCGTCACAAACCCAAATCCTTCCTAAGAAATACATGACAAAAAACCCCATCAAAATATTCCTAATAAGTATAAACCAAAAACCTACCACAAAAAATATTGTCCCAATCATTAGTTGAATCTGCCACATATTCCTTTGACTCTGAATACTCAACAACGATCCAATCAGAGTTGATACAAGTGTTGTATTACATGAAAAATGCACATGTAGAATAATTATAAGAAGTATATAGGGATAAGGCTTAAAAAAGCTAATATGGAGACCAACCCAACCATAGGTGCACTACAATATGAAAAGTTGGTGAAGAAATTCATATTAGATAATACCCCCCTCCCACCCAAAATAGAGAGAAAGGATTCAATAATTCCATGCATGGGCACTTACTCACCTATAGAAATCAAATGCATGTCAAAAGGACGTCCTCAATGATTTCACATCAACGTTTAGTGGCATACTTAATCATTAATAGTGGATGAAGCTAGGAGAATACAAATAGATAAAATTCATCAACCTTCACTTCTCACAAGCATTTAAGATCTTGTATAGAGGATTCTGTGGAGACTTCACCCACATAGAAGACTCCACCAGGGTAGAATTTTTCAATATCAAATGTTTCTTTCTTACTAGAGAAGACCTAAAGAGACATTTCCAAGAAATGATGAAGAATTATAATGTCATTGGAGGGTTGGATGACCCAAATATCAAGCAGAAATATCTTAATCAATTCTCAAAGTCCTTAGTAAAAAACATATAGAATGTTTAAAATGTAAAATCTCAAGCTGTCATACATCCCATTTGGTATGGTCTACCAATATACCTTTAAAGTTGTGGACAGATTGTGTTTGTGATAGAATTTATGGAAAAAATCCAAAACCTTTCAAAAATTATGTGACTGAAAAGACCTCATAATCAAATGAGGTGGTTTGTTTTATAGTAGCAACAAGGTTTAATCTTCCTAAAGCAAATAATACGAAGCATCTCACTAGAGTTCAATCATTTTAGAAAAAGAAAACAAGAGGAAAGAGGTGCAACAAATGCTTTATTAGTGGAAATAAAGGTCATTTTGCTAAGAGTTGTTAAGATGATGGAGTTAGCCATAGTGGGTGGATGTACATATACATCCATTCCCATTACTTTGTAATATGGGTTCTTACTTCTGTTAAATGAGTAAAAAATAAAATATAAGGGGCGTGCTCCACCTACTATATATATATATATATATATATATATATATATATATATATATATATTATATATATATATAGAGAGAGAGAGAGAGAGAGAGAGAGAGAGAGAGAGAGAGAGAGAGAGAGAGAGAGAGAGAGAGAGAGAGAGAGAGAGAGAGAGAGAGAGAGAGAGAGAGAGAGAGAGAGAGAGAGAGAGAGAGAGAGAGAGAGAGAGAGAGAGAGAGAGAGTTAAACTATAATAATAATGAGAATAAAATCATTTCGGTAAGGTTTGGCTTAATAGCTATAAGTTAATCTTTAAGTACTAAAGGTTTCGAATTTAAATCTATATATCTTTTTTATTTTATTTTTACTAGCATTGTAACACTTTTACAATAATTGTATTGGTCTTCCTAAGATTAAAAAAATGAGAATAAAATTCTCAACATCTCTTCTTCTCACCCACTTCTTTTGGCATCCCAAGTTTCATTTTGTCTTTTTGGCTAACAAGAAAAGCACATATCTCAAGTATCTTTTAACTCAGTACACACGCATTTCTCCTGTACTAACAATATGGTTAACTTGAATGATGAGAAAAGAATTTGATGTAACTTTGTAAATATGTTATATGGGTAGCAATAGTAAAAAATTAATGGGCATAAAAATATAGGCAAATTCTCATAATTTTCATAAATAAATAAAATAAAATTATGTAAAAACTTTAAACTCGTCTTTATAAAATAAAGATATCGATATTCAAGTAGACAACTATTTTCATAAAATTTCCAATGTTTTATAGAAAATAATCCTACTAGTCCACAAGTTAGTAAACATGAGATTGCACATGCCCAAACCTCTTAAAACCAAATACATTTTATAAAGTTGTAATATCATATACATAGATGTACCTCATAAGGTATATGAATTTGGAAGTCACGTAGAATACTAGTTTAAGTATATGGAATATCCAATGTGGTGAAATATATTACAAGGCAACATAAAATATAAATAAATAAAATTAACTTTGTCCCAATAAATAATGCACGAGTCCTACACAACATTTTATTAAAAATATATACAAACATTTATCCTCGGTTATTAAGGATTGAAACACTCATACTTGATATTACTTCCTCCGTTTTTAAAATAAAGCCACCTTAATTTTTTAGGATAAATTTTAAATATTTATTTCTCTTAAAATATAGTATATTATGATATAAAAATATAATTGTTATATTTATATTTAAAATTATTTCATAACATTATTTTTTTATAATTATTATAAATATATATATATTAAAAGATATTAATAGTGAAATATTATCATCGAAATTTGCAACACATTCTTTTTAGAAACAAAAGGAATACTAAATTTTAATGTAAAAATATTGATTTCTATACTTTTCTCTAGGTTTTTATGTTCTCCAAAAAAAAAATGGTTAATACTTAATAATTATTTGAGATATTTTAGTCATTTCGATCTAACTTTTTAATTTGCGAGTACGAAGCTAGAATAAATACTCCACTTATTATGAATGAGAGGCGGTAATGATTAGAATGGTCAACTAATTAAAGACGCGAAGAATGCACTCCAAATCCTTCGATGAAAGGTTACTTCTTTTAATCTATTATAACTAATTATTAGGTTGTCCATATTATTTAATTACTCCTCACATTCAACGGCAGACTCGTAATGATAGGTTGAATTGAGCTCTTCAACGATTCATTATCATCATGGCGTTCCTTATTAATTAAGGCGTGGTCTGTAGTTGAAATTTTCTAGCATTCGGCCATGGTGTCCTTAGTTGTTTTTTTGGTCAGCTACAGTATTCTACTCTCTTCGTATTTAATATTTTCATATTAAAAAGAAAATTATTTTAATAACTTACGTATGTTTTTAGAAATTAATAAATATAATTTTAAATTTTTACTTACATTCTTTATTAAAAAATAATAAAATATTTAATATATAGATAGTGAAATAAAAAAAATGTGAGGATAAAAGTAAAAATTAAATTTTAATTTTTTTTAAATAACTCTTTTCATATAAAAATGTGACAATACAATGACTTATTTTTTAATACAGACGGAGTATGTACAAATTAAAAAAATATAAAAGATGATATTATAATAATATTTTTTATACGAATCTAATAACTATATTTTTATATCATAATATTTTATATTTTGAATGATCAAATTTTATTATTAAAATAAGTAGTAACAATCTTTTGAATATGGTGAAGGTATATTTAATCCTAGCTAGTTTGACAGAATAGTAGTATATTATGTTTGATCACTTTCATAGATTTTATGGTTCGTTTTAATTGAGGTAAATCGAAATAGAGCAAATATTAAAAATTAATCTAAATGAAGAAAATTGAGGAAAAATAAAGTGAATAAGGGTGAATGTAGAAAAACAAAAGGACAATGTTGCCAACGTACCCCATATCAAGATTTGCTAGGTGGGACTAGGGGATTCAATGACTATCTCTAGTTATAACATCCGTTTGTAGAAACCTTAATTATAAACTAAACATTATGTGTAATTAGTTATAATAATTATTTTAGGATGTTTTGTGTTGAATGTATTATAATTATTATTATGACATAATATATACATAAATTTAATTAGGTTAAAATCTAGATAGAATATGGGTTATTAGTTTTAACAGTAATTGGGACCTCTATTCATATCTATTTTATTAAGGAATACAAATTCTGTTAACCTAATGTTTTTTTTCCTGGTTAAGCTTTCTCTATCTAGCACCCCTACTCTATCAAGAATTTTTTTTCCTACTACCCATCCTTCAAGACATAGGCTTCTCCCTCATGCCATCCTTCCCTTCACTTAAACTCCGCCCATGTTTCCCTCGCCATGTCTGCTTGCTCCATTTTCATGCCATCATTTATTTAAGCCATTTCCCTCCTATTTTGGTGTTTATGGCTGAGCTTAACCGACCGTCATCTTCCTTTCTTCTCCCTTACATTGTTTTTGGTTCTCTTTTGAACAAGAACCACCTACCCTCATCAACCGTCACCGTAATACCTCGTCATGAAAAACCACCAAGCACCACCTCCCCATAAGTACCCCTTGTCGTCCCCTGACCATTACCACCTTAAACCCTTTCTTTTATTCCCCTATTGTGATTTGCTTCAATTTATGCACCCTTGCACGCTTTAACCCTGCCTCTCTCACATGACACACTCATGACCCTCTCATAGTCCATGTACTTCTCTTCTCATTTTTCCTATGCACGTTCATGCTCCCTAGACACAACCCATGTGATTCTTTCATTGTTTTATCCTTCCATGCCCATGAAAACCAAACATAGCCTGTGCTTGTGATGCATGCAAGATCACGCCTTTTAAATTTTCCTCCCATGATTGTGCTTGTACCATGTTATTTCTTCACCCAAACATCCTTAGTAACAGAAAAAAGTCTCATTGCCCCTTCTTAAACTACAGTAACAAGTGTTGTAGTTTCCTCTATCTTGCATGAGTTTGTGACTTTGCCTCCCCTCTT
Organism: Tamarix austromongolica; assembly: GCA_039764185.1. NCBI lineage: Eukaryota > Viridiplantae > Streptophyta > Magnoliopsida > Caryophyllales > Tamaricaceae > Tamarix > Tamarix austromongolica. The sequence goes on along the minus strand of CM077809.1, from coordinate 8,460,843 downwards.
CTTATGTGAGATTTGCATGCTGCTCCACTCTTGGCTGTAAGACCTTGTGTCATTTCATAGTTTTGGTTATTATCTAACATTTTTATAAGTATTATTGTGTTATATTATATGATAATATATGTTTTATTAGGTGTTGATTGCTTAGGCAACCCTTGAGGTATTGTGGAGAAGATGATATTTTGTACTTCTATGTAGCTTGGATTTAGGTAAATCTAATCGCTCATGAGATGGTAGAATTTATGTTCAAGCATGATAGGGTTTTTAGGTATAGAATCATGCTAGGGTTTTCTATTATGTAAGTGTTATGAAATGCATGGTAAGGTAATAATATGCTGTTAAATAGATAGTACGTACGTTTGACATACTGTTAATTATAAGTGATATGCATGTGCAATTTTTTAATTGGTAAAGTATGCATGCCTAGGGTTTTGCTAACATTTGACCTTCCTAAGATATTATATTTATGCTATATAAAGAATCCTATGATTATCATATTATGTGTAGCTAGAATTGACATAAATAGCATGAAAATATGCACACATGATTAGGGTTAAAACAGGATAATTACTATTTTCATGTTATAGGATATAAATGCTCCCTTACATGCACCATAATGATAATTTACATCTTAATAGTTATATAATGCTAAATATATGTATATATGTGTTGCATGTAATCTATGACACGTTAGTAGGGATGGCAATGGGTCGGGTCTGGACCGGGTCCAGCCATACCCAGACCCGGATCCGTTTATATTACCTAGACCCAGACCCGACCCAGACCCGTCGGATCCTAAAAGTTTAGACCCAGATCCAGACCCATCAGGTCTAGCGGGTAAACGAGTCCTAAACGGGTCCTAAATGGGTCCGGTTATTTTTTTTAAAAAATAATTAATAATCTATGCTAATATAAATACATTTATGTTTTATATAACTTAATATGTATTTTTTTTGTTAAAAAAAATCATCTAAGTGAAAAAATAAATATATTAAAATAGTTATATTAACTTTTCAAATGGTGTTTTAATGCTTTTAGTAGGGATGTAAATGGGGTGGGTTCAGGGCGGGTATACCCATATCTGTATCCGATAATAAAATCCGTACTCGTACCCGAATCCATATCCGCTAACATATCCATATCCGTATTCGTTGGATATCCATTACTCGACGGATTATCCGTTTACCCGTTAATGGATATTATCCGATGGATAAATCTATCACCCGACAGATAAACCCATTTAGAGTTAAGCTAAATGATAATTTTAACTTTAATTTATACTATAATTATTTCAAAATTAAGGGTAAAAAAATAATTATATATCGGGTAAACGAGTACGAATATGGATACGGGTATGGGTATGGATATCCCATACCCATATCCGTACTCGAACCCGATAAGTATTTTTTTTCTATCATCCATTCCGTAGTCATATTCGTTTATCCATATCCGTTGGACAAAATCCGTCGGGTTTCGGGTAAAATCCGTCCCATTTATATCCTAACTTTTAGAATACAATATTATACATATTGTTTATAAAGTAAGCGTACAAAAATAAAATTTTAAAAAATGAATAAGGAGCTTATATAAGATTAAAACAATAATGACAAACATAATATTAGTATGTATTTATATATGTATACATACATACATACATATACATACATACATACATATATATATATATATATATATATATATATATATATATAGATACATACACACATATGTATATTAAACGGGTCCTGCGGGTCGGGTTTGGATCTAGAATTGGACCCAGACCCAGACCCTTTAAGGTATATGTGGACCCAGACCCGATCCAGACCCGTCGGATCCAAAAATCATGGACCCAGACCCGCTAAAAATGAGGCGGGTCTAGCGGGTCTGGGTCGGGTCCGAGACCCATTGCCATCCCTACACGTTAGGAAAGCATGCTTAGGATTTGTACACGTAATTTGGTAAATGCCCGCATAATGGAAAATATAGCAAATCACTAAATCTTAAAATATACCTACGTGCTAAAATATTGTATATTATTATATTTAATCCTTTTCATAACAACTCTCACAATAATAATGTCATGTAAAAAATTGGATAATAGTGGTGTAATTTAGGTTTTGAGGGTAATTTGTTCATTTTCAACCTAATGCACCTAATGTGAATAATTGGACATAGGATGGTCTTAGACTTTTGATAGGATGCCCTTAGTATTGCCTTTAACCTTGAATTGGACCATTAACCTTAGGGTTGACCTAAATAATTTTTTGTTAAGTATGGAAGTGATAATTATTGTTGAATATGGAAGTGAAAATTATTGTGCAATATGAAATATTTGTGATCACGTCATAAATTATTAATAGTTAAAGTGGAAGACATTGAGTTTGTGAATGGTTTCTCTCTAGGGTTAGCTACCCTATAGATGGGGTAGGAGCCTTAGTTTGTTTTGGTTTTTTGGTGTGCCATTGTGCACCAATAAGTCTAGTATACTCTATTGGTGACTGACGTACCCTATATGGGGCATCAATGCTTAAGGATTTAGTGTCCTATGGTTGGAGAGTACTATGTTGTTTTGTGTTCCAATATGTCTAGAGTGTCATTATACCTTTGGGATGGATGGTTAGGAGGGTACCATGATATCTTGTGCAATGGTATAACTAATATACTTTTATGTATTCAGGTTATTAATGTATCTCCCTTGAGTAATTAAAAATGGAAGTAACCATTGGGGTAAGAATTTTAAAAGGATTGTTGTGGTTGTGGTTTGGTAGTTGCCTTTGTGTGCTTCTTGGATTGTTGGATTTAGTAGTTGCTTTGGTGCCTTACCTTTTATATTGGAATTGATTTGGATTTGTTTATTTGGTAGTGGTATTTGGAATTGATTTAGATTTGTTGATTTGGTAGTTGCATCAATGCCCTACCTTGGTATTTAGAATTTCATTGATTCGTCAGTTATGGTAATGGATTTTGATATGGTATTGTGTACTTTGAGGTGATGTGAATTGGTTAAGTTTGATTGGTTGCTGAGTATGAGACTTTGACGTAGTATATATTAACCCATGATTGTTGTATATTGTTATGACATGTGCTTTGTGCTTTGAGCATGTTTTTTGGATTCTTGTGTGATTATGTACTATGTGAGCATGTTACCTATTGTGAGGCATTGTGATTTACTTATTACGAAAAAGTCTTACTATAACTACATTTATAGATGACTATGTAAAGGCCACAGAGTGAGATAAAGTGTATAAGAGTGGCAAGTATAAGAAAAGCCCTTGGAAAGAGATCCCTTTCTCAGAATGGGTATATGGGTCTAAGAATTATTATAAACCAATGTTAAACTTTTAGGTGTTGGTTTTTGTTGTAATTGGTTTTCCTATAGACTCTTATGTCTCTTACTACAATTTGATTTTTGTGGTTGTACGGAGACTATTTATACATAAATTTTATAATATCCCAAATTTTACCACTACTTTTTTTAATATATTTTACAACTGAATCTTATAACCAAAATATCGAGTGCTACCACCATAATTGATGCAAGTCTGGTTGACCATACTATTCTCACATCAATCACAAGGATAAAACCATTAGAGTAAATACAAAGTAACTCAAAATTGAGAAGCTTTATAAATGTAAATATTAGTTTAGAGATTAACTCCAGACTACAATAACATAATACAAACAAAGGGATATCATGGATCAAAGAGTCCAAAAGGCATATGGATAAAAACATCGTTTGGATAACATAAATCTTCGCCCAAACACCCAGTATAATAATCTGGTGGAAAAAATCCAACACTTATTAGGGCAGAATGCTCCTGAGCTACTATTCTTAAACTAGTGGAACGGTCTGAAGTACCTTTTAGACACAACACACCCAAGCCACTATTATCATCTAGTGGTACAAATTCAACACCTTGGTCTTAATTCACGTACTCATTCACTTTAAATCATTAATATCTTATCCATCAGGTTACTTATTTCAATCCATATTCTTATTCATGGTGAGTATAGGGCCCTACTATTCTTAATCTAGTGGAATAAATTGAAGCACATTTCAGGGACAACACACTTGAGTCACTATTGTCATCCTGTAGAATGGATCCATAAAACACTTCTCCAAACAAAATGCTTCTGAGCTACTATTCTTAAATCGGTGGAATAGTCTGAAGCACCTCTTAGGGACAACACAACTGAGCCACTATTATCATCCGGTGGAAGGAATCTATAAACACCTTGGCCCGGCTCACACACTCTTTCACTTTAAATGATTAATATCTTATTCATGATTAATTTAAAGGCACATAAGACATTTAAAGCAGTTAAATCACATCATGAAGATCATAAGGCCGTTCTCTAGAGTCAAGACCTCTATATCTCCTCGAAACCCTAATTTCACACTTGTCTCATAACTCTTCTTCTGTTACTCTTTTTGTCACCGAAATTAATACCTTAGACTCAAATATTATAATTAACAACATACTCTAATTTCAAGGCCTAAATCTAAGATCTTACACATACGATAATAACCCTATCCCAAAAGTTACTATTCATAAGGCTTATAAACCTTAATTTCACAAATCAATCATAACTTTTCATGTAGAGCTCAAACAATCACAAGATTCAATATACATCACCCAAACACTAATATTGACAATATATTCTAACTTCGTGTCTTAAATCTACTGTTTCACACATGTGGTAATAGCCTCCTTGATTTAGGGTTACCATTCCCAAATCAAACCATTTTCATACTTTATTAAACTTAGTTAATTCACAAATACTCTAAAACACTTCATATAAATTACTTAGCACATTTTGGATGATATAACACCTAAAAATACCATAATTATTATATTTAACCCATGTTGACAAAAAATGCCTTTATTGGTAACAAAACCTTTATTTCATGCAAATCTTATGTATTTAGTAACATTATTTCCAAATCCACATTTTTCACCATAGACCTTATCTTACTCATTTTGCATTCATCAAACCATTAAAAAACCCATGATGCATCCATATTTCACACCTAGGGCTTTTCCACTCAAAATAATAATACTGTATGATCTTTTACTTACTCACTTTCTATCATGTATCATCAACTGCTTATCATAGTATCAATAATCATATATTAATTCACATAATCACACTATAATGGTACAAAAAAAATCATGCATAACACCTAGCAATCAAAATCCTAGACTAAGTATCCTTATAAAAATGGTTTTGATCTCTAAACACGTAAATCCTATTCCGCTTCTCCCGAGACCATGGGAAAATCATCCAAGAAATAATAAAATACCATTAGCATTAAACCACACTAGTAAGGAAATGTTTGAGGAAATGGAAGGGTGAAATAAGGGAGAAAAACCAAACCAAGTAAGGTGGTGTTTGGAAAAAACTTGTATAACCAAATAAAGGGGGAAAATGGTGGTTTGTGGGATGGTAAATGAGCAACAACACAACCCGCCATTACTAAGGGAGTTGCAATAGTAGTAAAGGTAGATCATGGGGAAAATATTTGGTGGTGGGAGTCGAAGGGAGTGGTGTGGCGTGGTTAGAGGTGTCGAAGGATGGATGGAGGGCTTCGGCTATAGCTATCAAAAAATGGAAGGAGGGATGTGGTCAAGGCTACCAAAGAGGAGGGGTGAGCTTCGGTCATGGATGTCGAAGAGGAGGAGGTTGGGCTGCGGTGAGAGGTGCTACAACAAGGAAGGGAAAGGAGAGAAGATGGTTGTAGTGGAGGCTATCAAAGGGCAAGGGAGGGATTCAGCTATTTTGGTCGGTGGTTGGATGTGATGTTTGGAAAGGATGATCAAAGGTGGTGAGGGAGAAATGGAAAAGGTTGTTGGTGGTGGTGTGGTTGTCTCGGTTGGGCTTGTTGGTGGATTTTTTTTACTAACTTTGCAATGTCAAGGAGGTGGTAAAGGAGGAGATATTGTGGTGGTTAGGTTGAAAAAACAAAAGGGAGAGAAGAAGGTGGTAGGGGAATTTAATGCTAGCCAAGTATGTATATATATACACCCATGCACTTACTGAGAAGGGTGAGAGGTGTAAGAAAAATTTTCAACCCCAACCCTTATGCGTAGGAGGTGGGAGTTGATGGTAGTAAGGGATGGCTTGGTAGGTGGTAGGGAGTTATAAGCATGCAGGCATTGTTTATGGACAGTGTTTCACGCAGGGATATAAAGGAGAAAAAGGAGAAAAAGAGGGAGTGAGTTGAGAGGGAAATGAGAGAAAAAGGAAAAAAGGAAAAAGAAATAGGAGGTTAATTACTTTATTTTTTTATTAGACTAAGATTAATATAATTTGGGTTAGGATATTAGGAGAGATTAATTATCAATGAATTAGGATTAGGTTAAATTATAAGGTTAGAGAATTAGGATAAGGTGGAAATATTTATTTTTTGAAATTAGGATTAAGCTATGATATTAATTACTCAAGATTAGGTTTAACTAAAATTAAGGGTATTACATCACTACTTTCTTAAAAGAGACTTTGTCCTTGAATTCAAAAGTCAAGAGTGGGGATGAGGAGAAAAATTATGCAAGGAAGGCGATCCCGACGGCTAACTCTACCGAAGTTTCTACTATACTACTGGGGACTAACCCCTTTAAAAAAGAGAAAACTTGAAACCTTATGCATCTAAGCCAAAGAGCTCAGGGTGCAACTTGCGCATATCCTTCTTGGTCTCTTAGGTCGCCTCATTTGCTTCATGTTAGCTCTAAAGAATCTTCCCAAGTGGAAATGAACTCATTTGAGTCTATCAAGCATTGATGTTGAGGATCTGCAAATACCTCTCTCCATATAAAAATGAGTTGTGCTTCCTCAATTGGGAGATGTGGAAGATGTTATGAACTCAGGTCAAATTTGGTGGAACAATGTACCTTGGGCTCAGCTTGCCCTTCCAACTAAACCTCTACATTCACCCTCAACAAAACTCTGTCTTCCGGCTCAAAACCATCACTACAACGCCTTTGATCTGTGTAGCTCTTCTGGAAACTATGAGATGCTATCATCCTATCCTAGATCAAACTAACCTACTTAGTCATCTCCTCAATCATCTACAATCCAAGTATAAAATCTCATCGATGTTGCTCCAACAAAGGGTGTCTCAACACTTACGTCCATATGGTGCCTCATAGGGTGCCATTCTTATACTATTGTGACAATTGTTGTTGTATGAGAACTCAACCAAATGCAAATGCTCCTCCAAACTACCCTAGAAGTCCATAAAATAAGGTCATAACATATCCTTGAGCCAATCCATACTCCAAGTCGACTTCATCGGCACAAACACAGTTGATTTAGTCAATCTCCTGATGGTAACCTAAATCATGTTACAACTGCTACGAGTCCTTGGTATCCCACTCACAAAATCCATCAAGATGGAGTCTCACTTCCATCAGTGAACATCTAAAGGCTAAACTAATCCTATAGGCCTCCAATGCTTGATCTTGACCTTTTGGCAGGTTAGATATCTCGACAAAAACTTTTCTACCTCTTGCTTCATGAGAGGCCACTAGTAGAACCTCTTAAACTCCTTATACAACTCTGGCACTTCAGATCAACTTAGCTATGAGGTATAAACCATCAAATTTTATAGTGAATGCTACCATCCTCGTGAATCTAGAAACCCTTAGCTCGATCGTCTTGAGTTTTCCACCAATTCCTCTCGAGCTTAACATCGCTAGAGTGTCCTACTCGAATCTCATAAAAAAACATCGGCGAAATCGTCAACACACGGATGCAGACCTCTAAGTCACCATACTATATTATCTTTATCCCCATATCACCAAACTCCTCCAGCAACTGATTAGCCACCAAAAAACCACTCAAAGTGTGTGATGTCTTCATACTCAAGGCATCTACAATGATGTTGGCCTTATCCTTGTAGTAGGTCAGCTCAATATCATAGTCATCCACCAACTTTAGCTATCTACTTAGCCTCATATTCAAATCCTTTTAAGTGAGTATATAATTGAGGCTCTTATGGTTGGTGTATAATCTAAATTGAGTCCTAGAAAAATAATGCATCTAAATCTTCATTGCAAAGACAAAAACTGCCAACTCTAAATCATGCATTGTGTAGTTATGCTCATGCTACTTTAGCTGACAAGAAGTGTAAGCCACTACCTTACCATGCTGCATCAATACACATCCCAATCCTTTCTTCAATGTCTCTATGTAGACTTCAAACCCATCTGATCTCGATGGTAGAGTCAAAACTATTGCTATATTCAAATTCCTCTTCAACTCCTAAAATGCTCTATCACATGCATCATCCTACTAAAACCTAGTTTTCTTCTTTAGAAGGTTCATCAAGGGAAAATATGCCTTTGTGAAGTTGTGAACAAAGTGTATGTATTACTCGGCCAAACCTGAGAACCTACTAACCTTGAGTCGCTAGTGGAATCCTTCCACTCAATCATTGCCAAATTCTTTGATGGGTTCATGATGAATCCTCTTACTGACACTATGAGTCCTAGAAATGTAACGTCCTGATGCCAAAACTCGCACTTAGAGAGCTTGAGATACAACTTATGCTCTCTAAGAAGGGATAATATCGTATACAAGTATTGTTCACGTTGTTCTCCACTCTAAGAGTAAACCAAAATATCTTCTATGATAAACCACAACAAACTAATCAAGGAATTGCCTAAAAACCCTCATCATCAAGTCCATAAAGATGGTAGGCATATTAGTGAGCTTAAAAGGACTCATCATGAACTCGTTGTGCCTATACTATGTCTTAAAGGCTATCTTCATCATGTTCGCCTCAGCGACACGTAACAATTGATATCATGATCTCAATTCAATCTTCAAGAAGATCAAAGCACCCTGAAGCTAGTCAAACAAGTCATCAATCCTTAGAAGCGGATAATGGTTCTTCACCGTCAAATGGTTCAAACCCCAATAGTCTATTCACAAACGAAGGCTCCCATCCTTCTTCCTTATGAATAAAACTAGTGCTCACCATAGAGACACACTCAGGTGGTTGTATCCTTGAGCCAATAAGTTCTCCACCTAAGCCTTTAGTTTCCTCAACTCTACAATTGGTATTAGGTAAGGTGCCTTCAAGACAGGCTCGACCATTGCTACCAACTTAATAGTGAAGTCTATCTCATGTACCGATGACATATTTGGTATATCCTTGGGAAATATGTTAGGGAACTCCCGGGCTATCAAAACATCCTCAAAATTTGACACATCCTTATTCATCTCCTAAAATCCATACAAATACATAAGGTAACATATTTTCACCAAAGAATACAACATATGGGTAGATAGGAACTTCTTATATGTCTAGGCTTGCATCTTTTATAGGAGACCCTGGCATCTTGAAGTCCTTGGAGCACAACTCACTCAAATGAACAATCTATCACTGTTACCTCCCCAACATATCCATCCCTAAGATAACATTAAAGTCCTGAAGGTCCATCTCAACTAAGTCTACTAGAAAATTTACCCTCCCTATCTCTAAGACCACATCTGAGTAGAGCCTAGTACAATCCATTCTATCCCCATAAGAAAACATCAACAAAATAAACACAGAATAAGATAGAGACAAAGTAACTCTAGCAATAAACAAAGAAGACACAAAAAACAGAGATGCCCTATAATCAAATACCACATAAACGGGTAACGAGAGAATGGAGAATATACTAGTAACCATATCTAGTTATCGATCAACACCTTTCTAGTTGATGACATTCGGGCTCTTGCTTGACTATCCTCCTCGGTATCCTCCATGATACCCACCATAACCTTAGGTTTTTCCTCCTCTTTAGGGAAACTGATAAGGCCCCTATGGTCTCCCCTTAAACTCCCTAGGCTGACCATTGGCTAGGGTAGGTGCCCTCTACTACTACTGCAATGACTGGTATACCCCAACTACTTGTACGTTTATTATTGGGATATCAACATTTCTTGCTGCTGATACTAACCCTGCTAACGCTGGAACTCAAAAGACCAATGGCCTAGCTGACCACACGTCTTGCACCCTAGCAGGAGTTCCTTGGCATTCTTACCTTAGATAATCCTGAATGTATAATCAACGCATGAAGCACTTCGATTGACCCAAAGATCTACCCTAACTACCAATCTATTTCTGGTGTCGAAACGAGCCTCCTCGAGGTTGGATTTGACCTTGTTGTTGAAGCCCCAAAGGTCCACCTCCCTAGAATTGGATTCAGCTTCCAAAACCCTGTGTCTCTGACTTCCTCTTACTTAAAATGGAAGCCTACTCTTGAATCAGTGTAGGGTGATACACACTCTCTAGTATAATGTGGTCAAGTCCTAAAAATCCATGACACCCATCATTCTTCATAAGCTAAAATGGAGCCCTTAATCAAATTGATAGACCATTGTCGACTCACTAGTTACGATCCTCCTTATTTTACTAGATTCCACCAATACACCAAAGTATGTCCATACACCCAAAAAAAAACCTTTGAGAAAAGTTTATACATCTCTTACTATAAACATAATCTAGTCACTATGAAAGTTTGCACCAAGACACAAAATTATGCAAACATTTGAACAAAAATTCATCAACAAGAATATATGGTTAGGTAGAAATCTCATTCAATGCACTTGCTGGAGACTCCACTTCACTGCCCATATTTTTTTTAACCAATTCATGATCCATGAAGTGGAATGTGAGGTGGATAGGATAATCATGATATTATCAAAGAAAGAGCTACCAATCTATTACTTGAAAGACCAAGCCACAATGCACTATTGTTGGGATGAGTGTGATCATGAAGAATTTAAAGAGTATTTGCTATAGGAGATAAAACATGTGAAAGATAAGCATAAAAAAAGAACACAATAGAAATCCAAGAAATCAGTCCAAAAATCGCTAAAAGAATGATATGAAGCTAGAGATCTAAAGGCTGACTTGCTTGTAGAGCCATTGGGAAAGTTTAATTATTGTGTACTCTACCCTCAATGGGACCTCAAACCAATATCCCAAATCTTATCATCAAGATAGGAGATGACGATCTGCCTTTGCCAACATCATCTCCCCTATTACTAACTTATTCACCTATAATACCAATGTCACTTTTGCTTACATACCCCACCCAAAGTAAAAATTATGGTCCAAAGTGGCACCACGTACTTTATCTAATGGTCCCAATCACAAATATTTCATTTGCAAGCCATCTTGATTGCAAAATATGAGCCCAATATGTATCCATGTCTAGAAATCTACTTAGTATATCCTTTAACAACCTTAATTTTCTCCCCAAACATTTTCATAATAGCTCATCCACTTCCTTTGGTACCTGTGTTAGTTCTACAAAATTAGTGTAGAATTACACATGTAATATTCCATTAATCCAATTATAAAATCCCTCAAATACCTATCTCGTCTTACCAAAGAGGAAGATTCTTGGATTGAAGGCATTACCCAGTTTGGACCCCTTAATGAATGGGTATCAAACTTCTATTATTAGATATATAAAACCTCCAACATATGGTCACTATTAACCTTCAATGTCATCTATAACACCCCCATTTTACTTCTTAAAATTTTCATTTATTCAAAAATGTTAATGCTAAAATGATTATTGTTGCTACCACACTTAATATAAGTCTGGTTCCCTCACATTTCTTATGCCAAGTGCTAAGGCTTAAAGAAAGTTAGATCCCAAAACAAAGTAGTGAAAACAAGAGATAATAACATAGGTACAAAATATGAATAAATATCCTTTGTATGAAGGTAATAATCAAAATAAAAAATGGGACATAAGAGTTTAAAGAAAAATCATCTATAACAAAAACTAGCACCTGAAGTTATGGCACCAATTTTCCCTAACTCTTAAACTCGTAAGCCCATTTCGAGAATGGAACATCTTTCTAATGACACAACTTATCCTTTTCACTCTTATATGCTTTGTGAAAATCCATGAACTTTATATAATCATTTGTAAAAATAGTATCTGTGTGACTTCCTCATAGGGATCACCCGATTTTACACTTAGCTTCCCTTTAGTGTTGACAGGCGTGGGAAAAGGTCCGCAAGCAGCATTCCTACTCTCTAATATCTTTCCAACATATTTCTATTGAGAAAGAAAAAGGCCATATTTGGTGCAAGTGACAATAATACCCATAACATAACTCAACTGACCCAGATCTTTCATAGAACATTTTGCACTGAGAAGAGAGATAATAGAATGTTGAAGATCATCTGATGAAGTTTTGAGTATAATATCATCTGCATATAATAAAATATATGCAATGTCAGTGTCGTGACAATAAATAAAAAGTGAGTGATTTGATTTATTGCGAGTAAAACCAATAATATCCATGAAATTTGGGAATTGTTGATACCAGGATTGGGGAGCTTGTATAAGACTATAGAGAGATTTACATAATAGACAAACATGATTAGGATGAGTGGGGTCTTTAAACCCCATAAGTTGGTTCATGTAAACAATCTCGTTCAAGTTCCTGTGGAAAAATGCATTCTTGAAATCTAACTAATGTATAAGCTAAGAATCGGACAATGCAATGCTAAGAACAATCCAAATGGTTTCCAGTTTTATAACCAAGCTAAAAGTCTCCTCACAGTCAATCCATTCTTGTTACGACCTATCATCACCTACAATATGAGCTTCATGCCTCTCAAAAGAACCATAAGATTTCTTTTTATGATAAAAAACCCACATTGACTGAATTATATTCACATTAGATGAATGAGGTACTAAATCCCATGTTTTACTTTTAATGAGACCATTTTATTAATCTAACACAACATATTTCCAATTCAGGTTATTAAGTGCACTCATTGCGTTTTGAGGGATATGAGAGATTTTTAGATTTTCAGCACTTAAAGCATGGTGATATTTTGGGTTGGTCTTAAAGATGCCATGTTGACTATGAGTAGTCATTCTTTGGGCTAATGATTGGTGGTGATGTTTGGGCTATGGAGGTTGGACTGCTAGGCCTGAGGAAGGAGGCCTAGATCTTTGATGAGAAGGTATGTCACGACCTGGGCTTGGGCTGTTTAATGTTGAGGTAGCTGACAGAGGGTTGTTTTAGGCCTGGGTCAGAGAGTGGTGAGTAGGAGAGGCCGAGTCTATGGGAGATGTTGGAAACACAGGATATTGGGCTGGAGAGGGACATTGGGCCATTAAAGTAGCTTGAGACGAAGAGGGAGATTGAGGGGGTTCGGTTTGTTGATTTTGGGTGAAATTTTGATGCAACCTATAAATTTGCAAAGGAGACAAACCATCCTCTAAAAAATTGTAAGTATGAGTATTTGGAGTATGGATTTTAAAAAATAGAAATTGGGTTTCACCAAAATGCACATGACTCGAAATGATAAATTTTCAAGCCGACAAATCATAACATTTGTACCCCTAGGTTTAAAGGGTATCCTAAAAAACACATGGAGCTGAACGGGCGTGGAGTTTATTAATTTTGGTGGATGGAAAGAGTGGGAAACATAAACAACCAAAGATACAAAGATGTGAATAGGAAGAATTCTTTTGATAAAGAATGCGTGTGGGAGATTGGTAACCTAAAACTTTTGTGGGAAGAATATATAGAAGGTAGGTAGCCATTTGTAGAGCGTGGTACCAAAAGTACGGTGGCATAGATGAATATGCAAGTAAATTTTGAACAATATTATTTATGATTTTTATTTTTATTTTTGTTTTTTTCGTTTTGAGGAGAAGTGTGAGGACATGAAAATTGAAAAAAACATAACATTTTGCTCACAAAATTTATAAAAGGGACCATTATCGTACTCACTGCCATTATCACACTGAAAATATTTTATTATCTTTCAAATTGAGTTTGTATGAATTCTTAAAATGAAAGAAAAATGTTGTGAACCTACAATTTTTGAGACAAAGGAAAAGTCCAGAAAAAGTTTGTGTAATTATCAACAAATAATGCATAATAACGATGGCTAGAGGAGTTAGGAATAAGTGATGTCCACAATTTGCTATAAATAATATAAAATTTCATTGTTGTGAAAGATAAAGAATCATGAAAAGGAAATTTGAAAAAAATTCCCAAGTGAAAAAGATGAAAACAAAGTTTTAGGCTTTATAATAATTAATAAAATTATTTTTGTGAAGAGTACTTAGAATTACATCTCTCGGATGACACAGAAGGGAGTGTCAAATACTAGGAGAAATCACTGTAAAAGCATAAGGTGATGAAGATGAAATAGCTTGATTTTTAGTGGTGAAAGGGTAGAGTTATCCCATGCTATCACATCTCAGAAGTATGCTCCTTGTATGTACTCCCTTCACAAAAAATTCAAAAGGGTCAAATTCGACAGAACCCATATTATCATTAGTAAATTTCTGTACCAAAATAAGGTTTTTAATAAGATTAGGAGCATGTAAAATTTTTTTGAGGTGCAATGGTTGATTATTTTTGGTAAGTAAGGCGTTTCCATTACCACGAATTGGAATCATACTACCGTTACCAACAATTATTACATTAGTTTTGCTCAAATTAAAATAAGGTGTTAGAGTACCTACATTATTACTCATGTGAGGCATCGCTCCAGTTTCTATATACCAATTTTAGTCCGGATTTTTCAAAGAGAGAGGCTGCATTACATCATTAATGTCAGTTGGAGCATAAACACTCAGAGCAATAGTTGCGGTGTAGAACGATTTTGGAGGACGAGCACCCACCTTTTTACCTTGCCGTCATTGGTGGACAACGTCCCCAAGGAGTGCTGGGATAAGGATACGATGGGGTGGCCTATGGCTGAAGGACCCACCTACCCCAAGGGGGAAAGTTCGAGGACTGTTGTTGGTAGTGTGGAGGCTGCTGCTGGTTACGGTTGTCTCCACCACGACTGCCATATGTTTGCTGGTTCTAGTGGTTGTTTCCATCGCAATTTTTACCATTGTTCTTTTGAATCTTTTTGTTTGAATTTTTATTCAGATTTTTCTTATGTTGTTATCCATTATCAGTATTGGAATTCATTAAAAGGGTAGAGGAAGAACCTAATTTGAGTTTAGCTCGTTCAACCTTATTCTTTTCATCCAGTAGCAACATTGATCGTGCTTGAGCAAACATTGGAAAGGGAGTCTTGTTCTCAACCACCATCACAAAACTCTCATATCCCTTGGTAAATTTGGTGAGAAGACATAGTACCATTAGTTGGTTAGAAATCTTGGCTCTGACATTGGTTAACTGATCGGCTAACACCTTGAGATGATGAGTATAGGCCAGTGCATCAGAAAATTCAAGCATATTGTAATTTGTGAATTCTGTCTCGAGGTAAATTGCTCAAAACACTTTATTATCTTGAAATAATTCCACCAAACATTTCCAAGCATCAACTATAGTGTGTAATATCTTAAGAGATGGTGCTATATATCCATTGATAAATGATGTTGTTAATGCATTCCCATTAAGCCTTTCTAGCCAAACGTTTAGCCTCATTTTTGGGAGGAAAGGCAAGAGTTTTTACCTTATCGTCAACCGATGGTGGGATGATATACTTGTAGTTGAACGTGGCTTTAGCATGGATGGTGAATAAAGTTTTCCTATTATTGCATTTGGCGAACTCATAATCTAGCATGAGGGGAATGGTTGCTTTGATGTTCGAGATAGTGTTGGCGGGATGAACTTTGTTAGCCATGGAAGAATGGGAGATGATAATGTTGAATGGGAGATGATAATGTTGAAGAAGAAGGTGAAGGAGAGGTTGAAATACCCTAAAACCCTAATTTTAAGAATTATAGCTAATTACGAATTTATTAGAAAAATTGATTAAGTAAATTATTTTATTAAAATAAAAGGAAATTAATTAAGACAAATCAAAAAGAAAATAATAAATATTTTAATTAGGAAAATTTGGGTGTTTTGCTAATTAAAATAGAATTTAGGAAAAATCTTTCAAAAATCTCAAATTAGCCTAAAAAGAAAATTAAATATTATTTTATTAAAATATTACTATTTTTAAATATCCCAAATACCCAAAATATTTTAATTAACCCCAACACACTTATTTTTCCCTTTTCCCTTTTACTTTTTTCCCCATTTTCCTCTCCTTTTTCCTTTTTCTTTCTTCCTTCCTCTCCTTTCTTTTTTTTTTCTCCCTTTTCTCCCTGACGTGGGCCAGCCCTGCGGCACAATCCCCTTCCCCTTTCTTCTCATTCGGTGCAGCCCAGGCCCTATACGCTGCTTTTCCTTCTTTTTTTTCCCAGCTGCTCGACCGGTTTCCTTCCCATTTCTTTCTTTTCTTTTTCTTCGTAGACCGCCGGTCCACCCCTACCTTCTTCTTCTTCCTTCCCCGTCGCAACCTGCAATCTCCCCAACCCGCGCTTGGATTTTTGCCGCCGACCACACCGTTGACTGGCCAATCTCTCCTCTCTCTTCCCTACCGACTCGTCTACCATTTCCACCCAACCAACTTCCCTCTCTTCTCGCACACCATTTCTTCCTCCCTAGCCAATCACAAATGGCCATGGCAGACTTGCATCAGCCTGCCATCGCCGGCCGGGGTGCTCTCACCTACTTGCCCCTATTCTCCTATTCTCCTCTTACCTTATGCCCTTCCTTTGGCCCTATAAATACCTTATAACCAGCCCTGGACTCGAGTTCTTTTTTGCAACCTAGAAAATCACTCTCGTGCGCCACCTCCCTATCAGATTCCCTTGCCGTTGTAGTTGCCTAGCGCCGCCCCTTGATCCACCCACTATACTACTCCATGCATCACCCTCTACCCAACTATACCTCCCTCCTCCCTCGATTTGCATTGCATGAGCCACCCCGTCCGTACAAAGTTTCCTTATCGATCAACCACTCCTTTGCCTCTGCCACCCTTTGCACCACTGTCCACCCCCACTCCCGCCACAACCACTGCCCCTTATACCTTCCGAAAGCACCTGCAGACTTTCCTCTACCTTCCTACCCTTATTTTCCCCTTCCTCCCTCCTCCTTTTCCACCACTTTCGGCCACCACAGCACCGCCGCTTGCACCGCTACCTTTGGCTGTGCCACCATCCTCATTCCAACCCTCTCAACTTGGGCAACCTCAACCACCCCAACTTCCACCCTCATTCCCCCTCTCCTATTCCCAACACTCAACTAACCTTCTCTTTTCCCTCTATCCTGGCCGCTGCCGCCGTGTACGACTGCTGGTGCCGCTAGTCACCACCAACCCTAGGTAGTACCCTAAACCCTCTCAACCCTTAAATCCTAATTATTCAAGCCTTATTCATTTTTTATTTATTTATTTATTTATTATTATTATTATTATTATTATTATTATTATTATTATTATTATTGTTATTGTTATTATTATTAGGGACGGAACCCTATTATGTCATTATTTCGATTATTATCTACTACTACTACTACTACTACTACTACTACTACTACTACTACTACTACTACTACTACTACTACTCTTATATTATTATTTTATCCCTAACCATTATTAGTCTTAGCCTTAACAATACTAGGGTTTCTATTACTAGGAGTATTACTATTACTATTATTAATATTGTTATTTTTCTATAACTAGTGTTAGTACTATTATTAGAAATAAGCTATTAGATTTAATAATATAAGTATAGCTACAAATGTTATTAAAAATAATATTTTTACTTATAAAGTTACCTTAATAATAGTAACCATAATCTTAGAATAAAATATGAAATAATAGTATTTTTGATAGGAGGGAAACTAATCCTTAGTTTTTCCTTCTTATAGGTGAAATCGGTTAAAACTCTAAGGAGGCGTAGGAGTGTGCTCCAAGATCGGTGACGTGCTAGGTAAGGGTATAGCTAAGGCCTTATGTGTGTTATATGCCTTAAATGCCTTGTATGCCATGTATCATGATATGTTATGTATCTTTTACTTATCGTTATTATTATTTTATTTGTAGCATAGCTTGGAGTTGAGGTATGCTCATGTGTTATCTTATGTCATGTGTATTATATGTATATGTTGTGGTTATGATGTGATGTGTTGTGGCCCTTTAGGACATACATGCTAAGATATGTAATATGATGATATAGGGTGAAAGGATGAAAAAAGTAAAATGGGGAAGTAAGTTGACTAAAGGAAAGTAAGTTGACCGAAGGGAAGTAAGTTGACCAAGGAATGTGGGATTGACCTAAATATCCCATGATCCATGAGAAGAAGAATAAAATGGGAGAATTTAGGCAAAATAAAGTGGATGAACTTGCATGGGAGAATCTAGGGTTTTGCACGGGAGTTTTTGGGTGTTGCATGAAAAAATTTGAGGGTTTACATGGGATTGATAGAGTCTACATGGGGGTGAACTTTATGCATGGAAAGTTGACTTGGTGTGTGAGGAAGGTAATGGAAGAGTTGTTTGGGTGATTGGAGGCCTTGGGAGAAAAATAGTGCATGGGATAGTATAAGGGTGCATAGGAGATTGAGCTAGGGTTTGAGAGGAAACCCTAATCCAAGAAGGTGATAACAAGGGAAAATAAATGAGGGTAAGTGGAGTATGAGATGAGGATGAAAGATTAACATGTGAGGGATGAGCATGAGCATCATGGAAAAATAAAAGTGGAAGGTGAGAAATGGAGAGGTGACATGTGGAAAGGAGGATGCTAGGGTTTGGTGTGGCCAACTAGGGTTTGGTGTGGTCACACATGTTCTTAGAGAGTAAAGTGAGATGATGAGGGTCGAATATAAGGGTTGTGATGTGTGGGGTGTTAAAACAGTTTGGGTTGTGTGAGAAGGATGGGCCACATAGGCCTAAAGTAGGGTTTCTGGAGAAAACCCTTGGGTAAGACAGTGAGTGTGCTTGAAGGTGTAAAGTAGTGGGCCTTAACCCACACACTTAGGAGTTGGGCTTCTAGTGTGAGTCAAGGAAAGGAGGTAAGGATGTTGGGACGAGTTAGGAGGTACAGAAGTCTCAAGATATGGGACAAGCCCTATTTTGAGGATAAGCATAGATGGAGTTTTTCATGCATGTCTAGGGTGAAACTTTTGAATAAGACACGGTAAAACATTAGTCATGTAAAGTGGAAGATTATTGAGCTAGACCCAAACTGATCCACCAGCATATAATAGTGGTTAGGTGCATTCTGCCCTATAAGTGACTGATCCGCCGACTATAATAGTGGTTATGTGCATTCTACCCTATAAGTGATCGCTCCACCTGCTATAATAGTGGGGGATCCTGAGCTCAATAAACCAAACCCTAAGTTTGATAAGACACATAAAAAACACTAAGAAGTTACAGTGGAACACCATGAGAGTCAGGGCTAGATCGGTCTACCAGCGAATAATAGTGGCTAGGAGTATTTTGCCTTAGAGACTAATCTACCAGCATATAATAGTGGCCAGGTGTATTTTGCCTTGTAAGTGACCGATCCACCGGCTATAATAGTGGGGTTCTTGTACTCGCATGAACATGACGTGAAATGAGTACTGATTAGAGATTAAATAATTAATTTAACCGGACTATAGCTTGGCCTTTACTTATATGAAATTATTGTATGCTATTATGTTATCATGCTTGGAGCCTTTGTGTGTTAACCTCAGTGTATGGTTACCTTACTCAGTATGTAGCGTACTGACTACCCTTTTTATGGGTGCTACTTATTCCCACGAGTAGAGGATCCACCTGAGTTTGTGCAGGTAGGAGATGGTATCTTTGATGCCTTCGATGCTTATGAAGCATCAGGCGGGGCTAAGTGTTGAGCATGGGCTTGACACAGAGATCGGAGGAGGCGTGGCCAAACTTTCTTCTTTATGATTTTCTAGTTTGTATTAGATTTTCTAGAACTAAACCTTTATCGCTTTGTAGACCTTTTCCCTTTTAACGAACTCTGACTATGTACTCTGGATTATGACTCTTTTTCACACACTCTGATTTCTATCTTATAATTTTTTAATACTTATTTGAAGTCTTGCTTGGGTTTGATTTATGATGGTTATTAAATTTATTTTATCCTTGTGGTTAGTACGAGAACGGCCGTGGGCTGGACTTATACTAATGATGGCGGTAACATTTCCAAAATTTACAAGTTTTAATTTAATTGCTTCCATAAAAAAATTAGTAAATTTTGGGGTGTTACATAGGCATTCCTAAACCTCTGATACGATGAAAGCAACTTGATTTCTTGATTATTTTCCAATAAAAGTTTTTCCTTATATATAACCATCATGAGAATAATCTTAGGATAAGATAATTTAAATTGTCTAATTAATCACTAAAAATTAGGGATTAATTAACTATACAAAAAGATATGGTCAACTTGCCAACTATATAACTGATCTGGTAAATCAACTTAAATAAATTCATCAATATGAACAACTTTGCAACTATATGGTAAAGCAGCTTAAATGAATTCATATTCTATCACATAACTTAATTATGCACTTGTTTGATATAAACAGTTTTATCACACTATGTGACCATACGTGGATATCTATTATTTTGTATATTTAGGCCACGTGGATGATATTTTATTTTTATTAATATAAATGTGGTTTCCTAATTGATTCAATGTAAATATTGTACACACACCCCCATATGGTTATAAAGAGTTGATTTTATTAAAGTGTTTCCTTTATCATAAATATGTTACAGGTTGATACTTTATACAATTAAATTACATTTTTGTTAAATATGTGTACGCATAATTAAATCCTAGGATATTTTAACTAGTTTTGAATTAGTTTGATCCCTTTTATTTTTAAGTGTTGGTTTGGATAATTTTTCTTATTCTAGTATTATGAAAATAGAATGGTGGCCCAAGTCCAGTATGTTTCTATTTAATTTGCAGAAAATACCCAACATGAAATGTGGGTAAATTAGAGATAATATGGATTATTGTGTAATATTTTGTGACTATACTTAATTAAAATACCATAACTTAAAGTGGAATATAAAGTAGGATCTAGGTCCTTCCGGTTTGGTCTCCTGAAGTTGAGGATTAGCAATAACCTTTCTCCTCCTTTTTTTGTGGATATTTATTTAATTGCTGGCTCTAATTGGTTGAGACTCCTCATATACTCTATAGGCTTATTCGAACTCTATTAGGGGGTGTGCACACTTAAGGATAGGATGATCGAGGTGGTAGATCTTTAGGCTTTTGTTATCCCTTTTGAACTATGTCTACTAGGATGACCCAGGTGTGGTTTATATTTCTCTTGTGGTTGGTGGTTGGCCTTCAAACTTTGATTTGTCAAGTGATCCCTAGTTTACCCACTTAAAAATTAGATGTCATGATCACCTAAATAAAGATTAATAATCGGGTGATGTGTTATGCAATTCAAGTGTATGCCTATGATTCATATGCTTATATGAATGTGAACACACAATATTATTCCTTCATATTTATGTGTTATTTAGCTGTTTTCCAAGCTAACTTGTTACATGTTTTAAATGGGGTTGTGATGATCTATGATGTACATGGTGAATAGATGATCTAGTATAGATTGTGTATGAATCTACTCAAGGCATTGATGGCATGCATGATGTAGAAGAGTGAGAGTGGGGTGACTTTCAGAGGTTCATTTATCATACTAATTTAAGTAGACTCTTTTCACGGTTTCAATTGTAGGAACATTTTTGGTTCGGTTGGTTTGAGTTAATAAATATATTTTGTGTGTTTTATTATTTTACTTAACCTTAGCATTTAGTGTGAGTGGGACTATGATGCCTATTTATACTAGATGTGGCGATGATGCCCTCATTATATTTAGCTTTTGTGCATTCTTTTCAATGAGTTTTTGGTTTCGGAAATAGGGGTGTTACATCCTTGATCGTGCTTTTGGCCTATATGTCTTTATCTGACACTTGTTGCATGCTAGAGTTGTCATAGGCTTTGCTTGATTCCTCTATACTTATCAAATCTTTGGTTCATAGTTTTATATGGTATACCCTCTTAGAATAATAGTGTTTACATTGTTTTATGCTCTAGGTAGTTTGTTTGAAGCTTTCCTCTGTGGTCAATTATAAGCATGCATCATGTATGTTTTCTTATCATCATGATTTGGAGTATGTTCTCTATTAATCATGATCCATGATTATTTATATGTCTTACCATGAATTACATGTATTATGTGAGCATGCTATCACTTATAATACATTGTGTTTATTCAATACACTCGTTGTACTAATACCAGACTATTTTAGTTATTGTGCGGGTGTCTTGTGTTTTGTTTGTATGGAGTTGAGAGTGTTAAGCTTCAATTTCCCTTAATAAGCAATTCGTTTTGGATGTTTGGAATCCCGCATTCTATTTTGTTTTGGACTCGTGTTGAGTTCTATGAGATCTTATATATATTTTTTGTATAGTTTTATAAGTTGTATATCACATTCAGATCAGATAATAATTACATATATCTCTTGACATATATAAGTCATTGGCTCTATCTTTTTATATTATATGCATCCCTAACATCATGTATTTATTTTTTATTTAACTTTTATAAAATATCTTATAAGAAAATAATTATAAAAATAGGGATGTTATATGGTCCAACCACGTCCAGGGACCGTTGAAGTCGCTGCTCGAACTACATCAGGCTTGCAAGTGACGTTGGTGGGTCGAACTCGTTGCTAGTCAACGACAACCAACTCTTTTTGACACAATTGCCGCTGTTCGCTGCTACCGGTAAACAAAGTTGAGTGCCGTCGGTCTTTAACAGTGAGGTTGGTAGCCTAAATCAATATAGCCTGGCCGAATAGGCTGATGCCAACGTCAACGGATGACAAGCTTTGTCTGTTGTCGGACGAAGAAAATTGTTGGACGCCTGACGGAAATCTACGCTGGAGCTTCCACTGTTCTCCTGGAGCTTGACAGTCGCCCATTCGTTTGGAGCATGAGAGGAAATTGTTACCATGAAACAACGATGGTTCATGTAGCTTCTTAGGTTTAGAATGCTTTTGTTCTGTTTTCTTTTTTATTTATTTAATTAATTTTTCTTTCATATTTTGATTAACTTAGCCTCATACCTCAGAAAACAGCCTGGTAAAATATTTTTGGGAGAAATTGTTTTTTTT
The DNA here is from genome assembly GCA_039764185.1 of Tamarix austromongolica. Classification (NCBI taxonomy): domain Eukaryota; kingdom Viridiplantae; phylum Streptophyta; class Magnoliopsida; order Caryophyllales; family Tamaricaceae; genus Tamarix; species Tamarix austromongolica. The sequence goes on along the minus strand of CM077809.1, from coordinate 8,437,856 downwards.
TTCCGATAATTACAATCAGTTGGCTTAGGATTCGTAATGATCTGAAACATCGGTTCCAGTCTTCTTTCCCTGCAAGAAAACGTAAGCTTCCGCGCTTTTCTTGTCCGGTGCTTGTTCCTTCCTTGGCTTTCATTTGCATATAACTAGCTAATGCTACTGGGTAGGGCTGTAAACGAGCCGAGCCGAGCCGAATACCCCCAGGTTTGGGTTCGGTTCATTTAACTAAACGAGCCTAAAATGCTGTTTGGGTTCGGCTCGTTTAACTAAACGAACGAGCCGAACCGAGCTTTTAACGAGCCGAACCGAGCCGAGCTCACGATCCAAAGCCAAAGAATGAACCGAGCTGAGCTTTTTCTTGTTTGAGCTCGGCTCGTTTAATAAACGAGCCGAGCCCGAGCCTCATTTTGAGGCTCGTTTAATTAAACGAACGAGCCGAACCAAGCTTTTAACGAGCCGAGCCGAGCCGAATACCGAACTGGCTCAGCTCATTTACAGCCCTACTACTGGGGATGCCCTTGGTGGATTCGCACTTCGCAGAGGTACATTAGAATTTACGGAACTGTTTCAACCACAACTAAAATGAATTGCAAACGTTATATATGTTTTTTCTATTAACATTCATAAAATAAAAGAAGTAAAATATTAATTTTTTTTTAAGTTGAGAAAAAAAAACCTACAAAATATATTGGTTACAACTAAAAAATTGTTGCATTAAACAAGTCTTCTAACCAAAATTATTATAGAAAAAAAAAACTTTTTTTAACACTAACAACCTAGTGTGGCTATACCATAAAAACCTCATCGCTCTGCTCCCGTGCACACGTCTGTTACGGAGAGCGATATAGCAAATATGAATTTTGGTGTGACTAAAATTGTATTAGTCGGTTTGAAATCATATCTTATTTTAATGAAATAAAGTTACAATCATATAACGTGTTTGGCAGGGCAATTTATGATGATATAGTCAACTTTTCTCTTTCTGTATAGAAAAAAATAAATTAATATTCTTTTGTACATAGCGGAGGGGGATGACTTGGTAAAACAAGCAACTTCAATGCGATTTTCACATTTCTCAAACTTGAACAAATCGTCAGAACAATTGAGGTAAAATTATGCCTTACTAATGGACAAATTTCTCTATTCATTCGAGTATAATTTATATCCAGTTTATATGCCACTGACATGCAAGTAATAGTTAGGATATGAAAGTCTAAATATGACAAAATATATATTTTATATGTCAATATTTAATGTGTATTTTTTTAATTAATATTTATTCTTTTTTAATTTAATGTGTATTATTATTTATGTTTATATTTATTTTTCTCTTCGGTAATATGTATCTTTTCATCTTGATAGCTTTTTTTTTTTCAATCGATTTTAGGTTGATGTTTGTTTTCTCACTTTGATGTAGATTTGTGTCTTAGTTGACATTTATTTCTTTCTAGATCAAATATGTATTCTCATTTAAATTGATATTTTTACTTATCTTGGTTAATGTAAAATGAGAAGGTACTTGATTACAATGAAGCACGAAAATGACACTCCAAAAATGTATAGTACTCTGTATATTTAAAAATTAATTTTATTATCCTTAATGCTTTTATCATCGTAATTTGATAAAAAAATATTTAATTATTTTAATTTTGATTCATTTTATGATTTTATTAATGGTTTTAAGTTCATATTATAAATTATTTAATCATTGTATTTGCGGATCATTCTAGATAAATTCATTAATGGCCGTGATTTTATTATATTCATATAATTTTAATTTTTGTTAAAATATATATTTTTTATTTTCTTTCTTGTATTTTATTTTTTAATTTTTTAGATTTATTTTTTATTATAACTTTATCGTATGATTACGATTTTATTTTGGAGTTATATTTCATTAATAAAATAATTATTTACATTATAAATTTTTTTATTAAAATTGTGAAATCATTTTAAATTTTTATCTGTAGAAAATATTTTTGACTATGAATTTATCTTTTCTATGATGTCATTAAGATTGTTGAAAAGTTTTAAATCAAAAAGATTTCTGTAACTTATTTATGATTTTTTTTTCAAAATTAATTTTCTTTCATGTTAATCCTTTTTGGTATACGGATGACCTTTTCTAAAAATCATTTAAATTAATCACAACTTCTTATAATTTGATTTAAATATTTATTGAGATAGTTTCAAATATTTTTGAGGTCGTATTGTATAATTTTATAAATAATACGAATGCGTGCGCTCGTTGGTATTTTTTTCCAAAACCTTTTAAATAGCCTTTATATTAATTTTATACATTTGGATCTTTACGAAATGATTTTTCATTAAATGAGTTTTAAATAAAAATCACTCATTAATATTTTGATATCTTATATCATCTAGTATATTTGTGTATTAGTAACAAAACAAAAAAATGAAACCTAACCTAATTGGACCCCCTCCATTCTTTTCTCTTCTCTCTGTCCCTTCATGTTTTCCTTTTGTGTGAAACCTAGAACCCCCAACCCCCGATCTTCATGCTCCTACCTTCTCTCCTTTATTCTCCAACCATACCACTACCACCGCTACCAAGCCATGTTGGACCACCACCACACCACTATCGCCCCTTCTCCCTCCTCACGTCACTGTCGTCCTCCGCCAGCAAGCAACAACAGTGCACCGGCTCACCGCGACTCCTATGAGTAGAACTATTAGTAGCAAAGACGTCAGGCCAGCTCCAATGTTGCCCAACCACCGGTGAATTTTCTTCAACTTCTGGCAGAGCTTTCTCAGTCTTCACCCGCATTGATTCGTAACTCTTTGTTTGGTATAAATTTTTAGAAACCCTATCTTTTATTTTGAGTATTTTTTTATGAATTAGCTTATGATAAGATAATTGGTTTTTTAATTATGTATATGTATGTTGTATGATTTATTTAGAGTGGTTAATTGTAGTGCATGTAGTTGATATGTAAAAATCAAAATTTTGATCTGATTATGTGCGGAGTTTACGGATTTGTCTGATTAAACTATTTCTGATAAATTGATTATAAAATATGCTGTAAAATGTATCTAATTAAATATTGAAATTGTCAATTTGAGAAATTTATGCATAATTAATTGAAATTGGATTTCTAGGTCAAAATCTGTGTGTAATGAAATTGAATTTCATAATTTTTTTGTTGCATTGAAATGTGTTATGTTGGGAGTGTCAATTTGGAAAAATTTTATGAAATCGATCATAATTGAATTTTTAGGTCAAAGCTATTATGAATCTAAATTAAATTGTATAATTCAGTTATTTTATTCATTTGATTATATAATTTACATTAGAATTTATTTAATTACAATCCCAAATCGCCAATTTAAATATTTTAACGAGAATTGATTAAATTAGCATCCCAGACTCAAAAACCTTAATTATGTTAAATTGGGTATTTATTTTATTATTTTTGATCAATTAATTATATAATAGGTTATAAAATATGTCTAATTGCATTTATAAACATTCAATTTAAATAAATTAATAAAATTAATCAAATAGTATTTTTGGGGACTAAAACCCTAGGTTTCAAATGAAATTATGTAATCGGTCATTTGTATAGTTTTTTTTTTCTTTCTAAAATTGAATCAATAAAAATAGTTGAAATGTTCCTAGTTGCATTCTAACACTTTTAATTGGGATTAATTGATTTGAATTGTCCAAGGTTGTGTCTTGGGATTTAAAAGCCCTACCTTTTGGAAAATGATTATCTTAAATTGGCTACTTGTAAGATTATTTTGCTGAAATTGATTAACTAGATTTATCTAAAATTAGTTTGATTGTATTTTTAAACTACCAATTTGAGGTAATCGAAGTTAATTAGTTGGTTTTTAATTCATGTTTTTAAATCTTAATTTTTGAAGATAGTTTTATGAAAATGATTTGCTTATACTTCTTTCACCTAGTATATTACTAGATTTTATTTAGAATCATTTGAATTGTATTTTTTATGCTATCGGGTTAGATTGATTCCCTGTAAATGGTTTGTTTGTCTCTTTGGTTATGAAACCTAATTAGTAAGTTATTTTTGATAAAATTAATGTATACTCTATTGTCCTTTCTCTAGTTTCGTAAATCAATTTGAAATGCCCTAAGTGATATGTGTTGAACACGATTTGGTTAATATTTAATTTTAAATCTTAATAGAGTTACATTCATGAGTCATAGATTTTAGACACGTTTTTTTAAGAATGATCGTCTGTGTCTTTCATTGTTGATTAAATTATAATAATTGAATTGTTCATCAGTAAAGTAGTTTGTAACATAGTCTTACGATTTCTATTAGCAATCTAGGAAAACTTTCTCTATAATACCCCATACTTTTAAATCTTTTAATATACTCTTTTGGCGATTATTGTTTAAATTTTTATGAGGATTTAATACCTCATATTTGGAATTTAAATTGTGTTATATTTATACCATTTTATTCATTTTAAGGTTAAGGAAAAACTCTCTTTTTAGTTTTAGAAGTTTTAAGATAAACTACTATTTTCATAATACTTTTGCTAACCCGAAAGTTACTATTTTTAGAAAATAGTTATTTTCATGTTATCATGTATTGAAAATATTTTAAAGATTATTATATTAGGGGTTGGAATTTTTCTACAACTTTAAATGCTATTTTAAACCCCTATTTTGTATAGGATAGCAAAAAGGCAAAATGAGAATTTCATAAACAAATATTTTTTTGGGAAAAAAGAGAGTATTTTGAAGAGGGATACATTTTTATTTTTATATGTGATAAAATTTTATATTTTTATTTATTTTTTAGTGTCTTTAATTAGTATATGCTAATTATCTTAAATGATATTATATGACTTATCTTTCTTTATCTCGTTTGTATAAATTCGTAGATAAACAGACCAATATTCAGTAAATTAGCTATAACGTTTTTGTAAAATAACAAAATTAGACAATTCATTTTGCGTTAGAAAGATAAATTTAATATCTACAACTTTTAAATTTTAATGTTTTCCAATATCTAAACAGAACTTAGTAAAAAATATCCATCAATATCGGTGATAATTTACTTATACGATTTTATTATATCTTTCTATTCTAAAGGCCCATTCAAGCCCATACCAAACCCTAATAGCCAAACCTTTGTTTTTCTTTCTCTTCTAGTGCCGTGGTTATTATTATTATTATTATTATTATTATTATTATTATTATTATTATTATTATTATTATTATTATTATTATTATTATTATTATTATTATTATAACTCCCACTAATGTTATTCAAGATCTTGAACCAATTTATCAAGATCTTCAATTGACTCATCAAAAGATTAAACCATCTTCAAGATTTTAGATTCAAGATCTAATTTTTGATCTTCTTCTTCTTCTTCGTGTGAGTTCAAGTAATAATTATTCTTTCAAAATCATCAACTTCTGAAGTTATTATGGTGCCATATGATTATTCTTTATGTTTGAATACCTTATGTTTTATATATAAGGAATTTACATTTGGTAACATTATTTTATTTAACTTATATACGTATATTATATATGTGTGGAATATGATGCCTATGAAGTATGAATTTTTATTTATTATATATTTTTATACCTTTTTATGACTATATTTTATGCATTATGGTATGTAATATGACTAACCTAATAATTTATGGTTTTATGTTCAATTCGTGGTAGATTCAAATTAGCTGCAACTTTGCACTATTTAAAAAAAATCACACAGAATTCAATAATGAGATTTTACCCATCATACTACATATCAAATCGAAGCCCCAAAAGCCTAGTTTTTATAAAAATTACTATAGTTTCATTGTGTGTTATGTACGGAAAACAGATAGGGTTATAGTAAGGATTGGTCGAATATGAAAAATTAGTATAATTTAAAAAATTGAATTTTTGGTGCGCTATGTTGGTTTTGACAGGTGCTTGGGTTTTGGGTGGTTATGTTAACACTAATTTTTGACCTAGGTTGGCCGAGCTTAATCTTTTAATATACGTGTGGCTTCAATATTTTGGTTAAAGATTTGAGTTGGATTTGAAAAGATGGTTATTCTAGTTGGAACTTTCTATTTTTGAAAATTTATTTTTTGAGAGTTTCCTAGTTGGGAAAGTTTCCATGTTTAGAAAGTGGATAATAAAAGGAAGAGATTTATTTAAGAATAGTTGCTTGTGTGCTTTATGTGATCACCTTAATAATACATTAATTCTTTAAGTGGAACAAGTGGGCTTTGGGTCCTTTAGAGTTGGCCTCCTAATGTTGGGGATCAACAATAGCCTTTCCTTTTCTATTTTGGATATTTATTTATTTGCTAGCCGTGTCTGGTTAAGGCTCCTTACCTACTCTATAGGCTTCTCTAGACCCTATTAGGGAGTGCACACACTTAAGGATAGGATGACTTAGGTGGTAGGTCTTTGGAATTTTATTATACCCTTTGGACTATGTCCACTGAGATGGCTAAGTGTGATTTCTAATCCTTTTGTGGTTGGTGGTATGTCTTTGGGTTTTTGTTATCCCCTTTGGAATATTTCCATTGGGATGACCTAGGTGCGATTATATTCCACCTGTGGTTGGTGGTAGGTCTCCAGACTTTGATCTGCCAAGTGACCCTCTGGTTAGTTTACCCACTTAAATAATTGGAGGTTGTGATCACATAAAGTAAAGATTAATATCTACATATTCATTTATTCCCATTTTGTTTTCTTACATGATTCATTATATATATATACACGTCTATATTATATTCCATTGTACTAACGTGTTACTTAGCTGTTTCCCTAGCTAACTTGTTACATGTTTTAAACAGGGCCGTGATGATCCATGGTGTACATGGTGAGCAGATAACCTAGTGTAGATTGAGTATGAACATGTTCAAGGTGTGGATGGCATGCATGGTGTGGAATAATAAGAGTGGTGGTGATTTTCATAGTTTTATTTATCGCTAATGACTACTTTCATAGGTTCTGGTTGTATTAACTGTTCCATTTCCATTTTACATTCTATTGGTTTTGGTGAGTTTATAATATATTATTATTATTATTATTATTATTTTGTGTTTAATAATAAAGATTGATGTATCTCCTTATTTTATCTAGCCTTAGCAGCTAGTGTAAGCAGAATAGTGGTATCTGCTTACACTAGTTGTGGTGGTAATAACCTCATTGTATTTAGCTTTCGCATATATTTTTTTTTATTTTTCTGGTCAATTGGTTTTGAAAAATGGGGGTGTTACATTCTTGTGGATTTTTGAGCTCTCAATATCTCTCTTTCTCTCTCTTTATCAATTTTCTTAGCTACATTATGATGTATGTAAGTCATTACTTACCTTTTCTTATTCTTAGAGTGAAAGGTGATGAGTATGCTTCATGTTATTTAGTTATGCCAAGCATATACTGTGTATTTGTATGGTAGTTCTATATATCTATGATTTTATAAGTTTAATGTGAACACATGTTAGTATGTCTCTTGATTATTGTATGTGTTTGAATATGTGAAGGGTTGAGCATGATTATGTGGCTAACATGTTCAGCTAATTATGAAATGTTTAGTAATTTTAGATTATTATATAATGTATCTTAATTATAGTCGGTTTGGCAAATTCAATCATTGGTTGAGTATGGGTTGAAATTGTATGATATCTTATACTGATTTTTTATGTCATGGAATTATTAAGCTCACAAATTGATCAGCTTTAATGCCGCCTGAAATTGATCAGACTTAATGCTACTTAGAATGGATATAATAATTGAAATTTATTATGCTGGTGGAAGTGATTTAATAGCTATTATGTGGCCTGATTTATGCTTGGTTAAAATTTTAAATCAAACATTAATCACTGAAAGTGAAATATCTTGATTTGGGACTCATAACACTTGAGATAGCTGTCTGAGTTAGGTTTGACATTTACTTGGTACTATTTTGGTGTTTTTATCTTCTGTGATCTTGGGTGACTTATGAGGTCTAGAGAGGCTATCTTCTACTCTATAGTTATCTCAATATATTTTGGCCCTATTGGGGGTATGCATACTTAAGTAATTAGATGTTCTATTTATTGGTTGTCTCGTTACCTTTGTGGATAGGCCAGCTAGGTTTGGTACCGTTCAAGTACTAGATTAGTTACTGTAACACCCCCAAATTTCACTCCTGAAATTTTTTTTTTGAAAGATTAAAGCGGATGCTAGGAGCGAATTTGGGAAATGTTACCGCCACATCTAACACAAGATAAATGTCAACCATCTATCTCATGTTAGATGCAAGGCTAAAACCTATCAAACAATTAAATCTGAATTTCAAATCCCATCAAACAATTAAATCCGAATAGTAAACACTTATCAGAATACGAGAAATTTAAAGTCAATTACAAAACCCTTAGAAATCTGAAAACAATACTTGCAACTTCCAAAGGTGAATACAATTAAACAAAATAAATCCCGAAGGATAAATATCCGGATCGCCTACTCACTCAGGTCAAGCCTTCCACCCCAAAACAGTATCCGATCTTAACCTGCACAAGAGGTCTGCTCCCCACCATCGGTGGATTATCACAGGACCCATTCAACCAGTGTAGTATCAGTACGGGTCCAATACTGAGTAAGTCTCGCTACCCTACCTTATAGGAGAGATATCATCAAGTGCATATTAAATTGTAGTACAATACGTTAATACAATATCATACATACTCACAACCCACAGCATGAATCTTGCCATACATTCATAGTAACATTTAAAACATATGCAACATCCCAGTTAACATATACGCGTTGTATAACCGAAATAATACGTGACTCATTATGCACATAAACAACATGTGGTGATACATATAATAAAAGCTGGCCAAGGTCCAACTAGACTTATTCTTTATTCTCATTAATAGTATATTCATTCCACACATATTCTCTAATGATCCATGTAAGCACGGGGACCCCACTATTATAGCCGGTGGACCGGAAATCGAACCCCAGAGCAAAACGCCTCTGGCCACTATTATAGCCGGTGGAACGGAAATCGAACCCCAGAGCATAACGTCTCTGGCCACTATTATAGCCGGTGGAACGGAAATCGAACCCCAGAGCAAAACGCCTCTGGCCACTATTCTAACCGGTGGAACGGACTGGCCCCGCACTTTCATGGTGTTCCGCTGTAAGTGATTAGTATCTTTCCCGTGGATTAACTTATTCGTGTGGGTCTGTCGAGCCCGAATCCCCCACTATTATAGCTGGTGGACTGGAAATACACACCCAGGGCAGAACGCCTCTGGCCACTATTATAGCCGGTGGAACGGAAATCGAACCCCAGAGCAAAACGCCTCTAGCCACTATTCTAACCGGTGGAACGGACTGGGTCGGGCTCATCAGTCTTTCGCTTTACGTAATTAATGTCTTATTCGTATCTTATTGAATTCACATCACGCCCTTGACATGCATAAATCATTCACTTCATACTTTACACATCACAAACAATAAAATTCCACATTCATAACTACACTTAATCAATAATACACATGATAACACCAAACAACTCTAAGCAGCCATAACGAACCCTAATTGACCACACCAAACCGTGCCTTAACCCTATTTTACCATAACAACCATACTTAGCCATCCCAAACCTTAATTACCCTCAGCAATTCACAATGAGCTACTCCAACCCTACTTAATCACAACGACCCAGAGTTAATCACTCCAAACCCTAATTCTGTCTCCTCCAAACCCTTATAATACTCCACGTACTATTCCCCGTCCAAAACAGTTCAACACCCAAATAATACTCGCATTACCTTCCTTACACCCCAAATCAGCCTTTCATAGGTAAATTTTGCTCCCACGCAGACGTTACACATCCCATGCAACCTCTCGAACGTTTCACACAAACCCTAAATCCCATACAATCATTAATTTCCATACAAACCCTAATACCACCATGTAAACCCTAATACCACCATACCAACCATAATACCACCATGCAAACCCTAATACCACCATAAGCCATTAATACCGCCAAGAAATCTTTAATACCACCATACAAACCCTAATACCACCATGCAATCCCTAATTTCCCCCATGCAACCTTAATTTATTCCCACTCTTTTGTTTATTTAATTCCACCTTCCCCTCATCGTCTTACAAATGGTGAACTCCTTAGGTCATCCATACCTATGTTAGCCGACGTACTTCCCTTTGGTTATTTTAACCGCTTATTTTTCTTTTTCAAGTCCCCACTTCACCACACTTCCTCACATAACCCAGCATGCATGTCGTAGGGTCACATCACCTCACATCACATCATTCTTGTTCCACAACATATCAGTATACAAAGACGAGAACACGGGGACGTACCTCGGTTCCATGCTGCGCTACACAATACACAGATAATATACAGGATTATAGCATACAACCGCACAAAGCATACAAGACAGGTAAAACATGCAATGCACACAAGTGGCCTTAGTTACGTCCTTACGAAATACCCATAAGTAGAGGTAAGTAGAGAACTTACTTGGATCCGAAGCTAGCTAAGCGAAATGAGAGGGAGAGGAATCCCTAGTTCGTGGGTCCACGAGAAAGCTTTCCTAGACCCGATAGAAATCAAAACTAAATTAGGAACTATCCTATCAATCAATAATCCATATATTCTAATTAAATAAACACAAACGACACAATTGATCTTTCTTAGAAAACGTGTCCAAAATTAAAACTTAAAAGCATAGCTCTAATAAAATTTAAGGTTAAAACTAAATCAAAACGGATTAATACAATTATCCTTTGGGACATTTCAACTTAATTTGGAAATCTTGAGAAAGAGTAATCGATCATAAGGTAATTTATCGAAAATAACTTATTTATTAGGTTTTACAACTAAATAGGTAACCCAACCATTTACATAGAACCCAAATCCAAACCGATTAGGTTAAAACAGAATTTAAATGGTTTAAAACCCAAGGATAGAATTCGATTAGATAAAATACACATAGCAAAAATCAATTTTATAAAATCATCCCCGAAAATTAGGGTTTTTTTAATGCCTAAACCACAAATCGGCCAAATCACTTTGATTACCTCAAATTGATAGTTTTAAAACACAATTAAACAAATTTTAGATAAATCTAGACAATCAATTTCAACAAAACGATCTTCCGATAAGTCAATTCCAGATGATCAATTTTCAAAATCAGGATTTTAAAGTCCACGGGGTAAACTCAGGTAGTTCAATTTAATCAATTCAAATTAAAGGTATTAGAAAGCAATTAATACCATTTCAACCATTTCTATACATTCAATTTTAGAAAAACAACAATACAAGTAATCGATTTCATAATCTCACTTGAAATTTAGGGTTTTAGGCCCGAAAATACAATTCGTTAGAATTCTATAAATTCAATCAAATTGAATGTTTAGAAATGCAATTAAACACATTTTATAACATATCAAATAATCAATTGCTCAAAACTAGTAAAAGAAATACACAATTTAGCCCAATTAGGGTTTTTGGGCCCGGAACGCAAATCCGATCAATTCTTGGCAAAACATATAAATTGACGGTCCGGAAATGTAATTAAACATATTCTAATGTAATTTATATAGTTAATTGAATAAAATAACCCGATTACCCAAACCAATTTAAACCCGCGGGAATTTTGACCTAAAAATCCAATTCCGGTCAATTACGCAAAACTTTCCTAATTCAACACTTCCAATATAAAATTAAATACATTTTAAACGATACTATAAAATCAATTGAGCGGAACGGCTCAATTATACAACCCAATTTCATTACACCCAAAATTTGACCTAGGAATCAAATTTCGATAAAACCTGCATAAATTTCTCAAATTGACGGTTCCAAAATGAAATTGGATACATTTTAAAACATATTGTATAATCAATTTGTCCGAAATCGCAAAAACGAGCGGATCCGAAAAATTTGGGCATAACCCGGCTAAAAATCTAATTTTTCCAAAATCTCAACACAACCACACAATTAACCTATCCAAATCAATCTTACAGCATATACATACATAAACAAACAATCAATTTAGCTTTTTATAAGCTAATCACACTCAATTAATCAAATCAAGGGTTAGGGTTTTTCGGAAATTTATACCGAATGAAATCAACACAATCGGGTCAAGAAAATGCCGGAGAAGCTTTGTCAGGGAATAGGGATGGCTCGCCGGTGGTCGGGAGGTGTCGACGGTGGCCGGGCGATGGCGTCGCTGCTACGGCTGCTCCCTCACTGCTGCTGCTTCTCTCGCGTTGCTGCTGGTTGCTGCTACTGCTGCGGTCGAGCTGGCTGTTGCTGTGTCGGTTGCAGCTGTTGCGGCGGTCGGTCGAGTCGCCTGTTGTGGCCGGCGGTGGTTGGCGAGGAGGAGCTGGGGAGGAGGTGGCTAGTTAGGGTTGCGAACCAAGGGGCAGGGGAGTCGGGGAATAGGGAAAACCGAAGGGAAGGGAGAGAAGAGGAAAAAGAAAAGGAAGGGGGTCGGGGCACGGGTGCAGGCTTCTTTTTTTTTTTTTTTTATTTTTTTTTATTTTTACAAACACAAGTAAAAGTAAAATACTAATTATTTAAAATTTTTATCAAAAGATTTTATCTAAATTTTATTTAACAAACTTTATTTCAAAACAATCCGAAAGTTTAAAATTAATAAAAAGATGTACAAAGAATTTCAGAAATATTTTCGGGAGAATTTACCAACGAACGTAAATATTTATATTATTTACGAAATATATTAGAAGACCCCAAAGTAATATTTAAAAACATATAATAAAATATTTAAGTCAAATTCTAATGAATCGAGATTAATTTAAATAATTTCTGAAATCCGTTTTCCGCCACCCAAAAAGCATAAAACGAAAGAGAATTAATTCCAAAAGGAATTTCATAAATAAACTCTGTAAAATCTTTTCAATTTAAAACTTTCCAAAAATATTAGCGATTACCGAAAACGAATAAATTTAAAGTCGGAAATATTTTCTACGGATAAAATTATTAAAATAAATTTAACTATTTAAAATGAAATTCTATAATTTAAATAATATATTTTGTCAACGAAATATAACCTCAAAATACACCGTTAACACATGACGAAGTTATAATCGAAAACAAATCTAAAATATTAAAAATAAAAATAACAGTATGAGAAACAACGAAAATACATATTTTTAACCGAGAATCAAATCCATAAGAATATAATAAAATCATTGTCGTGAACGAATTTGTCTAGAATGGTTCGCAACGACAATGATTAATTACATTCAATTATGGGTTCGAAATCGTCGATAAATCTATAAAAAGAATCGAAATTAAAATAATTAATTGTTGACCTCAAATTACGCTAATAAAATCATTAAACTTAATAAATCTGGATTTTAAAAATACGGGGTATTACAGTTACCATGATTTTTTTGAGTCTCCATCATCAAAATAACATAATCAAATGGTTATGATCATGATAATAAAATATAATAATTGATTTTTCTTTTTCATTCATGGACTTTATATTTCATTATCTTAAGCATGTTACTGATTTGTCTTTTTACAATTGTGCTACCATGTAGCACTTATCCTTAGGGTTGTAAATGAGCCGAGTCGAATACCCCTAGGCTCGGGTTCATCTCGTTTAACTAAACAAATAAGCCGAATCGAGCGAGCTCACCAGCTAAAGTCATAAAATAAATTGAGTGTTACCTTTTCGAGCTTGGGTTTGACTCGTTTAATAAACTAGCGAAAAAGTGAGGCTCAGGCTTAACTTATTTAACTAAATGAACGAGCTGAGCCGAGCTGAATATTGAACTAGCTTAGCTCATTTACAGCTCTGCCTATACTTAACTAGTTATTACATGATCTATTATTTAAACTGCATGCGAGAATTATGTGCAGAATGAGTTCATGATTCGTTATATACTCAAAAAATTTTGATATATTTTTTTAATATATATATATATATATATATATATATATATATATAAATTTATTTCATCCTTATTTTTAAAAATAACATTTTTGAATGTCTTTCTGTCTTCGTTTTCACGCCCCGTCGTTGTTCCCTCGCAACACTTCGCCCAACAATGATTGATTATTGTTTCCTGGCATGGGGCGAGGTGAATGGGTTTGTCTTATTCCATATGAACATCCTTTTGGCCTGGATGACGCAGAATTATGACACATTTATAGCTATAACAATAATCAACTATAGCCAGTCACTTCATGCCATGCTAAAAAGCAACTCTTGCCAAATATCGACCAATGTATATAGGCGATGGTCACTGGCCACCGGCACCGGGCAAAGAGTGGGGATTAAAGTTCTGGAATTTGATAACTCATTTGTCACGAAAACTTCATTGGTGACAATTTTCCCATTGCTTTTACATGTGCAAGAAAGTTACTTTTGAAATTTGATTAAACCAGCTTTATCACGCAGAATAATTGGAACTACTTGCCGACACAAACTCTACAAATGTAGTATTATATTTCTAGAACATTACCCAAAGACGAGAAAGAGAAGTACGCATATGCCCCTACTCTTAATTTTAGGGGCTATATTTTTGGATTAAGTAATGCTGTATTATCCTCTCTTCCATAAACATGTCGATACTTTCTCCGGTCAAACAATTTATAGGCTTTCAACTATGACTCAAGTGTCTCAAATGTCTAAAATGCTATGAAAATTTGAGCAACTATATATAATAGTCTTAAAAATGGGCCTCAATTTATTTTATAGGTAAATCAATTAAATCACCAATTAAATTTCATGTATTAGCTTATAGAAGATTAAGACTAAAAAATAACTAGTTGAATCGCTGAACCGATCTAAAAATCAATTATAATTCACTTGAAAAATGAGTCTTGAACTGGTCAGATCCCTACACAGTACTCTATTCGTATAAAAAAGAATATTATTTTATTATTTTACACACTTTTTTAAAAAAAATAATTAAAGTAGTATTAAAATTACACTAACATCCTTCATTAAAAATAATAAAATATTTAATGTATATATAATTAAAAAAAGTAAGCATAAAAATCAACAAATGGGCTTTAACTTTTCTAAAACGACTATTTTTATATAAAAATTTGATGACCGAAATGACTTTCTTTTCGTTATGGATGGAGTTTAATTTTTATTTTCTATATATTTCAATTTTTTTAATTTAATATGCACCACTTATCCTACTGATCCAAACCATCAATCCGTCCATTTATCTAGTGATGATATCGGTTCGATAAAGTGTATATATATATATAGGGCAAGGGTCACATACAAACTATTACTAATATACAAACATAAGAGTCAATCTCATCCGTTAGATCAAAATTTAATTGCATTCAAGATTTTATTAATACCAAACAAAAAAACTAATCCAAACCTCTAAAACCATAAATTATACAAACCCTAAACCCTCTAAACCCTAAGCCATAAACCCTATAAACACTAAACCCTAAACCCTAAACCCTTTAAACCCTAAACCCTAAACACTAAACCCTATAAACCCTAAACCCAAAACACTCTAAACCATAAACCCTCTAAACATTAAACCCTAAACCCTAAACCCTAAACCCTCTAAACCCAAAACCCTACACCCTAAACCCTCTAAACCCTACACCATACACCCTAAACCCTAAACCCTCTAAACCATAAACCCTAAACCATCTAAACACTAAACCATCTAACCCTATAACCCTAAACCCCAAACCCCCTAAACCCTAAACCCTAAACCCTAACCTATCTAAACCATAAACCATAAACCCTAAACTCCAAACCCTAAACCATCTAAACCCTAAACCCTAAACCATAAACCCTAATCCCTATAAACCCCAAACCCTAAACCCCAAAACCCAAACCCTAAACCATAAACCATAAACCCTCTAAACCTCAAACCCCAAACCCTAAACCCTCTAAACCCCAAACCCTACACCCTAAACCCCAAAACCCAAACCCCAAACCCTCTAAACCATAAACCCTAAACCCTCTAAATCCTAAACCCTAAACCCCAAACCATAAACCCTCTAAACCCCCAAACCCTAAACCCTAAACACTCAAACCCTAAACCCTAAACCCAAATCCCCAAACCATACAAACCCAAACCCCAAACCTACTAAACCCTAAACCATCTAATTTCCATCCAAAGGCATGTATGTTTCAACAAAAGAAAAAAACATACTAATTAAATATACATTCATTTAATTATACAATATGACAAGGAAAATAAATCCTCTATGATTCGAAAATTGACAATTCCTTAAAATTAAACCTTACACAAGTCTGAAAAAAAAATCTTCCACTATCGTCTAAACTACAATGAAAATCATCAATGACCAATACCTTTATAAAGTTGAAAACAAATTTACATCCAACTCTGGCCTTCCTTTCCAAAATTTGCCATTCACATATAAAAAATTGACATTAGTAGTGCCGAGAACAAACTATTAAGGTCACTCGATGTGCCGTGCATGCCTGCCAACATATCTACACATATCATGCACCCCTATTACACCGTATTCACTGTGACTATCTAATAATAATGATATCTCAGTAGTATTTTTAAAAAGATAATTAGTCAATATTGCGTCAAAAAATTAAATAAATAAAAACTTAAGAATAAGAATAAGGAGAACCCAAAAATAGAGTTTCATTCCAAAGTTAACTAACAATACACTGAAGCCAAACTAAGAACATGATCTAAATGAACTACAAACATATATGATATAAACATATATGATTAATGAAATACCTTCAATAATCAACTCTAATCAGAGTAACATTACTCTGATTATTAATCAAATAACATATAGCCATCCTATTAAGACTAACACTACTCTGATTAGTAATCAGATTAACATACAACCACCTAACAACACAAAATTACACTGATTATTACTAATCAGAGTAATCAGACTACCATACATCATTACTAACATGTACCGACATTGCCATAAAAAACAATTATTAGAAAAAAATGTATATACAAATCAACAAAACATAATCAAAATTGACAAACCTGAATCTTTTTATCCTTGCTGAATCCAGCTGAAGGCCAATCTCGTGACTCTACTACTGCACATCGACACAACAATCAGAACAAAAAATTGAGATAAAAAATGAAGAGATGCACAAAAATATGACACACACATACCACAACTCTCAGTGTGTTACTAGATCTGAGTATCGATGAAACCAATTTTTTTTAGCTGAGGTAGATCGAAAATGTAAAGAGGCAGCCTCGACGGACATATATGACGACGATGGAGTGAGCAAGGCAGAGACTGAAGCGGGTTGTGGAGAAATGACGACGGAGAGATCCAAAGGGATAAACAGCGATGGAGAGAGTGAGTCAGAGATGGCACAGGATGGAAATGGAGAAAACCAAGAGGTAGAAGACGAGCAGGTGAGGGTCGGGAGGCTGGAGTGGACGACTTTCAGCAGGTCAAGGTTAGTGACTCAGGGCTGGGTAGTGGGCAGAGTGTCGGGGGAAAGCTAGAAGGAAGAGAATGTGGGCGATAGAGGGCGACAACAGGGGCAAACGCGTGGCAACCGGGTGGCGACGGGGGGCGACTGAGGGGGCGACATGAATGATAGCAGAGATGATAAGGATGAGGTAGTAGAAAAGATAAAGACGAAGGATGGGGTAAGGGCTCGGGGTCGACACTCACGAATTACCACATATTTACTATTATGCCACCGCATTGTTTATTGTTCTAAATTAAATCTTGATCGTTTATTACAGTAATCCTATGGTCTATAATTGTTCCTATGTTTGCACATATATAACAGTTTGTACCTGATCTAAAATCTACATATATATATATGTCTAAAACGTAAGTCATTTAAAACAAAATTAAAATCTATATTTTTGTTTATCCTCTCTTATTATAATAACAATAACAACAACAACAACAACAATAATAATAATAATAATAATTATTATTATTATTATTATTATCTACACATCTATTTATTGTTTTAGCGGATGATGTAATTAGAAATTTAATTTCTATTTTTATTAGTTGCAAATTGCAAAAAAAATATATTTTCCTTGATACAAAGAAAGTATAACTTATAGGCATAAAATAGACCGATTAAGCTTACTCAAATTGATAACTTAAAATTTTACAAATATAAAGAGGATTTGAGATTTGCAACTTTACTAGAAAAAATAAAATTAAGAATAAAGCAATAAAGAATGACATTGTTGTGACTTCAATCAAAGGTAATATGCAAGAGGCAAAACCTATTGAGAAATGGCATCCAAATATATGTGTTGTTATAAAATTGTGAGAGTAAATTTTTTAGATATTGTAACATAGGAATAATCAAAAATAGGAGGACTAGAGTCAAAGTGATTTAATGTGATTTGATCTTCATTAAAGATAAAAATACCATAGGTTGTGACTCTATGAGACTTAAAGTAAGAGGATTTTGTATGTATCATTGGATGTTGAAGACATATGTTACTCTTTATCACCTTTCCTTCATTATCTTTCCTCCAACTTACTAAGTTAATACAGTTGTTTTTGTTGATGTTGATATTAATATGCCATTTTTAGTATCAATTATTATAATAATAATTATACTTATTTTGATAACTTATAACTTTATACTAGAAAAAAAAACATGCAAGGCTACACATGTAACACCCTCCCCCAACGTCAATGGGGAAACACAAGGCCCTAGATATAGAGGAAATAACAGTAGATAGAGTGCAAAGAGCCTACAACTCAAAGCACGACCAAACACCATAGCCACCCTCACCTAACATACCAGAAAATCATAACCAAGCACAAAAATATAAGGTTCAACCATGCGGTCAATTGGAAAAATGATCAACAATGGCATTGAGATTGCGATATACATGAAAAACACGCACTCCTAGGAACCTCCACCTCCTCTTTTATCTAATAAAGTTGGGGAAGTAAGCACGCCTCCACAAACCTCCCTCTTCATTATTTACCAAATTAGTTTCAATGATAATAGGGATGTAACACAACCATTCTTTGTTCTCCAAGATCAAAATAGCGAAGAAAATGCCTTTGACATCAAGTTCATTGATATCTGCAAACTCACTTGAAGAGGAGAAAATACACCGATAGTTTCCATACCATTTGCATAAAACTCCTCTAATGGATGCCCTCTTTGTGTCCTGTGAGGCCAAGACATCCATGTTCTATTTGAGACTTCCCTACCTTAGAGTTCCCATACTCAAATAATGCCCTAATTTTTTTCACTTTCCTACCCTTCTCTTAATACATTAATAGGCACCACTACACCAAGGCACTTGACTAATCTCAACCCTAGTGTAAGGAAATTGTTTATGCCATATCTTAATCCATCACCCCATTTTATGTATGACTGGTTACTAAACGTTACCATCACTTTCAAATTTATTACAACAAATACGAGCATTCCTCTCTCTCCATATCAACCATAAACTAACTGTAAAGGCTACCACCCATAATTTCCAAAAAAAACTGTTGTCAACACTAACTCACTTCAATGGAGTAAAAGCCTCAAGCAGAATATTAAAGGAAGACACATGTGACATTCTAGATCTGTAACCACCACTCCCAAATTAACTAAGCCTTCCTACAGTGGAGTAGAAGGTGCATATTAGCTTCTCTTTTCACTCCCACAAAAAACACATGTGACACTTTTTGCATCCGAAATTCAAATGGTAGCGAGTCAAACTCTAGAAAAAAGCTTATCCATCACCACAAAGCTAGAAGAAGATTGCAATTATTAGAATCACAAATCCATGAAAAATCTACTTATTCTTAGAATTTTGGTAGGATTTTAGGTGGGAAGAGATAATACTATAAACAAAACTTATGGAGTAGTTTCCAATGTTATCAAATTCCCAAACCACCTTATCTAAAGCCTCCTCATCAAGTTACACTCACGATCTTCTTCCTATAAGAAAATATTTCTTGACCAATGATGCTTTTAAACCCAATTATAATCAATTTAACTTCCCAAATTTTCTACTTTTGCAAATGTATTACAAGATAATGAAAAAATGGCTAGGGTATTTAAATTGTAGAGCTCCATCAATATGATAGGTATTCGTCAAAAACCTAGTATATTTATTATTTCCCACTTGTATACACAAGTCATGAATTGTATCACCCACTCTATAAGACTCTTTTCTCAATTGGTGGCAAATATTTCTCTATTATCCTCTGGTGCCTAAAACCTTAAAAGCAAAGTCTGCCTCATGAGAATTACATCATAGTTCTCTCTACCAACATCTTGCCAAAGTTCTATACCCCCTCAATACCATCTCCAAAGCCATTAAAAACAATGTAATTCATATCTTGCAAATTGATAACACCCAAGCCTCCTTGCTCTTTTAGTTTCTGAGTTAAATCTTGCTTATCTGACACTACCTAACTTTTACTACCCTGTGTACTTTCCCACAAAAAGTCTCTTTTTTATTTTTACCATATCCTTGTCTAGCCCTTTGGGAAGAAGGAAAAAAGACAAATAGTAGCGAGGTAGGGCAGACATAATCAATTTAATAAGAACAAGCCTCCTTCCTCTACTCTACACTTTGCCTTTTGACTTAGATAACATCGACCACATCTTGGTAATATTAGTCCTCCAAATTTAAGATATATTTATCTCCTAGAGTTAAGCTAAAGTAGTTAATATGAATCTGACCAACATTATATTTTAATACCACAAAACCCTCCGCGGTCACATACTGAGGAACATTGATCGTCATGAGTGAGATTTTATGGAAGTTAGCTTTTAACCTTGGAGAAATGTGGAAGCTATTTATGATACTATTTTTATGGATCAAATCCCTTATATGTACATTAAAAAAATATAAGTGTATTATAAGTGGGTGAGAATTCTACCATTCTCTCTAACCTGAACTTCTTGTCACAAATCCAACCCTATGAACATTTTTACACAAAGGCTCAAAACCCGAGTAAGAATCGTAAAGAAAAATGAGATCATGGGATCCCCCTATATCAAGCCTATTTGGAGTCTAAAAGGGGTAGAAGGATTGCCATTAATCATAATAGAGGCTTTAGCAAAGGTAATATAAGCCTTGATCTACATTTGCCATCTTTCGAGGAAGCCTATTTAGTCTAAGGTCCACATCACATAATTCCACAAAACCCTATTGTAGGCCTTGTGGAGATCCAATCTGAGGAGAAAAACTTGCTTTTTGCCTCTTTTGTAGGTGTCCACTACCTCATTTTCTAACAAAGTGTTGTAAGGATGCCTACTACTTCTTGTCGCTTATGTAGGTATAAATTGTTATAGTTCATCTTGATATTCATGTTTGTTGTTATCACTAATTTATATGTTCATTATTACTATTGTTATTCATTTAATTAGTAATGTTTAATGAAATTAGCATTATTACAACTACAAAAATATAAAGACATACATAAATATTTGATATTTTTTTCTACCTAGAGTATGACCTTACTTTAGTTTTCTACTTGAGATATAATCATTTTATTTTAGTTTTTCAATTAAGAGACATTACTAAATTTGGTAATGGGCATAGGGGATCACTTGCCACTATTCAATTACTATTTTCATTCTAGTTATTGAAAATGTGTGCTCTCATTTCTTGGAAAGAACACAAAGTGATACATAAACATATTACGCTTATAAATCATTTAAAAAAAAATCAAGCTTTAATTTCTTTTCATTTGAGACATATTTTATTTTTATTTTAAAATCATATATGATATAAAGATATGGCCTTTAGTTCCAAATAATTAATCAATAAAAATACTTACCTTGAAAACATATTTTCATTTATATAAAAAATATTTATATGAAGGACATATGTACTATTTCACTAATATTATGGAGATAATAGTTCTATTTTCTATAAGTTTTTATATCATTAAGTTTATGAAAGTAACCCTTAAAATTAATTATATGAAAAGTAAATTTCCTCAAATAAAGGTAAATAGATTAATTTGTGGGGTATTGCATAAAATGTTCCTATATTTAAATGAATTGAACAAGATGACCTTTCTCTAATTTACATTACACCAAAAAAAATCAGTATTTTCATTTTCAATCATCAGTTGCCTTTATGTTACCTTTTTTATTAATATTTCCACTGGAATAGAATAATAATAAAAAATTAATTGAAATTTTATCCTAAATTGAGAAAAATCCCCTATTCTAATAAACACTCGTACACCCATTTAGTGCTCTATATTTAAACCACTAAAAATCTAAAATATCCTTTACAAAAACCCCAAGTCCTAATTATATTTTTCAACTCTACATGTATTTAAATCCTAATGTTGCTGAAATACCTCTATCATATTAGCCCTTCCCAACCAATAGTTTTCCCCATCCCCAACTAATATTAAATGGCATAAATAACCCCTAAAACAAAAATATTCTTCCTAATTCTCTCTATTTATATAACTTGGAATAACTAAATAAGTCCTAACACTAAATACCTAACCCCATACATCTTTTCTTGTTATTGTTACTCTTCTTCTTCACTTAATTCACCACTAATGGCTATAAAAAATAAAAACACCAACCCACGTACATGCTTCTAATCCCCATATGCAACATATTCACAAACCATCTTTATTCACTCTATCCTTCCCTCACTTGCTCAACTTCTTAAAAATCACCCTATACACATATTTCTCTACCCTTCAGAGCACATGAGCAAAAACAACGGGAAAAGGTCTACTCCATAAATGAATAGAAAAGACAAAAACAACAAAAAAAAAAAATAGAAGCACCAAAAAATTAAGGAGCACATTTCACTTATAAATGCAAAGAAAGTGAAACACAAGAAATTTTTTTTTTATCAGATTCACCAAATCAGAAGTAGCTCACGAATCAGAATCCCTAAAAAAATAAGGACTACATAAGGGATAATCAGGAAGCTAAACTAATCAAAATCTTAAAAAAAGGGATAGAAGCAACAACTAATATAAGTTCTTTATATTCTTTTTGTTCGCATTATACACAAATCAATGTTCCTCAAATCATAAAATGTTATAGCATAGATAGGTGTGCAACACTCCATATTTCATAACATGGTAATAACGTTAGAAGAAAGTATTACAAATTTTGGACTTGTAATTACTTTCCATGGGTGCCACCACAACATATGACATTATCAACCCACTATAGAACTCTTGAAGGTTTAAAGGAATACTTTGTGACAAAATCAATCTAGGAGGTAAAAGAAAACAAAAATTAAAGACCATGATGAAAAAAATTGGACAGAGAATGAAGGTATGTGCACTTTCACTATTAGTAATTTTTATAAAGTTATCAAACATGTAAAATCACATGGCATTATAACATATGAAATAGAGCTATCCATTGTAAGTTGCTTATATAAAAAAAACTAGACATTACAAAAAAGGTATGATAATATAAGTGGCTCATAACCAGTACCCTAAAGGTTTACAAAAAAGAGCTAGGCATTACATAACATTACTAATTATTATGCACATAACGAGTTCGCTACTTTGCTTATCATGAAGCATTTTATAGTTAGCTTGACACAACTTTTTTTACCACTAGATAGTACTGTGTAAAAGGCCTAAATAGTAGCCTTCATTTATCTTGCATTTCTTCTCATTATTAAAGGAGCAGCACTAACAACATTTGTAGTCCCTCCATCAACTGTTGAAGAGCTCCTTGAAGGAGGAACAATAGCATGATCCTTCTTTGCTTTTATTATTACACCATCTTTACAACCTCTCCTATTATGACCAAACTCACCAAATAGATGGCTTTTTTTGTGGCTCATCTCTTCCCTTTTGCTTTTCTTATTTTCATCTAATATCCAACATCTAATTGACATTCCTATACTTTTATTCACTTGTCGAGGGTTGATGTGGGGGTTGTTGAATTTAGCTAAAGTTTTTTTTATGTATTTATGAGGAAATATCTAGTCTATCATTAACGATACACCTATACATATGGCTACATGGAATGCTAGTGATTTGTAACAATTATGGCTATTGATGTCAACGTTTACCTTTCTCACCCACCTTACTTCAAACTCATATTAACCATCTCTATTCACAACACTGCCAAATTTCATGTAAAATTACATAGATAATTTTTTCAATATTTGGACATAAACCACCATTTGTCCATCCCTCTCCACTTGATTGCTTTTAATGTATTCTTATCATAGAGTTCCTTCTAGTCCCTACAAGATCCAAAGGAAATGACATTAGATATGCTTAGTAATTGAATATATTGAAAATACCCAAGCTATACATAGTTAGTATGATGTTTTACCTTCATTTAAAGTTAGAATATGCTTTTATCATTCCATGTCAAATGTTAAATTTAATGATTCAATAAAGTAGGAGGTTTTCTCAATATTGTACACTGTTAGATCAAATTTAAATGTTACCCAAGTATCTAATAGAATGTTTATTAAGTACTAGTATGCATCAACTGACATTATTTTCATCCCGCCCATTACCCTTAAAAACATAAAAAATGAGGTTGAAACTAGTTCTTACCAAAAATGCAACATGCAAAATCAAAATATTTTATATTAGTGAATAATGTACCTTTGCTAGCTTTGCACAGTATAGTCCTATAGTACTGAATTTTACCATAAAGTTGCATGAAATTTCCTTGATATTGACCACAGACATAATAACTTACCCTAAGTTAATATTAGAGAAAATTTTCCCTAAAATTTACGCCTAAATGCGAAAAATAACTCCTCCTTGCATAGTGTGAAAATATCTTATTAAGAGTAGCTTCAACACTCTTGCAAACCAAATCAAACATCAAATTAAAGAAGAGGAAAATCATAGATGAAGGTACAAAAAAAAAAGAGAGAAGAAGATAGATGTAAAGATGGAAAATTACCTCTTATCCATCCTTGATAAAGGCCTATATCCGAGGTCCAACCTCATTAAGTGCATGCTTTGACATCATAAAAATGTGTCCCTAGCTTTCCTTGCACTTCTTTCATACAACAACATATTCAATGGGGAATATTTTTTGCCTTTCCCATTAGCCCTAATAGCATATAAGAATACCCCACTATAGTGGCCTTCCAACCCCAATTGAAAGCCTATAACGCTACATGAAACCCTTACAGAGGACACTAAATGAGGAAAAAATAGGTCTTGAGCATCAAACCACTATCATCACTTTGTGATTGAACAATTTGTAAGAGATCTAAGGTTATTTTGCATCAAAACATCTAAATAATTTGGTATCAGTGCATATGAATCATCAAATGAACTATTTATCTCCTCCTTTACATTAGTTATTTCCTTATACATCAATATTAGTTTAACCTTGATCCTAAATCTCTTTAAACCCATTTATTCCAGGGCCTTGATAGGAAAAGCAGGGTTAGCTTGATGTGTCAAATAAAACCAAAAAACAAAAATAGAGTAATTTTGAACAATCCATAATAAAATTGAACAAGGATTAGATAAAGAAAAATGAAGAAACTATTAATTACGACTAGATTTTTAGGGTTTTGAGGTTAGTTTTGTGTTTTAAGATGGATGGTGACTTAGCTAGGATTAATTGTAGCTATAATTAACATGATTAAGGAATAATTAAAGGAAAAAATTTGTGGCTTAACATTGGAGTTATAGGACATTGCAAGATGTTGGGGTTAGGGTTTTAAATAAAGTTTAAAGATGATGTTGATGTGTTGATTTTATGTGAATGTATATATGTGTGTATAATATCGGCTTGGTTATGGTGATTAGTTTAATTTTTTAACTTTGGGATATAACTCTATATAATCTCATGAAGGAAAAATAAAGAGGGTTTCTAGTTTTGCCTCTCACATAGAATTAACAAAAGTAGAGAATAACTTTTAAGATGATTGCATGTAGCATTTGATTCAAGCTAAGTCTTTCACACCAAAGATAAGCTAAATATCTCCATATACACTAAGAAAATAAAATTATATCTAATAAACTATAACACTCTTTATTTCAAAAACCAAACCTTTCAATAATTAAAAAAATGTAGAATTTTAACTAATATTATGGGTATTACCATTACGCATTATGTAAGTAGACATCATTGTCACAATTACAATAGATACAAGCCTAACTTAAAACAAACATGAGTCAAATCAATAATAAAAAAATATCCATATTGAAACCAATAATGATGTCCAACACAAGAAAATAACATCAAAGATTAAAGAGCTCAACCATAGTAGAAAGAATAAGTATATGGCATTAATTACTATAAAAAAAATGATTTAAATTTCCATCATTAACTCTCTTAACCCATCTCACAACCATATATTTATCATCAATTATATCATATACTAACTACACAAGGCTATTTGTTAACCATATTCATCATAGATCATCCCAATTCTATTTAAAACATGTAATGAGTTAGCTAGGGGAGCATTAAAGTAGCCCATTATATAAAATAAATATATAATAGTTTATATAATAAATAGATAAAAAAAATTTGAACAATACATTCAAAAAATTATATGATAATTTCATAAGTTGCCATTTATTAATTCATATTATTAAATAACCACAAAGCACATAAACTAGTTTCGCTTAATTTAGTAGGAAACCAAAATCTCTCAAAGGAATGAATCCAAAGGGGTAAATATCCAATCAAAAACTAAAATAGGAGGTTCATATCTTAGGAAAATTTAATGGAATTAATCAAATTATATCAAATCCCACTAGGTCATCCAGTCCTTAAGTATAGACACCCTTTACAAGGTTCGTAGATCCTAACAAAGTTTATGTGAAGCCTAAACTGGCTCTTGATAAGGTAAATTAATCACATAACTATGCACCACTATAATCTAAGGAAAGGTTATTGTGAATAGCCAACTTAGGGAGGCTAAGCCTAGATGACCGTATGCCCAACTCGGGTCTTTCACTTTAACTTTTAGCGTCTTATTCAAGATGACCACATGATGCAATTAAAGGACACAACCATATATAAATATTCTTATCCCATCCTTATTTATCCACCTTCCAAATAGTATTAAGAACCTTCCATACTATGATGCAAGCACACACTTACACAAAACTCATACTAAATATATTATTTAATTATATTCATAAAACTCATATTTTTTTAAAATATAATTTTGAGGTAGGTTAAACATAGTGATTTTACAAAATAAAGGTTACATGGAGTGTAACCTAATTAAAAAATTTCCACTATACATAGACCCTATAAATCAATGACAAATAACTATCAATATAAAAAAAATATATCAATTAAATAAGGTGATATATTATATACTAATTGATCTTATCCCAATCTATTCACTTATATCAGCTCTTTATTTTTTTTAATGATGTAGAGGCATATAATATAATTTATACAAGTCATGGGTTGAATAATTGTATATTAAAGCCCAATGATTTAACCTTGGTAGAAAATTGGTGCAAAGCTAGCACACTTAGGCTTAATAAGGTGCTTACTTGCCTAATTATGGACCAAGGAGGGACTTAATGGCCGTTAAGATAATTTTTAATGAACCATATGAATGACGCATGGTAAAGTACTTCTATGAGGGATATAACAACTCATTATTAGTAGAAGATGCATATTAGCCATTTTTTAGAAGACTTAGTTAGATCTTGTAAGCTAAAGTTGTATCTTTTATGTTTTTGAGTGTGTTACTTTTATTTTATACTTTTTGGTGATTTTTATCATTTATTTTTAGCTTGTATTTTCATGGAGAATAATATTTGAGGAGTTTCAATTTATGTACTAAAATTAAGCCACAAAAAATGGTGAAAAGGCATGCAATTTTAATATCTAAATTTAATTCTTTAATCAATTATATACATGAGTTTGTTCTTGATTTGTAATTTTTTATGTCGTTCACAATTCAATTTTCTCTACTAAATTTTTATGTGATTTGAGTGGTTTATTTTGTGTGTAATTAATCATATTCATATCCCATAAAATCCATCGCCAATTTGTTCATACACACTCGCACATAGATTCATCTTCTATATGCTCATCTTCCACCTTTTGAAACCCTAACCCTAATCCCATCCATAACCATGATTATTGTAATGCCCCAAATTTTTAGCTTATCCTAATACTAAGTAATTATTATCATAACATAATCCTAATATCAAAATATAAATATTTCCACCTTATCCTAATTCTCTAACCCTAGAATTTAACTTGATCCCATTTTTTTGATAATTAATATACCATATTATCCTAACCTAAATTATTTTGAGCTTGTTATAATAAAAAAATAAAAATATTAAACCCTATTATTTTTCCTATTTTCCTTTTTCTCTCATTTCCCTCTCGGTTGATCCATCTCCTTCTCCTTTTTCCCCATTATCCTTGAATGGAACATTATCCACAGACAATGCTTACATGGCCCTCACTCCCTACCATATGCCAGGCCATTCCCTACTTGCATTAACTCCCACCTCCTATGCATGAGGGTTGGGGTTGAAATTTTTTTCCTCTGCACTTCTTACCCCAGAGTCTGTTTCATTGGATTAAGAGTAGTAGGGTCCTATTCTCATCATAAAAAATAATAAGATTTGTTTAAATCAATGGATAATATATAAATGACTTAAGGTGTAAGAGTACATGATTCAGGAACAAGGTGATGTTTTTCAAATTCGTTCCTTTGGATGATAATAGTGGCTTCGAAGCACTTTTCCCTAAGAAGGTGTTTTTATGGGTTCGTTCCACTAAGTGATAATAGTGGCTCAGAAGTGTTGTCCCTATGAGATATTTTAGGTCATTCCATCGATTTAAGAATAGTAAATTCCTTGAACTCAACATAAATAAAAGAATGAAAATGATTGTATCTAATAAAAAGGCTTATATCAGTATTTAACTTGTGAGATTTTTTTTTTGTAAATTGTATGTATACTTACCATCTGGAATGAATGTATGTATTTATTTGTATCCCTAACTCGATATTATGGTTACCTTGCTCGGTATATAGTGTACTGACCATCCTTTTTATGGTTGTTTCTCATTCTCACGAGCGGGAAACCTTAATGCCTTTGTGCATGTCTTTGAGGACTTGCTAGATGATTTTGCTACTTTTGATGCATTGTATGGAGAGGAGTGACCTTTTATCTATATTGGGTGTTAGGGAGAAGAGTTATGCTATCCATATGATATTTTTTCTTGGATATCTTTTATATGCTTTGATCCATGGTATCCCTTAGTTTATACTCTATTACTGTACCCCAGAGATAACCTCGAAACTCATATATGTATTTATAAAATCTTCTCTTATTTCTAATTACCTTGTTTTTCTATGAGTGTTTTTAGCCTTGTGATTGATTTAAGGATGGTATGGTACATCATACTTATGCCAATTACAATGGTAACACCCAATATTTTGGTTATATGCTTAAGTAATAAATCATATTTTTTTAGTAGTAAAATCTGGAGTGTTATAATTTTTGTAACCTTAATTGCTTTCATTAACCCACATTTTCCTCCATAAAAAACCTTATAAATATCCATCAATAACCCCATAAAAACCTTCCATAATCATCCACACATTTAACCCCCAAAATGCACCTTTTTTCTGGCAAAACCCTAACCCTAATACCTTCTTCTTTACTAGTGAACCACCACCATTAATTATCTAATTAAGAACACAATAATTTTCCATAATTACCATAATCACTATCCATTAGCACTAAATTAAAATTACTAGCCAAGAAAACTCTTAAACTCTCATAAAAATTGTGAAACCCTAACACCCCAACCTTCTAATTCATCTAATCTTATTATTTTATTGATTCAATTATTGTAAAGATTGTGAAAACTAACTATTTTTTGTTGTGTGTGCTCCTAATATGCATAAGAAGTGGTATAAGAGCTTAGGTTGTTGCATAAATAATCACACACTAAAGAGCTATACATACAAAGCCCATTGTTCTTCATCAATTCTACTTTATTTATTAAGATTCTTCCAAGATTTATACAAAAATTCTTCAATAACTCATCAAGAACCATCCAATTTAAATTATTTCTATACCAGATTCAATATAAAGGCACATTTTTGAAGATCCATTTCAAATACACACCAAAATATGGACGAGGATAAGATAAATTCATGGGTGGCTCAAATTCAATGACTAACTCAAGTAATTTCAAGACAAGATGAGAGGCATAATGAGAAATTTTGTAGAATTGAATAAGGGATTTATGATCATATCGATATATGTAATCAAGGAGAATTTGTTATGGGAAAAATTCCACAAGGGAAGTTGTATCAAACACCACCATCTGGAGCAAATCAATTTGATGATGACGACAATGATGATGATGATGAGAGTACTCGGAATAATTGTAAGGGTGCTTCAAGTTTAAGACAACCCCATGTTGATGAATATAAATAAATTAAAATTTATATTCCCAATTTAAAAATAAATATGGATCTTGAGGTTCGTTTGGATTGGTAACAAATGATAGAGGCAAGTTTTGAGATCAAAGAACTATATAGAGAGGTGAGATACAAATTGGTAGTTTTCAAGCTTAAGAAATTAAGTAGATTATGGTTTGATAATTTGAAGGAGTCAAGGGAAATATAAATAAATTATAAGATAAAGTCATTGAAAATGATGAGGAAGCATTTATAGAGAAAGTTTTTTCCACATAATTATAAGACAACTACATCAAATTGACCACACTCAAGAAAGGGTTTGTGAGTGTGGAAGAATATGTTTGGGAACTTAAGAAATTGGTATTGGTTTATGATATCCAAGAGAAGTTTTTCTCAAATTCTGTAATAATCCTTAGAATTCTCAACTTACACATAAGGGAGAAGGTTGAAGTAAGCTTATACCATATGTTGGAATAATTTATGAAATTGGTTTTGAAATTCAAGAATCATTGAAGATGAATAAGATGAAGACCAAGACATTATCTTATAAACTTTCTAATCCCAACCCTATTGGAGGATAAAATTTTGAAATAAATAGCGGAGGGGAACATAATGAAAAGGGACAAGAAAAGACCGGAGATAATTCTAGAAAGCAATACTTCAAGTGTAGTAGCTATGGATACTTTGTAGGGTATTTTCCTAACCAAAAGTCATTAACATTGAAAAGAAATTTATAGGATAGAGCTATGTAGTGATGAAGAAATGGTAGAGTGGGATAGATAAAATGATGGTTTAGACAGTGCATAAAGTGAACATGATCAAGATTATCAAATCATGTAATGGATTCTATAAGTGCACCCATAGTCATCTTCAATCCAATGAGACAAAATATTTTAGACTAAGTGAAAGGTTGAAGATAAAGAGTGATATATCATCATTGATAGAGAAAGGATATGGTTAAAAATATTAGCTTGAAGACCATTAAGCACTCTATACCCTATTCCTTATAATTACTCAACAAAGAAAAAGGGGTAGTCTCTAGACAAGTGCTTTTAAAATTTAAAATTCATAATTATGTCGATGATATGTTATATGACATATTTTATATGGATAAATGTAATATCTTGCTTATGAGAACTTGTTAATATGATATAAGAGTTTCCCACGATGGATTGATCAATGAATACACTATTTATAAAAGGGGAATAGAAGTTCATTTTAAAGCTAATATTTAAGATATTGACTAATTCTAAGAATCAACAGTAGGAATCTAAATTTGAAGGTTTTTTGTTCTGAGAGCAAGATAAAAAAGAATCCACAAAGGAAGAAGGATTTTGGTATGCTTTGGTGGTGAAAAAATAAAGTTAACAAGGGGATTAATGTAATCTACAATTGAATCACACCAAGCTTTTAGAAAATTTTTATGATGTGTTTCCCAAAAATTTACCACTTGGGTTACTACCATTGGAGGAATGGAACATGTTATTGATCTCATGCTAAAAGTTTCTCTTCCAAACAAAGTGGTTTATCGATGTAATTTTTAGGAGGAAAATGAGCTTTAAAGATAAATCTAATAGTTACTAGATAAAGGCTATGTGAGAGAAAGTATGTGTCTATGTTGTGTTCCAGTTTTGTTATTGTCTAAAAAGGATGTGATGTGGAGGATGCATTGATTCTAGGGTAGTTAACAACATCACAATCAAGTTTAAGATTCCTATGTTGATATTATATGATATTCTAGATAATTTATACAGAATGAGGATCTTCTATAAAATCAATCTAAAGAGTGGTAACCATTAAATGTGAATTAGATAAGGAGATGAGTGGAATATGAATTTTAAGACTAAGTATGGTCTTTATGAGCGGTTGGTAATAATTTTTTGGGTTTACAATACACCCAACTCATTTATGAGATTGATGAATGGGGTATTAAGACCATTCTTGTAAGAATTTTTGGTGGTTTACTTTGATGACATACTAACCTATATCAATAATGAGAGGGATCATCTAAGGTACTTAGAAAGGTGGTTTGAGAAACTGAGGACGGTGAAGTTATATGGAAAGTTAGAGAGACGTAGCTTCTTGTTAGAAAGTATAGTATTTGTTATCTACATTATAGGTGGAGATGGGATGAATTTTGATCCATCTAAAGTTGAAACCCTGCAAACTTGGTCACAACTAACCAACGTGCATGATTTAAGGAGCTTTCATCAGTTGGCATCATTTTATAGGAGATTCATCAGAGAATTCTCAACTATCAAGGCTCCCATTACACAACTTATGAAAAAATGATAGTTCAAGTGGAATGAATATACTACAAAGGCTTTTGAAGAATTAAAGACCAAACTCTCTAATGCACTAGTACTTGCTTCACCTTGTTTTGATAACTTATTTGAAGTAATGTATGATTCTAGTGGTATAGGCATTGGATTTTTCTAATCTCAATAAAGACAACCGATAATATTCTTTAATGAGAAGTTTAATGGATTGATACTCAGTTAGTCAACTTATTACAAGGATTTCTATGTTATCATAAGGTTTCTACAGAATTAGAGTCACTATTTTAAGATTAAACCTTTTGTTCTTCACTTGGACCACTAGATTTTGAAGTACTTGCAATTAAAAAAAATAAGATGAGTCGGAGACGTGCTAAGTGGTAGAGTTTTTTTTAATCCTCCATGTTCTATACTGAGAACTTCGATGACAAGGAGAATATAGTGATGAATGTGATTTCAAGAAGGTCCGTGGAACTCACATGTATGGATGTTAAGTTCCTAGGGTTTAAGATGTTGAAGAATCTCTATGAAAAGAATGAGGAATTTAAGGAAATTTTTTAAACTTGTGAGAAGCATAGATGTAGTGGAACTTATGTGGTTCAAGATGACATTCTATTTAAGAAAAAAATCTATGCAACTTGAGATCATCTATTCAAGATCTCCTCATCATGTAAGTGTATGAAGGAGGTGTTTTTGGATAATTCAAAGAGCATAAAACATTTGAGCTACTTCAAGAGCACTTTCATTAGCTACGCATGTTGAAGGGTGTAAAACCTATGGTAGGAAGATGTGTTACATGCCATATGAGTGATATTTTCTTCCACAAAGGGCATACATACAATTACTAGTTCCTAATGCATCATAGGAACTATAAAGCATGTACTTCATAGTTGGCTTACAGGGGACTCAATGAGGCAAGGATTCAATCATGGCATTCATGGATCAGTTTTCCAAGATGAAGAATTTTAGACTATGCCATAACAAGGATGATGCTACTCGTATTATAAATCTCTGTTTTTAGGAAGTTTTAAAGTTGCATGGAGTGCCAAGAAGCATCAAGAGTGATAAAGATGTTAAGTTCCTAAGCTAGATTTGGAAGCCAATATGGCATTTTCTAGGAAAAATGTTATTGTTTAGTACCTCTCATCACCCAAAAACCAACGTTTAAAAAAGTATGACTAATATAATCCTTGGTACCTTACTAAGAGGATTTTTGAATAAGAGTAATAAAGATTGGGATATGAAGCCAACACATACGGAGCTTTCTTACAATCAGTGTTTATCACAATCAACTAGTTATGAGTCCTTTTGAAATCATCTATGATACCAACCCTTACATGACAATTAACTTATCACCATTAAAGAAAAGAGATTTGAAGAGTTTAAAATCCCACAAGAGAGTTTATTATTTCAATTTCATACATAATAATATTAAATCAAACATAGGGAAGAGTAATGATACCTATAAAGCGAGGGTTAACATGCATAAAATTTAAAATTTGTTTGCATAGGGAGACTTAGTGTGGTTATGCCTCAAGAAGGAATGTTTTCCTCGCTTAAGAAATAATAATCTCATGCTAAGGGATACTGTTCATTTCAAGGTTATTCAAAAGTTTGGGGAAAGTGTTTATGATATCAATTTACCGGATTCCTATAGAGATATTTCAAGGACGTTTAACATGAATGATATTTCTCCATACTATGATGCTGCAAAGTTGATGAAAATTTATTCTCAGAAATGGAGAATGATTTAGGGGATGTTATTACAAATTATAAAATTCATGGGTTGGAATATTTCACATTAGAGCCCATTAATTTAGCCTTAGTGGAAATTTTGGGCTAAACTAGCACACTTTGACATGGTAAAGGACTTCAATTATGCATGGAGCCATCCATTATAATTATATGATACATATGAGTTATTATTTTGAAGATTTCGTTAGATCTTACTTGCTATAGTTACATCTTTCATGTTTTTAAGTGTGTCAATTTTAGTTTTTTTATTTATTTTTATCTCTTATTTTTGGCTTATATTTTCATGGATAATACTATTTTAAGTTTTTCAATTCAATTATTAAAATTTATCCACAATAAAAGATGAATAAGCAAGTAGTTTCAAGATCTAATTTTTATTCTTCAATCAATTCTCTATGTGAGTCCATTCTTCATTTGTCGTTTCTATGTGATTCATTTATGTGATTCACTATTCAATTTTCTTTTTTAATTTTTATGTTATTTGATTGATTTATTTTTTAATTGAAAATATTCATATACCATACAATAAATCACTACTTTGTTCATACGCACACACAAATTAATCTTCAACATCTTGAAACCCTAACCTTAACCTCAACCCCATCCATAACCACGATTCTTGTCACTTTAATTGCTCTCATCAACCCAATTTTTTGCTTACATAATAAACGCTATAAATATCCATAAATAACCCTTAAAATTCCCCACCATAATTTTCCATAATCATCCACACATTCAACCTTAAAAATCCATGTTTTCAATTAAAACACTAACCCTAATGCCTTATTCCTTATGTTAGATTTGATTTATTGTGATATCAATTGAATTGAATATAATATTGAATAATTACACAGTGCATATATTATGATATTTATCGCATCATAAAAATGATAGCTTACCCTTCTATTTTTCTTACCACTCCTTTAGAAGGGTGACATGTGTTGTTTAAGGAAGATTATTGTGGTTAACATGAGGTACACTAGTTATTTATAAGGGTAAGGAGTTGTTATGGCTAGGGAGGAAGATATTATATGTTCAAATTATTTTCTATAACTTACCAATTCACTAGAGAAATAAGCAATTAATTGGTTTAAACTAAAATAGTCAAGATTTATTGACCAATATGTCTCATTGACTAGGTGATTAGCTTATAGCTATGTTATTTATTATAATAAAAACATATAGGCCAACCTATGCGTATTTCCTATGTTTCATAGTAACAATAACTAAAATTCAAATCCTTATTATTAATTAATTAAATAAATATAGTTATAGTTATTACATCCTATAAAACAAATATAAAAATAATGGTCATATATTCCATTTACTAAAGTATGTTGAATTCAATGACTCCACTTATAACACCCTAACTTTCGAACTAGAAAATTTCATTTTTAAGATAATCCAGAAGCATTTGAAAATAAAACCATGGAATGTTACCACCATATCAACCATAAGAGATGTGTGATCATCACCTAATTCATGCCTGATGGAAGGTAAAATGGAGCAATGAATAAAATGATGCATGCTCATATCATTAATGTGACAATACAAGATAATAAGGCCGACAACAATATTGTAGATAGAATGGATATGATAGTTTGCAAAACCAAATATAGAAAATCAAGCCAAGAGTTTAAATAATAAAAAAATACAAAAACTTCCCAACATAGTGGACAAAATACTTCTAACTGATTAGCTTAACTCTTGGACATATACATAAACCTCCAATGCCCGTGTAATGGCCCGCTAATGGACCATGTCATCACCCTCAGCATGCTCTAACTGAGAGTCATAACCATACAAATCGTCCTCTACTCCCTGGACTAGAAGTTGAATCATCACAGTGATCGTACAAGTGCATTATCAGTATGATGAAGTACTATTAAAACATACTACTTATATATGGAAAGGCTCATGCAACACATTGAAATCATATAACAGTAAGGTGATATCATATAGATACAATTTCAGCACTTAATCTCATGTAGTAGTACAACAAGACATGATTGTATGGAAATCATGGAAGTATAAAGATACAGTATATATGTCGCTATCTATACAATATAAACCACATTAGAATTCCTCCTTTAGTGACCACACCATCTTTGGTTAATAAGATAGTTTGTTTGGCTGCACCCAGTTCTCAACCATGAACAAAAGTTATGGCAGAATAAATAATCACAATAGGATACCACACCCACTACATGGGGTCATGATAAATTGAAGGGGCTTTCTTTGGGGATACCACACTGACCACACATTGAATTCACCTGTCGTGAGGGCACACACAAATTGGGGTACCACACCCATCACACAAGGTCGAAGTTCACCAAGGGGGCTTATACTGGAATACCTGACTAACTACACCTTGAATGTCTCCACTATGAGGGCTAAAAAGTTGGGATACCACACCTGCCTAAGAAATGGAGAATACAAAGTGATAGGGGCTTGTACTGGGATACCTCACCCATATATACTGGACACCGATGCCATGTCGGCCTATCATAGTATAATTCTATACCTCAAAGATATGTGCATGCTTCCTACTGATTATAACTCGGTAGAGAAGAAAATAGGTACCGAGTGGAAAATATAGACATAGGGAGACCTACCCACTAACTCCTAGCAGCTACCCTAAGAGTCGGAGATAAAGGCTTGAACGAAATCATATACCATTATTATATATTTTCAAGTGATATCACAAATCACAATAAAATCCACACATAACCAAATGGGTATTTCCAAGTGATAACACCAAACATAATTGAATTTCATATTTAACTAAATTGTGTGTTTCTAAGAGATAACACCAAACACAATGAAATTCCATTGTTAACCAAATTGGGTGTTTTCAAGTGATAGCACCAAATACATCATAAGGAAAAAAAGCCACCAATTGGGTGTTTAGAGATGACACCAAACTTAACCAAATTAAAGTTCCAAATACCATCATGATATTTCTTATTAAATTAGGGCATTCATAGTTGAAATTATAATTTAGATTCTGTAAAGACATTGAGGTATGAACACAAAAGGCCCAAGAGAATATCAACAATTTATAAACAAATCAGGCAGTATTCAGCTTGACCACTTGATTGGTCCATGAGACCAGTGTGCTGGTATGGTCATACCAGAATTGAACCAAAACAACACTAGAGAACCCATTATTGGTTGGCTTTGCCAATCAACTATTCATGAGAACTAGTTGATGGGTTTGGCCCAACTAATCGATGGGTCTAAGTAGATACTAATCCATTTTGGCCTGTAGAGAAACCAGTAAATGGGTTTGACCAACTGATCGATTGGTCATTAAAACCAATCGAATGATTTGGTCCCATTGGTCGATGGATCTAAGTAGAGACCAAACCACTTTAACCTATAGAGAAACCAATAAATGGGTTTGACAAGCCGATCAACTACTCATCAAAACCAATTTAATGGTTTATCAAACTAATTGAATGATCTCGCAACCAACCAATCCAAAACTCCAAACCATTCGACTATTCGCGCAACCAGTCGATGGGTTTGAGGATCCGATTGACTAGTGTGGGTAAAACATTACCCAAAATTGTGATACACACAACAAATTTTACCACACTTTACCATATTAATACTAGCTTGCTTCTATTTCATCTCACACATAAAAATACATGATGCACACATAGAGTCACATGGATATATGGTAATGTACAAACTCAAACGAATCATGCTCATACGACCAACTTATGCATAAAATCAAAGAAATCTAGCAATGCTAACTTATGAAGATTCATACCATATGCTCAGATGATAGAATACAAATTAGACCATACATACACTGACCACATGGAACCTCAATAAACCAAAGAACTCCATACACATTGAATGCCTTATATTGAAGTAATTCTTCTAACACAAAAGCTCATAATTGATGGCTACCTAGAAGAACCTCAATTTGTAAGACAATAAAAGTAAAAACCATTAAAAATCATCTTTCAAAATCAAGGAAAATCAAAAGAAGAAGAAGAAGAAGAACACAAAACACCATATTTTTTTCTTAAAAAACTGGGTGTTAATGAATAACCAAACTCTTCAATCTTTCTCAACTGTAATTCTTCCTTGCTTAGGAAAACAAAGGAGAACTAAAGCCAAGATTAAAGAAGAAAAAGGAATACAATCATCTCACAAAGAAGGGAGAAAACTAGAGAAATTTTATGTTTTTCTCAATAGAGAGGAGAAAAGGGAAGAATGAATGGATGTTCAACATTTAAAAACTTTTCCGCTAAGAAAAGGAAGAAGAGAGAAAGAACAATAAGTGAGAAATGAAAATGGATTAGAAATGAAAGGTATAGGGGCAAGCATAAGTCGATATTCAAAGGATAGAGGGAGATAACTTAGATGAGACTGGTAAGATTGAGTGTAGGCAACCAAGAAGTGAGGGCTAACTTGATGGGATGATGGAGGGTTGAGTGCAGTTAGGAATGAGCTTGGAAGTGAGTTGGTGAGTCAGGAGATGGCGCATAAATTCAACATCACACCGCAACTACTAGAAGAGAGAGGGATACGTGAGGGAGAAGAGATAAGGTGGTGCCATCCTCAAAAGTGCTTTTTAAAAAAAATTTGGCTAATTAAAATTATGCAATGATTTAAATAATGTAAAAATAAACCCAAAGAACTACAATATGCTTATTAGCACAATTGGACTCTAATAAGAAGTTTTTTAAACATTAAAGAGAAATTCGAATCAAAATCATAAATGGATCTAAAATCGTAGGATAACTAGTTGATGGGTTTGGGCAAACTAGTAGACTGGTTTATCGAGAATAAAAATGTTAATCACTAAGTGCAACAATCAATCAGTTAGGTAAAATAGTCGATCAATACACTTGAAATTCACATTTTTATTATAATTTTAAACCCGTTCCAAAACTAAAACTAATTTTTTTTATATCAACATAATTTTAAACATGTTTTGAAGGATTTTGGGATGGGGTATTAAACCAATATTCTCATCTAATGGAATAAATATGTACAACTCATAGGGTAGAATGCTTGTGACCATTATTCTTTTCTGGTGGAAAGGACATGTATAACTCCCTAAGCATAATGCTCCTAACCACTATTCTCATCTAATGGAATGGACTGGTAAAACTCCCAAGGTATAACACTCTCAATCACTATTCCCATATAGTGGAATGGGCATGTACAAATTGGTCCTGACTCATGTGATCATCTCTCTAAATAATAATGTCTTACTAAACTGTTTGATTATCTCACTAACATCATAATTATTTTAGTCACACAAAACACAACAAAGATGTATTTAGGTTAGCACCCAAGGGAAAGGACCACAACTCCCCTGAGTTAGTATAAATCTCTCCATAAGACTCATCAAACCACCAAATTCAGCACAACATATCCCAAAATCAAGGCCTAGCTCAAAATTTTCACATATGCAATAATGAGTATGCCCCTAGGGTTATTATTCCCCTAAATAATTCATGGTCACATTTTATTTAACCTAGCCTACTCATAATTACAACAAGTAACATGATTAGAATATTTTAGCCTAATAGTTCTTTTGGAATGCCAAAATGGCATATTTAACCCAACTGACAAAAATACTCCTATTTTGCTTAAGCATCTCAAGACCTCTTTTTATAACACTTGTGCCACACTCAACCTACACTCTATCATCTTACACATGAAATAAGTTTTAACCCTCAAAAAATTACCATCCCATATTTATTTTTCCAAAAAATTCATGAAATGACCCAAATAATCTTAAGATAACAAACCACCCAAACCTTTCACAAAAGTCTACAAGTCTCAACATTATCAAATTTCATTCCTTAACACATTTTATTTTGATAACACTTATTTTTATTTACACTCCATAATGTGATTAAATAAATAGATCATGCCCACATGCTAGGGCTACAAAACCAGGCTTAAATAAGAAATATCACATAAGCTCATAATTTTGCATAACGATCATACTTCCATCATATGATTCAAAATGATCATGGTATAACATTAGCACCATGATTTCCACAAATAAACGAAGAATAATGAGAGAAGCTAATGTTGAAAAAGGTAAAACTCAATGTAGACTTGGTATTGCAAGGTGCATAAGCTTAGTAGCAACATCACACACTCAACAATCATAGCACAAACTCAGTCAAGGTAAAATAAGATTGGTTAGGATAACACAAGTTTGTCAATATGACATCAATCTTGACAAAGGATAACATAATCTTAGTAAGAAAACCACAATTTTGACAAAACAAATACAAGATCAGTAAGACAATGGGTGAATAGGCGGCTTAGATATGTGAAGAATTCATGTAGAAGGTTGGAGTGATCATGAAGGTTGGACGATGAGGGGGTTGAGACGGATGAATGGTGGTTGCGGCTAGGGTGTATTTAGCAGAGTGAACTAAGCCAAAAGTGGTGGTGGTGGTTACGAAGAACGATGATAAACTAAGGAAAGATAGTGGAGGCATTGATTGAAAGTCAATGAGAGAATTTCAGAGCAAAGGGAGAAGGATTTTTTTTGTTTGGTAGCAATAAATTATTAGGATAAAGGGAGAAGGCTCATATGGTTGTTTTTTTTTAGGGATTAATGTGCTAACAATATGACAACAGTGAAGATGAGAATAATATAGAATAAGGAAATATACAAAATCCAAATAGAGAAACAAATGTTAAGAGTTTTAATAATAATAATAATAATAATAATAATAATAATAATAATAATAATAATAATAATAATAATAATAATAATAATAATAATAATAATAATAATAATAAAGAAGCATCCCAATACAGTGGGAAAAAAATAATATAACTAATTAGCCTAACTCTTGCCTAAACATAATATAAACCTTGATCATCAAATAATGGTTAGCTATTGACCCCCATCATCTTCCTTGATATACTCCAACTAGGAGTCATATTCTTATAAATCATCCTTTACTCACTAAAGCAAATATCGGATCATGATAGTGACCACATAAATGTAGTATCACTAAGGTGATGTCTTGGTAAAATAAATTACCTAAAAAATTATAAGGGATCATGTTGCACATTGAGGTCATATAGTAACATGGTATGTAACAGGCTTAGAAAGCATAATATGTAATACCATGGATAGCATATAGATCATATAAAAATCTTTGAAACACACATAACCACTTATCCATGAATCCCTAGGAAAAAAAACATAAGGATAATTCCAAGAAATGTCATTATCCATGATAGAGACTAGCATGGATTGCAACTCCCACCACCACTACACACTAGTGTAAAAGGGTATTTTTCAGGGATGTTTGGCATCCACCATACTTGCAATCCTGGTTAAGGGATCATAAACTAAATTTTGGGTCTATAACACCCTAAATACATTCATTATAATTAAAACATTATCTATACCTAATATTGGAATGAACATAAGGTTATAAATCCCACCACCATTGTGTACTCGTGCTAAGGGTTTTTCTCAAGGATCTTCAACATCTTCCACACTTAGTCTTTGGATTTGTGACACCCACGACACTTGCACAAGTGACAAGGGGATTTTCCTATGGATCTTCAACCTCCATCACTCTTAGCTAAACCCTAAGTATGCATATAGGGACGAAATCTAAAATTTTATTAATTTAATTTCATCGATTAATCTATTTTAAGTGTTGACACCCAAAAATAATAAGGTAATCCAAGCCACCAAAATGGGTGTTTAAGAGATAACACCAAGCTCAAGCCTATAAGCTTTACAATATACAAGGTTGATATAAATTCCCGTTTTTATTTATTTTCTCTTGATTAAATCATATTATTGATTATTGAAGTCATAGTCAAAATCAAAGACTAGAGGTCAACCTCTAGCTAAGTTCTCAAGGGTAACCACCACTGTCCTTAAGAACCAAAATAAGGAAAACATAAAAAAAAGTAGGCCAAGCAGTTGAGCATAAGAACCAATCAATCAATCACTTAAAAGGTCAAAATATTCTAACAATGAATTACCTCGATCGATCAACTTGCTAGTTTGATTGACAGATCATTCAAACATAGTCGAACCATAACAAGGTGTACCTACAACCTATTGAGGTAACTTAGTTGACTAAATTAGTGGTATTATTGACTAACGAACAGAAGTAGTCAATCGATATCAAACCTAAGAGCATCGTAATATTTTCTGCCAAATTTCCCATCAAATAAAGAACTGAATCACCAAACTAAAATAATGGTTTATTCGAATGATGTAGCCTTTCAGTCAATGGCTTATTTTGTGAAAAACATGTGAAATTAGGTATAATGAAATTAAAATAACCACAAATCCTATCATGATCCTAAACTAATCAAGGAAGTATAAAAATCATGCTAGAAAACAAGGAACATGGATTCATGCTCATCAAATTAAACATTACACTCTCTTATGGTCGAAATCCCAAAAACCATGTTCAGAGGACACAAAGACTAAAACACACTAAAATACCGAAGGAAACATGAATCATGCCACATGCTCAAAAATCAAGGATCCAATTAAAAT
Source organism: Tamarix austromongolica (assembly GCA_039764185.1). Taxonomy (NCBI): domain Eukaryota; kingdom Viridiplantae; phylum Streptophyta; class Magnoliopsida; order Caryophyllales; family Tamaricaceae; genus Tamarix; species Tamarix austromongolica. Next base: position 8,394,964 of record CM077809.1, on the reverse strand, counting down.
ATGCGAAACATGAAACACATTAAGATCATAAAGTTACAATTAAAAACACAAACTTTTAATCATATTAAAGATAAGGATGTCTTTCAAGCAAAACTCTTCTAGCACAAGGAACATGATGGCTTCTATCAAGACTCTTGATTTTTTAAGAGAAGAAAAAAATCAAAATAGTTAAAACCTTATTTAAAAACTCTTAAAACCCACAACAACCAAACTACTCCAAAGAGCTGGCTTGCCAAGAGGAGAAAATGCCACAATCTTTGATATCTTTGTTACCTTAATAGTCTTTTGGTGAGAAAAAACAAAGTATAATTAAAATGAATGTTATGAGGATCAAAAGGAGAAGGAAAGGATTCAACAGAGAAAAGAAGGGGGAATGGGTAGTTAATCTCGATTCAACATAGAGGAAAAGAAAGTTAGGAAAAAGAAGAATAAAGTGTAACACTTAGAAAATTTTAACTCAAGAAAAAAGAGAGAAAAGTGGATGAAGTGTTGGAAATAGTTGAAATGAATTAAGAGGAGGGTTCCCAAACCCCCCTATGGTAAAAACAAATAGGAGGAGAGAGGAAGGTAGTTAATTTGGGTGAAAGGGATAAAAGAGTGTGGGGACAAAGGTGTAAGAGATTAAAATGATAAAACATGGGTTGGTGGAGTGAAAATATTGATCAAAGTAGGTATGGATAGCTGAAAAATTATCCCTAAAGGTCTGCATACATATCTTAAGGGAAAAGGAGAGAGTTGAGGAAATATGAAAGAAAGTAGGTAGAAGAAAAGGTACCAAAAGTGTTATTTAGGAAATTTTAATTAAAAAATTAATTTAAAAATATAAATAGAATGAAAATATTCTCAAAACACCCTAAAGTGCTTAATAATACATAAAAATCATAATATAAAAGTTTCAAAATCATTTGAGAAAGAATCAAAATAAAAACAAAAATAGACATGAGAATCACAAGCATCACTCGACTAATTACCTTAGTAGGTCAATTGATGTGTCTTAGGTAAAGTTCCTATTTTCTAGATTTTCCTCCATAAAATGGTACCACTTGACCAAGGATTTCCCATTGAATAAATCTTACCATCAATTGACCGATGCTTTGAAAACACCCAATTTACATAATTTTCTAAATCTATTCTAAAAACAAACCCCATTTCTTTAGTATTAAAGTGATTTTAGGATTTGATATTATAACTAGCCTTCTTGTGCACCAGATTCTCATACACTTCCATATGGCTCCATCACAGTATTTACTAGTGTAGTAAACCACCATCTAATTCTCATCCCTAAATCGGTTCCTTTTCCTAAATGGTTATTGGATAGTGGAAAAACAAGTGGCTATTGCTTTATAAGTTTACCAATCACTAAATACATTCAAATTATATTAGGTGTAGCACACCCTTCATTAATTGTTTTAACTTTAGCACATTATGTTTTTACAACTATTTTTTTAGTAATGAAAAATGGGGGTTTTATAGGTGGTACTAAAAACTTTCATCCCCGTTGAATGTCTCTTTGTTCTAGTGACGATAAAAACTATGATGGCTTAGTGGCGCAGATGATGGTCAAAGATGGATTGGTATAATAATATTTATGTGAAAAATTAAATAATCATAGATCTAATAGAAACAATTATCAAATGAAATCCAAATAATCATCAACAATCATGAATTGGAACCAACTAAACATCAATTGAAATTATAATAATCACCAAGTGAAAATACAATAATCATTAGTAGAAATAGTTAAAATCATCAATCGAAACTAAACTAATCATAAAGTAGAAAGAAAATAATCACCAAATAAAATAGAAATATTTACTAAGTAAAACTTCAATATTCATACATTAAAAGTGAAATATTCATTAGTTAAAGGGAAATAATCATCAAGCAAAACTAAAATAGTCATGATCTAAAATAGAAATAATCATCAATTGGAACTACAATAACAATAATTTTAAATTTAAATAATTACAAAGTAAATAATCATTAATCATTAGCTTAAAATAAAATAACCATTCACTAACACTAAAATAATCATCATATAGGAGCAACTAAAATTGAAACTAAAATATTGATTAGCTAAGACTAAAATAATCATCATTTGAAAACAATATAGGTGTTGTTTGATTGACTTCATTCAAATTATTTGAATTTTTTTATATTAAAATTATGCAAAAGCATGAGATACTAGAAAATTAGATGTTATCATAATTTTAGATAATGGAGTATGCTATTGGTGGACCCAGAGGCATTGCTAGTGAAATTCCAAGAAAAATTAACCATTAGGTAGTCATCAACAAAATAGAGCTTTTGTGGTATACATTTTTTTTATATTCCATATGCCAATGTAATAGTGTTGTGTAAAAAATTGGGGTCCAAAAAACATACTTAGTATTTAAAAAATTACTGTAATAGTGTTGTGTAAAATAAGGGTCCAAAAAACATACCTAGTATTTAAAAAACTGATCAAGAATTTTGGATATTCGATTTCATTTTTATTAGATTATATATATATGATTTTAATATAAGCCCATTACATTTATGCTAAATCCAATTCCTAACCTTACATATATATATATATATATATATATATATATTCTAAATCAATATTGTTTACTACATTCCACATATAATCATAATAATTCAATAAATTCAAACAACCCCAATTTCCCAAGGACCATCTAGACCCAACAAAAAAAATCTGACGTTTTACTCTTATTCTAGTATTTTCCATCATTTACTCATTTTATTAATCATTTTATGCTCATTTAATAGACTAAGAGAGCAAAGCATGACTAAAGTCCAGAGCACTAACTCATTGCTTCTCTAAATCTAAGACACTAACATCAATATTCTCCTCTATTTTCTTCCTCCTCAATCCTTTAAAATTATGAACTCTACTTCCAAACCCTATCATTGTGAGTTTGTTATTGTTTGCAATTGCATGTGAATTATGATATGCGTCTTTCCTCTATTTTGTTTTTTCATTACCAGTTATTGTCTATCATTGGAATTTTCCTTTTATTTTTGTTCAGTGGTTTTTTTAATATTTTCTTGACTTGTTGTTCTTAAGTTTTTTTTAAAAAAAAGTAGTCTTTTTATGCTAAACAACGTATATTCAACGTGAATTTTTCAAGTTCTCTTTTATTAAATATTTTTAACTGATTTAGTTATTTCTATCTAATTTACTAATCAAAGTTAAAGTAGGTTCGTGGCTAAAACATTGTTATAAAGAGTTCCTATTTATATTGGATGAGGATATTTTCATTAGAAATTTCGTTAGTGGATGGTAAAGTTGGCACCAATAATCTCCAGGGTGGTTTTTGAGGGGTCTCCTCCTATATTTTCTCATGACTACTAAGGACTTTGGTCCCCCTTCTATTACTTAGTCGAGATGGTATCTCTCCTTATAGGAGTCTGATTGTTATTTTTATTTTATTGCTTAGAGGCAGTGGTTATGGTTAGCCTATTTATGACTATTTTTACTTGGAAATGAACTTGAAACTATAAGGAAAAGGTTGTTTTGTTTTTTGGATGCATTATCTACTAATTCCTTATGTATCATTTTTGATTGGGTGCCATAAGGCGAATTTGGATAGGATTTTCCACTAATAGAAACGTGAGTGTTGGTATTATTTCCCCTATTCATATGCTTTATTATTTACTATTCATGTGTTGTTTTTTCTAGCATTATTGCAAGCACAGTTTTGTTTGTTTGATCCATGGAACCATACAAGGTGTTGGGAGTATTAACTATATTTAAATTATTGTTTTGTTTTTAAGGTATTACAAAAATTTAACTAGATCTCTTTGATTAATTGCTTTAAATTTTATACTGCTAAATTCTATTTATTTGCCCTCTTATCTACTTGTTTTCAATTTTATGTTTGTGGAGTGGGAAGGTTATATAATGAATGAAATTATAGATCTCAAGGATGAATCTAAGATCCCTTCTTAAGATATATTTTCTATTCTTCCTGCTTCTCTACTTCCTCTTTCCTTAACATTGCTAATAATATTGATACCTCTGGTATTGTTAAACCTAAAATTGAGAAGTATGGATCATGGGTGTGGGAATTCTTTAAGAAGTTTTCATGAATTTATAAGAAAGAATAAAGTAAGGTGGTTATATTGTAATATGGCATATATTGTTTCTCCATCGGAAGGTAATTCAAACTTAAGCAACCACTTAAAACAATTTCAAAAAAATACTCACAACATGTATACAAGAATGAAAACGTATTGTATATCAATCTACTTTTAGAAATGATACTATTGGAAATGATAAAGTTAAATTATAGGGCTGCCTTTGCACTTCAGCTTTTAATAGTGCAAATCATAGAAAATACTTGATTGAAATGATAATCCTTGATGACATACTCGTTAGATGTGTGAAAAGAGAGGTTTTTAAAATTTTTCCAAGTCACATAACCAAGAGGTATACTTCCTTCTTGAACAACACTTTCTAGGGATATTTTAGAATTTTTGTGATTGAGATAAAGTAGTTGAGTGCATTATTTAAGAAAAATTTAGGTAGAGCTTATCTCACACCCATACATGGACTTCTGTCAAAACTTGGGTTATATGGTTCCACTTTCTCAATTCACTATCAAGAAGTGGAAGATGTAAAAAAATACCTTTAATTTATGTTTTATAGTTGTTCATTTTGTGAGGTTATTGGGAGGTCTATAGAACAATGCTTAACTAATTGGAATATTGATAAGGTGATAACAATAACTATTGATAATGTGAGTTATAATGATAAGTGTGCCGGCTATTTAAGAGAAAGACTCAATGGTTCGGGTGGATCTATTTTAGATGGTTCTTATTTACATGCATGATGTGCTACCCACATATTGAGTTCTATTATAAAGAGGGTTTGAAAGACTTTAGTGATCATATTCATAAATTTCACCTTGTTGTTAGATATGTGAGATCATCTTTTGCTAGAATGAAAAATTTCAGGACACACATTAAACAAAAGAAAATAGAATTCAAAAAAATCATTTGTTTGCATGTGGAAACTAGGTGAAACCCTAGTTATATAATGTTAGATGCTAATTTTTAGTTAAGGAAGGATTTTGAATTGTCAAAAAGATATAAGAAGTATTGTGTTGAAATAGGGAAGCTAAAAGGTGGGGCTACTATTAATGATTGGGGCCATTACTGTGTATCACTTCCTTTCTTGGAATCTTTCTATGAAACTACTTTAAGAAACTCTGGTTCATTATATGTCATGGGAAATACGTATTTTTAAGAGATTGTCGTACTTGTGAATATGATTTATATTACAGATGATGGTGATGCTTTTGATTTGGGGGCAATGGATCTATGTATAAAGAGCAAATATGATAAATATTTGTGAAGCTCTAAAAATGCAGTTGTGTTTTTGTTCCTTTTTGTTATAATTTAACCTAGGAGGAGGATGATATATGTTGAATGGGTAGTTAATAAGTTTTTTGGGGTTGAGGTTGGTTGTGAGATGTTTGGAAATGTTGATGATGATAAAAAGAAGTTATTTGAGTTTTATAATTCAAACCTAATTTTCTTCAATTCCATTACAATATTAGGCTCTATATGTAAGTGAGACTGATTTTGGGTGTCATATGATGAAAAATGCAAGAGATATGACTAAAAAAAATTAATGTTATGTCCAAGCTATTGAGTCTTTTATAGTTTTTGAAAATAATAACTTCAATAAGTATTTAGTTGAGAAATTGTATGTTGTCTTCGCTAGTAAAAGTTATGATATTCTTTCTTGGTGGAAGAATGATGCCTAGTTTTTTTAGGCTATTACTTTATGGCTAAGGATTTATTAGCCACACCTATATTGATTATTGCATCTAAGTTTGTTGTTAACACAATGTTCATGTATTAAATTTTTTTCAAAATTTCTTAACTCCTAGGATGGTAGAAGATTTAATTTGCACTCAAAACTAAATATAATCATCTCACTAGCCTCCTTGATTTAAATAATATTTTCAAGATATTGAAAACATTGAAGAAGGTCATTGTACTATTTTATTATTATCAATTATACTTATTACTTTTTTCTATTATATGTTATTATGTTAAATTTATTAATTATATATCATTTTAATTGAAATTCAGTTATTTCATATGTTAAGTCCTTACCTTTTGTTGTGTGAACAAATGAACTAGATATCGTAGATTTTGATGGCCTGTAATTTTTCCTTGAATCAATTAAATGAATTTTTTTTTTCAAGTATTTTCAACATATGATATGTAAAGTTATGTTGTTCTTGCTTTATTGTTTGTTATAGCATATTTGCAACACTAGATTTATAGAATAAGCATACTTAGGCACCACTATGAGGAGTAATATAAAGTTGACTTGCACTTTTTTGTCTTGGGGGATAGTTTTATTCATGTAATTAGTGATATATAATTTTATTTTTTGAAGGCCATGTGATTGAAAAATACTTCTATTATATTATTTATTTATTTATTCAAGAATAGTATGGAGCTATCTTGCAACATCCATATCTTTTGGAGTAGATATTCAATTCTACACATGTGTAACTAATTAGCAAGTTATTTGGGAAAATGTTGATTTTTTGTATGAATGCCATGTGCTAATATATATTAAAGTAAGATAGTTAGGGAAAACTTGGTATTTTATTTTATTTTGTGTGAAGGACATGGGCTATTGGTGCGACCGTAGCCGGCACGCAATTTAAACCCTCTTGTTTTCAATTATAGCACTGGTAAATAAGGGCATCGTTCTAAACCGGGGATTGAGAGGGCTCACCTTTATTCAACTAGCTTGAAAATAAAACTAAAACTAAAAATAAAAATCCTAAATAACACAGAATAAATAAATAAGAAAAATATTAACGGGGCTTATAAAAATAATAATAATAAAAGGAATAAATAAAATAAACTAATAATGAAAATAATAGGAAACCGCAGATATGAGAAATATGTTAGGGAAATAAAAATCCACCACTAGACTAGGTTGTAATATAATATTTATTTCTAAGTCATCTTTTAATCGTGAGAATGAGATCGACCAAGTTGCACACCAAAAGCAGGTCTATACACCTTATATTACTTCCCTTAATTAAATTAATACGACAAAGCGTCAGTATTAACTATATTAAATACTAGCAGTATAGCAGCAACAAGCGGCTCCTATATTTAACTAGATTGAATGCATTAAGTGTAAGTGGAAGACTGTCAATCTAAGTACCCAAACTAGTACAAAAAGCATGTCTAGCTGTATTTCCTTTCCTTGACCCACAGGTATCGAAATGTTTTACCACTTCGGTTAGAATCACAAAACGATTAGGTGAATTGTTATCTAACCTAGATGCAATTTATACCTATAAATTCTAGTATATTTAGATGGTCACCTAGCAAGCAATTAATCCTACATACTGTCACTTATGAGGTACCAGAACAAGGCATGCACCAAATAAACTATACTTGACAGAATTATACATATAAACGATAGCAATTAATATAGAGTCAAGAAACAATCTCACGAAACAAAGAAAATAAAATTATAAGTCAAACCATAGTCTAGGGTTTCAATTCATTCCCTAACAATAAATAATCAGCCAGCCATAATTAAAGAATTAATTACATAGAAATATATTTCTAAAATATAAATTTTATCTGAAATAAATTCTACCGGTATTAATTTCTTCTTATTTTTCTTCTCTCTTCGCCCTTTATTTCCGTGCCAAATTCTTTCTCCTTTTTTCGGCGCTGATGGCTGACGTGCGGCTGTTGCTCCTTCCGTGTGCTGAGGCTTCGAAGTCTGTGCGTCGTCCGAAGCTGTGAAGGCTTCCCTTCCTCCTCGACGTGCGGCTCTCTATGCATCGTCTCACAAAGCCTCGGAAGGCTCTGTCACGCCCCCCTTCGACGTCCGAGCCTGGGAAGGCTCTCGCCCTTCTCCTCCGTCTCTGAAGACCGTCCTCCTTTCTCAATTAATGCCGCATGCTTTTTATAAAATTTTTGTGCCTTTGCCACGCCAGCCCTACGGCTGACGTTTCTTCCCCTGCGAGCGGCTTTTTTTTCTTCTGCCGTCTCGTTCCTCTTCGGCGTCGTTTTGTGTTCCCGGCCTTAAGTAATATTTAAAAAATAATTGAGAAATAATACCTGCAAAATAAAATTCAATAAATATTAATAAATAATATTTTATTCTAAATTTACTTAATTTATATCATTTTAGCTCAAATAATAAAATTTATGCAATTTTTACCACTTAAGCATAAAACAATAATTATTTCCCTATATTAGTTAAATAAACTACCAAAAACTAAGATTATAAGGGTATAAATGTGTCAAAATATGAACTCATCACACCCCCACACTTAGCTTTTTGCTTGTCCTCAAGCAAGTTATTACTCTAAACAAATAAAATTAAATTAACTAGCCACTTTCGTAGGTCTCACGATTACACTTAGCATGTGCAACAAGCCCTTTAAACCCCTAGGTCACCCATCGAGGACGAGTAAGGTCTCGTGAGGGTTTCACATATGATATACCCACAAAATCAAACACAATTAAAATAAAATAAAATAAAAACATACCTAACACCCTTAACCATTTTGTTCTCAAAATCTTTTACTTTCAAACGTCAAGATTAGCAATCAATCAAGATTCGGTATTGGGAGATTTAAAGAATCAATTTCAATATATGGTTCACACATAAACATGACAGGTATGAACAGATCAATATTATGGATGAAAATCTACCACGCCTTACTCACATCAAGATCCATCCTTACTATGGATACCCTCTATTTTTTTTCTCTCTTAGATTAATGGCTACAAATGTATAAAAACACTCATGTATGTGAGCTAAGATGATAAAAATAAAAAACGACTCATATATATAAACAAAGAAGGCTCATGTTCTTGTGGATAAAACCTCATGAAAGATACCAAATATTTGCCAAATGGAACGAACCATATGCTTAACTCTTGTGACTAATCTCCATCAGATCAAAGGCTGCTCATCTTGAGAATCAAATAGGACTTACTTATTGGTTGTAGCCGGGTTTAAGGTAAATAAGGGTATGGAGTATTTTAGGAGTGTGGTGCTAAAAAGATCAAGAGCTAGTGGAATCTAATAATTAGATAAAATATAAGCATAACTCCACATCAATGATTAATGATACACCTCTCCACCTTCACAATAAAATGTAACATGATTAGAACTTTTCCAACATCGTCTCCATAACTCCCCCTCTTCCTTATTTGTATTTTTTTTTCTCTTTTTTTTTCATTTTTTTTTGAAAATTTTTTTTAACTTTTTTTTCTCCACCAAACATAACCAATCCCCTTTATTAGCATAAATACATATATTTCTTTCACATACACACATACACAACCACTCTTTATATCCATAACGATTTGATTTCCTTCCACTAGCTTTAAGCAAAGGTAAGGAGATTAGGGCCCAACGGTTATTCAATGTGGGTAATGAAAAAAAATGTATGTTCCATGTATAGGCTCAAAAGGGTTTCTATGGGGTGTACATCATGTATACACAAATCAGGTTAAGCTATTTGGTCATGTGATGGAAAATTCCTAAGCTGCCTTTATCATTTTCTCAATCAGAGCATGTTTTAACTATAAGCTTTGACTAGTACAAGAATAAGTTCTAGTAATTTCTATAGTCCATTACAAGATCTATGGCAAATAATTTGATCAAAACAATTAAATATATATGAGGTTTACAAAGAAAAATTTTGAAGCCAAGAAATAGTAGATGATTTTGTGTAAATTCGCTCAGAAAAAGAAGGTACATATGGTTCAAAAGCTCACTAAGGAATGTGATGAATCTCAACATGCCATGTCGGTGGTTAGAAAATCATACATGTTCTTTCTCCATTCACATTTAGACACGTAGATATGTGTTCCCTATATCAAAATTAACACAAAAAATCTCCACTTGCCTTATTTTGATTTCATGATCCTCTGTTCGTTAGATTTCAAAGATATATTCCTCATTAACTAGTTAAGGGATCTACGACTCTAAAAACACTAAACACTCTAAAACTCTAAAAAAAACTAAACACTAAAAAAAATCAACGTACCTAAAACACATGCACCCCCACACTTAAATCACACATTGTCCTCAATGTGTAAACAACTAAGGAAACATGAAATTTAATGTATGGAGAAAGCAAAATAAATAACTAAAGGATAGAAAACTCCCTTATAACATTGGGTTGCCTCCCAAGTAGCGCTTGTTTTTATGTCTTCAGCCTGACATGATCTCGGTTTACTCCTTCAAGGTGGATACGTCCACTTGAGAGCTGCTTCACCAAATCCTTCCTCGTGATGATCATCTTTATCCTGCAAGGAAGAAAAAGACAAAATGTTAGATTTAATGAAAGATTTGATCCAACAGGAACGTAACTTACCTAGCATGGAATTTAAGCTCGTGTGTAAAGAGAGAATGTTTTGTCCAATGTCCATGTATCGTGATCTCTCTATCGAATGAACATATTTTCCCATCTCAAAATCCTTAAACACATCCTTCCAACATAACCTCTCCTTTGGAGCATCACGCTTCTTATTAAATGTATCCAAGGTGATTTAATTACTCTCTTCACTCTTGGATCCATACAACCTGCTACAAGAGGAAAAACAAGGAGTGTGGTTAGCATAAATAAAATCAAAGTGGTTCAAAGGCTTACCTTTTGTCTCATGATCATCTCCAAGCAAAAGTGGGGAATAAATGCTCAAAGATGGTAGATGGTAGGTGATAGTGATAGTCTTGTCATCCATATACTTCTCTTTGTTCACTTGATCCTCATTTTGATTAGATTCTTCTTCTACTTTTATAAGCTCTTCTTCCACTTGATCTTGCTCTTCAATGTTTTTCATGGAAACCTCCTCAACTAGCTCATCCTCACATTCAGATATGGCATCATCATCCTCATAACTCTGACTTGAATTTGGAATTGAAGTACTAGAGAGCTCTTCTTGTGCTTGTGATTGATTCATCAAGTTGACCAAATCACCCATTTTCTCCTCTAGCACTAACACCCTTTCATTTTGTCTAATCTGACTTTGTATCAGTTGATTTAGGTTGTTTGTCAATGCTTCAAAAAGCTTATTCATTTTTTCTGAACTTGAGGGTTCTGAAACTGGAGAAGATTCTTGTTGAGGATATTGACAATGTTTTGACGCTTCATAATCACATGTGTAAGGGTCTTGATATGGCACTTGATACTGATCATTCATCTCCCATCCAAAGTTGGATTGATGCCTCATTCCCAAATAGTATGTGCTTGTATAGGGGTCATGTCCTTGAAAACCATTGAAGGATTGAGCACCGGATTGTGTCCATCCTCCTCCTCTCATAGCTTGTTCATGGTAGGCGTATGGATTTCCTTGTGTATGACACACTCCACTTGTATTAATAACTCTAGCTTCAGCTACCTGCAAAACAAGAGCAGTGAGTTTGTTAAGTTTATCTTCAAGACTACTCATACTTACCTCATTTACTCTTGCGTTAAGATTCGAGCAAAGTCATCCATAACCAAAGGATCCTCTCATATCCACCTGAAAATACTAACACTTCAAAGGAAAAGGTTAATAACAAAACACACCAAAAATCCTAAGAAAATCTAAAACAATCTAAAAGAAAAAAATACAAAAACACTAAAAATGAAAACACACTAAAAATACTAGCAAAATAAAGGTGAAGTTACCAATCCCCGGCAACGGCGCCAAAAATTGGTGCGACCGTAGCCGGCACGCAATTTAAACCCTCTTGTTGTCAATTGTAGCACTGGTAAATAAGGGTATCGTTCTAAACCGGGGATTGAGAGGGCTCACCTTTATTCAACTAGCTTGAAAATAAAACTAAAACTAAAAATAAAAATCCTAAATAACACAGAATAAATAAATAAGAAAAATATTAATGGGACTTATAAAAATAATAATAATAAAAGGAATAAATAAAATAAACTAATAATGGAAATAATAGGAAACCGCAGATATGAAAAATATGTTAGGGAAATAAAAATCCACCACTAGACTAGGTTGTAATATAATATTTATTTCTAAGTCATATTTTAATCGTGAGAATGAGATCGACCAAGTTGCACAACAAAAGCAGATCTATACACCTTATATTACTTCCCTTAATTAAATTAATACGACAAAGCGCCAATATTAACCCTATTAAATACTAGCAGTATAGCAGCAACAAGAGGCTCCTATATTTAACTAGATTTAATGCATTAAGTGTAAGTGGAAGGCTGTCAATCTAAGTACCCAAACTAGTACAAAAAGCATGTCTAGCTGTATTTCCTTTCCTTGACCCACACGTATCGAAACGTTTTACCACTTCGGTTAGAATCACAAAACGATTAGGTGAATTGTTATCTAACCTAGCTGCAATTTATACATATAAATTCTAGTATATTTAGATGGCCACCTAGCAAGCAATTAATCCTACATACTGTCACTTATGAGGTACCAGAACAAGGCATGCACCAAAAAAACTATACTTGACAGAATTATACATATAAACGATAACAATTAATATAGAGTCAGGAAACAATCTCACGAAACAAAGAAAATAAAATTATAAGTCAAACCATAGTCTAGGGTTTCAATTCATTCCCTAACAATAAATAATCAACCAGCTATAATTAAAGAATTAATTACAGAGAAATATATATCTAAAATATAAATTAAAAATAAGAGAAAGAAATAACCGGAATTAATTTTGGATAAAAGATCAAGAATTTATTCAGATAAAAATTAATTTTATCTGAAATAAATTCTACCGGTATTAATTTCTTCTTATTTTTCTTCTCTCTTCGCCCTTTATTTCCGTGCCAAATTCTTTCTCCTTTTTTCGGCGCTGATGGCTGACGTGCGGCTGTTGCTCCTTCCGTGCGCTGAGGCTTCGAAGTCCGTGCGTCGTCTGAAGCTGTGAAGGCTTCCCTTCCTCCTCAACGTGCGGCTCTCTATGCGTCGTCTCACAGAGCCTCAGAAGGCTCTGTCGCACCCCCCTTCGACGTTCGAGCCTAGGAAGGCTTTCGCCCTTCTCCTCCGTCTCTGAAGACCGTCCTCCTTTCTCAATTAATGCCGCATGCTTTTTATAAAATTTTTGTGCCTTTGCCATGTCAGCCCTACAACTTACTTTTCTTCCCCTGCGAGCGGCTTTTTTTTTCTTCTTCTGCCGTCTCGTTCCTCTTCGGCGTCGTTTTGTGTTCCAGGCCTTCGGCCTTCGGCCTTTGGTCCAAAGGTCAAATTTTTTTTATTTTCTTTTATTTCAAAAAATAATACCTGCAAAATAAAATTCAATAAATATTAATAAATAATATTTTATTCTAAATTTACTTAATTTATATCATTTTAGCTCAAATAATAAAATTTATGCAATTTTTATCACTTAAGCATAAAACAATAATTATTTTGTAGGCTAGTATGAACTATTTTTTGGAACATTAGAGGGCCCATTATATATATATATATATATATATATATATATATATATATATATATATATATATATATATATATATATATGTATGTATGTATGTATGTATGTATGTATGATGTTGTAGGTAGCCCTTAGATAGGATTTTTTTTGTAGGCTAGCTTTTAGCGTATGCTTTATATATTTTTTGCTAGCTACATGGGACGTGGAAGTTGAATAGTTTTTTTGGACAACTCTTTTATTGCTAATTGTGTAAGTCTTTTGGAGTTAGTATTTTGGTATGAATATGGATGTAAATATTATTTTTGGAGCTCATTGTAATAGTATATAACAATATACTATGGATATGAATATGATTAAGCATGATAATGATGATGATTATATAGGTTTTATTCTTGTTTGTAATAATGATTTTTTTTTAAATTGAATATATCTAATATCCAATTTGATATTTCAAGCATCTAAAATATGTGGATGTATGATATTCAATGTTAGACTGAATCAAATATAAAAAAAATATAAAAAATAGGCATGAATATCTGACAATTTACACTCTAGGTACACTCAAAGTTGTTAGAGTTGATAAGGGTTATCATAATCAAATTATAAAATTAGATCTTAGGATCACAAGATCTTATAAATACCACAAAAATATGACTTATATATACTTGTATGCAACAAAACATCATAATTGAACTAAAAAGTTCATTCTTAAATTTTTATTTGATTTCTAATTAAATCATACAAAGCAACAAGTGGCATAATATAAAAAATATTGCTATATGGACTATGCATATACAAAGCTAACAACATGACAAAAGAAAATATAAAAGATAACTATGAACTAAATAGAAAATACTAAATAAATAACATCACAAATTTGATATATTTTATTTTACTGTGCCTGTAGAGATAAGACTTTTTGTAATAATTTTAACAATCGACTTCACTAATATCTTGTTTGTGTTTTCTTCACATTGGTTGGTGATTAATGTATAGTATGTACAAAATAATAGGGTTATAGTTTAGAGTCAAGGAAGAAGTATACTGAAAATAAAAAAGGATAATTTTTTAAGGTTAATAGATAAAAAAAAAATTATAACTAATATGTAGGATCATAAGATGCTACCTAGAATCGTAAGATTATACTCATCTTACATAGGATGTAAGATCCTTTCACAATTCTATTACATTAAGATTCTACCTAGGATCGTGGATTGTTTAGTGACTTTTGGATCATAAAATCATAAAATCTTAATATCTAAATTTTGATCTTAACAACTATAGGTACACTTACTATCAAGGTACATTAAGTTGTGTCGATGACAATTGAGACTAGTTAGTTACTTGTAGTAATGGTGATCATATACACATCTTCTTGTGTGGCTACGTACATTTGATTTTTTGTGTTCTAACATGAGCTACTTGTATGTAGAGGTGGAAAAATTTGACATGATCCACCCAACTCAATCAACCTACAAAAAATCAAACTTGATAAAACATGGAAGCCCATTAATTCGACCCAACTTAAATCCGAACCAACCCTAGTTGAATATAATATTAGTTGGATAATAATTGCCCTAGCCTGGCCCAAACTAAATCTGTGACCTCAAAATCATACATCAACCCAACTCAACAATACTAAATTTGATATTTAACATATTATGATAATAATAAAAAGTAAATATATTTTATTATTTACTTAAAGCTTTTAAAAATATATTACTTTATAAATTGTACTTATTTTTCTTACTTTTAATGTAGACATCTTTATTCATCAATGATATTCTAATTAGTAGTGATGAATATTTTTTTTGTAATAAATTATATTTTTAATATTCTATTTTGTGTGGGGTATGATCTAAAAAATCGTATTAATAGGTAAAATATCAATAAGTAATAACATACAATATATGTAGTAATTTACTAGAAAGATGATAAATGTAAATATAATGATTTCATTAACGTTAAAAAAAATAAATTATTTAGTTAACGAGGTGAAGTATTTTATGATAATACAATCCTAATTGACCATATCTTACATTACTAATTTACTATATTATATATTACTAGTTTATAATCCCATGTTACTCTATTGTACATCTCAATTTTATAACATCGTGTAATACATGAATCTATAATTCATAAATATCTTTATATATATATATATATATATATATTAATATTAAAAAATATTTGAATAATTGTAATGTTAATGCATAAATATATTTTATATTCATAAATATAGACATAGATTGTAATTATTTTATTAGAAAGTTTGTAAATAAAAAATAATGATTTTATTAACTAAAAGAAGTCTAAATGATGAGAGTTTATGTAAATATTTATAAGTATGGATGTATTCATGAGTATATGTATATATACATATAAGGGATAAATATAGTGAGAACTACACTATTATGATGAGAACTAAGAACCATCATACTTAAAGAAAGTTATTTATTCATATTAGTTTTCTTTACCTATTAAAAGTAGCTTCTACCAATTATTATGGATTATTTCATAATCTGAAATATAAATATCCAACATTTACAAAAAATATCACCGTATTTTCTTAGTACTCAAATATTATAGTTGTATGAAAGACTTACCATAATTTTTTTCATCTACGAGAAATAATTTCCACCATCTACTGTAAATAGTTTCAAACATGAAACATAAATGTCATCATTTTTGTAACACAAAAATATTATAGTTTTTTAAGACACTTAGAATAGTTTCTTCTACCTACCAATAGTAGTTTCTACTACCTACTGTGGATATTTTCACACATAAATATACAATATTTATAAAAATACCATCACCTTTTTTAGGTGCCAAATATTATGGTTTTTTGAGTAACTTATAAATGTTTTTTCTGCTTGTTAAGAGTAATTTCTATCACCTATTGTAGACAATTTCTTTCACCAAGAGTATCAATTCTTAATTCTCATTAGATATTTTAATTATATATATGTGTGTGTGTGTGTGTAGTGACTAATTATGAAAAATTGGACAAATATTTATAACAAAGAGCAAATTTTCAAAAAATTCTAATTTTATTTACCATTATATATTTTATATTTTAGGAGCAACATTCTCCAATAACTTTTAAATATATTGAACGTTTCAGTATGCTTTTTCTTCTTTCCAAATGCGATATTTTACCATAGTTTTAGGATCTGATTTTTCTAATCAATTATGATCTTATTAGTGTTGATCTTATCTAAATTAACCAATGGGTTATTATTAATAATATGGTTATTAATATAAGAGCTATTATTGGATCTGACCAATACTATTATGATCTAATCCATATAAAATATAATAAAAATAGGGTCTTATTGTTATTGGTATATCAAGTATATCATAAACTTGATTGGACTCATACATTCAAATAAGGTTTAAATATTTAACTAAAAGATACAAGAATATCCTAATGGTTAATGGACTCAATACCATTAGACTAATAGTATGATAAATTGATAATTGAGGTGTATGATAACTATAGGCTAGTTGTATTTTTTTCCTATATTGAGTTATTTCCCCATTTTTCTCATTTTCACCTTCTATAATTTTAACTTTATGTATATCAATTTATGAAGCTTCTAAGTTCTATGTAATTGAAATAATATTTTCTTTTGTGTTCAAACAATAAATATAGTTATTTTTATTGAATTATGTGGTGATCTTTTAATTATCAATTTGAACTTTATGGTTAATTTCTAGCTTTTTAATTTATGTCATTGTTACAAGAAATCATGTTTTTTTAATTGTTAAAATATTAAAATATATTTATTATTTACTCATAAAAATAAAGTGAGCATAGTATTCTTATTTTATTTATTTGTAATAATAATCTTATGATTATATTTAATATTTACAATGTGATAAATAATAATTATGTGTTATATAATAGTTTTATGAGCATCTATATTTCATCAAATTATATTTTTTAAGCAATGAAATATTTTAACTATTATACTTTTATTTATTTAAAAATATTCATCTATTGTATGGTATGGGTATCCTACGTTAGTTGTGTAATGAAAATAGTTTATTAATCAATAAAAAATGAGATAGCATAATTGTTATATACTTATATTGATACATTATATTGGATAAATAATATTTCTCATTTTTAACTTATGAAAATGTAAAAAAAAATACCAAAGAGAAATAAGTCAGATAATTATGAGTACAAAGTTTGAATCTGTTCGGATTCAACTTAACTAAAAACCTCAAGTCACCGGAAACAAAGATTAGGTTATTGCTGTGTAATTTGAAATACTAGAACCAATATGACCATATTCAAGCCATCCTGGAAACCAATCGATTAGAAACTAGAAGTAATTTAATTAGACCTCAAGTATAATTGATAAATTAATGTGAGATAAAATACTTTCGAAATGACTAAATCAAACTCGAGTCAATAAAAATCTTGAACCTAAAGTGAGTCAAGTGACTTGATAAATTAATTTGAACCTAAAATAACCCAAGCTTGAAACTATTAATTATTTGAATTAATCTGCCTATGTAGTAATTAATTAGATTCACTACATGTAGTAATTAATTATTGAACCTAAAACAATGTGATAAACCTTTGTTTACTAAACCTAAAACAATAACTTGCTGAATATTTAAGAATTAATTACTATATCTATACTAGTGAATTGCTAAACATAAAATAATTTAGTAAAGAATTACTTTAAGAATTAATTACTAAACTTGAAACAATATCCGACGAATCTTTATCTGATAAACCTAAAATAATAATTTGTTAGATCTAAATGTTTTATGCAATCAACCTAAAAAAAAACATCCTTCAATAAATACACTTGTTCATAAGATGCTAACATATACAATAACTATCTTAGAATTTCTTCTTTGTCAACTATAGTCAAAGTGATTATAATATTAAATTACAAGTCACGAGTGTCGATTTCAATTGAAAAATGTAAGTCAAACTATCATCAATGGTAGTTGACGTCGGTTTTTCTTCATCAATTGTCGATGAGACCTAGTACCAACTTCTTATGGAAGTTTGGCAAGGAAAAAGAACTTACGTCAAGATAAAAACATTACTATCACGTGAGCATAATTACAACGCAGAGGTATATTCTAGGTTCTATATTATGAATCGATACCTATAACCTGTTGAATATTTAAGAATTATTTACTAAATTGGTATCCCCAATAATTAGGTTTAACATGTTTCTCAATATGTATATACCCGAATACACATACTATGAAACTTATACCTATAACTTTTTAAACTTTTAAAAATTATTCAGTGAACATATTTTTATTATAGTAAACCTTTATGCTCCATTTGGTTTTTAGAAAGTTTTAAAGAAAAGAAATAAATAAATAAAAAAATTATTATTTTTATGTTTGGTTTACATAAATTATTGAGATAGAAAAAAAGTGATAAATAAAATTATTAAATATTAGTTATTTAATTTTCTTTGAAAAAAATTATAAAAAAAAAGTATTTTGATTTTAATTTTATTTTTTTAAAATTTTATTAGAATCAAATGGAACCTTAAAAAATATTTACCGAAAGTATTGAACATGTTTCTCCTCTTATCTCTCATGACGTTGAACTAAGATGCCACCAATCACCATCCACCTCGTTGTATAAATTGTGGAGGATGAAGGCCATACTCTCTAAATTAAGGATCAATCTTTAATTTTGTTTCTTTCAAATGAATAATTATTATCATAAGGTGAAGGAGACGAAGAAAACAAAAGGTATTTGAACCGTATATCCTGGTCCACATGGAAAACAGTAACGAGTAACGACGGCGCTCTTTCAATTTTTGCATCCCAATATTACAGGGTACCAAGCTGCCGCCAACATCTTCCTTTGTTCCATTCAGTTTCATGATTGATGTCATTTTGTGGGAACGCACGCTCTGGTGAATAGATGTTGCAAACTTGAATCGGTGGTTGCCTGAAATCATGTTGAAGAGCCGAGACAATTAGTGGCGTGTGATGAAAAACAACGACAATCCCTGTAAATGAGCTTTCACTCCAACCCTTATTATTATTATTTTTATATAAATACATAAACTAGCACCTAAAGCATCTAGTAAGACGCTTTGGATGTGATATAAATTACGAGTTATTAGGCGCTAATTGTATCTAAGTATCCCTCAAGAGCATTTTAGACAATTTTTAGATAATTTTTTTTACTATAAAATTGATTAATTCTAAAAATTATGAGTTATTTTGAACTCGGTGGAAACATTTGGATGACAAATTCTTTTAAACTTAAAAATTATTTTTAAAAAAATTTTGCTAGATTAATTTATGAAATAAAATTTAGTTTTTACTTTCATCTTTCAATTTTCAGCTAATTGTGATAAACATATCTTAAAAAATATTTTTCACAAAAAAGTTTTGCTAGGGTAAGTTATAAAATAAACATCACTTTATTCACCTTTCAGCTTTTAAGTCGGTTGTGCCAAATGTACACTAATTAATTAATATTTATTAGTCACTATTGATTTTAGGCTTTTACTATTTACTATTATTATTATTCAATTTTTGTATATATTTGTATAGCCATTTAAGCTAGCTTATGGCTTATTTGATTAAAAAAACACTTATTTAATCAATTTCAACTCCATTTGGATGACAATTGTAACATTTTGCTTTGTACTTAATTCTATTCTTATGTTGAGTTTTCATGTAATTTTTTAGCTAATCAACATATACAAGTATGTTTTGTAGTGCTCAGATTTTGAGGTTTCATAATTTTATTTTTATTTTTAAAAATTATGAGACTTACAAATTTGTGTTGATCATATACATTAGAGATATATATTTAAAATACATATGCTCATATATTTATAAATACCTCAAAAAAGAACTTAACATGAGGATCTAAACTTTAAAACATTAAAGATTTTAGGACCTCGAGTATTTTATTTTATCTTTGTAATATATATATATTATTTTAATAACTTTAAGATTATTATAATTTTTGTAACTATCATTCATTCAAAATACCAACTAAATATTCAAATTTCCCTACAAATCATTAAAATATATGCACTTATATATTAATTCACGCAAAATATGTCTAACAGCACATAACTAACATAAGAGGTGCTTATGTCAATGCCACAAAAGAATACTATAATATTTAAAAAAAAGTTAAGTTCTATTTTCACTACCAACATCCAAAAATCTTTATAAAAAAAAAAGGTAGCTAGCTCTTCAATGAATCACCTACACTTAATTAGTTGAGGTACTTAATGGGATAACTGGGAGTATTAGAGGTGCTTAGGATTAAGGAGGCAGAAATGTAAGCTTGGTCCAATTTAAAATAAATATTAATTTAACAACTTTATTGTTTTAAGATTTCAGTTTAAAAAATAATCACTTTCTCCAATATTGTAGTACTTTATATGTTAATTAATCACCAATCAATATTTTCACATTTTTTAGCTATCCCATGTGGAACAAATATCTTATTTATTTAATTGACATATGGTGTTGGGGGAGAAGGAGAATGTACTAATATAAAAGTATTTGGAATTAGAATATATATATATATATATATATATATATATATATATATATATATATATATATATATATATAATTATTGTTAAGCTACACTCACAATTTATCCCCAAAGTAATCAATTGTTACTATAACATTTCAAAATTTACAAATAATTTTTTTTATGTGGAATCTAAATATAAGATAAATGGGTATTATCGCTATACCTAATAGGAGTTCTATTTATCGTACTGTTATTATACTAAGTACAAAGCAAAATCTTATGATATTTTAAATAAGATAAAGAGAGGACGAGAGTAGTGTAATTCTATAAAAAAGAGATGAAGGTTTAGAGATAAACTCCAAGTACAATGCTAATCAAAATATAACAAAAGGAAAATCCATGAAACTAAAAGTCCATAAAATATCCTGACAAAAAACTCAAATTACTAGATAACCTAGACTCTACATCCACAACTGAACAAATAGTCACTCCTCCACGGACAAAGTCAGAAAGATTTATGAGATTGTGGTAAAAAAACCTACATGTCAACAACATGATCGTCTACTTATGGGAATGAGTAGCACCCATAAAAAGGATGATTAATATTTTCATATTGAGCAACATAACAAATATATATCATTAAGCAATGACATGTAACACTTAAGGTCATAAAGAAGAAATTCCACATGCATGCTACTAATGATTGGGAACTACTTAAGATGCATCCATATTAATTATCCATAATTAGATGATAAATGAATCTATTTCATTAATACATTGAGATCAAGAAACTTATAGTAACAATAATCTCTCCTTTTACCTCACATAGGGGAAAAAAGTAGGCAAGCTCACTAATGTTCCTATATCTAAGGTAAAACACACTTGGGCTATTAGTAAAAATCTAATCTTTAAGTGTGTATGCCTCCTATAAGTCGTGGATTGGTCAGATATAGTATACTAGGGTCCTTTGGTTCCTTTAGGATTACATAATTAATTTAAATAATTCTAAAGTACTTAGTTTCGACTCATGTTCTTCTATTTTAGGTATTAATATCTTATTAGTACCTTAACCAACACTTAGTAGATAATGAATACGTTATGAGTTACTTAGGTCACTATACTTGCCCATTTATTATAATTGACTTATTAATAGAATTACTTATCACAATCCTTAGTTATCATGAATATATTCCAATAATTGAAAACATCCAATACTTAGAGTGTATCGCTAAAAACACATTGAACATGCTACATGAAGTAAAGGCAATACATAAGAATTTTTATTAAATTCATAAATAATTATTTTACACGTTAAAAGACCATAATGCCCTTACGGACCCTAATTTCACAAATACACCAAAACTTCATCTTTAAGGTTTTCCAACTCACCAAATTTAGCACACTAACCTAAAATATTATTAAAAATATTATATTCAAATATCATAATTTAAATCCAACTTTTCACACATAAAATAAAGATGTTACTCTTTTTAAAATACACATCAACAACTAGCTCTACACTAGATAAGGCATATCCATCCAACTCCTCAAAACCATACTTGAATGGAGGCTTAACAACCCTCTATGCTCTACATGGAGTAATGCCCCTTTGCTCCACCCACTTCATGGATTCACCTACTTTAGAGATAGTGAATTTACCAAAAAGGTCTATATCATCCAAGCCAACCTCAGCCTTCACCAAGCCTAAAGCACTCTCCTAATCCACCTTTTTAGACATTATTATTAGACCCAATCATTTAGAGGAACACATGCTGATTAAAGGTAACATCCCTACTATTCAAAACTTAAATGCAGCCGGGTCCATAACCTATACCCCTTAACTTTAGATGTATAGCCAATAAAAACACAATTCTTAGCTCTCGGTTCAAGTTTCTCATTATACATATAAGCATAAGTAGGGAACCAAAGACATGAAAGTGAAAGTAATTAGTTGGCTTACTAGACCATAACCCCTTAGGCATCTTTAAGTTAATGGATCAATTTGATGATCATTTTACTAGGTATATAGAAATGTGAGCCACCTTAGCCTAAGTGTAACACCCCCAAAATTCACTACTGAAAAATTTCGTTAATTAAAGGAAATTAGCGGAAGCAAATTAAGTAAAACGTGAACTTTGGGAGTATTACCGCCACACTTAGTACCAGACCGGTTCACTCATACCGTTCCAATACCAAGTGCTAAGGCTAAGAAAAATGAAATACAATTTGAAAGACATTCAACATGCATAAATCAAAGTAATTTACAAGAAATTCAACATACTTAAATCAGAGTTACGCATCAAATCGTTTACAGGAATAAAATCCATCGATGGTGGTTAAAGTAACAACTTAACATCAAAACCCAGGAAATTAAATGAAGAAGGAGGAAAACCCTAACGATACCGGATAACTCCTTACTCTCTTTCCTGTAGGTCACTTGAGTAGCACCTGAAAATACCTGCAAGGGCACTGCCCATTGAATAGGCAGGGGCCCCATAAAGGGAATCCCTTCAGTACTACGGTACTGAGTAACCCTTTAATACCACACTTAAAGACAGGCCCGCATACGACACATAATGCAAGCTACACACATAAATAATGAGAGGTGCATACATAACAATAACATGCATAATAACTTATAGGTCACGATCGATACTTTGGGCCTTAAGCCATGTCATAGTGTAAGATCAATACGTTCGGGCCTTAAGCCATTATTCCATCATCATTCAATCAATATCATATTTTATATCCATGTGAGTGCGAGAACCCCACTATTATAGCCGGTGGACTGGAAAGTATACACACAGGGCAGAACGCCTCTGACCACTATTATTGCCCGTGGACCGGAAGGTAAACACACAGGGCAAAACGCACCTGACCACTATTATTTGCTGGTGGACCGGTCTGGCCCCGACTCACATGGTGTTCCACTATAAGTGATTAGTGTTTTTCCATAATCTTATTCACATACATAATTGATTTTATTGAGCTCGGGACCCCCACTATTATTGTCGGTGGACCGGAATACATATAAAATCATCATCGAGGACACAAAGCTCCTGGCCACTATTATAATCGGTGGACCGATACTCATAATCACATACCAGAGCAACACGCTCCTGGACCACTATTATATCCGGTGGACCGGTACTCAATATCACATACCAGAGCAACACGCTCCTGGACCACTATTATAACTAGGGGTGTGCAAAACCGGATATCCGTATCCATTCGGATATTTTTTCGGATATCCGCTCCGTATTTTTTTAGACCGGATATCCGGAATGCGGATATCCGAAAAATATAGACCAGATATAGACTGGATTCGGATATATCCAATATCCGTATGAAAATACTATTTTATCAATTTTAATAACTTTTACTATAATATTTTTAAAAATAAGGATCATATATCAATTAATATTCATATTTGTATTCATATAAATATCTTATTTTATCTAAAAGAAGTATTAAAATATTATTATAAATATTTAAAATATAAAAATAAATAAAATTTTAAAACTTAAAACTATAAAAACACAATAATATGGTGTATTATTGAAATAATCAAAAAAATATCGGATATTTTTTCGGATCGGATAATCCAAAAAAAAATCGGATATCCGAATGTCGGATATCCTTTTAGAATAAAACCGGTTCGGATATCCGAAATGTCGGATCGGATTTTTAAATATCGGATCGGATTTTTGGATCCCGGATTTTTTGCACAGCCCTAATTATAACCGGTGGACCGGTACTCAATATCACATATCAGGGCAACACGCTCCTAGACCACTATTATAACTGGTGGACCGATACTCAATATCATAATTAGAGGTGGCAAACGGGTCGGGCGGGTCGGGTTCGGGTCGGGTCATAGCGGGTCGGGTCATTAACGGGTCGGGTCATAGCGGGTCATTTGACTATTGCGGGTCGGGTGCGGGTCGGGTCGGGTCACTAACGGGTCGGGTCATTTCGGGTCAATCAATTTGGCGGGTCGGGTGCGGGTCGGGTCGGGTCATTAACGGGTCGGGTCATTTCGGGTCAATTTGTCGGGTCGGGTGCGGGTCGGGTCGGGTCATTAACGGGTCGGGTCATTTCGGGTCAATTTGTCGGGTCGGGTCGGTTGCGGGTCGGGTCATTTCGGTTGCGGGTCATTTCGGGTCAATTGTCGGGTCGGGTCGGTTTCGGGTCGGGTCATTTCGGTTCCGGCCTCCAGGTCATTTCGGGTTAATTTGTCAAGTCGGATTAGGTCCGACTATTCGAGTTAAGAAAACTCGGATTCGGATAATTTTGGGTTAACTTGATTGGTGGTAGGGTGACTAGGGTCGGGTTGGTTTCGGGTCATTTTCTAGTTCACGTGAGTAGGTGGCTTCGGCCGGTTCAGGTCATTTCATATTTTCATGTAATAATATAATATGATAGGTTAGTTATGTTCGAGTTGTTTCGAGTTAAATTGATGGGTGGGGTCATTTGACTCATTTCATACAATTTGACGGGTTGAATTCAATTAGTTACGGGTTAACTTAATGGGTCGAGTTTTGACGGGTTTACTCATATTCGAGCCTAAGTAATTATCATTTCATAAATCATAAATATTAGAGACAGACAATCATAAGATTAATATTGCAGATAAAAGAATTAAAAATATTAAATGCGCTTTATTTTCACAAATAAATAGTAAAGATATTTATAAATTTTAATAATAAAAAATATTGCGCTTTGAATCAAACAAAGATATTTATCATTGATTATAATTTATTTGATAACTTAAAATATTTAATTACTTAAAAAAAGATAATTTTATAAAATAAAGATGATCAAAACAAGATTATACAATGTATAATTAATTATCATTTATTACATTGTATATATTAGATACAATAATAAGATTACTAGTAAAGATAAATGAAATAAGAATATTATATGTGTTTTATTTTTACAAAGGTAAATAATAAAAATATTTATAAGTTTTAATAGTATTATATTCGATTGCTTAAAATATTTATAAATTTTAAAAGTAAAAATATTAGATATCTATAATATATTATATTTACTTAATTAGTTAAAATATTTGATTACTTAAAAAAAGATAATTTTATAAAATAAAGATGAGCATAACAAGAATAAACAATATATAATTATCATTTACTACATTGTAAATATTAGATACAATCATAAGATTATTAGTAAAGATAAATGAAAAAAGAGTATTATATGTGTTTTATTTTTACAAAGGTAAATAATAAAGATATTTATAAGTTTTAATAGTATTATATTTGATTGCTTTAAACATTTATAAATTTTACATGTAAAAGTATTCGATGTTTATCATATATTATATTTAATTGATTACTTAAAAAAAGATAATTTTATAAAATAAAGGTGAGTATAACAAGAATATATAATGTATAATTATCATTTATAACATTGTAAATATTAGATACAATACAATTATAAGATTACTAGTAAAGATAAATGAAATAAGAATATTATATGTGTTTTATTTTTACAAAGGTAAATAATAAAGATATTCATAAGTTTAATAGTATTATATTTGATTTCTTTAAACATTTATAAATTTTAAAAGTAAAAATATTAGATGTTTATATTATATTATATTTAATTAATTAGTTAAAATATTTGATTACTTAAAAAAAGATAATTTTATAAAATAAAGGTGAGCATAACAAGAATAAACAATGTATAATTATCATTTATTACATTGTATATATTAGATACAATAAAATCATAAGATTATTAGTAAAGACTAAATATAAATGAAATAAGAGTATTATATGTGTTTTATTTATACAAAGGTAAATAATAAAGATATTTATAAGTTTTAATAGTATTATATTTGATTGCTTTAAACATTTATAAATTTTACATGTAAAAATATTAGATGTTTATTGTATATTATATTTAATTGATTACTTAAAAAAAGATAATTTTATAAAATAAAGGTGAGCATAACAAAAATAAACAATGTATAATCATCATTTATTACATTGTATATACTAGATACAATACAATCATAAGATCACTAGTAAAGATAGATAAAATAAGAATATTATATGTGTTTTATTTTTACAAAGGTAAATAATAAAGATATTTATAAGTTTTGATAGTATTATACTTGATTGCTTTAAACATTTATAAATTTTACATGTAAAAATATTAGATGTTTATTGTATATTATATTTAATTGATTACTTAAAATATTTGATTACTTAAAAAAAGATAATTTTATAAAATAAAGGTGAGCATAACAAGAATATACAATGTATAATTATCATTTATTACATTATATATAGTAGATACAATACAATCATAAGATCACTAGTAAAGATAAATGATATAAGAGTATTATATGTGTTTTATTTTTACAAAGGTAAATAATAAAGATATTTATAATTTTTGATAGTATTATATTTGATTGCTTTAAACATTTATAAATTTTACATGTAAAAATATTAGATGTTTATTGTATATTATATTTAATTGATTACTTAAAATATTTGATTACTTAAAAAAAGATAATTTTATAAAATAAAGGTGAGCATAACAAGAATATACAATGTATAATTATCATTTATTACATTATATATAGTAGATACAATACAATCATAAGATCACTAGTAAAGATAAATGATATAAGAGTATTATATGTGTTTTATTTTTACAAAGGTAAATAATAAAGATATTTATAATTTTTGATAGTATTATATTTGATTGCTTTAAACATTTATAAATTTTACATGTAAAAATATTAGATGTTTATTGTATATTATATTTAATTGATTACATAAAATATTTGATTACTTAAAAAAAGATAATTTTATAAAATAAAGGTGAGCATAACAAGAATATACAATGTATAATTATCATTTATTACATTGTATATACTAGATACAATACAAATATACAATCATAAGATCACTAGTAAAGATAGATAAAATAAGAATATTATATGTGTTTTATTTTTACAAAGGTAAATAATAAAGATATTTATAAGTTTTGATAGTATTATACTTGATTGCTTTAAACATTTATAAATTTTACATGTAAAAATATTAGATGTTTATTGTATATTATATTTAATTGATTACTTAAAAAAAGATAATTCTATAAAATAAAGGTGAGCATAACAAGAATATAAAATGTATAATTATCATTTATTACATTATATATAGTAGATACAATACAATCATAAGATCACTAGTAAAGATAAATGAAATAAGAGTATTATATGTGTTTTATTTTTACAAAGGTAAATAATAAATATATGTATAAGTTTTAATTATATTATATTTGATTTCTTTAAACATTTATAAACTTTAAAAGTAAAAATATTAGATGTTTATCGTATATTATATTTAATTGATTACTTAAAATATTTGATTACTTAAAAAAAGATAATTTTATAAAATAAAGGTGAGCATAACAAGAATATACAATGTATAATTATCATTTATTACATTATATATAGTAGATACAATACAATCATAAGATCACTAGTAAAGATAAATGAAATAAGAGTATTATATATGTTTTATTTTTACAAAGGTAAATAATAAAGATATGTATAAGTTTTAATTATATTATATTTGATTTCTTTAAACATTTAGAAACTTTAAAAGTACAAATATTAGATGTTTATCATATATTATATTTAATTGATTACTTAAAATATTTGATTACTTAAAAAAAGATAATTTTATAAAATAAAGGTGATCATAACAAGAATATACAATGTATAATTATCATTTATTACATTGTATATACTAGATACAATACAATCATAAGATCACTAGTAAAGATAAATGAAATAAGAATATTATATGTGTTTTATTTTTACAAAGGTAAATAATAAAGATATTTATAAGTTTTGATAGTATTATACTTGATTGCTTTAAACATTTATAAATTTTACATGTAAAAATATTAGATGTTTATTGTATATTATATTTAATTGATTACTTAAAAAAAGATAATTTTATAAAATAAAGGTGAGCATAACAAGAATATACAATGTATAATTATCATTTATTACATTATATATAGTAGATACAATACAATCATAAGATCACTAGTAAAGATAAATGAAATAAGAGTATTATATGTGTTTTATTTTTACAAAGGTAAATAATAAAGATATGTATAAGTTTTAATTATATTATATTTGATTTCTTTAAACATTTATAAAATTTAAAAGTAAAAATATTAGATGTTTATCGTATATTATATTTAATTGATTACTTAAAATATTTGATTACTTAAAAAAAGATAATTTTATAAAATACAGGTGAGCATAACAAGAATATACAATGTATAATTATCATTTATTACATTGTATATACTAGATACAATACAATCATAAGATCACTAGTAAAGATAAATGAAATAAGAATATTATATGTGTTTTATTTTTACAAAGGTAAATAATTAAGATATTTATAAGTTTTGATAGTATTATATTTGATTGCATTAAGCATTTATAAATTTTACATGTAAAAATATTAGATGTTTATTGTATATTATATTTAATTGATTACTTGCAAAAGTATTATTTTTTTATCCAATAATTTTTATATCATTTATTCTATCTTTTTTTTCATATTCATTTCTCTATATAATTTATCTTATTAATTTCTCTAGTTGTATTTATTTTATTAACATTATTATATTTATATTTTTATTGTAATATTTTTATTAATTATTATTATTATAGTAAAAAAAATATAATAAGTTATTTTAAACATAATTTAAATTAAATAATAATTTTATATATTTTCATTAATTATTAATTATTATATATATATTCATATAAATTAAAAATTAAATAATATAAAATATTAATATTAATATTATAATTAACAAAAATAATTAGATATTATAAATTTAAAATTGATGAACGTAGAATACTAAATTATATTTAAAGTAAATTAATAATATTAAAAGAAAAAATATAACTAAAACTTTAAATTTAGGGTTGTAACGTGAGATACTCTTGATACGAGGTATAGTTATTATTTGTTGGATTTTGTAGGTGATAAGTGATAAATTGATAACTAATAAATGATACTATTATACTCTTCTATTAAGAGTTTCTTCAAATAGATGGATTAGTAGATGTAATGAACATGTTTTGAAAATCATTTTATAGGATTATAACTGGATGTTTGTCTTTTTTTTTTTGTTTTTTTTTTTTATTAATAATATATCTTATTAGGATATCATTAGTAAATAAGAATGGCTAGGGTAAAATTATGAAAAATAAGTACAATTTATAAAATACTATATTTTTTAAAAGCTTTAAATGAATAATAAAATATATGTAATTTATTATTATTATTATTATTATTATTATTATTATTATTATAATATATTTTGATGTCTGATCAGGTTAATATTGAGTCAGATCGGGTGATTGTCGGGTCGGGTCAACGTTGGGTCGGGTCAAAGCGGGTCGGGTCAATAACGGGTCGGGTCACTATCGGGTCGGGTCAATTACGGGTCGGGTCAATTACGGGTCGGGTCAATGACGGGTCGGGTCGCTATCGGGTCGGGTCAATAACGGGTCGTGGGTTGGGATCGGGTCGGGTCGGGTTCGGGTCGGGTTGATTATTATCGGGTCAGTGCCGGGTCGGGTCATTGTCGGGTCGGGTCTGGGTCGGGTCGGGTTGCTAAATTTTGCGGGTCGTAACGGGTCGGGTTTCGCTCGGGTCGGGTCGGGTTGGGCGGGTCGGGTCAACTTTTGCCGGCTCTAATCATAATCATCTGGGCCCGGCTCATTAATATTCCACTTTCAATAATAGTATGTTTCCTTTTCTTTAATCAGCACATCAATCATATTTATTTGCCTCGAATGGGAGATCGATAACCCGGGACAGCGGTCCACAAGGACGCACCGATGCATATCAGCTACTCAGTACCCTTCAACCATGAACCCAAGGACGCAAAAGTACCCTGGTCGTACTGGTGCATAAAGCTAACTCAGTACCCTACCGACAAGGACACCTAATCCATAAGTATGCATACCCCCTAACTAGGTCCGTAAAGCTAGAAAGAGTAAGATATAGGGCTTGGCTGAGGCACAAAGGCACACCAACAAATACCAGAATAATCGTGGACTAAACCACGTCCTTAGGGTAGCGACCCCTAAGGAGTCACCATTCCCGATCTCGAGGTCTTTCACTTTAAGTAATAGTGTCTTAATTAAGGTGATCACGAAAAGCACGATAATCCGATACTTATTCACTTTCAATCGTTCTAATATCATTAATCGTTTCTTATTCAGATAATTATCCAAGATATCAAAGAGAAACCATTAAGGCCATACTAATTATCAAATACTCTTACTTGGCTAATCAGCATTATTTGAATCATATTATAATGTTCCACAATCTCAAAGACATGTTAGGTACAAATTACTCATTTGCCCTTTACTTATATAATTGTTAAGTATCCGTTCCTTACTTGACGATTTACTCCATTACCCTTTAGGTTGCGTAATTACCAAATTACCCTTTGTCCAATTTAGATTACCAAATTATCTCATACACTTTTTAGATTACCATTCACCCCTCATAATTACTACACTTATCATATTTCCCATTTGGTTGGTTATATTACCAAATCGCCCTTTTCCTTTGTTATAATTACAAAACTGCCATCGAGTTGGATAAATTACTAAATTACCCTCCTTCATTATCATGATTACTATTTTGCCCCTTTAATTGGTTAAATAATTATCACTTTACCCTTTAATCGGCTAAATTACCAAATTGCCCCTTCATTTGGATAAATTACCAAATTGCCCTTCTCCTTTATCATAATTACCATTTTACCCCTCTCAATTATTTTAATTGCCACTTTACCCTTCTTCATAATTACAAATATTAATTTACCCTTCTTTATAATCATAATTACTATATTACCCTTCTCCATTATTAAAATTACCATAATGCCCTTTAATTGGTTAATTTACCAAATTACCCTTCTATAGTATCATACTTATCCAATTGCCCTTCTACAATCATAATTTAATTACTAAATTATCTTTCATCGTTATCATAATTACCAAGTTACCCCTATTCCCAAGTTTACCATAAATATCCTCTTAACTTCAAAATTACCCTTTTACCCCTTACTTTCAAATTACCATAATATCCTTTTATTTACAAAATTATCACAATACCCTTTTATTTATAAAATTAACATAACACTCCTTTTACTTTACAAATTACTATTTTACCCTTTTACATCCAAAGTTACCATTTTTTTTATTTTTCCTTACAAAATTACCATTTTGCCCTTTACTTATAAATTACCACTTCACCATTCGCTTATAAAATTTACCATATTACCCTTTACTTATGAAATTACGATTTTGCCCCTCTACCTCCAAAATTACCATAATGCCCTTTTTACTTGAAAAATTACCATAATGCCCTCCTTCATCCAAAATTACTATTTTACCCCTACTTCCAAAATTACCATTTTACCCTTCTTTCTCACAACTTACAATTTTATCCTTTACTTATAAATTATCATTTAACCCCTTTATTTTTAAATTATCAAAATACCCTTTCACTTATAAAATTACCGAAATACCCTTTTCACTTATAAAATTTCCATCAACCCCTTTATTCACCATTTTTATGAATTTACCATCACTATATAAAATAATGATATTAGTACTTCATTCTTATCACCTAAGTCCACCAACTTGTCATTATTCAACATAATACTCATTAGCAACTACATACGTTAGATCACATACTTCATAAGCATAATTACTAAAATACCCTTAGGCAATAATATTACTCATGCATTAGCAACATAATACATCATAATCAAGCATTTAATATTTCCATCAATAATCAAACTTCTTCCTTAATTATCATACCTACACATGGCACAAAGGTTATCATACTTTTCCTTTTTATCAAGCAATATAAGCAACCATATATATATATCATGCTAAGCACACAAACCATGCATAAAATCATGCTAAATCCCTAATGTGCTAGCATACGTTTTTCCATGTATTTAAGGGAGGATTAACGGTTACCTTAATCCCGCAAAATATCAAATCTTACCAAGCATAATCAGCAACTCAACACCTAAAAATAACATCCATCATTATTATGTTAGAAATAAGAAGTTAAAAGGATAAAACTTTATAAAACAAATTTATTTAATAATAATACACTTTAATTAAATATGGATATACCTCAAAAAATTTCCAAATTAAATCCAAAACAAGGGGGAGCTCACGCTGCATGAGCAGCGTGAGTCTCATGCAAAGTCATGGGGAGAAAAGGGCTTAAAGAGGGTGAAGGGAGAAAAATAAGTCATTTTTCAGGTTGGGGTCTTTGGGCTAGAAAAGAAGGTGGTTAGGGGAGGTTCTAAGGCAAGGGAATGGTGCAGAAGTGAAGAGGGGGTGTAGGTGGAGGCTAAGGGTGGTTTCAAGGTGGCATAGGGCGGCGGAGACGGCGGCGGCAAGGCGGCGAAGTTGGCTCCCGAGAAGGGTCGAGGTGGAGGAGTTGTGAAGGAAGGAAAAAGGAGAGGGACAAATGGAGGGGTTCAAGGGCTGTTTTCGGCCAACTGATACATGGCGGTTGTAGAGGGGGTTGCAGGGTGTCGAACGGTGGGTTGGGTGGCGGCAGAGGTGGCCGGACAGCGGAGGAAATGGCGGTTGCAGGTGGCTCGGTGGTAAGAGGAAAAACTGGGGAGAAAAAGGAAGAGGAGGAGAAGGGAGGAAGTGTAGGGCTCGAGGGGCGGCGTGGTGGTGCAGGGTGGTAGTAGGTGGTGGCAGAATGCGGCGCAGGGGTTGGTCTTGGTGGTTCAAGTGGCGGCGGGCGGTGGTGATCAAAAACCGGGGAAGAAATGGAGGGAGAAGGAAGGAGAGAGGAGAGAGCTCGGGGAAGCAGAAAAGGCTCGAAAGTGGGACAGAAGGGAGCTGGGGTGGTGAAGAAAAAGGAGAGGGAGAAGAGAGGGGCAGGGGCTGGCCGGTCGAGAGGACAAGGGTGGCAGGTGGTGGTCGGTTGGTAGGGGAAAGAGAAGGGGAGAAGAGGGAAAGGGAGAGGGTCACGCGGGGTGTGGTCCAAGAGCCGGTTTGGCTCGAAAAAGGAAAGAAAATGACGGGGGAAGAGAGAGAGGGAGAGGGAGGTAGGTGGCGGCAGTTGCAGGGTAGCTCGGTGGAGGCAGACATGGGGGCGCTGGTCGGCGTGGGAGAAGAAGAGAGGAGAAGAAGAAGGGATGGCGGGTGGACCGGCGCAGGAAAAGAAAATAAGGCAGCCGGCCAGTCCAGGGGAAAAAAATAAAGGAGAGGCGGGCTGGACGTGCTGGGCGGCGCACGAGGGAGAAGAGGGAGGAGGTGGGCCGAAGGCCCAATGCGCAGGGAGAAGGGAGAGCAGGCTGGGCGGCCCAAGGGGGGAATGGGAAAAAGAAGAGGAGAAAAGGAAAAAGGAGAGGAAAAGAAAAGGAAAAATGAGAAAATAGGGGAAATAAATTAAATTAATTTATAAAATCATAAAAACGTAATATTCTTGATAAATTATTTAATTTAATAATTTAATTTATTATAGTCTAATATATTAGTTTAAAAAGGATAAAGTTGGTAAAATATTAGTTTGGGAATTTATTTAAATAAAAAAAATAATATGATAATTAGCAAAATATTTATATTTAATTTATTAAATAATCTTATCCAAATTTATATACTCTAAAATCCATAAAATAATTAAAATAAATAATTTTACAAGCAAATTTTATTTCAAATAAAGTCATTTATTAAAATATAGGTTTTCGAAATTTTTGGGGGATTACACTAAGTTATGATAGCATACAAAGAGCCTTCTCTAATCCCTATTCATTTGCTATATAGCTCTATTACACTATGGTCTCCTAACACAAGTGTGGTATCTTATTATATCATGGTCCTAGAAAAACTCAAAGAAACTCTATCCAACAAACTCAATACCATTATCTATTATGAGACACTTAAATTGTCTCTGAGTATGTTTTGCAAGGTCTTCCAACATTTAAAAGTACCAAACACATCATTCTTATATATAAAGAAATGCATCCATATCTTTCTAGAGAAGTCATCAATAAATGTGAGCAAGTACTGCACCTCCTTTGAAAACCACTATTGTAAGATCCCATAAATCTGAATGGATATACTCAAGAGGCACCTTCATACTATGCTTAACTATTGAAAAGCTAATATGCTTCTTTTTTCCAAAAATCTAATCTAATTCTTTTTGCCAAAAACATTATGCTCATAGAAGGCCATAACTTAGGTGTCCTAATATCATGTGTTAAAGTCTTGCAACATCTAAGTATGCCAAACTCCTCGGTGTCATAGCAACTGCACACTCATAAAGTGTCATGAATTGTGTCCCTTTTATCACCATAAGAGTCATTTTTACAATCCTCAAGGTACCATTTTTACTCACACACCGATACCCATTACACTACAAGGAACTCAAAGAAATGAGGTTATTTTTCATCTTTGGAACATGTCTAACATTCGATAGTTTCTCAACCACACCATCATCTATCCTCATCTTCACTACCCTAATCCCAATAATTTGCAGGCCACATAATTTTCTATCTCGACACCTCCAACTTGAGTTGCCCATAAGTCTCAAACTAACTCCTATTAGGATAAATAAGGTAAGAATAACTAGAATCCAAGATCCACCTATTTATCAACTTGATATGACTATTAGTGGTCATCAACAGATCCCCATGACATCATCCTAGGAAATATTAGCAACATCCTTGGTCTAACTTTGCAGTGGGCTTCTAATTAAGATAACATTCCTAATATGCCCCTTCCTTTGACACTCACGGTGCACAACATTCTTGTACCAAATCCTTAACTTCGATCTGGGCTTTTTATGGTCACGAGACCCCCACTCCTTAGTCCTCACTTAGCGATAAGTCTCACACCATGTGAGTCCCTAGGAGTACTAATACCATTCAATTGATGTTCAATCAAATCTTGCTATAGCAAGGCAAATATTACATTCTTAAGAACCAACTCATCTTTCCCATACAACACTATCTCACAAAAATGCTTAAAACTCGCAAGAGAAGGACACAATAACATTATGGTTATATCCACATCATCAAGGTTGACATCTGTATTTATAAATCCATCACATAAAATTAAAATAATTCAAATGGGATTTTAATAACTCAACCACACTTAATTTTAGGTCATAAAGTTGACTCTTCAACAATAGATGATTTGCAATAGGATTCATCATATCCAAATATTCAAACTTCAACCATAAGGTAACAACCATTGATTCTTTTTCTACTTCCTAGAAAACCTCATTAGAAAAGTACAACTATATGGTAGAAAGCACATTTAGATCTATCTCCTCAAATCTCTCACCAGTCATCAAATTCAACTAGATAAGGCTTTCTCTAAACTGTTATAAATCAAGATTATCTACATCTTTAATTTCCACAAATTGAAATTGACGAAATAATAAAACTTCTTAATATCAAATCTTTTAAATGCCATACCAAATAAAAAATCAACCCCAACAACTAGTCTCAAATACCATATTATAGCAGAAAACACCAATCTCAATCAAATAAGACTGGTTCTTAACTATAATCGAGAATCACAAGATAAATGAAAACAATAGTGAACTAAATTGAAATATTAAACAACACAAAATAATAATGGAAAAATAGAGATATTTATTTATGCAACTGTATGATTATAAGAGAAATTAACAAAATCTCTCGACAAGACCACATAAATCAGTAATTGTCTTACAATAACATAATAAAACATGAAACAAAGAAAGAAGAAACATTCAATAGGGTTTGACAATAACTAGGGTTTATGTTATGAGAGTTTTATAATAAAAATCTAAAAATACAAACTGTATTTATAAATAAGGTGATCCTTTATTTTTGTCTAAAATAAATGGCTCAACATGCTTTGCTAGAAAAAAGTTGTTGGCTGAAAGCAAGGAGAAAATATGGTCCATAATAGGTAATATGACCTACTTGTTTTCTCACAAAAACCTCTTATTCGCATCAATTTTCTCCACAACACACATAAACAAAAAACATATTATGTTTGTGCACCAAGTACCTAACCAAAGTTTACAATATCTTAATAAATATAAAAAAACAAAGAATAATAAAATATAAATAAAAAACTTAATTACTAAGGAAATAATAAAATAAATAAATAATAACAAACTAAAACATAATTAACAAACCATTTTATTAAATATTCATATCTGAGTTACTATGTATGGTATTTTTTATATAAATAGTACTCATGAATAGTAATTACCACTAACTTTACGATACTTAGCTTCCATGTTTAGGGAACTTGACCCTAAATTTAGGGACACCAAATTAAGGATACATGCCCCCTATCAAGCCCTATAGAGGGTATTTATAATACCCTAAATTCTATCTAACTTTAATCCTAAGTAATTAATATTTTAACTTAATCCTAATATTAGATAATTGCTATTTTTACCTTACCCTAATCCATTAATCCTAATCTTAATTTTGGGTCATTAATATTTTAGCCTAATCCTAACCTTAGATGATTGATAAATTAATTTTACCCTAGATCCCAAA
Source organism: Tamarix austromongolica (assembly GCA_039764185.1). Lineage (NCBI taxonomy): Eukaryota > Viridiplantae > Streptophyta > Magnoliopsida > Caryophyllales > Tamaricaceae > Tamarix > Tamarix austromongolica. Next base: position 8,357,363 of record CM077809.1, on the reverse strand, counting down.
TCTAAAGTTTGAACCCAATTCTAATCTTATCCTAAAATTCTTTGTCCTTTTTCTTTTTCTTTCTCCTTTGTATATTGTATTCTCCATTTTTTTTTCTTTTTTTCTTTCCCTTATCCTATGTCCTAATTGTCCTGATCTGCTTTTTCCCTCCTATTTATTTATGTAGTGCAACCTACTCCCCTACATGGTTTATTCTTTCTTTTCCCAACCCTACATTGCCACTACACCAACTCACCTGCCCCTTTATCTAATATAGCTTACCTACCCTACACTAGTAGCCATGCTAGTCACCCTCTTTACTAAATTTATGTTGAGCCAAACCCACGCCAACTCCCCCAACCTTAAATATTCAATATTCACCTTAATCCCCCATCTCCTATAAATACCCCTTTTTCCTTCCTAATTCCATTTCTTTATGACCCACACAAATCCCTAAACCTCCCTTTTCCTCCCCTCATCTTGCCTATATGTCGTTTTTTTTAGTATCACCATTTTTCCTTTACCAAAAAATAAATTTCCTTTACCTCACACTAAAAAGTAGCTACATAATGAGAATCTGACATTACCAAGCCTTATCTATGTGAAATATCCATGCAAACCACCCCTAATTTCCTTATAACCTCATGATGCTCCCTCCACCAAATCACCCAACCTTACACTACAGAAACCCCAAACCCAAAACATTCTCATGTTTCCAACCCCTCAAAATTAGTATATCACACAAATCCCCCCATCTAAGTGATTCTCTCACACTTCCTCCCTCGGGTTGTGCCAATTTTTGTCATAGCTAGCTTAAGACTTACGTAACTTGGTTTGCTTTAATTTTGCTTTATTTTTTTTCTTACCATCCTTTGACTTAGATTTTCCTTAATTTATTTCCTACTTTCAAAAATCATATTATCCTTGATTTTTTTAGGTGGTTTTTTGGTGATCTCAAAGGAGGATTATTAGGTTATATGTGCTTAGATAATAGAATCACTTTTGGTAAGGATACACATTGTAACTAGGGTTTTGTGTGCAATTTGCATATTTTTATGAAATCTCATTTTTGGTATTTTTATGTGGATAATGTCATTATGATAATATTTTTTCATGTCACTTTGTGTTGTATGATGAAAATATGATAACGCTGTGAAAGCATGTGATTGTACATTTTGTTGGTTAACTTAGGTTTTGCAAGGAAAAAAGGTTGTCATGAATCATTTATCTAAATTGGGCTATGATGTTTGAATCATATATATTTATAATTTTGGTTAATTATTTTTACGAGTACATGTGTTGGAGCTAGAAAATCATTCATATTGGGAATTGTAGGGGGTTTTTTTTTGTGAAAATATGAGTATTTTGGCTGTCTTAAAAGGAAATTGGTCAATATGGGTTAAATGCAAATTTTTTGGTATTTTAAATGTTTTATTATTTCAATATTATAAATTTAATATGTGGAATATTTGAAATAACTATAAATGGTCTAAGTTTAATAAAATGAGAAAATTGCTTAAATTAAGAATAATAATCTTAGAGGCGGGGTAATTATCACATGAGTAAAAAGTTAGGTTTAGATCATGTTTTTTTATATGTTAATAATAATAATATTTTAAGGATGAATACTAAATGTAGTGATGAAATGGGTATAATGAAATAAGTTTTGCATAACTTGTAGGATTTAGGTTTACTTAGGGAAAATATGACATTTTCCTTAGGGGATATCTCGATATGCATTTATTTTTGGTTTATGTGTTTTTATATCATTATATTAGGTTGGATTATGTTTATTTGATATCTACATGTGTTTATGTATGATGATCTAAAGATAAATAACCAAGAATAAGATATTAATCATTTAAAGTGAAAGATAACATGAATCGGGATTGAGGTGTTGAGTCCATTCGACCAACTTAATAATAGTGGATGTGTGTGTTTTAACTAGGAGGTGCTTCAAAATATTCCCCTAGTTTAAAAATAGTGACCAAGAATTTTTTTTTCTAAGGAGTTGTTGAGTCTGTTCCATCAACCTAATAAAAAGTGACATGTCACATTCCCTAGGCGTTGTTTGAGTTTGTTCCACCAAATTAAGAATAGTAGGATCTTGAACTCAATGAAGATAAAAAAAATGGATTGCGAATATACCTAGTAATGGGATATTAACTCAATTTTCCCTCTTACATAGTATCATGCTTAATCTTTATGCATGTCTATTCCTCTATGTGACTCTTTGTATTTTGTGTAACCTTGTTATGACTGTATTGTCACCTTAATCAATACGTAGCTTATTATTTTATGGATGATGATTATTCCCATGAGCAAAAGATATAGGCGATTTTGTACAGGCCACTAAGGACCCATTGGATGATTTTTGCTATTTATGATGCCTTGTTTGGGGAGGAATGACCTTCTCTTTATACTTAGGATTGGGACATAGAGCCATCTTATCTAGGTACTAGCTTTGTCCAGATACATTTTGGGACTCTTAGTTCTAGTGTGTCCCTTTTATGTATTATTGAGCATTATACTCAGAGTTAACCTCCAAATACTTATTTACATCTATCAATCTATCTCATTTTTTGTTTTACTATGCTTGAAGTTTTTTTCTACGTTCCCTTGTATTCGATGTAAGGATGGTATGATAAGCTAAAATTACGTTAAGTACGTCATTAACACCCATCTATATTCTTTGTTAATCTTCCTCTAAAAAAATTTAGTAGTAAATTTTGGGGTGTTACAGTATCAATAATTAAGGTTCAAGAATCTTTAGTGGTTTCCTAGTTTCCTTAGACACTAGTTCTTTAGATTTTTCCTTAGTTGAAAGTGTTTTGGATTTATACTTTCATTCTTATATAACTAGTGAAGTTGATTTGTGTGATATCAATGGATAATGGATAGAATAAAAAGTTTGGCATCACATGTGAGTATATCTCATGTGTTATCATATGTATAAAAAGGTTGGCATCGCATGTGAGTATATCTCATGTGTTGTCATATGTATTGTCATTCCATGTGCTTCAAAGGTGTTTATATATATATGTGTTGTGATTCATGATTCCCTAATAACAACATGTTCCCCTTTGGATTTACTCATTTCTTATATAAGTATGTGCAATGTAAGGGTATGGTATCGTTATAGTTGGATGTGTTTACTTGGTACGTCATTGTATAGATATTGCACTCTTTTATTATAATACCACAAATTTTAGTTAAGCTAATGTTGTATAATTTATATCCTATTCTAAATCTAATATCAAGAAATATTATTGTTAGCCTTAACTAAATTTCTTAATCCCGAAACTTTAACCAAAACAGCTAAAATTTTCCGCTAATCCAAATTATTTGGCTAATCCCAAAATTCCTTATCTAATCCTGATTACTTATGGTCAATCAAAAAAATACCCCTAAAACTAATCCCTTAAATCTTCTTCTCTTTTTCCTTTTCTTTTCTTCCTTTCTTCCCTCTTCTCCTGTAAGTCCAAGCCACAAGATTGGAATTTTTGCTGCAGCTTGCATCATCAACTTGCCTCCACTTATGCCATCTCCTATCTTATCCTCTGCAACCTTCCATCAACCATCAAGCTTCCCTTATTATCTTTTTCTTCTTCCCCTTCTACACCCTTATCCCTACCTGACTACACCCTACGCACCACACCCTCCTCCCCTACCATTCTTCTTCTTGTTTTTCTTATCCCTACGTAACTTGCACTCTAAACATTACCATCACCTACATTTTTCATCACCACACTCAACCATCATCTCCACTATCACCATTTGGCCTTGCACACTGTCACACTCCTCCCCCACCTCTGTTTTTCTTTTTGTGTTCAACATACACACACACATGCACACATGACCATATATGTACACACACACACACACACACACACCCCATATTCTCATCCTTTTTCTCCTTGTTTGGCCTCCACTCTACCTTTTTGGTGTCAAAAATCCACTGCCCGAGCTCCCTCTTTCTTCTCTCTTCTTCTTCCTCCTTTCCCGGTTTTTGGCTTTTGCACCACCTATTCCACCACCATGCACTACCCCGGCCACCACTCACCGCCTTTTGGCCGATGGACAGACCACCAAGGTTGCCCTGACCTTCCCCCTTTCTATCACTGGTCATCACTGTCGACTACCGCCTCTTTTCCCTTCTTCTTCCTCTTGTGTGTAGCAGTGTTGTAGAGTACACGGCCAGTGCACCGCCTTCTACACGGCTCTGCACCGCTTAAATCCCTTGTTGTACAGCAGTGCAACTTTTGCACCGCTTGGTTTTACATTTTCTTTTCCCTTGACCTGTTGTGCACTAGTGCTGCACAGCCGTGCAACTCTTGCATCGCCTGCTAGTGCAACTTCCTTTTTAGTCGTGCATTCCTATTTTCACCTCAAACCTTATCCAAACACCACCAAAATTTAACCATATCTCCACCACACATTCTTCTACACTCCTATACAATTCAAGCTTTCATTTGACTCCGCTTAATTCTCTAATGTCTTCCCCATTTAAATTTAGTTAATTTTAGATTATTTTAGTGTTATTTTATATGCTAATATGTGTGTTGGTTGTGTTAATGTAAGGAGTTGAAGAATTTAGTGGAGACTAATTGGGTGAATATTGACTGTTCCTTTTTGCTTCGATAAGAGGTAAATCATACCCTTCTTCTAAGATGTGAGATCATGTGGTACCACATAAAGTTTGGTTGTGCTTAGGGTATTATTTATGCCTCATTTTTATAAAAATATATGTATGTATTTTACTTTGGAATTTTGAGAATGAAATTGTAAGTGTTATGATTAGGTATGAATGTAAATGGCATAATACTAAATATTTAGCATATTTTTTATGTATTAATTGATCGATAATATACACATGTGTGTTTTGTTGAATAAATTACATATGCTTGTCTAGGGCTTGTTAGAGTTGAAACCCTAAAACCTTATAATGTTATTTATCATGATACGCGTACTATGATTATTTTGACATAGTAACTAGGGTTGAATTAAGTATTATAAAGCATGCACGCATAATTAGGGTTAGTATACAATAAATGTTAATCACATGTTCTAGAGTTGAGGTATTTCCTTTCTTGCACCGTGATGTTAATTACCATGTTGAATGACATAATATGCTATAAATTTATACATATGTGTTATATGGAATATATTTCACCCTAGCAATGAATGATTTTAGCTATAGACGTAATTTACTAAAGGCATGAAAAGTTGATAATGTAGTCAGTCACAAAGACGTAAAGATTATTCACATGCTACCATATCATGAATAATTATCCTTTAGCATTTTCATGACAATTGACTCATAATAATGTTGTTTGATACAAATTTAGATAAAATGGTAAAATTTGAAGTTTTTGGGCATTTTGGCCATTTCAACTTAATACACCTTTTTTCGAATAACTGGATATGACCTTAGGGTTTACCTTAAATAATTATAAATAAAGGAAAATAGCTAAGTATAAAAAGGAAGTTTCTGTGCAATGTGTGTTATCTATGGTCACCCTATAAAATACTAATATGTAAAGTGGAATTCCTCGATTTGGAAATGGTTTCTCTCTAAGGTTAGCTACCCTAGAGATGAGGTAGGAGTCCTCAATTTATTTATTTTTCTGGTGTGTCGGTTGTGCCCCAATAAGGCCTAGTCTACTCTATAGGTGACCTATGGGCCCTATAGGAGGTATTGATACTTAAGGATTAGGTGACCTAGGTGTGGAGGGTACTGTTTTACCTTATGCACTAGTGTGACCAGAGTGTTGTTAGGACTCTGGGTAGGATGGTTGGAGGGTATCGTGTTGCCTTGTGCGCCGGTATGAACGGTGTACTTTTATGTCTCCTGGTTATTATTGTATCTCCCTCGAGTAATTAAAATTGGAAATAATCTTTGAGTGAAGATTTCAATGGGTTGTTCTAGACTTATGTTTCTGATAGCTGCTGTTGTGCACTTCATGTTTTGATATGGATTTAGTAGTTGTATTTGTGCCCTACTTTGGTATCTGAAATTTATATGGATGGTTGTATCGGTAGTTGACTGAGTGCCCTACTATGGTATTTAGATTTCTTTTAAATATATCAGTTGTTTCCATTCTATGATTATATGCTTCCCTGATATACTTATGTTATGTTCTTTTTGTGCCTCACGTGGCCTTACATGTTGGTGATAGCGTAATGGTTTTCTTAGTACCATAGTACTGACGGGTTCTGTTTCTCGATCCCCTTCCTATTTAATGGGTAGTGATGACCTTGTAGGAGTACTTTGAGGGTTCAGCATGATGGCTTCCAGTAGAGGGATAAGAGTTAGGACTATTCGGTGTTAGCTCCGGCATCTTTTGATCCGGATATTTCATAGACTCTTCTATCCCTTGTTATTTCCCCTTTTGTTACATTGTAACAGTTTTTCTTGATCTTTTTGTATTTATCAGGAAAAATTAAATTTGAAATCTCTATTTCGTTCTAAAGTTATAAATGTTGTTTAAGTAAAGTAATGTTTTAGCCTTAGCACTTAGTATAAGGATGGCAGATGATGCCAAACTTGTACTGAGTGTGGCGGTAACATCCAGTATTTTTGTAATTAACACTTCCACAAAACAAAATTTTTAAGTAGTAAATTTAGGGTGTTACATTTATAGACTTTGATAACATCCATATTGATGTCATAGACTTAGTAGATTATTAATTGAGGATGGGCTTACAGTAGGGTTATTTGGCTTTTGAACAATTATACCTATATATATTTCCACATTTTCTATCTTCTATTTTTTTTGTTCAATTATTTTAAATGTTTTAGTATTGTATATGGTATTACGATGGTGACGAAACTAGACTTATATTGAGTGTGGTCGTGACAGCTGTGTATTTATGCTTAACCTTCCATAAAACCTAAATTTTAGTTTTAAAATGTTAGGGTGTTACAAAAATTCTAACATGTTATATATGAAATTTCAAGTAAAATATGCAAATAGTTTTGAACCATTAAAAATTATTCCTTCTATATCAAAAAGAAATGCTCAAAACTAAAAGATAATATTAGCTCAACAATGATAAAATTCCCTTGGCCTAGAACATGACATATCATACATATATTTATTTTGGACATTAAATTATCATATTAATATTCATGTATATTAAAGCTAAAATGCATATGATGACATGCTTATATGAAAATTTTCATAAGTGTCATATGTATCAAAAAATAATAGTTATCATGGATTTCAACAAAATATAAAAATGCATGGTAAGTCATTCTATTGTGTAATGAAAATTGTAATCATGCTCCTAATTTATTTTAGCACGTATTTAGGAGCAGGTATAGATTTATCTATCCTCCATGCATACTAAAATAAAAGAATTAAGAAGCCTTTTATGCTTAGAGTTTTAAACTCACTTGAATACCTTTTTGGTAAAAAAAAAAGGGTTTAATATAAAATCCCTTTAGAAATACCAAAAGATATTAAAAAAATATCATAAACTTGAGAAATATAAGAAATGTTGCTCTTGAAGAAGGATGAACAAAGAGAGGGAAATCTTCAAAGAATCTGATGGAAACCTGTTAGGGTTTTGCGAAGGATTGAAAGATTAATCGAGCGCAAAGTTCGATTTCGCCGGCACAGCCTAAGGAAAACTTTCCAAAGGAAGACCCAAAGATTCAGAAGCACAATGGATTCAATGGCAACTGAAATTAGAAGGTGAATGATCAAGATCGATCAAGGTGAGAACGAGACAGAATCAGAGAAGACAAGCGAATGAGAGAATCGCCAAGAGAGAGAAGAAGTCGCGAGAGAGATCGAGAAAATCAGTCGATATTATTTCTGTCAAAAGTTGTGCGTATTACATGTATTCTGCCTATTTATATGTACACAGAAGACCGTATATGTCGACTCATACATACAGAACAAATACAAGCCTGAATAGAACGGGCGTTACAAACTTTGGGCCAAAATGAAGTCGACCAGCCCAATTTCAATCCAACATCAAAATGTCCCAACTACAATTAAGCTTAAGGCTTAATTTCCCATCAGCTATAACAACTTTAGCTAATCATGGTTATTAAGGATTGATTAATCCGCAATCCATCTAGTCCAAATTAAGGACCGGGTGGTGGATTATACAACCGTCCTAATTTCCATTAGCCCATTCCGACCGGCGAATGCATCATATGGGATTACAAATTATTAACAAAATTTACATAATCTGTACACTCCAATATATATTCGGCACTTCTCAGCAACTGTACCCAAAGTCCACAGAATCCATATGCTGCATTATTCTCCTATTAATTCATCAAATAAGACAAACAATTATAAGTAATTAATTCACAGCAATTTTCAAAATTACTTAAATATAAATTCATAAAATTCACATCAGAATCCTTCATCATTCACAAAGATTTAACCTTTGTTTACTTAAGAAGTTGTAAAAAAAAAAGGTTATAGGAAAGGAAAGAAAAGGGAATAGAGCAAAAACAAAACTTGAAGAAAGCTTTAAAAATCAACCACCATGAATAAGAAAGGAGAGATGAAAGAGCAACATCATTGTAAAAATTATATGATAATTAAAATAAGAAGAACAAAAAGTTTTATGACTAAAAGGAATCAAGCGCGCCTAATGGGGTCGATGAGGTCACGTAAGTGAGAGAAGAGAAATTTTAAGAGTTGACAAAAGCTTGAAAGGAGCGGTAAGAAGAGTGTTTAAAGGATAACTATAAGGAAATTATGACATTCATATTATTAAACCAAAGTTTAGTTAAATGAAATTACAAGTAGGAGTGATATGATTTTGAGCTCATAGGGTTTAATAAAATGGCAAAAAAAAAAGCCAAACCTACCCAAAATTTTAGATAATTCAAGTATCACTGTTAAGAAAGAAATTTAATTAAACCATTATTTATTAGAAAAAATAATAAATACACTCTAATTCTTTTAAAAAATTATAGAGATGTCAAAAATAATATTTTAATATTAAATGGAAATTTAAAAAATTATGATAAGTAATATTATCTATAAGTAATACTATATATAGAATATTAAAGACAATAATAATTCAGATTTTATGATAATTTTTAAAAGAAGAATTTGAAATAACTTTTCATTTTATTTCTAACTAAAAATAATTTTTTGAAAAGTATATATTGAATTCCTAAGCCAAAAGATTTAAGATACAAGTTTAAAGGGTTAAATTAAAATAAGTTGTAAAAATAACAAAAAATTAACCAAAATTTTTAGAACTATAATTTACGCTATTTGAATCTAAAAAAAAACTACACAAATATTCTATGATTATTTAAAATTTTAGCTTGAAATCTTTCAGACATGAATACTAACTTCAAGTTAGTTGAGGATGCTAGAGCCCCTATTAAATATTAACCACTACATCTTATAGTTGAGTTGTAGTAAGTAAAAATTTCTATGAAATGTGTCAAACTTTGTAGACAACACCACAATTTAGGGTCAGCATTTTCAAATTTTCCTAACTCGATATCATTTTAGGTTTCACACTTTCAACTTTGTCAAAAAATGAACCATATTGGTGAGGCTACACGTGACATAATAACTTGTCAATACTAGTTAGCCAATGCAATTTGACATTTAATCATCAAGTAGAAGATGCTAGAGCCTCTGATAAATATTAACCAAAGGTCATATGTGTAATACTTTTTTTTTTCAAAACCTTCATTTGATCTTAATTAAAATAAAATGTGAATATTACATATGAATTAAGTCTTAAGATCCTTTCCTAAATTGTTAATTATTAATTGTTTCATTATTATATGTACACAAAAGTTTGGAAATTATAATTGTAAGGATTATTTCTAAGTTTATTAAACCTTTTCTTCAATCTTAGCTTCAAAAGATTATTTAAGCCCTTTTAGATATGAAAACACTTTTATAATTTTATAAAATGAATATAATCCAACTCCAAGCATTTTTTTATATTTTATTATGGTTTTGGGACGATATAGAGCGGCTTTGATATTAACTTTTTCATTTAGCACTAAAGCACATCTTTTTCTTTTATTATTATTTTATCCATAATATTTCGTGTTGAAATTTCCAAATTCTCATAAAATATTTTTCCAACAGAACTTTTGGATTCTAAATAATTTAAAATATTGATGTGAAAAATTTCATGAATCTTGGAATATTCTTGCTATTTTTTTAAATTTTATTTTAAGACTTTGTTTTTTACTTTTTCCACTATACTTAATGTATATTTCCTTATCGGAAATCTACAAAAAAAAAACTATATGTGAGTTTAGAATAATGTTTTTAGGCTTTTCTCAAAGTTTATTTGCTAATTATTTCAATAGATACCAATTATATGTGATATAGTCTTAGAAAAAAAAAACAACATAAGAACATGGCATCCATTTTTCTTTATTTGGCCTTTTTTAATTATTCTTTATCATCTTGTTGTCCTTTCTTGTGAAACCCATCAACCAATGCAACTCCTCACTACCATCTACTTCATTATTCTTCTCACTCTCCATAAGTAACACCACTAGCTAAAGTAACACAACTTGGCATCACAATAACAAAAGCAATGCAACATAGCAACACAGTGCCACAAACACCAGCTAAATAGAACATCAATGAACTTTGGTAAAAGATTATGGCGCCCATTGATAGTTATAATTTATATTGGTTAATTAGATTTTTAATATTAATATTTAATGTCATTATATGATGAATTTTGCATATTGAGCTCAAATGTTCTTGTTTACTGTTCTTGATTTTATTTTATAGGTATTTGGAGATATTGAGACAAAAAAGAGATAAAACATAACAATTGGAACAAATAAGAATCAAGAATGGGTACTTAAAGTGTGAAAGTGTGGAAATATATACATATTCAACCATGATACAATTTGAATTTAGAAACACGCTAAAAATAAAATTTATAGATCTTCTTGTTATCTTTCCAACACGTTAAAAATCAGCCTAAAAAAGGTTTAACGATGAAGTTATGGCTAAAACATTGAAAACTGAGAAAGACAAGAGTCATTGAGATGGAGAACAACATGACCAACCTTTGTTGATCTACGGTTCATCCTATTCTATGGTTATTTAAGTGCACTTTTGATAGAGAGTTAGGGTTAGAAGGGATCTTTCTCAATCACCTTAAGAAATGAGTTACACTTTCCATCACCACTTATCCTATCTCCTATCTCCTAACTTAATTATTCTTCATCAATTCCATTATTTTTCTATTGTAACAATGAAATAAGAATGATGGATAGGAGTCATCTGGGTTGTAATCTCAAAGTTTATTTATCAATTATTTTGTTATGACTCTCTATCTTTTAACTATGATGAGTACCATTTTTGCAATTATGTGTCACTAATTTTCTTGTGCTAAGGTGAAGGAAGAATTCCCTATTCATGATATGTTGAATTCTCTTGTGTGTTTCTTGGTCTGAATTTGTAATCATGCAGATTGTGTTTTGTCTGAATGCTATAGTAGAGAGTTTAACCAACCTTTGATCCTGATAAATTACATTGAGATCGAGATATGATACGGTTATTAGATCTATATAATTCAATTAGAGGTTATGAATTAACAAGTCAAAAGACATTAAAAGGGTGAATAACTAAATTTAGTGCTTTGTCGATTATATGAATCCAAGTTAGGGATAGTTGGAATTGTAATTGGCAAAAGGTCATTATGGCTTGAGAAAGTATAGTGATAATTATCCTTGTTGACACACTGAACATAAATTTAGGGTTAGGATCTATAGGATTATTTATTATATCATAAATTAGAAAATCTAACTAGAACTTCAGCCTTTGTCTTATACAGATAACCTATAGTTTGTGTGTTTTCATATTATTTTTTATTTCTCTTTTTCATCATGATCTTTGTGCTTTTAAAATAATTTTGCCAATCAAATTTACGACAATCTAAATATGGCAAAGTATTATTACTAGTTTGGTGTTCACCTCCAAGGCCTTGTGAGATGATACTTTGATTGCTAAATCAAAACCATGCATTTGCAGTTAGAGTATATCAAGTTTTTGGTGTCATTCCCGAAAACTATACAACATGTAACATTATCATTCAGATAAAATTTATGTGATTTAGACATTTTTTTAATTTAAATTTAAATTTTTTTTATCTAATATTGCTTCTAGTGGTTTGTAGGTGCTCTTCGTAAAGAAATATGTAGCTAATAATCATGACTTCTCCTTATGCTCAAATAGATGCTTTTAATCAAAATATTGATAATTTGAGCATTAGTAACTTGCAAGTCTAGGATATAAGTTATTTTTTACGTGGCGGAACTTATGATAGTAGAGATTGTAAAGTAAGTAATTCGTTTCATTAATCATATGAACAAGCTAATTGTGTAAAAAATATTGTCACACAAACTAATTCCTACTCAAACGCCAACAACTTGAGATGATGCACTCAAGCTAAACTTTTTATGGTGGGATTAGATTCTTGTTCCAAATCAGTATCAAGTGAGATAGTTACCCCCATGGTACCAAGTTTTTTCTCCTAAAATAAAGTCTAAGTTGGACAAGATTGAGGAATTGTTAACCAAGTCCATCAATACAAATGAAGCATGGATGAATAATTAAGAGGCTTCTTTAAGGAACTTACTGGTGCAAATGGGATAGTTAGACAATGTAATAGCTAAGAGAGCTTAAAAGACCTTGCTTGGTGTTACTAAGAAAAATCCAAAAGAAGGACCAATGACAATAATAGTGTGTATGGCAAGGAAATTTTGGAATTTCCATCCAATGGCTTGGAGAATAATACAAGGAGAAGTTGAGTGATGAACAACCAAATCTAGCAACCAAATCTCATAAGGTAAGTGTGGAATCCATATATAGTGAAAATTATAAGATTTGGGTAAACCCCTATGTAAAAACCCCAAATTTACTACTAAAAAATTTGTTTAATTAAAAGGTTTTAACGGAAGAAAAAAGATAAAATCGTAAACTCGGGGGCATTACTGCCACACTTAGTACCAGATCGGTTCACTCCTACCGTCCTAGTGCTAAGTGCTAAGGCTAAACAAGAATAACATCAAATACGAGTCATTAATAAAACACAAGTCATACAGAATCAAGGTGCTAAAATCAAAAGGTACATCCCAAAAGTACAGTTTTAAAGTACCAAATGACAAAGAACTTCATATAATAGGATAAAACAAAATATAATAATACAAGAAAAACAAAACAGATGATGGACTCCGGCCATGCCACTATCGACCCCCAAGCTAGGTCCAGGCTCAACTCTCAGCCCCGCCCAATGCCTCGTAAGAATTGTAGGCATCGAAGACATCGTCCCCTACTTGCACAAACTCAGACAGGTCTTCTACTCGTGGGAATGAGCAAAACCTATAAAACGGGTGATCAGTGCGCTACATACTGAGCAAGGTAACTGTATAACTAAGGTCAAACATATAAGGTACATAACACATGCATGATCATATAGGTAACATATAGTAATACAGATAGTGAAGCCGAGTACGTTCCAGTTAAACTTGTTCTTTGGATATCTTAACGACATACTCATTTTCATGTATACTCTTTATTTATCCATGTGAGTTCAAGAACCCCACTATTATAACTGGTGGATCGGAGATACCCACAGGGTAGAACGCTCCTGACCACTATTATTCGCCGGTGGACCAGTCTCTAGAGTAAAACCCTCCTGGCCACTATTATTTGCCGGTGGACCAGCCTGGCCCCAACTCACATGGTGTTCCATTGTAAGTACACTATTATAGCCGGTGGACTGGAAATCATGCAGGGCAACACGCTCCTGGCCACTATTATTCGCCGGTGGATCGGTCGCTAGGTCATCCCGGCTCCAAGCCACTATTATTCGCCGGTGGACTGGTCTGGGTCCGACACAAAAATCTTTCTCTTTAAATGATTAGTGTCTTATTTGTGTCTTATTCGATGATTTTCTTTACCCTTGACATGCATGCTTCCCATCTTCTACCTATATCCTCCCAAGAGGGACCCGTCCCATATCTTGAGACTCCGACACCTCCTACCTGCCCCAACGTCCCTTCCTTATTCCAACACACACACCAGAAGCCCAATTCCATTGCAAATGGGTCAAGGCCCACCACCTCATACCATTAAACCCATTCATAGTCCTCCCTAGGGTTTTCTCTAGAAAAACCCTGATTTGGGCTTATGTGGCCCATCCTCCTCTACCCCAGACGACCCAAACTATTCTAGCACCCCACATGTCACAATTCTTAGATTTAACTCTCCCCTCATACCTCACTTACCCACATTTATTATTTCATCATTTTCTCTTTCTTTTTTCCACCTTCTCAAATTAGGGTTTCCTCTCAAATCCTAGTCGGTCCCTATGTACCCTTATATTATCCTATATATTATTTTATGTACTATTTTTCACCTTGAGCCTCAAGTCACCCAAACAAACCTTCCCAAAGTAACTTTCCATACGTAAGGTTCGCCCCCATGCTGACCTTAACCACCCCATACAAATCCCTCGATCTCTACCATGCCAAACCCTAAGATTTCCATGAAAACCTTTGTTCCTCCCATTTAAACCTTAGTTTCTCCCACTCTTTCATTTTATTTAATTCTCCTTTCATTCATCCACTCATGGATCATAGATTACTTAGGTCATCCTTACCTACGTTAGCTAACTTACTTCCCCTTGGTTATCTTACTTCCTTATTTTTCTCTTTCATGCCTCCATCCCACAATACCACATCAAATACTCTAGCATGCATGTCCTAAGGGCCACATCATATTACATCACAACTTGCAGCATATCCATATTAATACATAATAGAAGAGATCACATGGACATACCTCAGTTCCAAGCCATACTACACATAAAATAGGTAAGATAATAGCATATAGAACACGAATCATACAGGACATCCAAGGCAAGTAAGACATGTAACACACAGGCGACCTTAGCTATACCTTTACCTAAATGTCGCTGGGCTTGAAACACGCTCCTACGCCTCCTGGGAGTTTTGACTCGATTCACCTATAAGAGGGAAATACTATGGGTTAATCTCCCTCAACCGAAATTACCATAATTTCCTATCTTACCCCTATCATGGCCTTATACTAAGGCTAATATTAATAATAGTAGTTTATAATTAAAAGGTAGGGTTATTATTATTCTCAAGATAGTTAATCGAACCACTACTAATCAAAGTAAGTCTTAGTAATATTCATAGTATTAAAGTAAGGGTTCTAATATTACTAATAATAACATTATTAATAATACTAATAATAATAAGAATACTAATAATAATAATAGTAATAATGATAATAATGATGATAATAATAATCGAAACCATAGTAGTAGTAGTAGTAGTAGTAGTAGTAGTAGTAGTAGTAGTAACAATAATAATGATGATAATAATAATAGTAATAATAATAATAATACTAATAGCAATAAAGATAATAAAGATGATAATAATAGTTAGAGTAATAAAAACAACAACAATATAGTAGTAGTAGTAGTAGTAGTAATAACACTAATAATAATAGTTAATAATATTACTATTAATATGAAAATCATTAACACTTTTATATACCGAGTTTAGGGGTTAAGGAGTTGGGAGACCACATAGGCTGGGTGGTGGAGCCGGCAGCGGCGGTGGAGGAAGAAGGGTGGGAGAGAGATGGATGTGGAGGCTAGGGGAGAGGGAATTAGGGGGAAATGGAGGTGTGGGGTGGTAGGGCAAGGTTCCCTGGTTATTTTGGGGGGTAGAGGCAGTGCTACAGGCAGTGGAGTCAGTGGCAATCGACAACACGAGGGGCAGCACAAGGTCGAATAGGATTATTCAGGAAGGTGATTTTTCACGGTTGGGGTGGCTTGTGCAAGGCAAGGCAAGGAAGGATGGTGGCTTGGTTGTGTAGGGAGTGTTTTGGTGTTCAAGGTGGGCGGTGACGATGGTCGATGGCGAAGAAATAAGGGGCTGAATAGGCGGTGGTGCACGTTGATTTTCTAGGCTGCCAAAATCAAAACCTGATTATGGCAGCCTTCGGGGCTATTTGTAGCTCAATCGGAAGGGGAAAATGACAAAGAGGAGTGGGAGAGTAGAGGGGCAAGGGTTATGGGTCTCCGACCGGCGAGGATGGGCCGGCGAAGGTCTATGTGTGCAGGCCATATCTTGTCGAGGCAGGAGGAATGGCGCGTAGGAGAGGGGAAGAATGGTCCTGTCGAAATGGCAGGTAAGTCAATGGAGAAGAAAGGGAAGGAATGGCTGGAGTGGGCGGTGTGGTTGGTGGCGGGGTTTCCAGTGCTGATTTTGGGAGTTACAAGGGTGTTGGAGGTTAAAGATGATGTAGGGTGGGCTGGACCAGCGGTCTAGGGGAAAAGAAGAAAAAAGGAAAAAAGGAGGCCGAACCGGTCGGGAGAGGGGAAGAATGACGCGGGGGAGGTTGGACCACGCAGGGGGAGGGGGAGAAGTCAGGGAAATAAAGGAGAAAAAAAGGAAGAGAAAGAAAGGAAAGAAAAGGAAAAAGAAGGGGGAAAGGGAAAAGAAAAATAAAAAAGAAAGGAAAAAGGTGGTTGGCTTAATTAATATACTTAGGGTAATTTGGGATATTTAATAAAATATAAATATTAAAATAATAATTAAATTCTCTTTTTAGGTTAATTTAGGGATTTTGAAAGAATTTTCTTAAATTCCATTTTAATTAGCAAAATACTCAAATTTTCCTATTTAAATCATTTATTAATTTCTCCTAGATTTACCTTAATTAATCCCCTCTTATTTTAATAAAAATAGTTTATTTAACTAACTTTTCCTAATAATTTCTTATTTGGCCATGATTCCCTAAATTAGGGTTTTGGGGTATTTCACCCTACCAACCCCACATTCCATTTCATCAATGTTTAGAACAACAAAAGTTGGTTAATCAATTATTAAGGGATAAATTTGATTTTCCTAGTTCTAGTAAATATCCTCCCCTTGAGAATCTATGTTGTAGGATTATTGAGGTAGCTCACTCAGTGAAGGAAGATCCCCTAAAACAATATTTAAGTAAACCATATAGAGAAGACTGTTCTCAGCTCAACCTCTAAAAGAAGAGAAGTTAGAGTATACTATCATACCCCTCTTTTCGAGGAAGAAAAGTTTTGATAGGCAGAAGATGAGCCTCGTCTTCAATTCTCAAGTATTAGTTTCATGGTCATAATGCTACATATCTTATGATTGTGGGTGTAATTTGAGTGGACATATAATGGGTAAATTGCTTATAGAATGTATATTACATCTATTATACATAAGCTATACATTTTTTTTATGAACTCAATGAGTTGAGGTTGCATGCCTATAAACATTTCAAGGTTTATAAAGAGAAAAATAAAAGTGAAATTATAGGCATGTTTGCAGGCAAGAGTATTATATAGGATATATTGTGTATCTTTTACATTCTTGTTTAAATAACTTTTAGTTGATTAAACAATTATTGTAGTGTTATGATAACAGTAGTGTTTCAAAACTTAAGATTGTTATCCTTCTAACTGCCATTACCTAGTGAGGTCTTTGGTGTTTACTTGAGTCGATATTTTTAAGCGTCATGAGTCATTTTATATTATTTATTTTGTCATTAGTTTCTTTTTATTGTGTTACTTTATCATTTGAATGAAAATAGAAAAAGGAGAAAATGGGAAAAATTAAAAATTTTGATTTTTTTAATAAAAAAATGGAATAAAAGTGGTAAATGATCTTTCATTGATGAAAATAGAATACTACTAAGCATAAATTTTTATGAGTTGGATGGAATTGTTGATATACCTTAACATTTTATTGAAAATGATATTGGTTTTTAGCTTAAAATGCTTTATTTAGACCCTTCTAAAAGAAGTTAAACTATGTTGGTGAAATTAAGGGGTCATATATGCATTAAGGCTTATCTATAGTTCATTGTAGTGTAACTAATGTGCTAATTCGTTATATGATTTAAAGGTTTAGAACTAATATTTTTGTTTGGGACCTAAAAGACTTATTCATCAAATATAACCTCATTATCTTTCTTGTGTGTGGTGTCCTACCATGCCTTATGAAACTAAAACTTGCAATGATTTTCTTTAAAATCACGTATGAATTGAACATGTATTAAAATGATAAGGCGATCATTTTTTTTACCTACTTTAGCTAAATAACTTAACCTTAATGCTATATATGTTTCTATCCCCCTTTTGAGCTTTTGGCCTATTTTTTTTATCTAAACATGCTTGTGAGCTTTATTTGTTTATCCCTACCTTAGTCTTGAGCTAGTGGGTTGATGAGTATAATGAGAATAAATATATGAGTATGGTTTATATCATACATCGGGGAGATGTGAAAAGGTGAATGGTTATATAGGATGAAAAAAATGGAAAAAGGAAAATAATAAGAAGTTGAGTTTGTTTCTCATGTTGAATCCATTAGAAATATTGGGAAAAAAAAGAAATGAAAGAGAAAAGAAAGAAAGAGGATAAAAAAGATTGAATAAGGTGGAAGAGTATTGTATAGTTGTTTTTTACCACACTGCATTGGTTCTAAAATTTTAGCTCCATATGTCAAAAATTTCCATCCTAACCTTATAACATTTGGCCCCATTACACATTTAATAAAAAAACTCTTGATTATTGTGTGTTCTAAGTCTTTACATGGGTGATCATGTTCATGAGTGGGAGGATTTGAGTGAAACTTCAAAACTACTTCATATAAATAAACACATGAGAGGAGTGTTCTAGTGCCTAAAGTGATGCTACCCGTTTTAAACTTGAGTCTTGAATGAGTTTAGCTCATGGTTGCCTAATTATGCAATACATTTCTAATTTTTCCCTAATTATGCAACCTGGTAATCATGAATTATGTCAATCATATGAACTTTAATATGAGGATTTAATGTAATTATATGATGATTTTTTTTATAATTTAGTCCACTTGTTCTTTTTTACTTCTCTAGTTCATATTTTGCAGGTATTTCAAGAATATGGGATCAAAAGGAGATAAAACACAATAATTGGAACAAAACAGAAGCAAACACGAGTGCTCAAAGTATGAAAAGGAATAAAAACTTAAAAATCAAAACATGATGAGATCTGAATTTGGAAAAGTGTTGAACATGAAAGTTTTATATATATATTTTTTTTATCTTTCCAACGCATCAAAAATAATCTCAATCAAAAGTCAAAAGAAGAATTTATGGGTAGAATATGAAACATGTGCAAAGTTGAAGAATTAAAACGGTAGTGTTGATGGGCAGTTACGTCTATGTGAACTTATTTTTTATTCATTTTGGGAGAGGAACGAATGGAATAAAAAGCCAGTGGCTTTGAGAGAACTAAAGATAGATCTAGGGTTATTTTCTGGCATCACCCAATCCAATCCCACCTTCAATTTATCCACAATCTTCCATCTCTTGATCTGAATTTCTTGTTCCCGGTCAAACGAATAGAATAGTAAATTTCTCATCTTGAATAAAGAGGTTATTGTACTTTTCCTTTAGATTTTATTTATTATTTTCAATTGATGCAATTCTCTATGTTTAATATGTTGAGCTTAATGAAAGCCATGCTTGGCTAATTAATCTATGACGAGGTGAAGGGAAATCCCCTGATCTGGATGTATTGAGAATCTGAACCTTACCCAATATAATTTATTTTTATTTGTGTTGTGCTAATGATTTAATTGGAACAATAGAAAATTTTGGTCACTTTTCTATTATTATTTAGAGAAACCTAGCGAGATTCAAGAGATGAGTCAGAGTGGGCTCCATTAGCATGACTAGAAATCAAACCACAAAGTTGAGAGACGTTGGTTGGCTTCTACAGCTAAAAAAATAGGAGAATATGATACATAATAATGCGTTGCTTATTTTTGCTTTCATAATAGAGATAGATGAGTCTTAATAGACAATAGGGTGTCGTGGCTCGAGAGAGCATTACAATACATACTTTGGCTGGCATTCATGGCAAATTATTTTGATTTGGGATTTGGGGTAAATATTCAATCACTTGGGTTGAGGGGATTGACAGGAACCTAGCATTTTCTCTGATTAAAATTCACTTGTTCTTATATTATAGTTGGATTTACTTTGCACATTTTCTTTTCATTTAGAGTTAGGCATCATATGTGCTTATCGTTAGTCTAGACATAGGAGATATTTTCACTATCTCATTACTCACTTCCTAGTCTATGTGGGATCGACCTTGCATGTTACTTCAACACCGTGCACTTGTGGTCAGAAGTCACCACAACCTTAAATTATTTTTGAGAATTTGTTTTATATTTTGATTAGTTTTGGGATCTTGATAAGTTGATTTGCTTTGACGTGATGTCAGCATTTGATAAATCTTTCTTGATAAAGGAATCTCATTCCTATTATTACTTCTATTTTCTTTTAATTGTGTTAGATTCTTGAGGACAAGCAATAGTTCAAGCATAAGAGAGTTGATAGTTATAATTTATATTGGTCAATTAGAGCTTTAATGAAAATATTTAATGTTATTATGTCATAAATTTTGCATACTTGAGTCCAATTGTTCTTTTTTACTACTTTTGATTTTATGTTATAGGTATTTGGAGAGATTGGGATCAAAATGAGCTAAAACATAATAATTGGAACAAATGATAAGAAATAATGAGTTCTCAAAGTATGTAAGGGTGAAAATATAGACATATTGGACCGTGATGCAATATGAATTTGGAAACATGCTAGAAAAAATGTTGTAGATCTTTTTATTATCTTTCCAAACAATGAAACATCATCCCAAACGGAGTTCTAAGAAAGAGTTTATGAGTAAAACACTAAAAACTAATGAAGGTGTCGAGAGACACTGAGTTCAAGAAAAATACAACCAGCTTATGTTGATTTGTGGCTAGGCCCATTCCTTGGTTATTTAAGCACACTTTTGATAGAGAGTTAGGTTCATGTCAAAGGGATCTTTCTTAACTATCTTAAGAGAAGAGTTACACTTTCCATCACCATTTATCCCATTTCCCATCTCCCATACCCTATCTCCCATCTCAATTCTTCTTCATCAATTCCATTATTTTCTTTTGTAACTACAAACTAAGAATAGTGGATTAGAGTTGTCTAGATTGTAATATGAAGGTTTATTTATCATTTTTTTAATATATCTCTATCTTTTGACTATGATAAGTACCCTTGATTTTGTAATTATGTGTCATTAATTTTCTTGTGCTAAGGTGAAGATAGAATTCCCTAATCTCGATGTGTTGAATTCTCTTGTGTATGTCCTAATTTGAATGTGTAATTGTGTGGATTACATTTTGTTTGAACATTAGAGTTAAGATTCCTACAAACCTTTAATCCTAAGAACTTCCATTGAGATTAAGAGATGAGATGGTTATTAGATCTACAAAATGCAACTAGAGATTAGGAATTAAAAAGTTAAAAAAGATGTTAATACAATCTTTACAACAAAAAGGGTGAATAATTGAATTTATTGATTTGTTTACTATATAAATCTAGGCTAGAGATAATTGGACTTGTAATTGACAAAATGTCTTTCTAACTTGAGAAGCGTAGCGATAATTATCTCTATTGGCATATTGAGCATAAACTTTTAGTTAGGATCAGCAAGATTATTTAGCATATCATAAATTGAGGAATTTAATCGAAACTTTATCCTTTGTCATGTAAGGATAACGTTTGACTTTCTATGTTTTCATATTCTTTATATTTCTCTTTTTCATCGTGATCTTTGTGTTTTTATAATAATTTTGCCAATCGACTTTATGACGACCTAAATATATGAAAGTCTTACCACCTCTTTGGTGTTCACCTTCTAGTCTTTATGGGATGATACTTTGAGTGCTACATCGAAACCATGCACTTGGGGTTAGGGTACATCACCCACAAAAGCAACCATGTGAGATTCATTTTTTTTTAACTTTGATTTCATTAAGTATAATTTTGAGCTTCTCCCTTTGATTAATAGGTTATTGAATATGATTTAAATTATATTAATCCAAATGAGTTGTTAGGAATGGTTTAGAAATGCTTTATCATCCTTTGCAATGATAAATTTACTTTGGTGGTATCATTTTGAAAACTGATTATGTGAATCCAAATATAAGTTCAAAGGTTAATCTATTGAAATTGGGTTGAATTTTTTGTATCAATTGATTTTGTAAAGTTCGAATGTGTCTAATTGTATATCTAAACCAAGCCTTAATCAATTTGTATTCTAAGCTCAAACCCTAACTTTTAAAAGCATATTTATAAAATTAGATAAGAATTTATTGGATTTTTACTTCAATTGATTAGTCGGCGTTGTTTAATACCAATATAATTACATTTCCATCTCACTAATTTGGATTATATTTTCTAAAATTGGTTGGTTTGACATTTTAGTTTGGATTCATATCCAAAACATTATTTTAATGAAATTTATCAATACTAAATAAATATTTTCTTTCATTAGTTTTCATAATTAGCCATAAATATCTTAATTGAATATTGGTAAACTTATTTTAATCAAGAACTCAATTTTAAACTTATAGGGATGGTTACTCTTGAACCCTGTACTTTGAATGTGTTTTCTATACCACTCTTTGATGCTTTTCTTTGTTATTTACATGAAATTATCCAAGTTACTAGTTTAGTAAAGTGTTTTTTCTTACTTAGTGTTATAATTTTTGGAATGTGGCCTTGGAGTAGCTATAATATATTTCCTTCATTAGTTGCTCAAAGTTGTGGATCTAAGTAAACTCACTTTACACCTAAGGTACATGATTTAATTTTCTAGCATTCCTTTTTATTTTCCTTTTTAGATGATATGGGGTTCATGATTTATATTTTAAAAGCATGATTTTTAATATGAATACATACGGTTGTTATGACATAAAAATAGAGCAATTGATGATTTTGAGCCCTTAGCTTAGGGAAATTTGTTTCATCAGAGGCGTGCTTGTGTAATATGGATTTTTTTTTGTGTTATATTGAATCTCTTCAAGAGTGTCATAAGTTAAATGTTGGGGTTCAGCATATGAAATATTAGAAAAAATGTGTTAAAGCTTGATACACCATAAATGGGTTTCCTTGGTTGGGAGGTGTAGTTTGAAGCATGAAATATGATTTTAATTGAGATGTATGTTACCATGTCAATGATGATGTTTTATTTTTATTTTTTTGATGATCCATGAATTCATGGAAGCATGTTTGAATTGAGTTCAAAAAGTGTACGTTGAACTAGGTTGTGTATGCTTAAAGTAGAACTAATTTACTATTTTAGCCTTAAACTAGTGCACTAGTATGTTGTTGGATGAATTTGTGTGTTTTAACTTTACTAGGCCATTAGATTTTGGGTACCGCTCAATCGGTAAACCAATAAATTGGTTTTATAGAACTAGTCAACTAGTTTGTCTACTCAGTTTGAGTCATCCTATTTTCTTATTCTAGACTAGTCCACTAGTTGGTATAAGGTTTTGTCATGACTTTAATTTTGGTTTGAATTTGTTAACATGTGTGAATTTGGCCTTTATAATGATAAAATGAGTAATAAAATGATGGAATAAATGCTGGTTTGGCCTAATGCCTAATTAATTTCTTTAGTGATAATGGTGGCCTTTGGATTCAAGCATAAGAGGTTTGTGTAATATTCTAAAAATATTTAGTGTGGTGTGTGTGGTAACACAACCTTTGAATAAAATATTAATGATTGAAGTGAAAGATATTGTGTTATGTGGTGTGCTTAGTGCCCTCTATGTGAGTCCACCCTATGTTTGTCATATATGGCTAGCTATTCTTGACATAAGTTATAAGCCCTAGACTTCATACTTCACTGCCTAACTAAGGCCATACATCTAAAGTTGTTTATGTGAACCAATATTTGATGGATTAGTTTAACTAAAAAATAAATAAGTGATTTGATTTATTTTTTTAAAGATTGAATAATCAATCTGATCAACAAAAAGTCAAATAAATCAAATATCTAATCCAACAAATACAAATAATATCTTATTAAATAAATTGTAAACATATATATTTTAGTTTTTTAATATTTTTTTTATAATATTTTATTACATATACATATACATATACATACATACATATATATATATATAAGTTAATTTAAGACTCAAATTATATCATTATCACATTGTATTTTCATTTTAGTTTATTACTTAGAACAAATTGGTTCAAATTGAATCAATTTATTGTTGTTAATTATATTTCTTATTTTTGATATCGTTGAAAGTTTTAGATATCTATGGATTATTTGTGATTCAACCCAATATGTATACATCTAAAGTGTTTTATCGTATGTCTAATCCTTGAAAACCTTACATGTATTTTATCTATAGGCTTATATAGATTCTATAATATGTGTATGTACTTAAGGATTAAATGACCAATTGCAAGAGGATACTAGCTACCTTTTTATGTCGGCAAGATTGGGTTACCTCAATGGATCCATGTGCATACTGTAGGATAATACTAATGACCTTTGTGCTCTAATATGACCAAGTTACCTCTATTTATATGGGTTTGTGAAGCATTATTGTTGGAGAAATTGGTAAGATTTTCTTTATTATGATAAATAAATTGAAAGTGTGTGGATAATGTGTTGTGTTTGGCTTAATGTATTCATTAACCTTATGATCAGCCTTTTGTTGTGATCTTTGAAATTCTCTTTGCATAAAATTTTATTGTGAGCATGATTATCCTTACTAATGTGTGCATCACAATATGTTATCACATAATCCTTGACATATGATATGTGTTATGTGGGCATGCTACTCTTTACGTATTCATTTGATTTACTTAATACTTGTGTACCAATACTAAAGTTATTAGGTATTTCTATGTATAAACTTGTTTTAGCTAATAACTTACCTTTTCTTAGGGAGTAATAAGTTAAAGCTTGAGAGTTAGGATATTTAGTGTAGTGTTTTACCATGTTGGGATCTTTCTATCTTTCTATTAATATTGCAAGTGACATATTGGTTTTGTAAAACTATCTACATTTTATTTATGATTTGATATCTCATTGGTAAAGTCCATTCATTTATATAGATATTTTTAAAGTTTTTAATCAATAATGATTTTAGCCTAGCATCTAACCTAGGTTAGGTGATATACACATATAATTTTAAGTTAGATATAGTGGTAACACTCTTCATTTGTCATTTTAGCTTTCACAAAATTTTTATTAAAATAAAAGAAAGTAGTAAAATATGAGGATGTAACCGTATACTTCAAATGAAAACCTAAAGGAAAATCCTTGCCATCATTGACTAAAAATAATTGATAATAACAACACAACATGACAAAACCCCATTAGGACTACAAAATCAAGCTTTACCCAAAAGTTAGCTCAAAAGCGAAAGTTGGATGGCTTATAAGTCACCAAAAACCCCATAGGAACAAATATGGGATCACATCAATTTCAACTCCTTTTGACTACACATCATCATGCTGTCTTAGTCAAAACTTTGAACAAACCTCATGTTACCTTCTTTAGTGAATGACATAAAGGTTCGTATGGTAGATTTATACATGATCACCTAACCCATTACGGTTTGAATCATATACCAATTAATAAAATCAATCGCTAGGATACGAGAGCTAAATCCACCAAAAACTAACCCAAGAATGAAAGTTTGACCCACCCTTTATAAGTTTCCCACCAAACCTCTCAAGAACTGATGTCACATCACATCACATCACATTAACTTATAATATTACATCCAATCATTAAAAAATATTATTACTTGCCAGACTACTAAAGTGATTGAATTCCTCTTCAAAAATTGAAGAATCGCTAGTTTTGATTGGAAAAAGGTAGAAAACCAGAATTAGATAATTTTAAGCCTAATAAATTATCGTTATTTGTCTAATTATATAGAAATTTAAAAATACTAGTTTTTTTTAAGGAAATTAGGTGTTCATGACTCATGTTGTATTGTTGTGGAGGGTAAAATTTATATATGACGAGTAGACTTCTGAAAGAGGGTGGAGATGAGGAAAGGGATGGAGTAGAAGGAAAATTAGATGAGTGATGAGGGACAGTGATGCTATCTTGGGGGGAATATGGGTTTTGTGCCAAAAGTTTTTTTAACCACTAATTTAATGCTTGGTACATTTTGGAGCGTGCACACAATTGCATGATATAACGTGCTTCCCCATCATAGTCATTCTCAATTGCAGACTTTTATTTAGCCATGATGAAGTACACGATCTCTTATTGTAACAACCTCTCTAAACCCATGTCATATGATTCAACCAAAAATACTTAGAAAGAACAAAAAACAATACAATCCAAATTCACTTTGTTATAAAACCATTAGTTGTGTAACAATACTTTTAATCCCTAGCCCAATTTAAGAAGGTATATATAAAAAGTAAAATTCATGAGCTTCATTATTATAAATAAATAAATAAAATCGATCAAATTGTGATTATGAATATGTATATTTTTATTATTTCTAATGTAACCACATATTCTAGATTTTATTCCAAAAGAAGTACAATGGTATAGTCTTCTAGTATTTATTCACACAAATAACACTATTTGTGTGTAGCATGATTATTCACTAAAAATTTATGTGGAAAAGGTTATATAGTGGATATGAAACCTGAAAGAATAATAAATAAAATCAAATGTAGTAACATAGAAGTTTTTTTATTATTTTAGACATGGAATTTATCTTTTTGGACCAAAAAAATGTATGTGAGACGATTATGGAGCAAATAGCCTTCAATTTAATGGTAACTTTAAAATAAGGAGAATGTTAAAAAATATTTTTCAACATTCAATATATTCTCGACACTAATCCTAACATTTCCTCCCCTTGCATATGTCTAAAACATTATTTTAGTGGAGATGATATTTTTTATGCTAGATTAACCTTGAATATGAAAAAAAAAATTATTCATGAACACTAAATTTTGGATCACAATTTTTATAAGTTAATTTATGTAGTTACATGTACATATGCAAAGCATATATTTGTATAAGTAAAATTAAAAGTAAAATATAAGTATATTATATGGCTTTATATATATGCACCTCATCTATAATAAAGATGAGAGAATAAAACCATAGACCTTTCTTCTTCTCTTCCGCTTCCTACATATCCCAGATTTTATTTTGTCTTTTAGGACCAACAAAAAAGTATACATACTATACATACATACATACAGGTATTTATGTATATATATTCATGCAAATTTTCTATTATACTAATCATTTTAATATGACAAATGGAAAATTGAGTTAATCTATAACAAATAGTTAATGTGGTATGGAAATTAGTTAATGTGGTACTAGTAGTTTAAATTTAGTGAATATAGGTAAATTCTCATAAGTAGACAAATAAATAAATAAAATTTAAACCATGTAAAGATTCTAAACTCTTCTTTTCTTAAGGAAACTATTCTAATATGTTTATTTTCCATCAAGTACAAGCACCTGGATAAAAATAACAACTTTTGAAATCAAATATTTTTGTAGGCTTGGTTTGAAAAAAGGTTTGTATGATTCGCTATTACAATTAAATTTGCATTTTTATTCTTTGGCATTTAAGGAAGGGATTTTATCCATTAAAATGAGCTAAAAATAATGTAACTCAAACACAAATAGTTCTCATCCTATAACCTCCTCTAAGATAGAAGAAAAGGTAGCCTCTAATAATTTTTGGGGGGAAAGGAGAATCCATGATAACTAAAAGACATATCATGGACAAGGTGATCCATGGAGTCAATTAGAAAATTTCTCTACCTATATTATTGGAAGACTCAACAAAAACTAAAATGTGACATTAATAACCTACAAGCCATAATTTTTTAAAAAAAAAAACAAAATGAACTGGGCAATGAATAAGCAAGCTAGTTAGGTCATTGGCTATATTCTATGTATCCATCCTCAAGATCTCAAAACCCATCGAACTGGTGAGAACCATTAAATCAGCAAAAAAATGGTCGATTAGATCAATCAAAAAAGCTAGTCAGGATTTGGTGTGATTTGCATGTAGTTTTTTTTTACCTAATATATATCGCTAGTTCGAATAGTCCATACCACTAGTCTCACCACTAAATTAGTGGATCAGCTATGATACTGGTTTGATGACTGATTGAGACTTAAAACTATGTTGCAAGCATCAATTATGTGGGTGTATGGGTAGTAATCAAGTTGTGGTCTATTGATGACATGAATAACAATATCAAGGAATCACAAGCATGTTTTATCCTCTCATATGCGGAATCTAAAGCCTCTTTCAACCTATATCATATTCCCTACAACTATGCCATAAACATTATCCCCCAAAAAAAATTTAACAACAAAAGAAATGGGTCATTTGTCGTTCTTGTCACAAACAACACCAATAACTAAAATTTACCTAGTTTTGGTGAGGGCTCTACTATCAACATTAACATTTGCATGTAGAGGGCCCAAACCATCTGTATAATGGTTGTTATTGTGATTTACTTTGCTAACATTGTATAGGTTTTCCTATGTTTGGGCTTCATCTTTGGTAAAATCTCTAATATACTCACTAGCTAGGTTAGGAAAATATCTTTGGCATGAAAAAGCTTTTGATTGTTCCACTTCCATAAACTTCAGCAAGCAATGATAACAACTATAACCCATGTGGGTTGAGAAGAAGCACCTTAAAATTTTGCTTCAGATTAGTTGAAAACCAATAAAGATATAATTCCTTGAAAATTATGTTGTAGAATTTAAGGAAATAGTTTAAACCGTACGTTGTATCTTATAGGATAGTTATAAAGGGTGTGTAAAGCATTCCCATAGGGATAAACACATCCAGTATAAGTTGTATCATCTACACAACCTTTTCTTAACTTATGTTCATTAGTGATTTGATTGTGATTGAAAGCAAGCCAATAAAATGTCTCGACCCATTATGTAACATTTAGTTCCATATCCATTTCCAGCATATATTCTCTAAAAATTTGTTGTGTGTAATACCCCACCTTTTTAAAAAGACTAATTTATTAAAGATATGTATTATTAAGAGATAAAGTTATCTTATTTTATAAATTTTATTACATCCCTTAATAGATTAAAAACTCGACTTCCTTTTGTAAAATATTTCATTTAGATTTTCTTGCCTTTTCTTATAGTTTTTACTTCCATAAGCTTTTTCAAGGCACTTTCAGCCATCTAACTTGTTTAATAAAGTTATAATTTATTTATATTTGAAATTCCTTATATCTTTTTGATTCATATATTCATTTTTAAAATGATAAACAAATATTTTGATGAAAAAGCAGTACTTTCATACTAGTTAGTCTTAATCATATTTTTAAACTTAAAAGAGATTTTTAGCTAGTAGCAATTTATGAAACTTTAGAATCACTATATTTTAACACCATTGATCATTAAATAATTTAAAATATACTATATAATTGACAACAGAAGTGATATGCCACATTTTGGTGAAATATGTGATACCGTTAGAAAATCCTAATTATAAAAGTGAAATCAACTCATTAAATTGAGTTTAGAATATATGTGAGTAGCCTTGAGATGACCTCTTAGGTAGGTTCGTGTAGTTGTATGCCTTTCTTGTTGTTTTGTATGCACTTCACCAATAGTACATCAATGATGCTCCTTTCTACTCTATAGGTGTTATCCGGACCCAATAGGGAATATTAATATTTAAAGTTAAGGTGTCATCATTATATTTTATTATTTCCCTAGTCAATAGTGATTTGGAAGCTTCTTAATCCTTGAATTTAGATCCCCCTCTCATGTTTTAAGTAAAATGGATATAAGTGTTATGGTATTTTAGCATGTGACATATTGTCAATGTTGTGATATACCTCATATGATGAGTAAAATGGAAATTTGTAGTGTTATCTTATTACGTTAAGGAATAAGTTTAGTGACATTAGATTGGTGAGATTGTATATTAACGAATGATAAAGTCAAATGGATTAGCACGATCATGTTAGGTAACGGGTAGAATAAGTGGTTGACCTCATATGTTTATTCATTATAGTAATTTATTTGTAATCCCTAACTATTATATTATTCATTGATGAAGTGACAACATGATTTACTCTATGTTTACTTGTTTATCACATAAAGATGTGGTAAGTGTCAGCATGTTTTTTTTTAATTAGTTGGGTGTTTTTTCTCAATAATTTGTAGTATTGATACCACATTTGTGTAGTTTCTTATGTTAGTTACTTTGTTGTACTACGTGTTATTAGTCAGATTGAGTGGTTAAAGTTATACAATGTTACTTATTGGGGCATGTTACATAATTATTTGGGATATTGTGCATTTTTCTCCTTTGGTTTTGTAGTTTTGTATCAATATTAGATTAGATGTTAACAACCTCTAATATTTAGGTATGAGTTACTTTAAGCATTGTATTTGATATAGGTTATGTACCAGTCACACCTTTCTTTGTGTTGGATATGGTGGTAATGTCCTGCATTTATTACTTTAGCTTCTTTAAATACTTTTTATAATGGAAATTTTAGGTCGTGGAAATGGGGGTATTGCATCACATGCTAAAAAATTGTAAGTTGGTTTCATTGAAAATCCTAATTATGAGTAAGACCCAAAGGGTTGGCATTTACTACTTCATCTAAAAGGTTCAAGAAAGTTTCAATCCCCTTTGCCAGGTTTTTGTGAGGTAAGAATTGATAAAAATATAATCAATCCTAATTGGTGTCACCTTTAATATAATCACGTAATTTTCCATTAGGATGCTCCAAGGGATGGGGCTCATGAATAGACTAGATTAGAGGAGACCACCAACCCACCAACCCTCCCAAAATGTCACTTTCAATCTTTGATTGAATTAAACACTTGGATCCACCTTCCAAGCTTGTAGTGGTGGCATAATCTCCATAAGGTGATGCTATAAATTTGAAGCACAGTTAGGCATATGGGTAAATATTTTAATTGGGTTATGGTCTTATTTATAGAGAAAAAGCTTCACCCAAAGCTTATATGGTTGTGCAAGAATTTCCCAATATAGGAAATCCATCCACTTGAGATGATACCCTTTTTTCCTCTTGGGCTTTCATCATTGATTCTAACTTACAAGATGAATATGATGTTGATTACAAGAACTAACCCATATAAATTTATTGTTAGGGCAACCTATCTTCTTATTTACATGCTGTATCAATTTATGAGATATTATAGTATCAAGAGGGATTTTGCTAGTCACTAATTCGGAAAGAGTAAACCTTCTAGTGAGAAAAATATTTACAGATGCTAAGAAAAGAGGCTTCTCTAGACCCTATCAACCACATGAGAGAATAAACCTTTAGGGTGTCTCCCCATCCTTATACTGACACCTAAATAATGACCCAAGTTGAAAGATGATTGTGTACCACATACCATTGAAATCACAATAGTAGTATGCCATGGTAAATTAGAAGAGAGCACAACAAACAATTTGTCAATCCTAATCTTATGATTTGAGACCATACCAAGAAGATAAAGATAATATAAAATAATATTCATCTAGAAGGAGAATTCATGAGAAAACATAAGTAAGCTACCGAAGAGAAAAATGATATATTTCTATACCTTCTCAAACTATAGAAATATATTTCCAATGACCAATCTCAAAAACTTTGTGGATAATATAAAAAGAAATAAGATATCTAGTGAAATAATATTACTCTAGTATATCTCTCCAATGGGTTTAAGAGAATTTTTTAGCTCCCTATTTTGATTGGTACGGATGAAAGAAGTACTAATACAGATCACGATTAACTGAATCAACAAAAGAGCAAAGCCTAATAAATTGACAATATCCTAAATTAAGGGCCAGGAGAGTCGATCAAAGTATTTCTCTAAGTTTACATTAATTGCCATGATTCCTCCTTTACCCTATTTACCTCAAATGTAATGAGAGATCTCCTAAGTAATGATAATATTATTATGTGCTTGGCGGCTCAACAAAAATCATACTCATGACCAATGAAACCATTAAGAATAGGATTAGTTCATTGACAAATGAACTTGGTAATAACTTTGTATGCCACGTTACATAAGACAATTAGTTAAAAACCATAGAGCATGATAGTACAATTAAATTTTGGAATAAAGTATATAATGGCTTTGTTAAAACAAAGTAACATATTTCTCAATTCAAAAGCAAGTGAGACCAAGCTATATAAATCAGCTCCTCTAGTGCTCCATAATCATTATTAGAATCAAGGATTCATATTGTTTGAGTTCGAGATTTAAGAAGCACCCATAGAAAAAATAGCCACTTTCACCTCCATGAGGGAAATGGGTTTCAACAAAAATTCATAGTTACTAACATGTATATAGGGAAAAGAGAGGGATGGATTAATTTATTGTGTTGCTACCTTTCATAAATATATATTTTTATTTATTTAAAAAAATTCCTAAACTTTCACAAGTATGTCATTCTTATCATAAACCTAGTTGCCAACATCCATCAACACAATTCCATCTCTGGCAATTGATGACCAAAGAGTGGAAAATCTCATATTGTGGTATTGGAAAATGGCAACATTCAACTTCAACTTTTGAAACCACAGGAGTTACTCTTGCACAGTAATACCATTATATTATTATGATAGTTTGAATTTTAGATGATAAATATTGTGAGAGTAACTACCAGAGAGAGTCTTATAAACCACTTTAAGATAAATAATGATTCTCCTTTTCCACCAAATAATATTCTTGGAAGTATGAGTATTCCAATACATTGAATTACTGGAAGAGGTTGCTATAGATGAGCAAAACTCAACACCTTTAGTCTAATTTTCATAGACCACTTGATCAATAGAAGGATGAGTTAGTTATGATTCTTCATAGTGAAAACAACGTTTTAGTGCATAATTTTTGATAGCATCAGAAAGTACATGCTAAGTGGGTAAGATGTGCATTAGGAAAGAGGATGCACCAATCCATATTAGCAACAACTTGATCAGTTTGTGAACTAATACATTGTCATTTAACTCTACCATGCCATATGAATGTTGGTCCTAAAAAACTCAAATTTTTTGACACACAATTACAAAGATAATTGCCAAAAGTCAAATATTGGTTAAGTTGGATGTGGTTGTCACCTCTTCACTCATCAATAGATTTAAAATCATTGAAATTTCCCCTACAACCCATGGGAAATTAGATTATGAAACTATATTTTTCAAGTTATCCCATATTTTATCACTTAGTTGAACCCAAAGAGAACCATAAATAGGCATAAGCAAAAAGCTCTAAACATTATGCAATTCAACCATCATATGTATTAACTAAAAGGAAGCACCAATAACTATTACTTTTGATTGGTTTGTGTATTAGGGTTAGATACAAGCCATACCCTCACAATAACATACCAAATAAATTCTAATTCAATTTTTTAGATTTAAATATTTAAGAGTCAATAGAGGGTTGAGAATCAAGAAAATGATCAATGACTAACACTAATGTCAACTACCTAATAACTACTTAAGTACAAAATTCACCAACACCTACCAGAACACACAACCACGTAAGATGAGCCATAGTTCATAAAATACCCAAAACACTCTAAAAAATATCCCACATATTTGGAATCCAACCAAATCATGAATAACAATATAAATCAATAACACCAAAAATGTAAC
The DNA here is from genome assembly GCA_039764185.1 of Tamarix austromongolica. Classification (NCBI taxonomy): domain Eukaryota; kingdom Viridiplantae; phylum Streptophyta; class Magnoliopsida; order Caryophyllales; family Tamaricaceae; genus Tamarix; species Tamarix austromongolica. The sequence continues at coordinate 8,323,803 of CM077809.1, read as the reverse complement.
CTCAAATAAAAACCAACCCACTCCTTAAGCCAAAACCAACAAGACTATTAATGAGGTGTACAAGGCTAACATAAGAAACCCAAAGGCAAATCTAAACTATAACCTAAATTCTCAAAATTAATTCAAATCATAAAGAATCATGTTTGAGACCATAAAACATCAAACTAATGAAAAAAAAGAACTCAAAAGGCCAAAACAGGTAAGGTGGGAATGTTTCTCAAAAAAAACTATTCATAAGCAACTAGATATATTATTTTATACTTAGAAGGTTAAACATAAAATCCAAACATATTTTTTTGGAAATTACTATTCACCATAATTCACTATGTACAATGGTCAAGGGTGAATAACCAAAATTCATGGTCAACCTTTGACCCTAACATATGTTAAAAGCCTTTTAAAGGTAAATATGTCATGTTATGATGAATTATCCCAAAACTTGATTAATACAAAATTAAATTCTACTTAAAGTAATTAGAATGCCACTAGCTAATAACACTTAAAATCAGGAACATTAAGAACATACCTAGAACATTCAAACATTTAATCAATATTAAATACCCTTAATCATTCTCTTTAGCTAATATGTTATAAAATTTTCTAATAATTACAATGATTATCATGGTATCATATAATTAATAAAAATAAAAAAAATAATCATGAGCCCTCAAGAACACCATAAGAAACCTAAACCTGTAAATATTTCAACTATAAATTACATTATCAAAACATGCTCGAATGAAACATGTTAAACATCAAAGTTCTTCTACAACTAAAGGTCTACAATATGATATCATCAGTTTAATAAAACAATCAAGGGATAAAAAATCTCCAAATCACAAGTTATGGCCAAAAGGCTAAACCACCACAAACCACTAAAATCATGCTAATCTTGAAACTAAAGTTTATAACAAATATCAATTATATTGACTTAAGGTTTTGGAAGTTTAGCTTTAATCTTCAAGCTTTAACAATAAAAAAATACCAAAGTATAACCTAGAAATACCACAGAATTTTTTTTAGAGATTTCAAGCTCATAAAATGATAATAAAAGAGAAAGGATTGAAAAGCAAAGGGGAAAGAATTTAGCATCAACAATGGCGGAAAAAGTCCATAGAAGCCATAAATTTTGAGGAGGAAATGAAGGGAGAAGGTTTAAGTGGCAGGTAGAGAAAGGATTTGAAAAATGATTCAAAAGTTGCTAAGTCAAAATGCTTGGGATTTAAGTTAAGGGTTTGGGGGTATAAGGGTGAATTACTTGGAAAACTAAAACAAATTTGGCCACTATAAGCTCTAACGTGGCACAACTTGGGGAGGGAAGAAAGTAGTGATTCTTCTTGAGCCATAACACATAGTAAATGGGTGGAGGAAAGGGAAGGGAGAAAAGTCTTCCAACCTTGTAACACCCCGTATTTTTAAAATCTAATTTTTTTTTTACGTTTATTGATTTTATTAGTGTAATTTGATGTAAACAATTAATTATTTTAATTTTGATTCTTTTATGGATTTATCGACGATTTCAAATTCATAATTGAATTTAATTAATCGTTGTCGTTATGAACCATTCTAGATAAATTCGTTCACGACAGTGATTTTATTATATTCTTATGATTTTGATTTTCGGTTAAAAATATGTATTCCCGTTCTTTCTCGTATTTGGGTTTTTATATTTTAGATTCGTTCTCAATTATAACTTCGTCTTGTGATTACGATTTTATTTTGGAGTTATATTTCGTTAGCGAAATATATTATTTAAATTATGAAATTTGGTTTTAAATAGTTAAAGTTATTTTAATAATTTTATCCGTAGAAAATATTTCCGACTTTTAATTTCTTTATTTTCAAAAATCGTTAATATTTTTGGGAAGTTTTAAATTAAAAAGATTTTCAAAGCTTATTTCTGAATTTATTTCCGAAAATTAATTTTTTTCGGTTTTACCCTTTTTAATTTGCGGAAAACCAATTTCAGAAATTATTAAAATTAGTCTCGGTTTATTAGAATTTGACTTAAATATTTTATTATATGCTTTTAAATAATTTTTTGAGGTCTTATAATGTATTTTCGTAAATAATATAAATTTTACGTTCGTTGCTAAATTCTTCCGAAAATATTTCTAAAATTCTTTATATAGTTCTTTTGTTAAGTTTAACCTTTCGGAACCTTAAGAAATAATTTTCGTTTAATAAATTTTAAATAAAATTCTTCCAATAATAATTTTTAATTTTTAGTATTTTATTTAATACTTGTATTTGAAAAAAAAAACACCCAAACCCGTCAGTGCCCCGACCCCCCTTCTTTTCCTTTCTCTTCTTTTCTCCCATTCTCTTCCCTTTCCCGACTTGCTCCCGACCTCTGTGCCTAGAAACAGCCCCAGCCTCCTTCTCCCCAGCTCCTCCCTACTCCATCCACCCCATCGGTTGACCGCCACCGGAGACGCCACAGCAGCAGTCACCGAAGCAGCACAGCGGCGTCCACCGAAGCTGCGCAGGAGCAATAGCAGCAAACGACCATAGCAGCAACGAGCCACGCAGCTCACGCCACCACCCGCTCACCAGCGAGCCTGGCTGACTGTCGGCGAGCTGTCTCCGACCTCCGACGAAGCTTCTCCTACCTTCCCTTGTCCCAATTCGTTGCTTTCATTTGGTATAATTTTCTGAAAAACCCTAACATTGATTTGATTAAATTGAGTATGATTTAGCTTGTGATTAGCTAAATTAACCGTTTGGTTATGTATATACGTGCTGCGAGAATGATTTGGATAGGTTAATTGTATGGTTATGTTGGAATTTTGGAAATTTGGATTTTTGGCCGGGTTATGCCCAAAATTTTCGGATTCGCTCGATTTGGCGATTTTAGATGAATAGATTATACAATATGTTTTTAAATGTATCTAATTTCATGTCGGAATTGTCAATGTGAGAAATTTATGCAAAAATTTATCAGAATTTGATTTCTAGGTCAAAATTCCTGTGTGATAAAATTGGGTCGCATAATTGAGTCGTTTCTCTCAATTGATTTTACAATATCGTTTGAAATGTATTTAATTTCATATCGGAAATGTTGATTTGTGAAAATTGTGCGTAATTAATCGGAATTGGATTTTTAGGTCAAAACTCTTGCAGGACTAAATTGGATTGTGTAATCAAGTTGTTTTATTCAATTGACTATATAATTTATATTAGAATATATTTAACTACATTTCCGAACTGCCAATTTATATATTTTAGCAATAATTGATCGGATTTGCGTTCCGGGCCCAAAAACCCTAATTGTGCTAAATTGGGTATTTATTTCATAAGTTTTGATCAACTGATTATTTGATATGTTATAAAATGTGTTTAATTGCATTTCTAAACATTCAATTTGATTAAATTTATAGAATTTTCTGAATTGTATTTTCGAGCCTAATTTCAGGTGAAATTATGAAATCGGTCATTTGTATTGTTGTTTTTCTAAAATTGAATTTATAGAAATAGTTAAAATGGTATTAAATGCATTCTAATACCTTTAATTAGAATTAAATAATTTGAATTACCCGAGTTTGTGTTGTGGGCTTTAAAACCCTAATTTTGAAAATGGATAGACTTAAATTGGCTACTAGGAAGATTGTTTTGGGGAAATTAATTATCTAGACTTATCTAAAATTAGTTTAATTGTATTTTAAAACTATTAATTTCAGGTAATCGAACTGATTTGGTCGATTTGTAGTTTAGGGATTAAAAACCCTAATCTTCGAGGATTGTTTTATAAAATTGATTTTTGCTATGCGTCTTTTATCTAATCGATTTATGTCTTTCGGTTTTAAATTATTTAAATTATGTTTTAATCTAATCGGTTTGGATTCGGTTCTATATAAATGGTTGCTTTACCTTTTTTGTTGTAAAACCTAATGAATAAGTTATTTTCGATAAATTAACTTATGATTGATTATTCTTTCTCGGTCTTTCCAAATTAATTTGAAATGTCCCAAGTGGTATTTGTATTAATCCATTTTGATTTATATTTAATGTTAAATCTTAATAGAGCTATGCTTTTAAGTCCTAAGTTTTGGACGCGTTTTTCAAAAAAGATCGTTGGTATTCGTTTGCATTTATTTAATTATAATATGTGAATTATTAATTGATAAGATAGTTTCTAATCTAGTTCCGGTTTCTATCGGCGATCTAGGAAAGCTTTATTGTGGATCCTCGAGCTAGTGATCTCTCTCTCCCTCTTATCTCGCTTAGCTAGCTTCGGATTGAGGTAAGTCCCTGCTTAGCTCCACTTATGGGTGTTCCGTAAGGACGTAACTAAGGCCGCCTGTGTGTTACGTGTTTTACTTGCCTTGGATGCCTTGTACGATTTATATGTTATGTCCTATATGTTATCTATTTTTATTGTGTAGCGCAGCTTGGAACCGAGGTATGTTCTCGTGCTCTTATCTGGTATGTGCTAATATGGGTGTGCTGCAAGTTATGATGGATGTCTTGTGGCCTTTTAAAATTCTTCCGAATAAGACACGTTAAGACACTAATCACTTAAAGAGAAAGATGTTGAGTCGGACCTAGACCGGTCCACTGGCGAATAATAGTGGCAGGATATGTTACCCTCGTGACCGGTCCACCGGCTATAATAGTGGCAGGGCATGTGCTCTCGTGACCGTTCCATCGGCTATAATAGTGGGGGATTCCATGCTCAACAAACCGAACGTAATAACGATAAGACATGGGAAAGACACAAAGTAATTATAGTGAAACATCATGTGAGTCGGGGCCAAACAAGTCCACCGGCAAATAATAGTGGCAGGGTATGTTACCCTCCTGACCGGTCTACCGGCTAAAATAGTGGCAGGGCATGGCCCTCGTGACCGTTCCACCGGCTATAATAGTGCGGTTCCTGCACTCACATGAATTGATAAAGACTATGATGTGAATCGACTATATTTACCAGAGATCTAAAGAATAAGTCTACTCAGACCATAGTCGGCCTTCATTATCTATATTACTACATGTTGCTTATGTGATTGTGGACATGTAATGATTTGTCAATAATATGGATTATTCCTACCTAAGGTGCATGAGCTACTTTATATTTCGGTAATACCACACTTACATGTCTAAATAGGATGTTACATATGTTTCGCATGTTATTATATGCGTATGGTAGGACTTATGATGTGGGTATTGAGTATGCATAATATTGTATCAATGTAATGCACCATGATTCAATATGCACTTGATGTTATAGTTTACGTCTCTCCCATAAGATAAGGTAGTGGGATTTATTTAGTATTGGACCCGTACTGATACTACCTTGGTTGAATGGGTCCTGCGATGATCCACCGATGGTGGGGAGCAGACCTCTTGTGCAGGTTTGAGATCGAATATTGTATTTGGGTGGAAGGCTTGGTTTGAGAGAGTAGGCAATCTGGAATTTAATCTATCGGGTTTTATCTTGTTTAACTGTATTCATCTTTGGAAGTTACAAGTGTTGTATTTTAAATTTCAAGGGTATTGTAATGGACTTTCAATGTAATACCCCGTATTTTTAAAATCCAAATTATTAAGTTTAATGATTTGATTAATGCAAATATTTAATGATTTTAATTTTGATTCGTTTTATGGATTTATCGACGATTTCGAATTCATATTTGAATTTAATTAATCGTTGTCGTTGCGAACCATTCTAGATAAATTCGTTAACGACAATGATTTTATTATATTCTTATGAGTTTGAGTCTCGGTTAAAAATATATATTCCCGTTCTTTCTCGTATTTTGATTTTTAATATTTTAAATTCGTTTTCGATTATAACTTCGTCATGTGATTACGACTTTAATTTGAAGTTATATTTCGTTAACGAAATATATTATTTAAGTTATAGAATTTCTGTTTAAATAGTTAAAGTTATTTTAATGAATTTATCCGTCAAAAATATTTCCAACTTTAAATTTATTCATTTCGAGAATCGTTAATAATTTTTGGGAAGTTTTAAATTAAAAAGATTTTCGGAGTTTATTTATGAATTTCTTTATGGAATTAATTTTCTTCTGTTTTATGCTTTTTGATTTACGGAAAACCGACTTCGAAAATCATTTACATTAGTCTCGGTTTGTTAGAATTTTACTTAAATATTTTATTATATGTTTTTAAATATTATTTCGGGGTCTTATAATGTATTTATATAAATAATATAAATTTTTACGTTTGTTGATAAATTCTTTCGAAAATGTTTCCGAAATTCTTTATATAACTTTTATTAATTCTAAGCGTTTGGATCGTTTCGAAATAATTTTCGTTTCATAAATTTTAGATAAAATATTCCAATAATAATTTTTAAACTTAAGTATTTTGTTTTAGGTGCATTTGAAAAAAAAAAGAAAAAAAAGAGACCCAACCCGTTGGTACCCGACCCCCCTCTCTTCTTTTTCTTTCTCTTTTCTCTTTCCCTGCCCCTGCTCCCCGACTCCCCTACCCTGTGCGTTATCCCTGTTCGCACCCCAGCCACCTCCTCTCCCCAGCTTCTGTCTCCTCCTTCGTCGACCGTCGGCTGCCAGCCACAACGCGACCTCCGACGACACAACAGTAGCCACACAACAGCCGAAGCCGCGCAACAGCCAACTCGACCACCGAAAGCAGCGCCCACCGAAAGCAACGCAGGAGCAGCAGCAGCGGCGAGCCGCCGTCCGGTCATGGCGAGCTCGGGCGATGACCGGCGAGCCACCCTCGTTCCCCGACGAAGCTTCTCCGGCATTTTCTTGTCCCGATTGTGTTGATTTCATTCGGTATAAATTTCCGAAAACCCTAATATATATATTTGATTAATTGAGTATGAGTTAGCTTATGAAAAGCTAAATTGATTGTTTGTTTATGTATATATGTGCTGTAAGATTGATTTGGATAGGTTAATTGTGTGGTTGTGTTGGAATTTTGGAAAATTTGGATTTTTGGTCGGGTTATGCCCGAATTTTTTGGATCCGTCCGATTTAGCTATTTTTGATAAATTGATTATACAATATGTTTTAAAATGTATCCAATTTCATTTTGGAACCGTCAATTTGAGAAATTTATGCAGGTTTTATTGGAATTTGATTCCTAGGTCAAATTTTGGGTGTAATGAAGTTGGGTCGTATAATTGAGCTGTTCCGCTCAATTGATTTTATAGTATCGTTTAAAATGTATTTAATTTTATATTGGAAGTGTTGATTTGGGAAAATTGTGCGTAATTGACCGGAATTGGATTTTTAGGTCAAAACTCCCACGGGTTTAAATTGAATTGTGTAATTAGATTATTTTATTCAATTGACTATATAAATTACATTAGAATATATTTAATTACATTTCCGAACCGTCAATTTATATGTTTTGGCAAGAATTGATCGGATTTGCGTTCCGGGTCCAAAAACCCTAATTGTGCTAAATTGGGTATTTCTTTTATTGATTTTGATCAATTGATTATTTGATATGTTATAACATGTGTTTAATTGCATTTCTAAACATTCAATGTGATTAAATTTATAGAATTTTACTGAATTGCATTTTCGGGCCTAAAACCCTAGATTTTAAGTGAGATTATGAAATTAGTTATTGGTATAGTTGTTTTGCTAAAATAAAATTTATAAAAGTAGTTGAAATGATCCTAATTGTATTCTAATACCTTTAATTAGAATTAATTGATTTGAATTACTTGAGTTTATATCGTGGGCTTTAAAACCCTAATTTTGAAAATTGATCATCTGGAATTGATTAATCAGAAGATTGTTTTGTTGAAATTGATTGTCTAGATTTATCTAAAATTGATTGAATTGTGTCTTAAAAATTATCAATTTGAGGTAATCAAAGTGATTTGGCCGATTCGTGGTTTAGGTATTAAAAACCCTAACCTTCGGGGATTGTTTTATAAAATCGATTTTGCTATGCGTCTTTTATCTAATCGATTTCTATGTTTGGGTTTTAAGTCATTTAAGTTATGTTTAAACTAATCGGCTTGGATTTGGTTCTATGCAAATGGTTGGTTTACCTATTTAGTTGTAAAACTTAATGAACAAGTTATCTTTGATAAATTATCTTATGATCGATTATCTTCCTCGGGCTTTCCAAACTAGTTTGAAATGTCATAAGTGTAATTGTATTAATTCGTTTTGGTTGATATTTAATCTTAAATCTTAATAGAGCTATGCTTTTAAGTCCTAAGTTTTGGACACGTTTTCCAAGAAAAATAGTTTGTGTCTCTTGTATCGATTAAATTATAATAGTTGAAATTATTGATCGATAGGATAGTTTCTAACTTAGTTTTGATGTAATCTAGGAAAGCTTTATTGTGGATCCTCGAACTAGTGATCTCTCTCCCTCTTATCTCATTTAGCTAGCTTCGGATCCAGGTAAGTTTCTACTTACCTCCACTTATGGGTGTTTCGTAAGAATATGACTAAGAATAACTATGTGTGTGTATTATGTGCCTTGTGTACCATGTGTTATGCCATGTGGTGTACCTTATGTTTTAAATGATTAATTACTTGTAGCGCAGCTTGGAGCCGAGGTATGCTTATATGTATTCCTTACCACATGTGTGTAATGATTGTTCTATTGTGTTTGTGATATTTTATGACGTAAACCTCTAGGACATGCATGTTAGGATATTAATAATATGATGTTTGGTGAAAGGATGAAATGGGGGAGAATGTGGAAGTAAGAACAATTACAGAAGAGTAGAGTGATGGGTTAAGAGTGGAAATTTAATACACGGAGGACGAGTATGGGCACCATGGGAAGTAAGTAATGTTAGATGAAAAGTAGAGAGATTACTTGTGGGGGAAGAAATGTGCCAGGGTTTGGAGTGGCTAACTAGGATTTTTCGATCACCTACGAAATCAATGAGTAAAGTGATATGATTTGGGATTGAACCTAAATGAGATGAGGTGTTTGACGATAAACGAATTAATAGTAGTGAAGTAAGAGGAAGTTAGGTCATAAGTTTAATTAGGGTTTCAAGGGAAACCCTAGAGGCTAATAGCGAGTGGAGTTTGATGTCACGAGGTGTTGGGCCTTAACCCACACCCTTAGGAATTGGGTTTCATTTTGAGTAAGCGTAAAAGGGAATGGATATCGAGGTGTGATAAGGGGCGCAAGAGTCCCAAGATATGGGACGGGCTCTTCTGCGAGGATAAGTGTGGATATAGTTAGTCGCGCATGTCAAGGGTAAAGTACTTTCAAATAAGATATGTTAAGACACTAATTACTTAAAGAGGAAGATGTTGAACCGGACCTAGACCGGTCCACCGGCGAATAATAGTGGTTAGGGCCGGGGTGCCCTACATGACCGGTCCACCGGCTATAATAGTGGCCAGGTGCGTTTTGCCCTGCATGATTTCCGGTCCACCGGCTATAATAGTGGGGGATTCTGTGCTCAACAAACCGAACGTAATAACATTAAGACATGGGAAAGACACAAAGTAATTACAGTGAAACATCATGTGAGTCGGGGCCAGACCGGTCCACCGGCGAATAATAGTGGCCAGGAGCGTTCTGCCCTGCATGATCGGTCCACCGGCTATAATAGTGGCCAAGCGCGTTTTGCCCTGCATGATTTCCGGTCCACCGGCTATAATAGTGGGGTTCCCGCACTCACATGAATCGATAAAGACTATGGTGTGAATCGATTATATTTACCAAAGATCTAAAGAATGAGTCTACCCGAACCATAGCCGGCTTTTATTATCTGTATTACTACATGCTGCTCGTTTCCACGAGCAGAGGACTCGATTCGGCTTGGTTTGGTTTGGCGTTGTCCGAAAATGCCTGATTGGTTGGTTTAATATTATCCATGAATGCTCGGTTAGTTTATCTGAATGTCTTATTGGATTAAGATGTTTGCTGCCACACTTACATGTTTAAATAAATGTTATATATGTTTCGCATGTTATTATATATGTATGGTAGGACTTATGATGTGGGTTTTGAGTACGCATAATATTATATCAACGTAAATGTACCATGATTCAATATGCACTTGATGTTATAGTTTACGTCTCTCCCATAAGATAGGGTAGTGGGATTTACTCAGTAATGGACCCGTATTGATACTACCTTGGTTGAATGGGTCCTGTGATGATCCACTGATGGTGGGGAGCATACCTCTTGTGCAGGTTTAAGATTGGATACTGTTTTGGGGCGGAAGGCCTGAATTGAGTGAGTAAGCAATCCGGATATTGATCCTTCGGGATTTGTTTTGTTCAATTGTATTCGTCTTTGGAAGTTACAAGTGTTGTATTTAAATTTCCAATGGCTTTCTAATTGACTTTTAATTTCTCGTACGCTGATAAGTTTTTAAAATTCGGATTTAATTGTTTGACAGGTTTTAGCCTTGCATCTAACATGAGATAGATGGTTGACATTTATCTTGTGTTAGATGTGGCGGTAACATTTCTCAAATTCCCTCCCAGCTTCCGCTTTATTCTTTCAAAAAAAAATTTAGGAGTGAAATTTGGGGGTGTTACATTCAATTTCTCATACTCTGACAAGCTTTTAAAATTTAGATTTATTTCACAGGTTCTGCTGATTCATTTAGCGATGATTTTATTTAGTGAATTGACTCACGTGTCATCTGCCTGTGGATATCTCCTTGTGGGAGTTTATCCTCATGGCATAGATGTTGAAATTCTATTTGACAAGTTTAGCCTTACATCTAGCATGAGATAGATGGTGGACATTTATCTTGTGTTAGATGTGGCGGTAACATTCCCCAAATTCTCTTCTAGCTTCCGCTTTATTCTTTCAAAAAAAATTCAGGAGTGAATTTTGGGGGTGTTACAGATAATTTCACATAATATCTACGAAAGAGTACAAAAACCAACTTGGCTACAACTACTAAGGACCATAACATTCGTGGAGGGAAAATGAGTGGATTTCATGTGTTCTTATCAATAATAAAAGACTCATGCATTCTTATAAAGCATGGATAGGATTTGATGAAGAGAAAAGTTTCATGAAAGTTAGATAACCATAAAGGGTTTAGCATGGCTTAAAACACTAAACCAAGCACAATTAAGGCATGAATAATATCTTTCAAGTTTGAAAAAGTCTAGGAGATTAAAAAAAATGCAAGGATATCAAATATCCACATAAAAAAAGAACTTGAAAATTGTTCAATGACCAAAAGGTGACTCATAAATCTTACAAAACACAAATCCGAGTCCTGAACGAAATATTTTTAAAATGTAACTAGGGTTTCAAAACTCTACAAAAATATGATAAATCACCAAAATAATTAAATTCAACCTCCACTAATAAAAATTCTTAATAACTCATGTTTCCCAAAAGAAGGGGGTATTATAATAACAATTATGGTCAAATTATATATATATATATAAGGAAGGGATCTGGTACAAACTTATATTAAAATACATACGTAGGAACAATTCCCAACCATTCGATTAAAAACATAGAACCAGTGAAATTAGATAAAATCACGGCTTAGCCTAATCAAAGGATACACGCTATATTTCTTTGACAAAAGAAAAATTCATCTTCATCTTTTGCATCTCAATCATGAATTCTTTAAAAAAAAATTCTCTAATCGCACGAGTTCATCTCGTTCAAATGGTGATGTCGGTCTTCAATTTCGTTTTCTGGCCATTTTCCCCCTTCCTCTACAATTTATTTTGAAATTGTATATTATATACTTCTACCTCTGAGATATTCCCGCCTTTAACTTAGGATGTCTGGCATCGACATTATAAGTGTCGCCGCCTTCCGACAACAACCAAACGCCGCTGCTAATGGACAACAGCAGCACCAAGGAAGTACAAGTAGCAACCATGGCCGAACTTGGGGAGAGATAGAACTAGAAGAAAATTAGAAAGAGAGAGAGAGAGAGAGAGAGAGATGGTTTTGGCAATACTTACGTAGACTACCGTCGGTGTTGCTAGTTGAGATCTATCACTTGAAACCTGTCCCTTTCACTCAAATCATGAAACAAGTAAAACTAGGAGAACCATCTTTTAAATAAAAACTTGTTCGTAACATTTCTTTTTTAACCGTGACCCTCGATGTTCTATTTTATTACAATATTGCCACCGCATTCTCTTATCTATTAATTAACTAAAAGTCAAATCACAACCGTTCTTTGTTTAAATCGAACGGCCAGGAATTATTCCTACATATGTATTTTAATATAAGTTTGTACCAGATCATTTCCCTATATATATATATATATATGAGGGATTATATACATATGATCTCATAAACACTATGGAGTTATTTTAGTTAACAATTAGAGTTAAGTATGTTATAAATGAGGGATAGAATATGAAATATGTGTTTCAAAAATAACCTAAAATGAAAAAAAAATTATATGTATGCTTAGTGTATGATGCAATGATAAATACAAAACAATATAATATCAAAAACTAATATTCAAGACATTGGGCACTTGATCCTAAACTTTATATGTGTTTATTTATCCCTTTATTATCTATATTATTGTTTAAGATGAATTTCAAGCCATTTATTCTATAAATTATTTTCAAAACCTCATTATCTAAATTATTTACCATATTATTACTTCATTAGTAGGTTCCACTACTTTTGATTAAATATTTAAACTATCTAACACTATTGCCTTTAGATATTATTATTACTATTAATTATTATTTAATAATCATTAATTTTCCCTATTACTTTTTATATTATCACTTATTAGTTATTAATATTAATTATAAATTATTAATATTAATGAATATTATTAATTACTAAGTATTGATAATATTAATTATTAATATTATTAGTTATAAATTATTAATATTATTAATTCTTTAGATTAATTATTACTTATTAATATTAGTATTAATTAAAAATATATTGTAAGCGAGTAAAAAAATTTATTACTTCCATAATTGGTAGTGTAAGTATAACCAAAGTATAAGCAAACTCAAACAAAGAAACATAAACCTATTTCATGTTATCAACCGGGGTCACCAAATCATTAAAAGATTTGGAATAGGTTAAACTAATCACATGGGCAACTAGTTCCTTAACAACTTCTCTAAGGATATTCAGTGGTTCACTATTTTTCCATTAGAAGAGTCGTTGATTATTCTTTTGCCTAATGTGATATATTATAAAATAAAATAGAAACTTGAGTACCACTCTTCTACATGCTGTATCAACACATCATTAAATTAGTTCCATCGTGATTGCATCCTATTTTTTCAATCAAAGGTGTTCAGACCTATTTGAAAAAGTTATAAGAAAAGAATAATTGCTTCACTATCTCTTTATCCATACCACAAAGTACACAAGTTTCATCCACCTCCATTCCCATTTTATTCAATCTATCCTTGGTATAAAGTCAAAGTTGGAGTGTAAACCAAAGGTGTAGTTATTTTTGGGAATGGAGATTAGGTTCCATGCCATCTTACACTAATCTACCAATTCACCATGTCTTATTAGAATATCGTAGACGTTTGATATAGTGTAGCCACCATGCAATTGATTGTGACCTTGAGTGTAGTTAGTAAAAATAGTTAGAAGTATATCCTTTATTTGAGCAATATCCTCAAGCACCATGAAATATACATCATCATAGATACATGTTGGAGGTTCATCCCTTTATAAAATTTTCTGTGCACCCATTTCATCCATAATATATTTTTCTTGATTTGTAAGTTCCACAATAGTCTCCCTAGAGTTACATTGTTCTAGAATTCTAGGTCAAACAACCAGAAATCCCTCCTTTTTAGGTTTACATACAAAATTTCATGGAATATAGAATTTATTGTGATTTAGCTGTGAACCAAATCATAAAAAAGATATATACCTAGCATTAAGAGCAGCAGTGTACTTCTTAGGAATCAAGTGCATCAATATCTATTACGATGAATTCCAAAGAGTACTGACTTCACCAATTTCACTCTTCTTGTGTAACTAAGTAACCTAGTACTCAAAGCATAAAATACAGTAGTGAACTTGTTAAGTAAATATTGGTATTCTATTACTTAAAAGTGCTACTAGTAAGAAGAAGTCCCAAGTACCTGATTGGTAAGGTTTTGGTGGGTATATACAACTGATCAAACAAGGTTTGCTTAGTGATATCATTTACAGTATTGCCATAGTGAATGGAACTCTTACTAGCATCGAGTTGTATTCAAGAGATATAAAAAAAAAACTTAAGGAAAGTGTCATATAAAGTAAGAACATAACTCACATCACCTCTGATAAAGAATAATGGGTTATTAGCAAAAAGAAGAGAAATCACTTTAACATTTTTGCACTTGGTATAAGACTATATAGAATGGTGATTCCATAAAGTGCTAAGAAGTCGGTTAATTTACTCCATCATAAGCACAAACAAGTAGGGTAAAATAGGGTCACCCCTGTTTGAGGCCCTTATGTGCTTTGAATGGGGGATGTAATATACCATTTAAAACTAGGGAGTGGCTTAAATTAGTAACACAAACCATCACAATATTGACAAAGTGTAATGAAAACTTTAAGGCTAGAAGCATCTTTTCTAGGAAGTCCTAACTTATACAATCATAAGATTTTTTCCATAACCATCTTTAACATACATCTATGGGATAGGTATTTATTGTTATAGCCATGCACAAGTTCACTAGCCATGAGGATGTTTTCCCCTATATATACTCCTAATAAAAAATAATTTGGTGTTGCAACATGCTATAGGCCTATAATTTCTAGGTCTTTCAGCATTTGGAACCATAGGAATAAGAGTAGTGATGTTAAGGGATGAATAAAGGACCCCTTGTAAGGAAAAATTCCCTAAATGCAAGCCATATATCCTTTCTTACAATTTCCAAGTGGACTTGAAAAAAATATGCATTATAGCAATCAGATCCTGGGGACTTTTTATCCCCCATTGAGAATAAAGCTTGATTAACTTCTTCTATGGTGATAGATTCAAAATATAGGACCCTGCTTATTCAAACAAAGAAATACCATTGCTTACAATATCACGTGAGAAGAAACATGTGGCAATAGCAAGAGTGCCTTGTATTTGTAGGAAGAAGTTATGGAAAACATGAAATATACCTAATTGAGTATTTTAGATATTACCATGCAAGTTAGTAATTGAGAGGATACGATTTGAGCATTGTCTTCTCTTTATAGTGGCATTAAAATATTTGGAACTCCTATCCCCATGTTTAAGCCAATTCACTATTGATTTTTGGGGTGCATAATCTTTTCTCACACCTAGCCAAAAATTAGAGTGTTTGTTGTTATGTTCAAGCTCAATTACTTCTGCATCAAAAGGGTAACCATCAAGTTTTAATTAAACCTCTGTAAGGAGTTGCTAAGCATATTGGACTTGCTAATAAATACTGTCAATGTTGTGATTATTAAGCTGTTTTGATGATATTTTTAGTTGTCTAAGCTTATACTAGATTTGATAATGTCTTAGCCCTCAAATATTAGCTTGCTAAGCATCTTTTGTAATCTTCAAAATATTACTGTCACACACCCACATATTATAAAATCTAAAGGGATTTCGGCCAAAAAGATGAAATTTTTTAATCATAACAATCAAAAAAGCATGATAATATATATATATATATATATATATATATATATATATATATATATATATATATATATATAAGAGCATGAAAATGTGTAGTTGAACCTCCATATGCCTCAATTCAACTCTGATTGCACAAAACTCTATCAAGTTTGCAAGCAATCTTATGTTGTTGGTCTTGCCTACTAGACCAAAATATATTGTACTCTAGTGTACTTCACATTAACAAATTATAAATGTTGAAGATATTGTTGGAATTACAAAGTTTCTTATTCACACCATAAGCCCTGAATTTTTTCATAGATATTAAGCACTAAATTAAAGTCTAAGGTTTAGTACGCAGTTGATGAGTATGAATTCACTACCATAAATCCTTATATTGAGTCTTGTGTTGCTTGTGTAGATGATTTACACATAGAAAAATTCAATACTAGTAGTATTCAGAACCATCAATAATACTACTTGATCACACATGCCAGTTATGGGGAGTTGCCAAGAACTAGTGGATTATTCGATCCAAATTCACCCATTAGGATGGTAATGGCCATTAGTGACCAATTTCCATCCTTAGAGTAAAGATTTATATATCTTATCTTCATTGTGAATTTTTATTATTCTCTTTACTAATCCTACTAAAGATCTCTTATGTTCTATAATCCATTTCCTAACTTCACACTAGTTAAGTGGCTCATTAAGACCAATAATATTATAACATATGACCATAAGTGGATATGGATATCAAACTAAGGATAATAAGCCTCCTACATAATATTTCTACCCCTTTTCATTTTTATCCAAGGAAAATCATTTCTGTTGTGCTTATTAATAAGGTCCTATTCCAAAATATAATGATACATAGGAAATGGAGGCATTGTATTACTAAAACTAGCCCTAGGTGTACCGTAAACCCTAGGTATAATAGGCTATATGTTTGTGACAAAGTGAACAACAATGCTTTTCCCTTTAGGAGATGAAATATGTTGAGGTGGGTGGGGTTAGATTTTCTACCATCATTCATTGTCATCCAACATTTTTTGCAGTTGTTATGTCTTCTTGCATTAATTGCTAAGGCAGCCAGTCATGTTGAAATGTAGGAAAAAAACTGGCTACCATTTATAGCGCACCTTTTGTTTCATTATTCGTTTAGGGGTTTTGATCATCACAAAAGCCATGGAAAGTCATGTGTGTATCTACGTTAACTAGGATTCTTGCATGTGAAATACGATCCTTCCTAGCTATTATACCGTCCATCCAAATTGGCTTGCCAATAATATTTTCTATATTACTTAGATAATTTATGGTCCAAAGGTGTGACAATAGCCTTTGGAATTGAACTTGTGTGTGTATATGTAGTACTTCAAAGCTTAACTACTGAAAAAAATTATTTTAGCGAAAGCATAATAATAATATAAATGAGTGTTACCATTGCACTTAATATAAGTTTGACTTACCATACCATCCTTACATCGAGTACAAAGTAAAATAGTTAGAATTTAAAACATGATAAACAAATAACTTCAAAATTTTCATAAACTTATATAAGATTTTGGAGATTAACTCTGAATAAAATTTTAAAATCCATAAAAAAGAGATCCGGTAGAACTAAAAGTTCAAAAAAGATCCGAACAAAACTAATAACTAAAGAGCATGACTTTATGTTCAACCCCAAAGATAATGTGATAATTCCTCCCTAGGTGAAGCATTATAAATAATGAAGTCATCCAAATGGTCCTCATTGACCTATATAAAATCCTATAGGTCATTTGCTTGTGGGAGTAAGAAGCATTCATTAGAAGGATAATCAACACACTATGTATAAAAGAACATACAAATACTAAGGCCACATGGAAGAAGAAACATGCATATTGATTAAATATGATATGATATAAGAGGAGAAATGAATTAGATTTTTGTCATTAGATATAATCACAATTTATTTACTTATTTTAATTGACTTTAGGTCTTACTATTCTTAATCTAATGGAATGGGTTGAAACACTTCTCAGTAAAAAATGCTCTAGTGGAACAAACACAACATCTACTAGATTAACATACTTCTAACCAATATTATTAAATTGGTGGAATGGTATGAAGCATCTATAATACCCCCAAAATTTTATTAATCTAGTCCCACATCATTAGCACCCTAATTTTATTCTAATCCTAATAATTCCTATATTAGCCTTAACCTATCCTTAATCTCGAAACTTTAATCGATTTTGGAACCTTAACTTTAAGAAACCAAAATTCGTAAACTAAAATCAAACTCGCTAAAATCTCCGCTAATCCTAATTACCTTTAGCTAATCTAAAATCACCCTAAAATAATCCCCCAACCCTTTCTCTTTTCCTTTTCTCTTCTTCCCTTCTTCTCCTTTTTCTCCTTCTCCCGCCAACCTTATGCTGCAAATCTTGAATCTACCCACTTGCACCATCACCTCACCTCCTTTCTTCCTTTCTTCTTCTCCTTCTGCGTTCTTATCTCTATAGACCTGCACCCCATCATACACCCATCTCCCCTTGCCATTCTTTTTCTTCTTATGCAACACTTCCATCAACCATCACCACCCTCACCCTACATCTATTACCCCACCCTAACCATCCCTTGCAACCATCACCCTCACCCTACAGCTGCACAATCACCATCATCCTCGTTGCATACCTGCACCCGCCTCCCTGCTCTTTTTCTCCTCCCCGAATTATGCCACACACGCACACATGATCATATATATATATATATATATATATATATATATATATATATGCCTCACACTCTCCCTATTTCTCTTTGGTTTTGCCTTACTCTGCTAATTTTTGTGCAAAAAATCCATTATCGAGCTCCCCCTCCCTTCTCCTTTCCTCATTCTCCTTTTTTCTTCTTCTTCCCCTTCCTTTCCCTATTTTAGCTTATGCACCACCGTCTCCCACTACTGTACACCACCTTGGCCACCACTCATTGCCCTTTAGTCTGTGGATCGACCACCAAGTTCATCCCAACCCTTGTCGTTGCCGACCATCGCCACTGACCACCGCCTCTTTTCCCTCCTCATCCCTCTCGTGTGTTGCAACGTCACAGTGCATTACCCACCACACGACCGTGCAATGCTTAAATTCTCTGCTGCATAGCCATGCAACCCTTGCATCATCTGACCATACACAAATTTTTCTCTCGGTCTGATTCTGCACAGTCGTGCAAACTCCGCACCGCTTGGTCGTTCATCTTGTTTTCTCTCGACTAGAAACTGCATCGTCTGCTACACAGTTGTGTAACCTCATTCCTTTGGCCATGCATTCCTATTTTCACCCCCAAACCTTAACCAAACACCACCAAAAATTAACCATAGCTCCACCATACATTCCTCTACACATCCTCACATCTCAAGCTCTCATTTGACTATGGTTATAACTACTTTTACCCTCTTTACCTTGATTTTCCTTCTATTTAACTGTTTGAGCATAATCATAATTTTATTATTTTTATAGGTGGTTTTCTAGTAGCTTTGGAGGAGGAAGTCTAGGATTTTGCGTGCTTAGAGCCTAGTATCCTAGCTGGTAAGGATACTATTCCATGATTAGGACTTTTGATGATAATTGCTTGTATGACTAAATGTGTTTTTCATGATATTGCTGCTATAATATGTAACATATTTTGATATTGATAATTTTTGATGTTATGAATGTTATGTTGAAAGAAAATAAGAGTTGTATGAGATACCATTATGTTATGATTTGTGAAGATAATATCATATCTGTAAGAATGCATCTTATAGCATGAAATATGGGTTGAGTGATGTTAATATCATACTTGTGAAAATATATCTATGGTTGAATGATGATAATATCACACTTGTGAAAATATATCCATGGTATGAAATATGGGTTGAATGATGAGAATGTTATATTTGTGAAAATATAACTTAAGGTATGAATTAGGGGTTGAATAATGATAATGTCATATTTGTAAACTTAGATCTTAAGGAATGAAATGTGGGTTAAATGAGTTGTGGTAAATGGGCTTAAGGTCTCTCAAGAGGTATGATGACAAATGGAGAATTGGAGAAATAATACGTATAGAAGGTATAATATTTTATAAAATAAAGGTGTTAATTTTGCTTAAAGGGTAACTTGGTCATTATGGGATATTAAGGAAGTTTTGGTAATGTATGTGTAGAGACTTAAATGATGAAAATAATAAATTGAGTAATTCATGGGAATATTATCATTATTTGGGGTTCTTAAATGTTTAATAGTAAATTTATATATATATCGAGATAAGATTACTAAATCAAACTTATGGGAATTGGGTTGTGCTTTTGGGTATGACACTAATGATGGGATTTTGGAGATGTCATAATATAATGTAAGTGGGACAACCAACATGGGAGAATGAACACTAAAGGAAGTGTAATTAGGGTTTGACAGGACTTAAGGTTTTGGACCTATATTATATGCATATCTGTTTGACTATGTTATATGCCTTAGAATCAATCTTAAATAAGATACTAATCACTTAAAAGTGAAAAGTGACTAGGGCCATGGTGATTATTTTTCCTAAATCTATATATATATATATATATATATATATATATGTATTCCTATTATGCTGAGTAGAATAGTGGCTCGAGAGCATTCTGCCCCGAGATGATGTTTTTCATCTCCGTTCCACTAGAAAGAATAGTGGCTTGGGTGTGTTGTCCCTGAGAAGTTTCAAACCATTCCACTGTTTGAGAGTAGTGGGGTCCCTAATCATCGTGAAATAAAACATATATTCATGACTTATAAGAAAGATACTAATAATTTACAGTGGAAGAATACGTGAGTCGGGACTAGAGTGATTTATTCCCATTCCACCGGGTAGAATAGTAGCTTGGGAGAGTTATACCCCAAGGAGATGTTTTTAACCTTCGTTCTATCAGAAAGAATAGTGGCTCGGGTGTGTTGTCCTTGAGAAGTTTCAGACTATTCCACCGGTTTAAGAATAGTGGGGTTCCTGTACTCAACGTATATAAAATAATGAAAATGGACTATACTTAATAAAAGGATTTGGATCGTAATATGCCTTATGAGATTTTTATTTACTTGGTTATATTCCCTTATTACCTAATGTGGAAGCATGTGCTATTTATATTTCTATTTTTGATAGTATTATTCCCTTACTCAGTACGTAGCGTACTGACCATCTATTTTATGGGTGCTGCTCATTCCCACGAGTAGAAGGCTCTGGATCTTATGTGCATGTTTCAGATAATCAAGTAGATGACTTTTGCGGCCTATAAGGCCTTATGTGGGGATGAGTGACTTCATCTATGTCGGGGTCGGGTGAAGAGTATCTGTTATCTGGGTTATGTATTAATCTAGATACCCTTTTGGACTCTTGATCCATGGTATCCTCCTTTTATATTTTGGTATTGTAAAACTCGGAGTTAAACTCCAAACTTAGTATTTGCACTATTAATGTACTTTTATTTTCTAATTTCCTTGTATTACCTTAAATGTTTTTACCTTATGATTGATGTAAGGATGATTGTATAAACCGAAATTATATCGATCACGACGGTAACCCCTACTATTGTATTTAGTTACTTCCACTACAAAATGAAATTTTTCAGTAGTAAAAATTGAAAAATTGGGGTGCTACAACATCTCTTAGGGAAAAACACTCCCCATCCACCATTATCATCTTCTTTTTTTTCATATCAATATTATATCAATATCAGTTCTTATAATTTATTTTTTAACAGGTATATCTCTTGGAAATTTTTTCACTCCCTCTACTACATACAAATTGAAAAAGATACCATGATAGCAATGTTTCAACATTGAATATACTATACTCTTCAAAATTCCAAAAATGACACTCTTTGGTACATGATGGTATGCAAAAACCAAATCCTCTATCTTCAGACTCAACTTTTATGTCATATTGTTGTAATTTTTTCTTAGTTTATTTGTATCTAACCTTTGAAACATGTACATAATGATTTGTTGTTGATTATATGATTTTTGTAAGACAGGAATCACAATATATCAGTATGTAGATATTTCATATCGTTTTTTGATAATAATGCTAGTTCTTATGATGATTTTTTTTATAGGTATATCTCTTGGACAATTTTCCACTCCCACCACTGCATACAAATTAGAAAACATGCCGTGATAAAAACTTCTTAACATGGAATAAATTATAATCTTCAAGATTCATACAATGACATTCTTTGGTATATTATGGCATGCAGGAACCACACTCTCTATCTTTGAATTCAAATTTTATCTAGAATTACTGTAATTTTTTATTTTATTTGTATCAGACATTTGAAACATCGAAATGATGATTTTTTATTGATTATATGGTTATTTCCCTGTTACCTAACAATGATAGCTTAAGTATTTGACCTATGGTAGTCAGATTCCCTTGTATGTCCTTGAGCTTAAGTATCTTGGTGTTCGATGTGGGTTGGATGATATTTTCCTAATCATGAAATAAAATAAAAACTTCATTATATATTTTTACCTTAATCATTTTAATCAAATTACACAACCATACAATAATAAATCAAGCTCTATGCAAATGCCCAGCTCAGCTACAGTAATTTCTAAATCATTCACAAGATTTTCAATACATGCAACTAGCTGGGTCACCCCTCTAATAGAAATGATGAAGAGTTTTACATGCTTAGTTAAGGCATCTTTTGGCTAGAATTTCATGATCATCATTTAGATGTTTAATCAAATATTACTTTATCATTGCCAACACATACCTATGAGTTTTAGCAACATACCATTTGTTATTGCCAACACATACCTATTAGTTCTAGCAACATACTAATCCATGTATTTAGAAGCCACATTCTAGGGGGTATTGAGATGGCACTACCACGGAAAGGGGTTTTAATAATGGTTATTTTATAGTTTTAATAACGGTTTTCAACCGTTATTGAATCGACCGTTATTAAATCTTTAATAACGGTTCATAACCGTCATGAAAAATACACAAAAACCCACGAATATGTGCGTAAACTTCAGATTTAATAACGGTTCTTAAACAAAACCATTATTAAAACCTAAGTTTTAATAACGGTTCTATGAGAAACCGTTATTAAAGCATAGGTTTTAATAACGGTTTTCATAGAACCGTTATTAAAACTTAGGTTTTAATAACGGTTTTGTTTAAGAACCGTTATTAAAACTTAGGTCTCGGCCCCCATTAAATAATTATAATATTAAATAAATAATTATACTAATAATAATAATATTAATAATAATAGTAAACATGTAATAATTACCAAATCTGCAATCACACCATAATTTCAATCAATCTATAATTGGTATATATGCATGTCTCAATACACCAACTATACTTAGGAATAAAAATTAGTGGGCATACCACAACTTGGTAGCTCTACACCCCAAAGTAAAGAGTTCACAGATCTAGGCTAGAAGACCGAAAGATGTAGAAGAAATACAAACCTAAAAATTCATGTAGAATATATAGATCGCTACCTAATACCGAATGAATGAGTGCACGTGCTTGGCCAATTGGTCTCTAACTTCATCAATTTCATCAACATTATATTGCTCGTCTTCTTCACTTGAACCCTTAAAAACTTCAATTTCATCATCATCATCATCTAAGTTCCTTTGTCTCGAAGATCTTCAATTTTGGAGGTACCTAAAGCTCTTATCTCATCCATAATTACAATAGAGGATAAAGAGATAAACAATAACTGAAAACATGTATTACCTTACATACAAAATAATACAGAGGTAGGCAACATGTATTACCACTTTAATCAAGAGGTTATATAACACCATCATACCCTAGAATGTGAAAAAGGTTTTCAGGATAGTCTAAATTAAAGGTTCAATTTGTATGTAACAAAAAAACCTCAATTTAGAGGCCAAAATGGCCTTTTTTGGGCTCCGAGATTGCCCAAATGGGCTCTGCCGATTTGCCACATTGTAGATCTCGAAAAAATACCCAAAATAGCCTCTAAGATCACCTAAATCCATGAAAAAGTTATGACCCTCCAAAGTTTACAGTTGAATCTAGCTCTAAATAACCTCAATAATGTCTTCTCTTTTGTTTATTATGGTTGTATCTCTAAATAATGTTGAATCTATATTCTCCATACAAACAAATACAACAATAATATGTAAAGGTCTCGGCCAACACATGAATTTTTTAATATATAACAATAACGTAACAAATTCAACAGCAAACAGCAAAATTTTCAGCCAACACATTCAACAACACATTTTCGAACGAAACCCTGGCAACATGCATTTATATAAGTACATAAAAAGTTACGAGAGGAAGAATAAACACATACATAAAGTGAGCTAGCTACAAACACGACGGTGAGAATGTTGGGAGAGGCAAGGGCTTCAAACACGACGGAGGATGAAGGTGCAAGTGCCAGCTAGCTTCGGAACAATGGCAGAGGCGTGGTGGAGAGTTGGCGGTGCGAGGGTTTCCTTTACTTGAGAGGAGCCTGGTGGTGCGAGTTGGTGGTGCACGGTGTGGCGGTGCGAGGGTTTGCAAGGAGAAGGAAGGAGAGCAAGAGAACGAAAGTGCAGAGAGTTTGAAAACTTTGACACGAAACAGAACCGAGCGAAATAAAAGTTTGATTTTGGGGTTTTAATAATGGTTTCTGAGAGAACCATTATTAAAACATCTTTTAATAACGGTTCCTGAGAGAACCGTTATTAAAACATCTTTTAATAACGGTTCTTCCAGGAACCGTCATTAAAAGCTTCTGACTTTTGACAACGGTTCTAATATGAACCGTTATTAAATCCTCTTTTAATAACAGTTTATATAAAACCGTTATTAAAACATCCGTCCAAATTTTACCGTTGCCCTTTTAATAACGGTTTTTAACTAGAACCGTTTTCAAAACTTCCCGCCGATTAATTTTCACGCGTTTGACAACGGTTTTTGAACTACCATTATTAATGTCCCGTTATTATTTTCCGTGTTTGTAGTAGTGTGGTGGTCTAAAAACATCTATTCCTAATATGTATTCACGCCTTAAGAACCATTGGTTAAGCATGTGTACATAATAAAATTTATGTTTCTTGAGGAAAGGACCATTGTATGTGCTCATACTTTCTCTAAATAGTATAAATAATCATGAAATATGGTCATAGGACAATGCCTATATGGATCAGCTACTCTATATGGATCCCAATGACATGACACAAAATAATTAAATTAAATATGGATATCAATATAATAACTATAATAAAAGAATGATAATTTGAGCTTACCTTTGACACATGTATACAATCAATCGTATATTTAAAGTACTTGAGCCTCTCTAATTTATTGTCAAATTTATGTTCGCAAAACTACCTCATACAACAGGGTTGGTCAGGATCAGAATATGATTATTCCACTCTAAATCTCAAAAAATATTCATATATTCAAGTCTGTTGAATATTCATTTGTTATAATTATAACTAATGAATCTAAGTATATACTATATATATGATAATTATAAAATTACCTGTAATAGAGTTAAACATTCCGACATCTGAGAAGCATTAGCTCTAGATGCCATAGAAAGTTGTCTATATCAAAAAATAAGTGTAACCGCATCCCATGCATAACTTTCAACATGATTAAGATCTTGGGGAAAGAGGAGATAGTACAGATTGACAAATAATGATAAGATGGTCGATCATAATAGGTATTCACATGCTTTTGCCTCATCTCCTAACCAATATGATTGACATACATCTTGAAGCCATTTATATGAAAATCTTCCATTTTGAGTCACTTCATTCACTTGCTCTTAAATCAGCCATTCTGAGTTACTTCATTCACTTACTCTTCTTCCATAGAAAATAAAGCACCTAATACACCAATCAAATGGCCAAGCATGTCGGCTATCACCTCTAAATGTAATGAATCACCATAAACTAAATAGCCCTAGTATACGATGTATATATAAAAGGGTGATTGTCATCTTACCCAATGGCATATGAAAGTTGTTGGTGTCCAGCTATCATTTGTCTATAAAATCTAGTATAAGTGGCATGTTGGGGGTGATCAAATGTGCAGGTTGGAAGGTGTGACAATCCAGTTTCACATATGAGAGTGATCATCCATTGATTAACTCTTCTAATAAAAGTTTTCAACACCTTATGTCTAGTGTGGATCTTCGAACAATCACGACCCTAAATAACAAAAGAAACAAACATAATGAATACATGATAGTGAACGTAGGAAATAAAAAATATATTTATAAATGTAATAAAACTACCTTCCCGAACTATAAATCTAAAGCAATGTGACCGCTAAAGATTTGGATCAAATCAGGGATCATAGGAACTCCGAGACATGGCCTAAGAAAGTATCATTTATCCTTCAATTGTATACCATGTTCATCTTCATTATCATCACTATCATCCTTATCATCATCATCATCATCATCATCATAACATACATATGTCGAGGAGGATGGATGATAAATTATATGGGTTAAGGATGTTGACAAATCTAATGATGATCTAGAACCACCCACACCGATTATGTGGGCTAATGATGATAATACAATCATGTGAGTGGTTCGGTGATGTAAAAAAATCTACTGATTTTGTATATAATGGAAAACCTTTGTACCTTGAAATGCCTTGATAGACCATAAATGATGGCAGACCTACATAGTCTGCAAATGTTGGAATGATAGGAGCCTAAGGACTAGAGCATGGTTGTTCATGAGGTTCTTTATATTCTTATTGTTCTATAGTTTCTTCCGATTCTTGTTAGGTAGCTTTTTTGCCTCGTTGTAGTCCTATGGAAAGCTTTTTTCCAAGACATATTAAAAGAGACATCGAAGTAGGTTGCTCTATAGCATTTATGTTACACCGTGAGGAAGTATTAACATGACAACCCTTTATCCTATCTAATACTATTTCTCGTCTATGACTCATCTGAATTTTTATAACAAAACTAAGTTCATTAAAATTAAGTACATAAATGACAGATAAATGATCATGATAGAAACAAAGAGAAAATACAAAGGTCAGAGTAATGTAACTATTAGATATTATGGTATCAACCTACATTATGATAGCCAAATCGATATATATTGTAATACCCTACACTTTTGTGATCTTTTTAAAATAAAAAAAAAATTCTCGTGTTTAATAAAATTTCGATGATTTATATCTTCATTTGGAACTATAATTTGGGCTTGATGTAATAAGGAATTTGGAAAATTTTAAAAACTTGAATAAAGTGAGTTTTACCTACGAATCGACTGACTGGTTAGTTATTTCAACTAAGGTTTTTGTTCAACTAAATTCATCTATTGGTTTAGGGAAATAAATCAACTTGCTTGAATAATCGACTAGTTTGTCAAGATAAGTGCTTTTCAAAGCTTGATTTTCTATAAAATTTCTTGCATCAAGATATGACTTTGATAATCCAACCCCGAGCTATTCTCGAGTAATTATTAGCCCTTTTGATCATTTATCCAACTTTAATTTCTACCTCCAACATATTCGAGGGCTCAATTCAATGTATGAGAGGAAGGATGACCTCACTTTTATCTTTTTCTTCTTTTATCCTCTACACAACTCTAAAATGAATGCTTCAATTTTAGACTATCATTGCATGACTAGAAGATATTTTTCCCACGCCGATCATCCTTTTTTTTTATATTTTCTAAGATGAACTCGAACTGCATTCTCTAAAAAAATAATAATCACATTTGAGTTGTGAGATGAAAGTCAACCTATTCTTGATAAATTCACCAATCCAGCTTAGATTCAAACATTAAAATTAGGGGTTTTGATCTGTTGTGTATCCTCACTCATACCTTAACTCATTTGTTGGCTATAAATAACCCTAATCATATCTTTTTCTTACTTTTCTTTCATCCTCCAAAGTACCTGAGTTTCTTAAGCACTTGTGCTAATTCTTCCCCACTTTGAGCTTTCATTCTAATTTGATTCACTCTTCTAATCCTTTCTTTAGCCCCTTCTTATTTTATTCTTAAGGAAGAAAGGCTTAGATTTAGAAAGAAGTTGAGTTTGCTTTCAACTAATTATTCCCCTATTTTTCTCTTAGATATGGTAATTATATTTTCTTCTCTAATTTGAGTTTCTTAATTTGTAAAGGTTATTTAATGATTTTTTTAGTTTCAACCTATTATTTTTTGTTAAGGATTTAGAAGTTGAAGTCTTTCAACTTGAATTTCCCTCTTTGGTGGAAAATTTTACTGAACTTTAAGTAAATTATTATTACCTTTGAAATGTGGCATGAATAAGCATGTATTTTAGTGTACTCTGTAACATGTTAATCTTATATGCCTATATTAGAGTTTGGCATTTAAATAATGCATGTAATGTTGGATTGTTTAAGATTTCTGAGAAATAAGGCTTAATTTATGAAAAATAGGGTTGATTGCTTGTAAATGAAGCATGCTTCAATTTATGAGTATGTTAAATTTTGGTCTTATGCTTTGACATGTTACAATTTGGATGTGGTAAGATTTTAGAGTCTGAATTGTGTTAAAATTCCTATTTGGTGCTATTTGGGAGCAAACCGATCGACTGTTGAGGCCAAACTGATCAATTGGTCCCTAGAAGAGTTGACTGGTTGGCCCAAACCAATTAACCAGATTACTTATGGTGACTTTGTTTGCTCTCTACTTAAACCCATTGACCTGTTTATCAGAACTGATTGACTAGTTGAGGAATAATCAATTGGTTTGACATTATTGATCAACTAGTTTGAGGAAACTCTAGGGTTTGGCTAGGCCAAACTAATTGACCAGTTCAACCAAAGTATGCTATTTTTATTCCTTTGAACTTGATTTGTATTGAGACTATACACGATGCTATAATGTGATTCTTTAATGATGAGAATACACATCTTGACATGAATTAACTAACCTATTGAATGGATTAAATGATTAATAATTTATGGTATTTTTATTAAGTGTTTGGAAGGTATGAATAAAAAACAGGAATGAGTATGCTATAACTTCAAAAGGATAATGTAATTCAAATTCTTAGCCTAAATGGATTATCCTAAAGGGTTAACTTAATCTTGGTTAAGCACTAATGGAAATTCCACTATAAGATTGGAGGGTAATAATGGTTAAAACAGAATGATTATATGATTGTATTACTTGGATGTTATGTGGGTCTTATATGATAACATAACCTTGGAAAATAACACATTGATCACTTAACATGGAAAATAACTTAATCGTAACTACATGTCACAATAATCCTACACAAATCTTAATAGACCTAATAAACTAAAAAAAATATCTATATAACACCTAATTAACCACTTATCTCGGCTAACATGTCAATAGTTATATAATCTCATAAATTAATCCTCTATTTATATTAATTAAAATAATAACTAAGCATTCATAGAGTCAAAATATATTAATATTAATTGCTACTCATAGTTATACTACAGAATAAGCTATAAAAATAATATAATATAACAAAATAAAAATCGCAAATAGTATTATACAAATCTTAATAAATATACCTAATTAACCATCTACCGACAGAAATCGTCAAAGCTTTCACCCCTTAGTAGTTTCTGTCGAAGCCCTTACCCACCACCAACACAGGCTCCCAAAGCTACTATCCCTCTACTGATAGAAAATTCCAAAACTCTCTACCCTCATCGACCTAACCTTATGAAATAAGCATTCTTGGTAAATAATATTTTCAAAAAAGAAGCAAATTAAGGCAAATAACAACATATACGTATGCAGATAATAGCAAATCCATCAAAATATACAAATCCACAGGTAAAAATTACCGAGCCTCTCCATCTTCCATCGGCATAAATGGCCAAAGTTAGCAAATAATAGTAGGGAAAATTTCTTTATAATCTAATTAGGTGAAAGTAACTGGATAAAAGTCAAAATGGTCTAAAAGTATTTAGTTACAAGTACAAAATATTATGTACATACAATTATACTAATATGTACACCTAATTATATATAAATGTACAGGTAATATTCTCTATATGTACATGTATATTAGGATACCAAAAAAAAAAAACTAAACACTGAATAAATTGACCAACTTTAATTATTTTGGCCTAAATAGACTACCGTCTATTTTTTCCGTAATAGTAAATAGAAAGATTTTGGCTAACTCGTACCTTGTGATACTCTTTGGATCGAAAGGTGAGTAAGGAGAGAATAAAGACTTTAACGAGAGAATATAAATGCCAAGTAAAATTAAAAGAATAAAGAGAAAAAAGATGTGTGTTTCTTTTAGCTGAATGCACGAGCACGACAGATAAAAGATAATATTAATATTTTATTAATAAATGTTTTCTATACAGTAGATATATATTTTTCAAATACTAGCTAAACATACACAACTTTCGCATTTACTGTCCCGCGGTCCCGCCCGCCGGGCCCGTAGTTTCTTTCGTTTTCTTGTCCCGCAGTTATCCTGGCCTCCTTTCTCCCTTCCTCTCTAAACACTCCAGATCAGAGGGGGGAGTTAGAGAAGAAGTGATGGAAGAGAGACCAAATACCAGAAGCCTAATCTCAGATAAGTAGCAGTAGCAGCCATATATGCAGCTGTAGCACCACAGAGAGACAGAGAGGGGCACACGGCCATTGATGCGAGAAGGCAAGAAAGATGAAAATAAAATATTACCGGACGAAACAAAACAAGAATCCCACCTCACAATCATTTTTTGTCTTGTTTGATTCTGGCGTCCTACGTCTGCTAATTGGGTAACAGTCTAACAGATTAAAAAAAATATATCAAAGGTTTTATGATTATTAAATCCGTTTGGTTGACTATACATTTCAATTCTCCATCCCTTTTATTTTACTCGCTTATTTATTTATTTATCTATTTATTTTATTTTCCCTCGAAAAGGTCTCGTCTTTCGTTTTGCTGTTTGGTTTGATGTGGGTTGGAAAATTATTGAAAAATTCTTCCCTCCTTTCCTCCTCCTTACTATCCATTTTCCTTCTTCTCCTTAATGAGGCTGGATTCGAAAAGATCAAAATGTGTTGGTTTAATTGAAGTCGTCGTTATTAATCCTACGGCTGCCCAAGTCAAAGGTGGAAAGATTAATCAACCCAAGGTCATCTTTCCAAGCTTCCTAGAAAACGAAGGAAAGAGAGAAGCTTCGAATTTGAATGGCCTGACGCTTCTTCACGTTCTATTTCTCTGTTTAACCGAATAAAAATTAGATTCCAGAAGCTCCGATCTTTTTTTTAGATGTATTTTGCTGTCTGGGTTATTATTTTTTTTTATCTTTATGGAGGAGTGTATGTTGTTAGGGTACATACTATCTTCTTCGATTTTGTTCAGTGTCTGTGATTAGTGACATTTGAGTGATTACAGCTGGGATTTTGAGGTCGAGCTGACTGGGTTGGCATTTTGATCAACCTTTTCCCTTTTCTATATTGCAATCTTTGCTTGCCAATTAAGTTTCAGGCTGTGTATGCTGCCTTGTTCTTTTTTGTTTTTTAAGTCAACCGAGGTTTTGAGCAACATATTGGGTTCTGTTCTGACAATATTACTAGTGGTGGGATCTAATTATATATCAAGCTCACATCTTGGGTTGCCGAAACAAAAATGTTCCGATCTTTTGTGGTTTTGTAGTTCTGGGTAGCTGTTGTTGCTCAAACATTTGAAGAAAGAGAGAACTTTAGGCTTTGCGAGTGCCCGTCTTTTTTCTGGAAGTTTCCCTGTGTTCTGGGAATTCCTGGTTAATTGGCTGTTTGACGGAACGAAGGAGCAGTCTTGGGGAATAATAAAGAAAAGAAAATGGGTAATGAGAGGAGGAGGAAACTCCGTTTAAGCACGATCTACACTTTCAGTTGTGGTAAGGCATCTTTTCCTGAAGAAGACGCTTCTCAAGTTGGGGGTCCTGGTTTCTCCAGGGTTGTTTACTGTAATGAACCAGAATGTCAAGAGTCAATCGTCAGGAATTATCCAAACAATTATGTCTCAACTACAAAGTAT
Source organism: Tamarix austromongolica (assembly GCA_039764185.1). Classification (NCBI taxonomy): domain Eukaryota; kingdom Viridiplantae; phylum Streptophyta; class Magnoliopsida; order Caryophyllales; family Tamaricaceae; genus Tamarix; species Tamarix austromongolica. The sequence goes on along the minus strand of CM077809.1, from coordinate 8,292,306 downwards.
ACTCTTGCTACTTTCTTGCCTAAATCGTTGTTTGAGCAGTTTAGAAGGGTCGCCAATTTTTACTTCCTTGTTGCCGGAATCTTGGCTTTCACTCCCCTTGCTCCTTATGCAGCTGTTAGTGCCATTATCCCACTAATCTTTGTGATTGGTGCAAGTATGGTTAAAGAAGGTATTGAAGATTGGCACCGCATGCAACAGGTACATGTAAATTCCACCGCAAGCCTGTCTGTTTGGCTCCCCCTTCCCTCCTCTTAAAAGCGGTTAATGGTTTAATGTCACTTTTACTTATTGCGTTATCCCATCGGTTTTCCTAGAGGTGTTATTGATTCTAGATGCTGAAGTAAAACCCTTATTGCTTCAATATTTTTTTTTCCCATATTGATGGGATATTGAATGTCTATTTGAGTTTATTTTACTTTAGTATTCCCTATGCTTTTGTAGTGGATTCTTGGGATCAATTAGCTTTGATGGCGTGGTGTTTTTTCTTGTTATTTGCTTGTTGAATTCCTGGATGTTTGCATATCAAGCATATGCTGTGTAATTAGTTAATCTCACGTGTAGTGTTCAATTAGCTGAGCCTTTAACTGTGCTGTACTTTTTTGTTCGTGATCAGTTTTTTTGCTCAGGCTTCAGAATCTTTTTGCCTCTGCGCTGTCTGAACTACATGGCCTTTGGTTTTCATTTTGATATATTTAATTATTCACATGTATATTTTCTTTCAGGATATAGAGGTGAATAACAGGAAAACTAATGTGCACTGCGGTAATGGAGTTTTTAAGCAAACAGATTGGAGACATCTACGTGTTGGTGATATAGTGAAGGTACAAAAGGATGAGTTCTTTCCAGCTGACTTGATTCTGCTCTCATCTAGTTATGAGGATTCAATCTGTTATGTTGAAACTATGAACCTGGATGGGGAGACAAACCTGAAGCTGAGACAGGCTTTAGATGCTACTTCATTTTTGGTCAATGATTCTAGCTTTGTTCATTTTAAAGCTTCTATTAAATGTGAAGATCCCAATGCAAATTTGTACACATTTGTTGGAACAATGGATTTTGAAGAGCGGCAGCATCCTCTAAGCCCCCAACAGCTTTTCCTGAGGGACTCAAAGCTCCGGAATACAGATTTTGTGTATGGTGTCGTGGTCTTTACTGGTCATGACACAAAGGTTTTACAGAATTCCACCGATCCCCCTTCAAAGAGAAGCAGAATAGAGAGGAAAATGGATAAAATCATTTATTTATTATTCTTCATGCTCTTCTTGATGGCTTTTGTTGGATCGGTTGTCTTTGGCATCACAACTAGGGAGGACCTCAGAAATGGGAGGATCAAAAGATGGTATCTAAGGCCGAATGAATCAACTGTCTACTTTGATCCTAAGAGGACTCCACTTGCCGCATTTTTTCATTTCTTGACTGCCCTAATGCTGTACAATTATTTGATCCCGATTTCCTTGTATGTTTCAATAGAGATTGTGAAAGTCCTACAGAGCCTTTTTATCAACCAAGACAGGGAGATGTACTGCAAGGAGACTAACAAACCAGCACATGCTCGCACTTCAAACTTAAATGAGGAACTGGGTCAAGTTGATACGATATTATCGGACAAGACTGGAACTCTGACCTGTAACTCCATGGAGTTTATCAAGTGTTCTATAGCTGGGATACCTTATGGTCGTGGTATTACAGAGGTTGAGAGGGCAATGGCCAAAAGAAAGGGTTCACCTTTAGCTGGTGAAGTGATTAATGCTCATGACCAAGTTGAGGATTCTAGCAATACAAATCATCCTGTTAAAGGATTCAATTTTATGGATGAGAGAATTATGAATGGAAATTGGGTTAATGAGCCACACCAAGATGTCATCCAGATGTTTTTTGAGCTGCTGGCTGTCTGCCATACTGTCATTCCTGAATTTGATGAACAAACGGGAAAGATTTCCTATGAAGCTGAATCACCAGATGAGGCGGCGTTCGTGATTGCTGCGAGAGAGATTGGTTTTGAGTTTTACAAAAGGACTCAGACGTCCGTTGCAGTGCGTGAATTGGACCCTCTATCTCACAGGAGAATCGAAAGGTTAGAATGGTTAATTACCTACCAGGATCATTTATCTGGCCCAAGGAATTCCCTAAGTAATATATGAAAATTGTTTTGGATGATTCATTTATTAAAGTTCCCTCCATGCAGGTCATACAACATTTTAAATGTCTTAGAATTTAGCAGCTCACGAAAACGGATGTCAGTGATTGTCAAAACTCATGAAGGGAAGATATTTCTTCTTTCCAAGGGTGCTGACAGGTTTGCTTCTTTGTGTTTTCCCCCTCTTTCTGTAGATAGGATCGATTTCAACAAGAAAATTTTGTAGTCTGGAACTGCTGACACATTGAAAGGCTTCATTTACATATTTGTTCCTTGCCCTCGTGTGCAGTGTTATGTTTACAAGGCTAGCCAAGAATGGTAGGGAATTTGAAGAAGAAACCAGAAAGCATGTGAATGATTATGCTGATGCGGGTCTGAGGACTTTGATACTTGCTTATCGTGAACTCTGTGAGGAAGAATATACTGACTTCGCTAAAAAAATTTCAGAGGCCAAAAATTCTGTTAGTGCAGATCGAGAAGAACTGATTGATAACGTGGCAGAGACCATTGAGAATGATTTATTTCTTCTTGGTGCTACTGCTGTCGAGGATAAACTTCAGACTGGGGTGAGTAAGAAGTTTTGATTATTTTATTGAATTATTCCCCTTACGATTGAGCTTCGAAGTGATTTTATTCAGTTATATAATTGTATGGTTGTCCATCATAGGTTCCAGAATGCATTGACAAGCTTGCCCAAGCGGGTATAAAGATATGGGTTTTGACGGGCGATAAAATGGAGACAGCTATCAACATAGGGTATGTTGTTGTCCCTAGGTTATTTGAGTTCTGTTGTTGTGCCTTGTTGTCACTAACACTGTATGACATTATGTGCAGGTTTGCTTGTAGCTTGCTACGGCAAGGAATGAGACAGATAATTGTGAACTTGGAAATTCCGGAAATTAAAACACTAGAGAAAAGTGGGGACAAGGATAAAATTGCCAAGGTAGATATATTCTCTAGTGGTACCAGAGATTCAGGTTCTGATGTTTTGGACTTATATTACTTATCTGTGAAGTGTGAAGTCAGTCCTCTTGAATTCTATTAACTCGTGATGGGAAACGTGTGAAACTATTATTCAGTAGATCCTGTACATTTTATTTTTCATGAAAACTCACTGTGGTTGTGGTCTATATGTATCGCAGGGGTCAAAGCAAAAAGTCATTGAGCAGATCATTCGAGGAAAGGTTTTAGTTGCAGGTTCAGAATCAGAGGCCTTTGCATTGATAGTTGATGGAAAGTCGCTTGCATATGCTCTAGATGATGATGTCAAAATCTTGTTCCTGGAACTTGCCACCAGTTGTGCATCTGTTATTTGCTGCCGGTCATCACCAAAGCAGAAAGCCCTGGCAAGTGAACTAATTTCCAGGATTAAGTAGAATTTCCTTCATTTTGTTTAGAAATGAAGTATCTAAACATGCTAGGACTGAAATCTGCAGGTTACAAGACTGGTGAAAATTGGATGCGGAAGAACTACACTGGCGATTGGTGATGGTGCTAATGATGTTGGAATGCTTCAAGAAGCAGACATTGGGGTTGGGATAAGTGGGGCTGAAGGAATGCAAGCTGCCATGTCCAGTGACATTGCAATTGCCCAATTTCGATTTTTGGAACGTTTGCTGCTTGTGCATGGACACTGGTGTTATAGAAGGATATCCTCAATGGTGAGTAACAGATCAGTGTACTTTCAAATGTTTTAATCATTTGCGAACTGGTTGAACTCTTAAATAAGACTTTGCCTTCTTTGCTTGCAGATATGTTATTTCTTTTACAAGAACATCGTTTTTGGCACCACGTTGTTTCTATATGAGGGATATACATCATTCTCAGGAACACCAGCATACAATGATTGGTTTTTGTCGCTCTACAATGTATTCTTCTCATCACTTCCACCAATTGCTTTGGGGGTTTTCGACCAGGATGTATCCGCACGCTACTGCCTAAAGGTACAAAAATTCATTCTACTGATTCTTGTACCATTTTTTTTTTCTTTTGTCAAGATTTCTCAATCGAGTGAGCACTTAAAGATTGTTAGGATTTTGTGGAAGCTGTATAGAAAGAAACTAGCCACTAAAAAGCAGATTTCTGCTATTTGTTCCTATATTGATGAGAAGAGGGAGGGTACTTTTATCCTAGAGGAGGGAAGACCTTTGAAAGTTCTCTATGCACTGTGCTGGACGAGCGACAAGCATAACAATTGATCCATGTCTCATATTTGTTGTTTCTTCTCAAATGGGTGTGTAAGGTCTTAAATGAGGGATCCCATATTGGTTACATGTCCTCCTTTGACACAGTAATAATGCCTTGTGCTTTGCAGCTGCTTATTTTATGTGCATTTATTCATCTGACTCTGAACCATCTTCTCAGGATTTTTACCTGAAATATGGCTATTCGATCATATAATGATGAAAACGACAGACAATATCAGTCTTGTAGTGAGCTACCAACGTAATTTTATCTCCTGTCGAGCATGTTACCACCAACTTTCAGGAGTCTTGACTGCACTTGTAGCCTGCTCGCACTACCTTTTAAAGCAGATAATAATATTCAGAATTTACATTGAACATCTAGATCATTTTGCCACTGTTCTGTTGAATCTTACAGTTCCCTCTACTCTACCAAGAAGGCGTTCAGAACCTCCTCTTTAGCTGGCTTAGAATACTCAGCTGGATGTTCAATGGTGTTTCAAGCGGCATCATCATCTTCTTTCTCTGCATAAGATCTCTGGGATGTCAGACCTTCAATAGTGATGGAAAAACTTCCGACTATGAAATCCTTGGAGCAACCATGTACACTTGTGTTGTATGGGTTGTCAACTGTCAAATGGCACTTTTCGTCAACTACTTTACCCTCATACAACACATAACCATCTGGGGTGGTATAGCATTTTGGTATCTTTTTGCGATGGTATACGGAGCATTCCCTGCCAAAATATCGACCACTGCCTACCAGGTCTTTGTGGAAGCTCTAGCCCCGTCGGCCAAATACTGGTTCATTACACTGCTTGTGGTAATCTCAGCCTTAGTACCTTACTTCACGTACACAGCCATCCAAATTCGTCTGATTCCTATGTACCATAATATGATTCAGTGGATAAGATACGAGGGTCGTGGAGACGACCCTGAGTTCTGCAATATGATCAAACAGAGGTCGATAAGGGCAACAACCGTAGGTAAAACTGCCCGTGCAGCAGCCAGGAAGCATCGTTTCAAGGACAGATGTAATTATAGTCAGTAGTAGGAGGCTGGCACAGAGGATGAGATCAGTTCTAAAATTTACTCCGGTTGGACGAGAGGTTGGCCCCTTACCTGCACTGGTTAGTCAGAAAGAAACGAGGCTGTTGCCTGTTGGTCAACTGGAGTTAGAATGTTGCGAGCTAGAAAGTGACGGCCACTGGGATTCCATACAAATCAGGTTTTGTACCATACAAGGAAAGTCAAAGGAGTCAAAGCATAGCTTTATAAATGTCTGTAAATGTGTAGTGTAGCATGTGATTACCTTTTTGGTTATTATAGATTAATCCGACGATGCTTGTACAGTGGAGAGGAAGTTTGGTACAGATGTTATGAAAACGAGAATCTCGTGTCTTTTGCTCATGTATTTGTGTGCAGCCCGGGTTTATAGTCATATATTATGTTTATCATATTACAATGAACATAGTGAAGTAGCACACGGTTGTGCAGGTTTTGTGATTTTAAAAATGACACGCGTATCATTTTTAATGCCGACAAAAATAGAGAATAAACTGAACAATATATGTATGATTGATGCACTCAACCCAAAGTGTGCATCTTTCTTTTTCCTAGGGCAAAGAATCGTGGAAACTTAGCCGAGTAACCAAAAAAAAGAGAGAAAGGAAAAGAAAGGAAAAGAAAGGAGAAAAAGAAAAAGAAGAATTCTTGCCGACTAGAGATCTGAGTTAACATCCCACGTGAAAATTAGTGCAAGATATACTTGGCTGCTAAGTGCCAACCTCCCATTCTAATAGTGTGTTTAGATTGGGGTAAAAGGGGGTTAATGGAGGTGAATTAATTGATTCACTCCATCTAGATATTAGTTTTAATAACTCTAATTGAATAAATTGGGGTTAATATTTTACCTCCATTCACTTCGATTGACCTTATTTTTATTAACCTCTAATTTCGGAGATAACCAAGGTGAAGGTGAAAGAATAAGTAAAATTTTGACTTGATAAGACCAAAATATCCCTCAATTGGACTTATTTATTTGATACAAGAGTATAAATGTCATTTGTTTTATTTTTTTTAACCTTCATTCACCTCAATCTAAACGAAATTTTAAAAATATTCACCCCAATTCACTCAAGTTAGGTTGATATTATCCAAACAACATTTTAAAACATTCACTCCAATTCACCTTCATTCCCTTCACCTAGGTTAATTTGTAATGTTTACCCTCACCCCAACCCAAACGGACAATAAATGTCTAACTTGAGCAACTTGTTGAAAAGAATCGTCACATTTTTTGAGTCGCTCCTATTTGCCATTCCATAACTCAAATCCGATGACGATCCCATGATACTAGAAGCTCTTACCACCTGGAAGGAAACGAGATGTTTAAACATGTCGCTCATTTGTTTACATTCCCGGCTAATTGGGAAAAATTAATTAAAACTTAAGGATGACTGACAGAGTGTAACTTATCTCTCTTATCAGTTGAATGTCTTGTACAGGTAGCGGCATGCGGTTGCGTCGATCATCAATTTCATTTCAACCCCATGGTAGTAAATTCATCATGGTAGTGAATCATCAGCGGCACAGTAGTCTATCTCAAGTGCATGTTTAAGCAACAACCAAGCTTGAGAGAATGTCTTCATAAGAAAGAGTAGATCGCGTGCTACTCTAGAATCTAGCAAATTACTAATATTTTCAATCTAATAAAATTAACCACAATTATAGGTTATGATCGAACAACAATTTTGAGATATTCGGTTAAAGCCTATTATTTTCAGTCCAATAAGATGCCAACTTTTAACAACGGTGTTAACGATAAAATTTCAGCAAAAAGAAAATTGAAGAACAAAATATACTTTTATTGATTATTAACTATCAGATCTAATGTAGGTACAATATCTGTATAAATTCGGTACAAGATTTAACATCCTCTAATTTAATCTCCTAGACAATTGATGGCGTTGTGATTCGCGATGTTGAATTTTGAGCTCAACTTGTTCGGGGCTCGTCTGGAGTTTAATGAGCTTGATCCAAACTTGTTGATGAAAATTTAATTTACCTGGTAAAGAGGGCCATATTTGGTGGTGCTTGATTCCTTCGAACAGGTTCAATGATGTTGAAGTTGCAACACTTCAACGTTTTCGACTTTGATGATCTGGAAAGCTTTGTTCTTCGAAAGTTGCTGTAACACCCCCAAAATTCACTCCTAATTTTTTTTAAAAGAATAAAGTGGAAGCTAGAAGAGAATTTGGGGAATGTTACCGCCACATCTAACACAAGATAAATGTCCACCATCTATCTCATGCTAAATGTAAGGCTAAAGCCTGTCGAATAAAATTCCGAACAAGGCCTATGTCGTGTGGATAAACTCCCACAAGGAAATATCCACAGGCAGATGGCAAGTGAATAGATTCAATAAATAAAATCATCGCTGAATCAATCAGCGGAACCTGTGAAATAAATCCAAATTTTAAAAGCTTATCAAAGTATGAGAAATTGAAAGTCAATTACAATACCCTTGAAATTTTAAATACAACCCTTGTAACTTCCAAAGATGAATACAGTCAAACAAGATAAAAACCTGATAGATCAAATTCCGGATTGCCTACTCTCTTAAACCAAGCCTTCTACCCAAATACAATATTCGATCTCAAACCTGCATAAGAGGTCTGCTCCCCACCATCAGTGGATCATCACATGACCCATTCAACCAAGGTAGTATCAGTATGGGTCCAATACTTAGTAAATCCCACTACCCTATCTTATAGGAGAGACGTAAACTATAACATCAAGTGCATATTGAATCATGGTGCATTACATTGATACAATATTATGCATACTCAATACCCACATCATAAGTCCTACCATACACATATAATAACATGCGAAACATATGTAACATCTTATTTAGACATGTAAGTGTGGTATTACCGAAATATAAAGTAGCTCATGCGCCTCAGGTAAGAATAATCCATATTATTGACAACTCATTACATGGCCACAATCACATAAGCAGCATGTAGTAATATAGATAATGAAGGCCGGCTATGGTCCGGGTAGACTCATTATTTAGATCTATGGTAAATATAGTTGATTCACATCATAGTCTTTATCGATTCATGTGAGTGCGGGAACCCCGCTATTATAGCCAGTGGAACGGTCACGAGGGTCATGCCATGCCACTATTTTAGCCGGTGGACCGGTCACGAGGGTAACATACCCTACCACTATTATTTGTCACTGGACCGGTCTGGCCCCGACTCACATGATGTTTCACTGTAAGTACTTTGTGTCTTTCCCATGTCTTATCGTTATTACGTTCGGTTTGTTGAGCACGAAATCCCCCACTATTATAGCCGGTGGAACGGTCACGAGGGCACATGTCCTGCCACTATTATAGCCGGTGGACCGATCACGAGGGTTACATACCCTGCCACTATTATTTACCGGTGGACCGGTCTGGGTCCGGCTCAATATCTTCCACTTTACGTGATTAATGTCTTAAGTATCTTATTCAAAAGCTCTCACCATGGACATGTACGAATCATTCTCTTTATACTTCACACCTCACAAATAATAAAATTCCACAATCATAATTACACTTTAATCAATAAGTACACATGATAACACAAAAACTCTAAGCAACCATAACCAACCCTAATTGTCCACACCAAACCATGGTTTACCACTCCAAACCCTATTTTACCATAACAACCATAATTAGCCATTCCAAACCTTAATTAACCACAACAATCACAATTATCTACTCCAACCCTATTTAATCACAACGACCCATAGTTAATCACTCCAAACCCTAATTCTGGCTCCTCCATACCCTTATAATACTCCACGTACTATTTTCCATCCAAAACAGTTCAAACACCCAAATAATACTTGCATTACCTTCCTTACCTCCCAAATCAACCTTTCATACGTAAATTTTGCTCCCATGCAAACTTTACACATCCCATGCAACCTCTCGAACTTTTCACACAAACCCTAAATCCCATACAATCATTAACTCCCATGCAAAACCCTAACTCCATCATGCAAACCCTAATACCACCATACAACCACTAATACCACCATACAAACTATAATACCACCATGCAACCATTAATACCACCATACAAACCCTAATACCACCATGCAAACCCTAGATTTCGTCACACAAAACCCTAAATTCAGTCCACACAAAACCAAAGATCCATCCATACCAAAACCTAGATTCAAATCATATAAAACCCAAAGATGTGTCCATATAATACAATTGATTAGATTCCCCCATTCATAACCACAAATTAGATTCTTCCATACATGATCATGAGATAGATTCTTCCACATAAAATCATAAATTAGAATCTCCCATATAAACCATAAATTAGATTATCCCATGTAACATCGTATATTACATGCTCCTATACAAAATCATCCAAACCGTAAATTAGATTCTCTCATACAAAACCATAAGTTAAACTCTCCCACACAAAACCATAAAAATCATAAATCAGATTCTCCCACATGAACCCTAGAATTCTCCATTTTATTCTTCCACTCATAAATCATTAAAATAATTAGGTCAACTAACCTCCCTTGGTCAATCTCTTTCCCCATCCTCCTGTTAAATCCTTTCTCCCACACAAAACACATCAACTCCCTCACATGCACGTCTTACAGGATCGTAACACATATCACCACATATACATAATACACATGCCATGTGAACACACCACACATACTTCAACTCCATGTCCTGCCACACACGACATAATTAATAATGATAAACATAGGGTACGTAGCATGTGAAGCACATAATACATATAGACACACAAAAGGCCTTAGTTATGTCCTTACCTAAAGCGACGCCGGGCTTGGAGCACACTCCTACAACTCCTTAGGATTTTGGTTAGATTCACCTATAAAAGGGAGAATACTAAGTATTAGTTTCCCTCAAAAGTACCATTACTCCTTATTTTAGTCTAAGATTAAGATTGTTATTATTATACGTGAAAACTAGGATTTTTATCTTCAAGTTAGCCCACTAGATATTACTAGCCCAAAATATGCTTATTTTAAATATTTAATGCCATACTTATAGTATTAAACCTAATAGCTTTATTCTTATAATAATAGTACTAATACTAGTTATAGCAAAATAATGACAATAATAATAATAATAATAATAATAATAATAATAATAATAATAGTAATGCTAATGCTTATGGTGATAGAAACTATAGTGTTTTTAAGGCTAAGCCTAATAATAGTATTAGGGTTAACATAATAGTATAATAATTGCAATACCAACAAGTACAAATATTCCTAACGATAATAATGATAAAAGTTATATTTTGAATAATAATAATATAAGGGTTCAAATGTTTTTGTCACAATAATAGTAATAAAATAATAATAATAATAATAATAATAATAATAATAATAATAACAATAATAATAATAATAATAATAATAATAATAATAACTAATAAGGATACCATAGTAATAATATTAGTGTTAACGACATTAGGAATAATAGTAAATGGCAAGGTACTAAGGTTTAAGTATTCTTCTTATTTAACAACAAAATGATAATACACCAACTTCGGGTTAAATAACATTAATAATAATAAAAGTAGTAGTAATAATAACAATAATGATAAAGATGTTAAGTATAATAATAATAATAATAATAATAATAATAATAATAATAATAATAATAATAATAATAATAATAATAATAATAACCAAAATGATAATAATAATAATATAAGGGCCCAAATATTTATATTAATATATAAAAGTGATGATGGACAAAAGTAGTTTTAACAATACTAGCAAGGTAAAAAATTATAATGATAACGATAATACTAATAGTAATAATAACAATAATAATAAAATAAAGTTGGGTTAAGTAGTAGTAGTAGTAGTAGTAGTAGTAGTAGTAGTAATAATAATAATAATAATAATAATAGAGGATAACAATCGAAAAGAATAATAGTAATATAAGAGTCCCAATATTTACACTAATAATAAAAGAGGTAATGGTCAAGTTAGTACTAGTAAGAAAATAATAATATTAATAATAGAGATAATAATAGTAGTAGTAATGGTAATGTTATTAATAATGATAAAGATACTATATAATAATACCATATTTATAAATATTCCTGAAATTAGTTTAGGTAATAAGAGTGATACATAATAATAATAATAATAATAATAATAATAATAATAATAATAATAATAATAACAACAACACATCATTAATAATAATAATAATAATACTAATAAGGGCAATACTATTAATATTACTAAAAATTGTTAACACTTATATAAAGAGGGTTTCTAAAGTTAGATTAACTAATGATAAAGATAATAATAATAATAATAATAATAATAATAATAATAATAATAATAATAACAACAACAACACATCATTAATAATAATAATAATAATACTAATAAGGGCAATACTATTAATATTACTAAAAATTGTTAACACTTATATAAAGAGGGTTTCTAAAGTTAGATTAACTAATGATAAAGATAATAATAATAATAATAATAATAATAATAATAATAATAATAATAATGATGATGATGATGATGATGATGATGATGATGATGATGATGATAATAACAATAATAATAATAATACCCTTAATATTAGTAAAAATTATTAATCACTTGTGCTAAAAAGGTTTAGGGGTTGAGGAGGTTAGAGCACCACCTAAGGTTAGTGGTGGAACCAGCGGCGGCGGCGGTGGAGGAGGAAGAGAGGGGAAAAATGGGTATGTAGGCTAAAAGAGAGAGAGTGGAGGGGTGTTTGAGGTGGAGGAAGGTACAGTAGGTGAAGAGGGGTGGAATGAAGGTGGTGGTGCAGCTGGGAGTGGCGGCGCACGGTGGTTGGTGCGGCGGCCGAAGGTGGTGGAAGATGGGGGAGGCTAAAGGAGAGGGAGGCAAGGGGAGATGACAGTATGGGAAGGTAGGGAAAGGTTACCTGTGTGTTTTAGAGGGTGGAGGAGGTGCTAGTTGCGGCGAGGGTGGCGGCAGAAGGCGGCGCAAGGGGCAGCGAGAGGTGAAAATATGTTGATTGGGTTAGAGGTTTTGCACAACCGAGGTGGCTCGTGCAGGGCAAATCGAGGGGAAAGGAGGGTCTAGTTAGGTATAGGGTGGTGCAAGGATCGGTTTTGGGTGGTTTTTGGCTGGCGGTGATAGGCGGAGGCAGCGGAGGGCTCGTCTGATGAGGCAGCGACGAGAATGGTGGCTTTCTGGGTTTTGAGACCAAACTTCAAATTTGAGGTAGGCTATGGGGTATATATAGACCAATTGGGGTGGGTAATGACAAGGGGAAGGAGACAAGCGGTGGCAGGTGCCAAGCATGCCGCCGATGGTGGCACTCAAGGTGGCACTGCCATGGGAGGGGCGACAAGCTCAAGGGAAGAAGGAAAAGGAAAGGGGCAGGTGCTCGGGAGAGGGGAAAAGGGTTGGTTGGGGCTGAATTAGTGAAAGAAAGCGACGGGAGAGGGAGGGAAGGACGGTGGCAGTGCTGGTGGCCGACGGAGCGCTGGGTTGTAGCTCCTTAGTCGCCGCCACGCCTCGGGGAAGAAGAAGAAGAGGGAGAGGGGGTGGACCGGACGGTCCAGGGGAAAGAAAAAAAAAGAAAAAAAAGGTGGTTTGGCCGGCCGGGGCGTTGGGGCGCAGAAGAAAACAAACAGGCGGCTTGGCTGTGTAAGACAGGGGAGGGGGAAGGAAATTTGGGCCGCGGGCTGGCCTAAACCGGGGAAAGATGGGAAAGAAGGAAGAGAGGATGAGGGAGAGAAAAAAAAAGAAATAGATAGAATAACTTATAGAAATTAGGTTGTAGTATTTTTGTAGATAAATAAATTTTTACAATTTAACTTAAAATATTTTAATATATATATATTGGTTTAAAAGGTAAATTTTAGAAAATATTAGTTTGAAACGTTATTTAAATAAAATGAGTGTGATAAAATAGCAAATTATTTATTTTAATTTATTACACATTCACATATAATTTTATATACTTAAAAAAATTTACAAATTAATTAAATTAAATAAATTTAAACTGTAAAATCCTCAAAATAATTAAATTAAATAAGTTTAAAAACTAAGTTATCCCAAATAAAAGTGATTCATTAAATTATAACCTTTTAAAAAAATTTGGGGGATTACAGTTGTGTTCTTCGATCCTCGGATCTTACTTCTTCAATCTTCGGATCTTCGTTCTTCGGGTCTTCGATCTTTAACTTTAGAGTGTTTGGGAGCGTTCTCTCTATAAGCTCTTGATCTCGGGACTTCAGTGTGTCTTCAATGAGAAGGGGTGCCCTCTATTTATAGAGAAAAGGGCCTCTTGGCTTTTGGGCTTGGGCCCATCTTGCGTTTTAGACTTAAAAGTCATGTTTCATTTAACTTAATTTTACGAACTCGTAGCCCTTTATGAAATAAATTGGTCCTGTATTTAATTACACTAAGACCAATTGAAATATTTTGGCCCAATTTAATAAAATACGAACGGGACGTAAACAATTAAAATATTTTATTTTAACATATAAATCCCGAATAATTTTAGGAATATTTAATTATCCCTAATTTAGGTTGATTGACCATATAACAATCAAATATTATTTTTCTTGTTGTTATATATTTTTTTTTCGGTGTCAACAAGTGCCCCCACTACAAGTCACTAGCTTGGTACATTTAACTGACCATTCGACTGTGACTTGTAGTACTTAGTTGTAATTTATCCAAAATATCAACTTGGACACCTTTTTATTTTGATGATTTATTTTAACTGAAATACTAAAATTTTACTAGAGTTGTTAAAAAAATCTTGTCTGCGGTTAATATCTTGATGGTGAAACATATCTAGAGATTTCTACAAAAGATATTTTTTCAACTGGATTACTATCTTTTAGAAATTTTGTGCATTGGATCTTATCACAACAGCTTATCTTTTAACCGATGACTCTATCCTTAAAGATTTACAGCCAACTAATCCAAGTATAAATATACGAGGTGTTAGTCACCCAGGTAAACACAATAACTTAGCAACCAAAATTAATCTCGTCCCACTAAGAAAATCAAAGACTTTTCAATTTATATTTGGAGGTCTCTTGCTTTGCTTCTGTACGACTAATTCGTCATCAACATACCTTTGGTAATTCTTTTCTACATAACTCCTTACTAATTTGTTTCCTCACTTATAAAGCTTCTCTTTTTTTTCTTTTTTCTTTTTTTTTCCAACTTTATACTGTTTTAAATTATGATGAGTGGTTTGATGAAAATATATGAATATTGATGATACTGCCACTTTTTTTAGTATATATATATATATATGTATATATGCGTGCATATATGTATATATGTATGTATGTGTGTATATATATATATATATATATATATATATATATATATATATATATATATATTGACCGTTCAAAGATATATCAATTTCAATACGTCGGTCTCCAACAGGAGATAGCTAACATAATCTTTCCTTTCCAACCCTGAAGCACCCGTTGAGCATCTTCATACGCAAAAATATCAAACGAAGCTAAGAAGTAGTATGTATATATGTATGTATGTATGTATGTATATGTATATATATATATTATACATACATATATATATTAAGATACACGACTCACAAGCCTGCCTCTTGTACCTTTGCTATGACAAGATTCGTGTGTGTGTGTGTGTGTGTGTGTGTATTTTTAGGTCATTATGCAATTTTAAATCGGTCATAAAGAGTTTTTTTCAAATCGTTGAACTTCTTTTCTTTCGTCGAAATTAGTGTTCTGGCTGCACTTGAGGTACACACACACACACACACATATAGTTGTAGGTGTTGCTCCTATTATAGTGTCGATAGTCCATGATGATGCCCCCAAATGACATAATCCAATTTCAAAAGAATTTGTGTGATGCTTCATTAAGGATCAGTGAATTTAAGACTGGATTTGATTGCCTACACCCTATGAATTGGGTTTGAATGCTAGTTGTTTATTAGCTATCGAATCATGTTCTGTCGTCTTTCATCATCAGCAGTCAACAACTTTCGAACCGGGTTCGACTTTAGACTATTCTTTAGTTGTCGAACCAAGTTCAACCGCCTTTCTTCGTCAATGAGCAGCATCTTTCGAACCAGATTCGGCTTCTGACTTTTTTTTACAGCTATCGAACCCCGTTTAACCGCTTTTCTTTGTCAACGGTCAGCATCTTTTGAACCGGATTCGGCTTCTGACATCTTTTTCTTTTTTTTTTACAGCTGTCGAACCCCGTTCAACCACTTTTCTTCGTCAACGACCAGTATCTTTTGAACCTGATTCGGCTTCTGGCTGTTTTTACAGCCGTCGAACCCCGTTCAACCACTTCTCTTCGTCAACAGCCAGCATCTTTTGAACCAGATTCGGCTTCCAGCTGTTTTTACAGCTATTGAACCTCGTTCAACTGCTTTTCTTCATCAACAGCTAGCATCTTTTGAACTGGATTCGGCTTCTGGTTGTTTTTACAGCTGTGGAACCTTGTTCAACTGCTTCTCTTCGTTAATGGCCAGCATCTTTTGAATCGGATTTGGCTTCCGGCTGTTTTTACAGCTGTCGAACCCCATTCAACTGCTTCTCTTCGTCAAAGGCCGGCTGTTTTTTATAGCTGTCGAACCCCATTCAACCGCTTTTTGTCGTTAACGGCCAGCATCTTTTGAACCGGATTCGGCTTCCGGCTATTTTTATAGCTGTCAAACCCCGTTCAACTACTTTTCTTCATCAACGGCCAACATCTTTTGAACCGGATTTGGCTTTCGGATGTTTTTACAGCTGTCGAACCCTGTTCAACTGCTTTTCTTCATCAACGACCAACATCTTTTGAAACGAATTTAGCTTCCAGCTGTATTTCTTACAGCTGTCAAACCCCATTCAACTGCTTTTCGTCATCAACGGCCAACATCTTTTGAACCGAATTTGGCTTCTAGTTGTTTTTACAAATGTTGAATCCCGTTCAACTGCTTTCTTCATCAACGGTTAGCAACTTTAAAACTGGGTTCAGCTTTCGTCTTTTTTTTTTTAATATATTTGCCGTCCATAATTTATACTCTTGCGGGCCAGGAGTATTACAATGGAGATATTTATTTTATGATTTTGTCGTTCACAGTTTTTACTCTTGCAGGCCAGGAGTATTATAGTAGAGATCTTTGTTTTATAACTTTTTCGTTCACAGTTTATACTCTTGTGGGCCAGGATTATTACACTGGGGATATTTATTTTATGATTTTTCCGTTCACAGTTTATACTCTTGCAGACCAGGAGTATTACAGTGGAGATCTTTATTTTATGATTTTACCGTTTACAGTTTATACTCTTGTGGGCCAGGAGTGTTACCGTAGAGATCTTTGTTTTATAACTTTTCCGTTCACAGTTTATACTCTTGCAGGCCAGGAGTATTACAGTGGAAGTTCTACGGGTAGTAACGCTTGAGGAACTTGCCGTTGATAGGGCCAACTCTTAATCCATCGCCAGCTACTATCTTGTAAGAACTGTTGGTGTAGACTTCTTGGACAACATATGGACCATCCCATTTTGCAGCAAACTTTCCACTTGTGCGGTGACTAAGAGTGATGGGTATCCGGATTGCAAGCACCATGTCACCACTTGAAATGATCTCGGACGCACTTTCTTTTTGAAAGCTCTAGTCATCCGAGCTTGATGGCATTCAAGGTTTTGTTACGCTTGTAATCGTCGTTCGTCAAGTGCTTCCAATTCGGCGAGATGAAGTTAGGCATTCTGATCCTCCGCCGGTCCTTTATGAATAGCAATCCGGAGTGATGGAATCTGAATATCGATCGGGAGCACTGCTTCAACTCCATAGACTAAGAAATATGGAGTGACTTCAGTGGAGTTTCGTCGAGTTGTCCGATACGCTCATAATGCTTCTCCCATTCTCTCATGCCAATCTCGCTTGTTCTTCGACACTACTTTCTTGAGGAGGGTACACAATGTTTTGTTGAAAGCTTCCGCTTGACCATTTGCTTGAGCATAGTACATGGAAGATGTCCTCTGTGTGAATTCAAATTTATGGCATAACTTAGTCTCTAGCTGATTGATAAAGGGCTTCCCATTATCTGTCAAGATGTACCTAGGAATTCCAAACTGATAGATGATGTGAGTTCGGATGAATTCAACCACATTCTCCTTCTTCACCTCTTTTAAAGCCACAGTGGAAAAGTAATCTGTCACAACTAAGATGTATGCTTTTCCACTTGAATATTTTGGTGTGAACGGACCAACGATGTCAAGACCCCATGTTTCGAATGGCCATGATGCTACTATAGGATGCAATGGCTCTGGTGGTTAATAAATGAAATTTGGGTGAAACTGGCATAGCTTGCACCTCTTTTCATAATCCATACAGTCTTGTACCATTATTGGCCAATAATAGCCGAGACGCTTAATTCTATCATGTAGCTTAAGCCCAGATTGATGAGCTCCGCAAACCCTTGCATGAGCTTCCTCCATGACTTCCTTTTCTTCTCTTTCTCCCAAGCATTGAAGTAGGAGTCCATTCACATTACGACGGTAAAGTGTGTTATTGTGAAAGTAGAAGCGCACCCCTCTTCGTCAAATCTCTATTCGATGCCAAAGATCATCTGGTAACCTGCCATATTCCAAATAGTCTATAAGTGGTTGTCGCGGGTCTTCGAGGTCCACCTCATAGACAGAGACTAAGTTTGATACATCCTCCTCCTCGTCATGGATGGATGGCATGACCCACTGACTGCATGTTGGCACTATTGTTGTTTCATCAACCCCTAATGCTATTGTTGCTGCCAAGTTTGCAAGTGCATCTGCAATCTTGTTTAATCCTCTTCCTATGTGTTCTAGCTTCACTTCATGAAATTTTTCAAGCAGATGTGTAGTGTACTTGTGATAGGAAATTAAATCCTCTTTCTTCACATCATACTCCTCTAGGAGCTGCCTTATTACTAGATTTGAGTTTCCATAGATATTTAGATCCTTGATTTCCAACTCCAGTGCCATCTCAAGCCCCATGATCAGTACTTGATACTCTGCTATGTTATTGGAGCATAACTCTATGAGCACAAATGAATATACAAGCACATGCCTTTGAGGGGACACAAACACCACCCCTGCTCTAGCGTCGTCTCTTCATGCAACACCATCAAAGTACATTTCCCATGAAGGGAGGACCTCAATGACCAATGACTCCTCATTCGGTAGTTCATTTGATAACTCCCACTCAGCTGGAATTGGGTGATTGGCTAAGAAGTCTGCCAGTGCTTGTCCTTTGATCGCCTTTTGAGGAATGAAGATAATATTGTATTGATTGATCACCAGAGCCCATTTTGCTAGTAATCCTTTCAACACCAACCTAGACATGACATATTTGATGGGATATGCACGTGATATCAGATGTCCCGTATGCGCTTGCATGTAATGTTTTAGTTTTTGTATGGCGAAAACCAAGGCTAGACATGTCTTCTCGATTGGGGTGTAGTTGATTTCTGCTCCAATGATAGTATGAATCAAATAATAGAGTGTTTGTTCCTTCCCCTTTTCATTTTCTTGTGTACACAATACCCCCAGTGAACATTCTTGTGCTACCACATAAAGCAAGAGCGGTTTGCCCGGTAGAGGTGCTGCTAGGACGGGTGGATTAAGGAGGTACCTCTTGATACCTGCAAAAGCATTATCACAAGCTTTATCTCATTCGAAAGGCTCTCTCTTTCTCATGAGATGGCTAAATGGTTGACAATGCCTTGCTAAGTTTGAGATGAACCTTTGTATATAAGCCAGTCGGCCCATCTAGACTTTGGAGTTCGTTGAGGTTTGTTGGTCTCGGCATCTTCTGGATTGCATCAATCTTTGACTGATCAATTTTGATGCCTCTATGTCGGACAACAAAACCTAAGAATTTTCCAGATGTAACACCGAATGGACACTTTAATGGATTCATCTTGAGCTAATACTTTCTCAGTCGATCAAATACTGTCTTGAGATCTTGGATGTGGTTGTCTCTTCGTCTTGACTTGACTACCAAATCATTGACATAACATTCTACAACCTTATGCAACATGTCATCAAAGATCTTCTGCATAGTCCTTCGGTAGGTGGCCCCTACATTCTTCAATCCGAAAGACATGACTCGATAGCAGAATATTCCTTTTAGAGTGCGAAAGCCTGTGCATTCTTCATCCTTATGAGCCATGCAAATTTGATGATAACCACTATAACCATCCATGAATGATAATGCTTCATATCCCATCATGGCATCCACCATTAATTCTGTGATAGGGAGAGGAAAATCATCTTTCGGGCATGCATGGTTCAAATCTTTGAAGTATACACAAAGGCGAAGCTTCCCATTTTTCTTTCTGACAGGGATTATATTTGCAATCCATGAAGGGTATTTAACTTCTCGAATGAACCCTGACTCAATTTGTCTATTCACTTCCTTCTCTATCTCTGGAATGAGCTCTGGGCGAAAACGACATAATGGTTGTTTCACTAGTCTATGTTTCCACTCAGGCTTGATGTCAAGTTCATGCACTACTACATTTAGGTCAAGTCCGAGCATCTCTTTGTATGTCTAGGTAAAGACATCTTTATATTCCTCAAGTAACTCAATATATTTCTTCTCCTCATCAAGTTTTAGTAGAGCACTGATGAAGGTTACCCTAGGCTCCTCTATAGTACCCAAATTGACTTCCTTCAATTTGTCCACAGTAGCTTGCCCCTCATCTTCAAGCTTCGGGGGTGCTTCCTATTCTACCATCTCTTAACTTGAGTCATCTTCGATGGTTATGTGGTTGGTGGAAGCTATTAATTGTTTTGATGTGGAAATCTTCTTCTCTTACTACTTTTGCCCAGTGACGATAATGGCATACTTCTTGATTCTAAGGGCTCCCTCTATGATAATTTGTAACTTGGCATAGTGCCTCATTTGTGATGGTATGAGACTCTTCATTTCATTCCCTTGTTCATCCAAAATCAATGAAGCTTCCAATTTCCTCTTACAAATCTTATTATCATGATTGGTGACTCTAAGGCGCGAGAACACAGATGATTTCTTCTTAGTTGGGGTTTCCTCCTGTAAGGCCTTTCCCCCTATTCAAGAGAACACAGAAGGCCTTGTCTTGGTCGAGTGATCCAATCTATCAAACACCGAGATCCTTTGTTGACATTCCGATGTTCGCCCCTCCAAATCTTCATTTTCTTCAACAGTGATATATTGTATGGATACCCCTTTATTCTTTCCTCTAGCTGAAATTATTATAGGCTTCGTATTTGAGTATCCTAAGCCCTTCCTTGATGTGTCCACTGTCTGGCCTTGATCTAGTAATATCTTTTGGGTGTTGGTCATGCCATATGGTGTTCTTTCCATGTGCCTTTTATTATCATCATTTATTGTCTTGAAGGTAGAGATATCAAACCCGCAATGCGCCATCAACTTATATGCATTTGGATCAAAACCCTCCCCTGTTCTTTGCATCGGGATGGTGATCTCTTCTACTAACATTTTGGATAACCTTTCAAATCCTGGCAATGGAGGCTTAGTTACCTTTACCTAGCTCATTCTTGTGACAGGAACCACGAGGTTTTTCTTCAAGATCTTTACATCCTCCGTTGTGGGAGTAGTAGCATCACAAAGGTTATAATTGCAGCTTGTGAATGGAGATTGTCCTTCTTTCCTTTTGGATTTTGGGACATGCCTTAAGACGGGAGAACTTATAATCTTATGACTTAAGTTCTGTCTAGGTTCAGGATTTGGTTGTACTCCTTCATGACCAGCTGACGATCTATCTATATCTACTATTTTATCGATTTGCTTCATCGTTGTAGTCTTTCTTGCTCGTGGCACTAGTAGCTTTATCTTGCTCAGCGTTTCTTCCACCTCATTGTAAAACCTAGCATCTGCAAAGTGCGACTCAGCCATTGTGAAGGGTCTTTCATCAGCAAACGCTGTTTGCACTCCATTTTTGAAGAATTTAAGGCATTGATGGAGAGTTGAAGGAACTACTCCATTCTCATAGATCCAAGGACCACCCAACAACATGTTATAGGATGTCTTGGCATCAATTACATGGAATAATGTTGATGAAGTCATACTCCTAATAGTGAGGTCAAGATATATTTTCCCTATAGACTTTTCTCCTCCTAAATTGAAGTCTTGGATGAAAAGTTGACTATTTGATAGCTCGTCCATTGGTATTCCGAGCCGCTTCATGGTGAATAGTAGCATGATGTTTACAGCTGATCCTCCGTCAACCAACACACGACTGATTCTTTGGTCACGGACATATCCCGAGATAAAGAGTGGCCTATTAT
Organism: Tamarix austromongolica; assembly: GCA_039764185.1. Taxonomy (NCBI): domain Eukaryota; kingdom Viridiplantae; phylum Streptophyta; class Magnoliopsida; order Caryophyllales; family Tamaricaceae; genus Tamarix; species Tamarix austromongolica. The sequence continues at coordinate 8,270,614 of CM077809.1, read as the reverse complement.
GTGTTTTGGCTCCAAGCAACATATCATCCTCCCTAAAGGGGAGAGAGGCACAACAAACTACATCACCTACGCGATTTTGTACTTCTGGCCCTTGAAGAGATTTAATCATAACTTCTCGAACCTCTTTCGGTAACTTGCTCAACTATAGTAAACTTTAATCTTGTGGAAGTGTTTCAGTCATCTCGTCGCTATTTAAGCCAAGTATAGCAAGAGCATTATCGTCTTACACGACATCCTCTCCTGCATCCTCTTCTTCAACTACACAGCAGGAAGTCATGCTAACTTCATAAACTTCTAAGAATTTTGGAGGAAAATATTCTGCTAGTGTGATTGGCTTAAGAGGTTCTTGTTTCAGCAATCTAATTGGCAAGACTCCTGCCTTTCTTGGCTTCAAATTCATCCCTTTCTTCGGCTTGGCTTGACCTTTTTTTCTTCTGGATTGCTTCCCCTGGCGTCGGCGTAGTTGAGGCTTTGAATCTTGTTTTCTCTTCGGCCGTCTTCTTGTCACCAAAGTCCAACCTTCTTCCTCCTCATCGGTTTACATAGGGTCATCCTTCACTTCAAGGTCTTTGACAACTGTGTAAGTTTGTGAGCCATCACTTTTTGAGGCATATATCAGAATTGGTTCCAGGCTTCCAAACTAAATCAACCGACTAACCCTTGTAGAAACTGTCTTAGGCAAGTCACCCATCATGGTGATATAATTTAGGCCTGCTGCTGGTAGGGGTGTGCAAAACCGGATATCCTTATCCATTCGGATATTTTTTCGGATATCCGCTCCGTATTTTTTTAGACCGGATATCCGGAATGCGGATATCCGAAAAATATAGACCGGATATAGACTGGATTCGGATATAACCAATATCCGTATGAAAATACTATTTTATCAATTTTAATAACTTTTACTATAATATTTTTAAAAATAAGGATCATATATCAATTAATATTCATATCTGTATTCATATAAATATCTTATTTTATCTAAAAGAAGTATTAAAATATTATTATAAATATTTAAAATATAAAAATAAATAAAATTTTAAAACTTAAAACTATAAAAACACAATAATATGGTGTATTATTGAAATAATCAACAAAATATCGGATATTTTTTCGGATCGGATAATCCAAAAAAAAATCGGATATCCGAATGTCGGATATCCTTTTAGAATAAAACCGGTTCGGATATCCGAAATGTCGGATCGGATTTTTAAATATCAGATCGGATTTTTGGATCCCGGATTTTTTGCACAGCCCTAGCTGCTGGGACCTCTAGATCGAGCAAAATTACTCCATCTTTTGCTAATTTCATGATCCTCTCCTTCAAAGTGATGCATTTTTGAGTTGGATGGCTGATGCATCCATGGTACATGCAGTATCTAGGATCTTCATTTCGTCTTGCCTCTTGTGGACATTTTGACTCCGGTAATTTTACCACCTTCTTTTCCAATAGATCCAGCATCTTTGGGACGTTCGAATTAAGAAATGGGTACTGTTTTGCCTCTAATTCCTTCAAAGTTGTCTGCTTCCTTGTAAACTTTTGCTTTGAGTAGTTTTGAATCTCATTAGGATTTTGTGGCTTAGCTGAGATCTTAATTGGAGATGCACCAACAACCATTGTCTCCTTTGTCACGCTCTTGGAAGATTTCTCATTCTTCTTGAATTCCTTCTTCTCCTTAGGATGTTCAAACACAGGTATTTTACGTCCATGTTTAGTAATGTTCACCTCTACGTCGTGAGCAGTCATAGATAACTCAGATAAAGTTCTGGGTTTTGTACCCTGTAAGATGTACGCAATGCCCCAACGCATTCCTTCAATGCACATCCCAATATCCGATACTTCGCTGAGGAGATCTTGAAAATCTAGTCTCAATTAACACCAACGCTCAATGTACTCTTCAACGGGCTCATTCTCCCACTACTTAGTGTTTGTAAGCTCCACCATACTTACAGTCCGGCGAGCGTTGTAAAAACGGTTGTTGAACTCTCTCTCCAACTCTTCCCAACTATCAATGGACTCACTAGGAAGGTTAGTGTACCGGTCAAAAGCATTCCCCTTGAATGATCGTACGAATTGTTTCACCAATAAATCTCCTCCAGTACCTGAGTTATTACAAGTTTTGATGAAATGTGCTATATATTGGTGGGGATTGCCCTTGCCTTCAAAATATTGAAATTTGGGAGGCTGATAACCAACAGACATTAGCAAGCAGTCGATTTTCCTTATGCAGGGCTTCATGTAAGATAAGCTATTTTGGGAAGCGATGATGAATTGAGCTTTTACGACACCAGCAATCATCTCTTGTAGGCCCTTGGGAGTCAAACCTCCTAAAGGAGTCAGGTTGGAGTAGTCTTTCTCCTCTTGAAGCTGCAATCTATTGACAGAGTCATCCCGGTCTTTTGCTTCAATAACCGCCTCTTTCTCTTTACTAGATGAAGCGTCACCTTTTTCTTCGAGTCTTTGCATCAACATAGCGATTTGCTCATCCTTCTCTTTCACAGCTTTGGAGAGGATGTCAATAGCCTGTTTGAATTCTACGAGCTATTCATCAATGATTCCAGTGGTCATCACTGAAGTGATTGAGTATGCAGAATTGTCTGAATCTTCATCTTGGTTTAATAGAGCATGTTCTGAGGTAGCTCCTACAATGGGCGGCATTGATCGTTCAGCAACGCTGGCTTCAAGAAACATATCTTTGTTGCTTGAAGCAATGATTTTTGCCTTGCTTCGTGTCAATGGCCCAATGTGATTATTGTCACCATTGAGTGTTGCAGAGTTGTTGAGGATGCTCTTGTTAGTGTTTGAAGCCATCAAGATGCGTAGTTGGAGATTGAGATGAGAGGCATAGATTGTCCCACCAGGTGCACCAAATTTATTAACAACAAAATTTCTGCAAAAAGAAAATTGAAGAACAAAATATACTTTTATTGATTATTAATTATCAAATCGAATGTAAGTACAATCTCTGTATAAATATGGTACAAGATTTAATATCCTCTGATTCAATCTCCTAGACAATTGATGGAGTTGTGATTCACGATGTTGAATTTTGGGCTCAACTTGTTCCGGGCTTGTCTGGAGTTTAATGAGCTTGATCCAAACTTGTTGATGAAAATTTAATTTACCTGGTAAAAAGGGCCCGATTTGGTGGTGCTTGATCCCTTCTAACAGGTTCAATGATATTGAAGTTGCAAATCTTCAACGTTTTTGACTTTGATGATCTGGAAAGCTTAGTTCTTCGATCCTCAGATCTTACTTCTTCAATCTTCAGATCTTCATTCTTCGGGTCTTCGATCTTTAGCTTCAGAGCACTTGGGAGCGTTCTTTTTATAAGCTCTTGATCTCGGGACTTCAGCGTGTCCTCAATGAGGAGGGGTGCCATCTATTTATAGAGAAAATAGCCTCCTTGGCTTTTGGGCTTGGGCATGTCTTGCATTTTAAACTTAAAAGTCATGCTTCATTTAACTTAATTTTACGAACTCGTAGCCCTTTGTGAAATAAATTAGGCCTGTATTTAATTAAACTAAGCCCAATTGAAATATTTTGGCCCGATTTAATAAAATATGAACGGGATATAAACAATTAAAATATTTTATTTTAACATATAAATCCCGAATAATTTTAGGAATATTTAATTATCCCTAATTTAGGTTGATTGACCATATAACAATCAAATATTATTTTTCTTGTTGTGATATATATATATTTTTTTTCGGTGTCAACAAACGGTTTTTTAGCATAGCCATATAAATGTCTCACACTTACATGTCTATATTTTCTATTATAAACATGACTATACATTCTAGACATAGTCACTTTACTATCACAATAAACAGAAATAACTAGCATAGGTTGTGGCCACAACTTTATTTATGTTAACAAATTTTTTAGCCATTATGCTTCCTTACCTACAGCTACAAGAGCTACAAACTCTAACCCTATAATTGAATGTGTAATACATGTCTATTTCTTTGAGGCCAAACTAATAGCACCTATTGCTAATGTGGAAATCCATCTTGTTGTGGATTTATTATCATTAGTATTTGTTATCCAACTAGCATTGGAATAACCTTCCAGTACATTAGGAAAAGAGAGATAAGTTAATGCTAACTTGGATGTTCTTTTAAGATATCCTAATATCCTACTTATTCATTTCCAATGTTCATTACTAGGATTACTTGTATACCTCAAAAGTTTGCATACATAAGATATAATATTTGATCTTGTACAATGCATGACATACATAAGACTTCCAATCTCACTAGCATATTCTAACTCTGCAAACCCTCGACCATCATTGGTTGAAAGCTTTATATATTAATCATATGAAGTATTTTCTTCTTTCATTCTAAGATAAGAATAATTTTGAAGTAGCTTATCTATGTAGTGAGACTGACTTAAAGTGAAACCTTTATCATTTTTTTTACTTTAATCCCCAAAATAGTATCAAGTTAATTAAGATCCTTCATTTTAAACATAGAAGTTAGATATTTATTGGTTTCATTCACACCAAGGATGTTGGTACAAAATTTCAACATGTCCTTTACATAAAGACAAATTATAAATCCTTAGTCTCTAGTGAATTTAGAATATACACATTTGTATGCACTATTATGTTTGAAACCATTTGACAATATTGTTGCATCAAACTTATCATGCCCCTGTTTTGGAACTTATTTCAAACCATATTATAATTTCACCTGTTTACAAACTTTCTTTTCGTTACCAGAAAGAATAAATAATTCTAGTTGCTCCATATAAAATTATTCCTTGAGATCTCCGCTAAAAAAATTTTTGACATCAATTTTATATACATGGAACTTATATATGGATGCTTACGCTAAAATAACTATACTAGAAGTTATTCTTGCTACCAGTGCATAGGTATCAAAATAATATACACCTTCCTTTTGCGTAAATTCTTTGGCTACCAATCTTACCTTAAATGCTTGTATAGAAAAATCAATAGGATATTTTATACCCACTTATAACCAATGTGTTTAGATCATAAAGAAAAATCTATTAAGACCCAAGTATTATTAGACAATATTGATTCCATCTCATCATTTATGGCTTCTTTCCAAAAATCCACATCTCTAGATGACATTACTTCACTATTATATTTGGATTCACCTTTAATGTTATATGCAATTGGTATTCTACTCAACACTTTGGTTCTAGTTCCCTCAACCAAGAAACCTATTGACTCGGTTGAAACAAAGTCAGGACCCAAGGGCTTCTCTCTCTCTCTTTTTTTTTTGTCCTTCAACTTTTTTGAGGTTCACTAACATCCTCAGTTTTCTTCCTTTTTTCCCTCTAGAAGGAACAATCAAACCCTCATTTTCATTAGTTATAGAATCATTAATAAATTCAACATGTATTGTATCAACAATAACATTTGAACTTAGATCTAAAAGTTTATATGCTTTAGAATTCTTTGCATCACCAACAAATACACTTTTAATTCCTCTTGGTTCTAGATTATTTTTATGAGGATCAAAAGTTTATAAAATGTAACACACCTCCACACTTTAAAACACTTCAAGTTAGGTTTTCTATTATTCCAAATTTCATATGGACTAACATTAATTTTCATGGAAAACATTTTATTTTGGATGTAACATATTGTTTCAAGTGCTTTACCCCATAAATTAGAAGGTAAATTAGCATTCATGAGCATAACATTAACCATATCCACTAAGGTTATATTTTTTCTTTTAGCCAAACAATTTTTTTGAGGAGTGTAAGGAGAGGATGATTGATGTATTATACTATTTTCTGAATAATATGTAGAGAATTCAATAGAGAAATATTTAGATCCTCTATCACTACAACGAATCTTAATTCTTCTCTCTTTTTTTTCAACAATAGATTTGTATTTCTAATTTCCTAAATTCTTCATCTTTATTTTTCATTAAATACACATAAGTAAAATGTGAAATATCATTGATGAATGTTATAAAATATCTCTTTCCTCCTCTAGCTAATATGGCATTCAATTCACATATATCTATATGCACAATATCTATTTTTTTTTATATTTCTTTCAACCTTAGGAAATAGTTTCTTAGTCATTTTTACTTGAATGCATATTTGACACTTTTCATTATGGCCACGCTTAAAATAAATATATCCATGTTTTTGCATGTGATCTAGATAAAGAAAATTAAAACATCCAAATTCTAGTATAACATAAAAAATTCCAAACATGCTATCATATAATTTTTTAATATTTATTAGGAGTATATGGATTATCTCTTTCCAAGTACAAATAGAAAAATAAAATAAAGACCATTAAAAGAACTTCAACGCCTTTGAAAAATGGAGGCACAAGAGGAGGAGATAAAAGATGACAACTTCATGATTTAACAAAAAATATAACCTTACTTACTTATTTAAAAATAAATAAAGGATAAATAGAAAAAAATATTTATAACTAAAAACAATATAATAAGGAGATAGAGAGGGTGATGGGTTGGTTATAGGCTTAACAAATCTTAAAAACATAGCAAAATAATCAAAATGAGGAGAGAGGAGAAAATGAGAGAAATGATAAATAAAAACAAATAAATACAAATGGGGGTATAAATAGGGGATGGATGAACCAAAATCTGTAGCCACAAGAGGTGGAGAGGTAGCTTGTTCAACACTTAAATGATAAAGACAATGTGATTAAGTTGAATGAAGTTATAAAAACTAAGAAATAAACCAAGGGATGAGGGAGGTGATAGTGTGCAGGTAAAATATTAGATTTAAGCATGAAAAAAGCAATTGAAGGAGGTTGAGTACAATAAAAGCCAAAAGGACACAACTAATGTAGGTAGAAAGTGTAAGAAAGTGATTTTGGCTTAAAATTTGGTCGAGTGAATAATAAAATGGTCAAATTGATTCAAAATATTATCATAGAAGTTTAGGGAAGAAATTTCATGTATGAATAGTAAATTTAGGGTTTGTGGATTGTTTTTTTTTTATGTTGGAAAGATCAATAAAAAGGATAAAATAAATAAAAATAGAAAAAAATATCATAAAATTACCATAATTTAATAAAACACTTAAAATAATATTTTAAACTTATATGTAAAATTTCATGAATTTAAAATAAGTTTTAAAATATTGATCTAATAGTGAATTAATAAGTTTACAAGGTAACTACAAAATTAAATACCAAAACTATTCCTAAAATTACGAAAATTTACAGATCCTTCTATTTATTAATTTAAAAGCTACAAAATTAAATACCAAAACTACTAATAGTGAGGTAGTAGAGTATATGATCGTGACACTTTAATCTATTTTCTTTCTTTTTAATTTGACTTCATGGTTATTATCTGAAGTTGGTTCCAGCAGCTTAGGTAAACTTGTATCGATCACATAAAATATCTTCAAAATGGTAAGTAGAAACACCATTTTGTCTTTCCATCTCGTAAAATTGCTTTCATCAAATCAACTCAACTTGATTAAATCCTGGTTTCTCATTTTGAACACCAAAGTAGAATCTATCTCCATAATATTACCTTTAAATTGTTAGGAGGATTGAATAAATATGATGGATTTATATTTCTTTGAAGCGTGTAGGATACTATTTTAAAGGTAATATTTTCGTAATAAGTTACCCCAAGGATACAACAAATCATTTATACAAGACTCTCTCAATAATTGTATTAATAGTATTAAATCGAATATCTCAAAATTAATTTTTTATCCCACCATTATGGGGTATTTATACTAGTGGAAGAGTTACCATAAAGATGTATGTTCCTTTTCAATATTTATGACTCTTCATTTGATTCAATACAACTCTTCAATTAAATTAATTAATTTCTAAGATTATGGGTTATTTGACGAGTTACAATGAAGAGAGGTATGCTCCTTTTCAAAGTTCATGAGTCTTCATTCAAGGCATCACAACTTTTTAATTAAATTATATACTCATATGTATTAGATTATAATATACTCTAATAGTAATAATCTAAGATAGCTACTTATTTTGAAAACTTTTTAGCCTAAGAAGTTTTCAAAATAAGTAATTATCTTTCATAACTCCTTTAGATAAGTAATTTCAAACAAGGCATTATTTGTTTATGTCCTAATAGCCACATAGCCAAAGTTACAATTAGTAAAACACAATGAAATAGCATTAGAAATAATAAGTTAACTGGGAGTACGTATCCGATGCATAGAATAGTAGTTTTTTTTAACTATTTATCACAAAACTTATATTTTCTCTTTCTATTTAATATTTTAATATCTCACATTTCTTGATCCTATACTCATATTTGTTCTCTCTCTCAATTTTCTTCAATATATACTTGTTAGAAGATGAGCAATTTGACCAAAACTCAAAATATTATATTTTACCTAAAAATAAAAATCATATTATCACCTAAGAATTGTCAAGTCTTAAATTAAGCTTCATAATTAATAAAAATGAGGTGATAGTGAAACTCATCAACAACAGTAATCATAGTTTTACATGTACTAATTATTTTCAATTGCTTAAAGAGTAGGTGGAGAACTTAATAATTATTTTCTATTTAAATGCGAGTAATAGAGTATTTTGTGTTTGCTTAATCAACCAAACTTGCATTAAAAGGTACTAATAATCAATGGCTCAAGCTACATATAATAGAGATATATAATCATCACTCTTTTGTATTCATAGGTAATTAACATACTTATAGTTATTGTTATTATAATTGTATAATAATAGTTATAATGATTGATATGATGAACAAAAATATCACATAAGATGATCCCCATCGTCACTAAAGATAGTCACCAAGCTAATAATGGGATAATCACCATTCTATTAATGACAATCATAGGTTAGTTTGTAATAATCACCAACTTTATTACTATTATTAATAATAAACTATTATCAGTATATTATTACTATTATCACTATTTAATTACTATATATATATATGTAATCATTATAATAATAACAATAAAAACAATAATTATTATTATAATAATCACCACTTTAAGTTTAGATAATCACGAAGCCGGTCACGATACTCACATGCAACTCTATTATATGATTTCTTTTTACTATATAAAGATACAATTTATATATTGAATATATGTGTATTATTTAAGAAGTTGTACCTTGTAAGAATGTATAATAACCATGAATGAAAAATAATAGAGTTTAATTATGTTTTATATTTGAATTTTTTGTCATGTAATCTAGCACCAAAGTTTATGAGTATTATTATAGCCGGACATACAAAGTTGAAATATGGAGATTGTGTCATATTTTCACATTATATCTTATTTTAATGGTATTTATATTTTATTTCTATGAAGATTATGTACCCTAATGTAAATTTTATGTTAAGAAAACATAACATGGATAATAGAAACAAATAGACAACATGTAATAACTAGTGATTATGCCTTATATTAATGGTGTTTATGTTCTAAATCCATAGCCATTATGTATTTTATGCCTAACGATTATGTCAGACTTTCTATTTTGCACGCCGGGAGCAACTAACTACTTGCTCCAAGTTCATGATATTAACAATTGGTTTATGGAGATGTGCTGAACCACGAGCTACACCAACAGCAATCCTAAGACGATTTGCCCAGACCATAGGTGGCGTATATACCATCTGCTACAAAAAGATCGAATCCAGTGAAATTACGATATGTGAAACATGATCAGCCAAGACAACGCACGCAATTTAAACAGGGCACATATAATATATTAAATCCCAATTACATGCCATAACGATGATTATGAAACGCCTTGTTGGGAACATAGTCATAAACAAGCAACCTCCGGCTTTCGTGAATACGGTAACGAACCAGTGAAACCAGAGGGCGGCATTGTTGTACATGACAGATGGCCGCAACTTCAGCTATATATAAATTCTCGAAAACCCTGTTCTTTATCACTTAATGTATGTTTGGAGGTGTGTTGGCGATTTATTATTGTCGGCTACTATATTTAAAAATTAATTTGATTAAAAATAATATAAATTTAATAAAATTAAGGTTAAAAAATAGCCGTTGGAATAGGAAATATTTAACTAAACATACAGTTATTAGCTTCTTCACGGCTACCTCTCTCCCATCCTGCAATATTTCCTTTGTACACGGTAGCAAAACCCCCACCCAAGAGATTCTCTACGGAAAACCTATTTATGGAAACAAATATATAGTTCTTTATATGTGAACCAAGATGATGACATTATGTATACACGACCGTTATGTAGCAGGTAACACCAGCTGTCCGCCAAATAGCAGTTCGAGTCGACCCAAGCACTGAAACAACCGCTAGCTGCTGTCCCAATTCCTACAGCACCACCTATGCTATCTCCTCCATTATCTATCTATATGTGTGTGTGTGTGTGTGTGTGTGGTCAGTGATAATAACAGCTATATCCGGGGCATCGGGACTTGGATTATTATTTGCTCTAGTATTTGGGGTTAATGATAATACTTTTGGGAATGAAACATTTGAACCAAAGCGTTGAAAGGCATCAGATGGTGTAGATGAAGCATGGGGTGGGATGGCATTGCTGGTGGTGGAGACGGTGGTGAACTTGTAGCTAGAAGTACATGCTAGAGAGCGGGACCTGGTGAGAGTTAGTGAACTAGCTGCTCGTTCTAGTGATTGTGTAGAAGGCAAACGACTAGGTGCATGTGTCGGTATAATAACGGTTCATAATAGTAAATATTGGGGTAAATTTAGTATTTAATAATAGTTTTTATATAAAAACAGTTATTAAAACCATGTTTTAAAAGCTATTTCTAAGTCACAGCCGTTGTTATAAATAACGTTTTAATAACGGTTTATCTAAAAATCATTGTCAAATTAAGGTTTGAATCATTAATTAATTACACATTTATTAAACCATAATATGTATTAAATAAGCATTAAATGGATCTTTTAATAACGATTTTGAGTTAAAATCGTTGTTAAAACCCACCCGATTTAGGATTTTAATCATTGATTACGCATTAAATGGATCTTTTAAGAACGGTTTTGAGTTAAAACTATTGTTAAAACACACTCGATTTAGGATTTTGATCATTGATTAAATATTTATTAAACCCTAATTGAGATTAAATGCCAACTTTTAATAAATTTTTTTAAGGATAACCATTATTAAAAATGGTTTTAATAATGATTCTTATTTAAAACCGTTATATAAGAACTGTTATTAAAACATCATATAATAAGAGTTTAAGTAAGAATTGTTATTAAAACTTGTTTGTAATTTTTTTTTATATATTCTTGCTATTTTATTCCATCCCACATACACTGTTGTATGTTTAAATGTTTACTAAATTTGTAATGTAAAACGACATCAATTCATATATACATACATGTCTTCCTCTCAAATGATTCTACATATGTTCAATCAATTTTTAATTGGTATGTTTTAATACACTGGGCATACCCAGGAATCAAAATTAGTAAGCGTACCACAGCTTGGTAGCTTTACACTCTAAAGTCAAAAGTTTATAGATCATAACCTATACGACCAAAAGACGTAGATGAAATACAAACTCGAACATGCATGTAGAATGTAGATCCCTAATACTGAATGTATGAGTGCATGTGCTTGGCCCATTGGTCTCTAACTTCATCAATTTCATCATCATTATTTCTAGCCTCGTTCATAACCACCGGTGAAAAACTAAAAATTCACAAGTTTTGATTATTCGGTTAGTACTTAAGTCAAGTACCAAATATATATGTCATGATTCATTAATGAAAAAATATGAAAAAAAACATACATGGCTTGGATCTATGTTGGCTGATCTGTTTTGGATTATCAGATCCATTGCTCTACATACATAGTATCTACACTCATCGCCATTCTGCTAACACTATCAAATAAATTAAGTTTTCTCTCTAACTATTAAATATTAATTCGAATTAAAACAAAATATAAAATATTTGTCTTCTTACTTACCAAGACAGGCTCATATTCAAGACTCTTTAGGTCTAGGACACCATTCCCACCTCTCCTCTGATACGTCATCTATAGTGCCCTAATAAATAGAGTTAGATACACAATATTGTAAGTATATATACCTAAATTAATTAAAGTAGAATATATGCATAAATAAGATAATGAAGAAAGAAGTAAAAAAGTATACTAACATGTCAATAAATTCTTTCCCACCATGATGAGCGATGTTAAACGTCATGTCATATGTTCAAAGGGAATCAAACACATGGACTTTATTATGATTAGATCAAATGGCGTACAAAAACCAATGTTCATTCGCCAGGTGAGTAATGAGATAAAGCTTTTTGTATCCCTCAATAAAAATGTGATCCGCTAAATAGTTTATGTGCCTACCCTCTCTTATTGTAGTATCGTCATATATGTAGTATGGGTGCACAAATACAATAGAGGACAACATTTCCTCCATTGCATTATGACTAGCTACCAACCTATGGATGACAATAATAATGCATATTTGTTAATAACTAATAATGCATATAATAGGTCATAAAGATTTCAATGCAACAAGAAGTACTAAAATCTGAAATATGAAATAATACTTACGTAACATAGACGACAACACTCATGGTTAACATCCATTCCTGATTATAAATTTCACTAATGTCAATCGTCGATACCATATAAGTAGCATCGTTCCTCCCAACATACTTAGGATGACAATATGTGAAAATATAATTGTCACTGAGGTAGCTTTGGGTATAGAAATACAATAAAGCTAGTGCTGGTGGAGGTTGGTTCTTCTCTAATGATGGAATCTTTTGTGGGGCAACGAATTTTTCTGATTCAGCTTTCTTTCCTTTAGCAACGCCCTCTTTCGTGTTTCTTGTTCTGCTAGTACCTCTCTTCGCTTTCCTAGGAGCATTCTTCTTTTTTGATTCCTTAATTCATAATAATAAACAAAATATATATTGAGTATATATATATATATATGAAAAAGGTATAACCAATATAAGTAACAAATAAGGTCGAATAATGATGTCAAATATCATTACCTATTCAGTAGCAAGATATATCTAATATGCAAGCCAAGGCACAAAGCTTTGATGAGCTTGTATCACTGTGGCTGCCTCATCTCCTTCTTTATAACAAGGCAAGGGCGCACTGCCAATGATTGGAGTGTCAATACATATTGGCCTTGTATTTAGGACTAATTTATACCTATGGACTATTTGTGTTTAGGTACTATGATTGATGTGTACCCTTCTTTTCGCCAAAAGAGTTGGAAGCTCATTTGCTAACAAGTCACATCTATGCAGACCCTGAAATAAAATATTACACAATCTTAATTATTTATGACACCAAATACGTTTAATAACAATTCATAGTTTATAATGATTACCTTAGGAAGAGAAAAAAGACATGCATCAGCTTCGCAACTGTTTTTAATGCTATTTACATTGAGCATGTGAAGCTGATCATGGTCAACCAAATTTAATGGCTTATAACCTTGAGATTTGATAAATGACAACTCTTACTCCATTGTTGTCATCCGTTCAAATGCCATGTTTAATTTTTGGGTAAGGATAGCCACTAGCTCATTAGTGCTACGAGAACAACGAGATTGGCCACACACACTCGTTATCGTAACATCTAATCCAAGATCCCCATGTCTTCTAGGGTGTTCTATAATTCCTATAACCTGGGACACAATGTTATATTGGTCTACCCCCTTTATAGAATTTGATGTTTCAAGTTCGTCCTATAATGTATGCAATATATTTAAATTTAGTTTATAGAAATAAACATAATATAATAGTTTTCTAAAAAAAAACTAAGTAGGGTTTGAGATATCTATGAAGTTACATTTTTTTAGCAGCAACATATACATCTTCATTAAGATATCCATCTTTTGTTGTTCCAGCCTTCTTATATAATGTACCAATATTAATAGACGAGATACATGGATCCAAGTCTTGGAATACGAGCTATAAATTAAAATTTAATCTTACATTAAAAATATTATTACAACATTATACTTTTACATGTAAAAAGATAAATTAAAATCTCATACCAACTCCTCTTCAAGGCGTGCATAGTCTTTGTGAGCCATATTATATCGGTATTTATTCTGCTTAGCAAGCTCTTATTTTTGGAACATTTTTCCTATGTTATAAGCCAAAATATAAACACATGTTTATTTAAATATCAATGAAATTTAATACCCTCAAAATTCACTATTGAAATTTTTTATTTTAATTAAAAATTAGATAAAGCAAAAATAGAAAATTTAGGGGATGCTGCTGCCATACTTAGTACCAGATCAGTTTCCTTCTACTGTTTCAATACCAAGTGCTAAGGCTTAAAAGAAAGAGGATACATTTTGCACTAAACTAAATTAATAAAACTAAATTAGAGTTGCGTGTTAAAGACATTACAAAAGGTAAAACCCACTATTAATGGTTATAAGAAAATAGAATAATTACATAAAGAATTATGAAAGTGTAAATGATAAAAGCATAAAGCTTCCTGAACGATCCTTATACTCTTACCCGATGACAACTTGAATAGCACTTGCAACTAACCTGCAAGGGACACTGCCCATTGAATAGACAAAAGCCCACAAATGGGACCTTTTAGTACAACAGTACTAAGTAATCCTTTATACTAGACTAAAAGGTAGGGTCCACATAAATAATGTAAAAATAATAACATAAACAAGCATAGAGATAATCACAACAATATAAGAGCCAATACACAATGCAACACAACATAAAATAGGAAATGCATATCACAAGATCCATTTACTTAGCATTTTCATCACTTATTAAAAGTGACAGGCGCCAAGGCTGTATTTATACTATGCCAATAGATCATAAATGTGAAATCAACATTGTCTGATCTTAAGTCATTAATTAAACATTATTCAACATCATCTCTCAAATTATATTCATGTGAGTATGAGGACCTTACTATTATAGCTGGTGTATCAGAAATACACTCCAAGGTAGAACACACCTATCCACTATTATTCGCCGGTAGATCGGTCTCCAGAGTAAAAGACTCCTAGCCACTATTCTCACTAGTGGATCGGTCTGGCTCTAACTCATATGATATTCCACTATAAGTGATAAGTATTATTCCTATAATTCATTATCATATAAGGTTTAGTTTATTGAGTTCGGGATCCCCTACTATTATCATATAAGTATTATTCCTATAATTCATTATCACAAGATCCACTGTTTCACTATAGGGCAACACGCACTTGGCCACTATTATTTGCTGGTGGACCGGTCTCTGAGGAAAAAAAGTCTCCTGGCCACTATTATCACTGGTGGATCGGTTTAGGCCTGTCTTAATAATATTTCACTTTAATAATTAGTGTTTTCATTTAATTAACACAACAAGTCCATTTATTTAACACAAGGGGGAAATCACAAACCCGGAGACACAAAGGTATACCAATCATACTAGCGCATACAAGTAGCACAGTACTCTCTAATCATCAATCTAGGGACACAAAAGTACCCTCATCATACCGGTGCACAAGGACACACACTACCCTACCAACAAGGACACTTAATCCATAAGTATGCATATCCCTTAAATAGGTCTATAAAGCTAGATAGAGTAAGATATAGGGCCTAGATGGGGAACTAAGGTACTCCAGGAAAATCCAAAATAATTGTGGGTTAAACCACGTCTTTAGGGTAGTGACCTCTAAAGAACCACCATTCCCAATATCAAAGTTTCCACCTTAATTATTAGTGTCTTAATTAAGGTGACCACAAGTATCACATCAATCATAAACTTAATCATTTTCATTTATTTATGTTATTATTAAGTAATCCTTATTAGTATCAATATCCATGTTAGCTTAAATATTCCACTAAGGCCAACATAGGTTCCAATTCTTATAATTAAGCACCTTAGGTCAAAATAACCAAAACACGCCTAAGGCTAAGGCTTCCTTTTATCATATATTTTCGTCATATACCTCATTTCCATTTATTCACATGCCATAATAGGTTATCATATCATAATTATAATATTGGTCATAGAATCAAGTACTTTATACCAAGGGATCATTGAATACATAAACCCTAATATGTACTTCTAGCACATCCAACACACATTTTCAGGCATGACTAACAGTTAAGGCACCTCTTGCAGGATTATGAAATAAACATCACATCATACCCTTAATTACCCATTCAAACCTATACCATGCATTATCCTTATGAAATTTACCAATTTACCAAAATACCATTATCTTTATAATATACATGGTTATACTTAAACAAGTGATACTAAGGCTATAAACCCTTATTCTATTATTTAATATCCTTTATGTCTTATTATGGAGGCTTATTAAATCCATTGTCATCTTATATACAATTTAACAATTTACCTCTTCATAATTATAAAATTACTAAAATACCTCCTTGTTTGTAAAGTTACTAAGTTACCCCTTTTTACTTGCCAAATTACCCGTCATACTAGTATAATTAGCAAAATACTCTTCGTACTTGTTAAATTACCAAATTACCCTACATACTTATTAAATTACAACTTTACCCTTTATACATGTTAAATTATCCCTTATACTTCTATAATTATCAAGTTACCCCTCTTTCATGCCAAATTACCAAAATACCCTTCTTACTTACTAAATTACCCTTTTACTCCTTTTATTCATAAACTCACCAAGTTATCTGTAACACCCCAAAATTCACTACTTTTTTTTTTGAAAAGCGGAAGCAATTAAAATAGAATTACTTAAAACCTGTGAATTCTGGGAATGTTACCGCCACACTTAGTACCAGATCGGTTTTCTCCAACCGTTCCAGTACCAAGTGCTAAGGCTAAAGAAAAGATTTATGTTAAATTCAAATTAACAATTCATAAAAGGATTCGAAGATCGTACACAAAATCAGAGTATGAGAAATTAAGAGTTAATTACAATACCCTTGAAGTTTCAAATAACACTTGTAACTTCCAAATAGAAATACATTTAAACAAGATAAAACCCGATGGGTCAAATTCCGGATTGCCTACTCACTCAAATCAGGCCTGCCACCCCAAAAGAGTCTCTGATCTTAATCCTGCACAAGAGGTCTGCTCCCCACCATCAGTGGATCATCACAGGACCCATCAACCAAGGTAGTATCAGTACGGGTCCAGTACTGAGTAAGGTGACTTGATCACTAAGGCCAACACATAAATACATAAATCATGCAGGACGTAAAAGAGCATATTCATAAATGCATATGATCAACCAGGTAAAAGTATAAAGGCCCATGAATAATCTGAATTAATCACTTAATTAATCTCTTATCAGAATCCGATTCACACCATACTTTTTATCAAATCCATGCGAGTACGGAAGCCCCCACTATTATAGCCGGTGGATCGGAGGCACATAGGGTAGCATACCCTAACCACTATTATAGCCGGTGGATCGGAGACACATAGGACTACGCGTCCTAACCACTATTCCTAACCGGTGGATCGGTTGGCTCCGGCTCGCATGGTATTCCACTGTAAGTAATTAGTATCTTTTAATCATTCTGGTTTGTGACTGTTGAGCTCGGGAACCTCCACTATTATAACCGGTGGATCGGTCACACATAGGACATCATGTCCTAACCACTATTATAACCGGTGGATCGGTCGCACATAGGGTAAAGACCCTAACCACTATTCCGAACCGGTGGATCGGTTGGTCCCTTCTCAACGATCTTCCTCTTCAGATAATTAATGTTTTAAGTATCTTATTCAGAAGCTTTCACCATATACATGCACGAATCATAAATCATAAATTCTATATTCATCATCATACTTTATTCACCAATTACACATGTGCTACCACCAAAAGCCTAGACATGCACCACATACCCTAATTGACCCCCACAACCATAGTCAATCACTCCAAACCCTAATTCAGTCACCTCCATACCCTTATAATTTCTTACGTATTATTTTTCACCCAAAACATTCAAACACCCAAATAACTCTTCTACTTCCTCCCTTACATCCCAAATCAACTTTTCACACGTAAATTTCACTTCCATGCAAACACTAATCTTTCCATGCAAACCTTCGAACCTTTTTCATGTAAACCCTAAAATTCCATGTGAAGCCCTAAATTCAACCATGCAAACCCTAATACCACCATTCAATCATCAATTTCACCATGTAAATCCTAATACCACCATACAACTATAATTACCACCATACAAACCTTGATATCATCATACAAACCCTAATACCAACATACATCCATTAATACCACCAAGTAAACCCTAGATTCCGTCATACAAAACCATAAATTCAATCCAACCAAAACCAAAGATTCACCCATACCAAACCCTAAATTCAAACCATAAAGATTCTTCCATACCAAACCCTAAATTCAAGCCATAAAGATTCTTCCACATAAAATCATAAATTAGAATCTCCCAAGGAAAACTATAAATTGAATTTCCCCCAAGCAAATCCTAAATTAGATTCCCCCATATAATATCATAAATTACATTTTCCCAAATAACATCATGAATTAGATTCTCCCAAACAAATTATAAATTAACTCTCCCAATCAAATCATAACTTAAATTCTCCCATATAATATTATAAATTACATTCTCCCAAATAACATCATAAACTAAATTCTCCCAAACAAACCATAATTTAATTCTCCCAATCAATCATAAATTAAATTCTCCCATATAATATCATAAATTAAATTCTCCCAAATAGCATCATAAACTAGATTATTCCTTATAAAACCATAAAATTTAGGTCAACTCACTTCCCTTAGTCAACTTCTTTCCCCATCCTCCTTTTTCATCCTTCCTCTCACACAAACCACATCGACTTCCTCACATACACAACACATATCATCATACATAATTAATACACATACCATGCACAACATACTTCAACTCCAAGTCATACCACATATAAAATATTTAATTATAATAAACATTAGATACATAACATGCGAAACACATAATACACATAAGCACATAAAAGGCCTTAGCACTCCTTACCTAAAACGACACCGGTCTTGGAGCACACTCCTACGCCTCCTTAGGGTTTTGACTGGTTTTACCTATTATGAGGGAAAAGCTAAAATTAGACTATCTCCTATCAAAATAATATTAAACACTAATTTAATATAAGAATAGTTTTTTTATGAAATAATAATAACAAAAATACCAAAATAATATCAATATTAATATTAATAAGAATAATAAAATAGTAGAAATAATAATAAAAAGGCATTACTCAAAAATAAAGTGAAATAAGGGCTTCGGACCCTTTACCAAAATAATACTAAAAAGATTATTTGTAAATTAAATAACCCAATTCAGAAATAATAATAATAATAATAATAATAATAATAATAATAATAATAATAATAATAATAATAATAATAGTAACATTATTAACAACACTAATGTTAAAATATTTATATTAATAATAATAAATAAGAATAATGGAAATTCGAAATAGAAAATAATAATTATTATTATTATACTTATAACATCTTAATATTAATAATAGTAAATATAGAAATAATAAGAAGAATAATAATAAATTCGAATTAAAATATATTAGGCTTCAGCCATCAACATAAATAATAATAAAATATTAATACTAATAATAATAATAATAATGATGCATATTAAAATATAAATATTAAGAATAATAATAATACTATTTATATGTAAATAATTGAAATAAAATAATTTAAGGGTTATAAAAATAGGAAAAATAGCTGAGAGGGTCTAGGGTTCAACCAAATGTTGGTGGGGATAGGCGGCACCGGCGGCGGAGCACGGCGGTGGCGACGGTGGCCGGAAAAAGAGAGGAAAGAAGGGAAAGTTGCATGCTGGGAATAAGATAGGAAGAATGGAGTTGGAAGTTAGGCTGTTTAAGAATGCCCAGAGGGAGAGGGACAGAATGAAGGTGGCAGCACAGCCAAAGGTGGCGGCGCACGGCGGCGGCAGTGGTGGCCGAATGGAGGAGATGAAGAAAGAGAGGGGAGGAGAACGAGAAAAAGGAAACTAAAGGTATGGGAAGGTAGGGAAGGGTCTGAAGCACAGTTTGGGAGGTGAAAGAAGGGCCTTAGCGGCGGAGGAGGTGGCTAATGGCGGCGCCAAGGTGGCGGAGGCAGAAAACAGGGTTGATCGGGAAGAGAACTTCGCACAGCTGGGGCAGCTTATGCAGGAAGAATCGAAGGGCGAGATAGATTTGGTTAGATAGAGGGAAGTTCAAGGATGACACGGGTGGCCAGAAAGGGCGGCGAAGTTGGCCGTAGACGGAGAACGAGGCGTCTGAAGTGGCGACGGTGGCAAGGTCAGGATTCTGGGTTGGGGGATCAAGAGCTCGATACAAAGCTGCTTACGAGGGTATTTATAGTCTTAGAAGGGAGGATAGGGTTCTTTGGGTCGGCTAGTAGATAAGGAAGGTAGGCTTCCGGTCGCCGGTGACGTCGTCGGCCGGAGGGAGTCAAAATTTGGGTAGGGAAATGCGCAGGAGAGAGAGAGGAAAAATCGCACGAAAAGGGGAGTTGATTGGGTTTATTCAGTCGCCGAATCAAGGGGAAGAGAAAGGGAGGAGATCGGCCAGTCAAAACGGGCGAGACCGCCGGCGAAAATCTCGGACGGGCGGCGAAGGTTACAGGTGCAGGTCGACGGTGGCTCGGGGACGAAGAAGGAAGAAGATGGGAGGGGCGCTAGACCGGGCGGCAGGGAAAGAAAAAGAAAGAGAAGAAGAGAGGCAGACCGGGCCGGTTCAGCGCGACGGTGGTGGCATTAAATAAAACGAAGAGTTCCAGGGTGAAAATGGACCAAACGCAGCGTGAAATCTACCGAAGGAGAAGAACGGAACTGGGCCGCGGCAGGAGAAGAAAAGAAAGAAGGAAATTGGGCCGCGTCAGGCCCAAATCGGGGGAGGGGAGGAAGGAAAGAAAGAAAAAGAAAAAGGAAGAAAGAAAAAGGAAAAAGGAAAAAGGAAAAAGAAAAAAAAAAGAAAAAGAAAAATAATTAGGTTTGGTATTTAAATTAATTAAAATATTTGGGACATTTAAAAATAATAATATTTAAATAAAATGTTATTTAAATCCCTTTTTAGGCTAAATAATGATTTTTAAAAGATTTTTCATAAATTCTATTTTAATAAAAAAAACATCCTAATTTTCTCTAATAAGATTATTTATAAAATTAATATTAATTTGAAACTATTTTCTCCTTCTTATTTTAAATAAAATAATTTATTTAATTAATTTCCAAATAAAATCCTTAATTAGTTTAAATACCCAAATTCCTCCTAATTAAAATACTTATAAATCTCTTCTTGAATTTTCCTAGTTAAATATCCTTTTATTTTATTAAAAATAATTTATTTAAATAATTCTTATAATAAATATCCTTTAAATGTAGTTTATAAAATTAGAAATTTTCGGGGCATTTCATTACCCCCCTTTATGCCAAAATTACCAAAATACCCTTCTTATTTAATATTCTACCAAATTACCCCTTTTTACTCATAAAATTACCAATTATCCCTTTTTATGCCAAAATTACCAAAATAACCTTCTTACTTATTATTTTACCATATTACCCTTTATGTTTATAAAATTACCGAGTTACCCCTTTTTCATGTAAAATTACTATAATGTCCTTCTTATTTAACATTATACCAAATTACCCCTTTTTACTCATAACATTACCAAGTTACCCCCTTTTCCATGCAAAATTACCAAACAACCATTTTTACTTATTAAATTACCATGTTACCCCTTTTATTCATATAAATTACTAATTTTCCCATCTTATTCTAAATTTACTAAAATACCCTTAAATACCCTTACCACATAAAACATTAACACCCATGGTCCATATGCGTCATCTAACACCACTAACTATTTTTTTTTTTGAAAACTTAAAATATCATAATCATAAAGTACAAATAAGATTGTAGAAATAATCTACC
The DNA here is from genome assembly GCA_039764185.1 of Tamarix austromongolica. Classification (NCBI taxonomy): domain Eukaryota; kingdom Viridiplantae; phylum Streptophyta; class Magnoliopsida; order Caryophyllales; family Tamaricaceae; genus Tamarix; species Tamarix austromongolica. The sequence goes on along the minus strand of CM077809.1, from coordinate 8,248,678 downwards.
CTTCCTATCAACCTAATAAACTTTTCCTTACGACTAGAATGAAAACAAAGAGAAGACATAATCAAGGATATCCTAAAAGCTACCCCTTTCAAATCTCAATTTCTATTAGAAAAAATACAACAATTCCTAGCTTTCCAAACCTCATAAACTGCAACAGCATAAAAACTTGAATAGAATTGGGAAACTCCATCCTTTCTATGTCTACTTCTATCCATGGGATTAAACATTCTCTCCAAGGAGCCAAATCTGAGTTTGAAACCACCTGTTCTGCTTATAGCAGTCCAAATCTTCTTCAATTCAGCACATTGACAGAAAATATGCAGCACTGATTCATTCTGGTCACAAAAACAGCATTTTAGAGTGATAGAAGGCAAGAAAGAGCTGATATAATCCTTAGTAGGAAGCTTGGACTGGGCTGCCAACCATAAAATGAACTTATGTTTGGGCGCTGCAAAATTAGACCAAACAAACCTTCTACAAGGCAGCTTAGGTGCATAGACTCTTATGGAATTATATACCTCTGCTATAGAATACAAATGATCTCTATGCCAACTCTGAACAACAGGAAAAATAACTGATCTGGTAGAAAATATTCTCTGCATAAGGCCTGAAGCAGTGGATGGAACACCACTAACTATTATTACTATTATTATTTATTATTAATAGCCATTATCACTTACCATACATACTTATTTAATCCACTCCCTTTGTACAATAAAAATTACTAAAATGCTCATAGGGCTCATATTAAAATTATCTATACTACAAATAGCCATATTAGCTTATCATGATGTATACATGCATCTAACATTATTATTAACAATAAGGATCCTTCCCTAACCATCATTTCTACACATGGTACAATATAGCATGCCTTTCATTCCAAATTCCAAAATATGCTATAAATCACGATATACTTAACACCACATAATATGCACACAAACATATTTAAAAACCCTAATGTGCTAGCATACTATATCCACACATTTTAGTAGGGTATAATAGTTGCCTTATTTCTAGAAATAATTAAACTTTATCGGTACCTCGATTAAAAGTTCAAGATTTGATTAGAAAAGTTTCACCTAGAAATAATATCAAAACTAGCATATTAGCAGTAGAAAATTAAAAGAATGAATTTTTACCAAAAAATTCTTATCGAATACACATTAATACTAACTATATCTGTAACACCTCAAAATTCACTAAATTTTTTTTTTTGAAAAGCGGAAGCAATTAAAATAGAAATACTTAAAACCTGTGAATTCTGGGAATGTTACCGCCACACTTAGTACTAGACAGGTTCTCTCCGACCGTTCCAGTACCAAGTGCTAAGGCTAAAGAAAATAGTAATCCATCAATTACAAATCAAGACAACTAAACTCCAAAAGTATTAAACAGTTGTAAAACAAAATCAGAGCACGCATAAAGAATTATTATTCAAATTAAAAAGAGAATTAAACTTAAAACCAATAAAAGATTAACAAAAAGAATTAAGATCATATAAAGACTGAAATATGGCCACAACTCTCTCGAACTTTGAGCCAACCATAAGCTCAACACACAGCCCTGACTGATGTCTCGCCCACCTGCACAAGTCAGAAGGGCGTACTTCTCGTGGGAATGAGCAGCACCCATGAAAAGGGTGATCAATATGCTATGTACTGAGTAAGGTAACCGAGCACTAAGGCCAACACATAAGCACATAAATAATGCAGAAGAATAAAAGGGCATGATCATAAATGCATATGATCAACTAGGTAAAATTACAAGGCCTGTATAGTCCATTTAAATTACTTAATTAATTCTGTACTGAAATAATTGCACACCATGCTCTTTATCAAACCCATGCGAGTACGGAAGCCCCCACTATTATAGTCAGTGGATCAGAGACAAGCAGGGCACAATGCTCCTGCCCACTATTATTAGCCGGTGGATCGGTCGCACATAGGGTGTCATTCCCTAACCACTATTTCTTACCGGTGGATCGGTTGGCTCTGGCACGCATGGTGTTCCACTGTAAGTAATTAGTCTCTTTCCCAAGGCTTAGCAAACTGTTAGATTTATTGAGCTCGGAATCTGCCACTATTATAGTTGGTAGATCAGAGGCACATAGGGTAATTTACCCTAACCACTATTATAGCCGGTGGATCGGAGACACATAGGACTACGCGTCCTAACCACTATTTCTAGCTGGTGGATCGGTGGGACCCGACTCAATATCTTCCACTTTAAATGATTAATGTCTTAAGTGTCTTATTCAAAGGCTTTCACCCTAGACATGCATAAATCATCACACATAACAAATCATAAAATTCCACCATCATAATTACACTTTATCACCACATACACGTGATAACACAAAGACCCTAATCAAACACCACATACCCTAATTGACCCCCACAACCATAGTCAATCACTCCAAACCCTAATTCAGTCACCTCCATACCCTTATAATGTCTTACGTACTATTTTTCACCCAAAACATTCAAACACCCAAATAACTCTTCTATTTCCTCCCTTACATCCCAAATTAACTTTTCACACGTAAATTTCACTTCCATGCAAACACTAATCTTTCCATGCAAACCTTCAAACCTTTTTCACGTAAACCCTAAAATTCCACGTGAAGCCCTAAATTCAACCATGCAAACCCTAATACCACCATACAACCATCAATGTCACCATGTAAATCCTAATACCACCATACAACTATAATTACCACCATACAAACCTTAATATCATCATACAAGCCCTAATACCAACATACATCCATTAATACCACCAGGCAAACCCTAAATTCCGTCATACAAAACCCTAAATTCAAACCATATAAGACCCAAAGATTTGTCCATACCAACCCTAAATTCAAACCATAAAGATTCTTCCATGCCAAACCCTACATTCAATCCTCACAAAACCAAAGACTCATCCTTACCAAACCCTAAATTCAAACCACACCAACCCAAAGATTCAAATCATATAAAACCCAAAGATTTGTCCTCATAATACAATTGACTAGATTCCCCCTTTCATAATCACAAATTAGATTCTCCCACACAAGACCATAAGTTAGATTCTTCCACATAAAATCATAAATTAGAACCTCCCAAGAAAAACCATAAATTGGATTCCCCCAAACAAATCATAAATTAGATTCTCCCAATCAAATCATAAATTAGATTCTCCCCTATAATATCATAAATTACATTCTCCCAAATAACATCATGAATTAGATTCTCCCAAACAAATTATAAATTAATTCTCCCAATCAATCATAAATTAAATTCTCCCATATAATAGCATCATGAACTAGATTCTTCCTTATAAAACCATAAAATTTAGGTCAACTAACTTCCCTTAGTCAACTTCTTTCCCCATCCTACTTTTCATCTTTTCTCCCATACAAACCACACCGACATCCTCTCATGCATGTCTTACAAGGTCACAACACATATTGTCACATGCATATAGAACACATGCTATACAAAAATATACTTCAACTCCAAGTCATACCACATATAAAATAATTAATAATAATAAACACAGGGTACATAACACGCGAAGCACATAATGCACATAAGCACATAAAAGGCCTTAGCACCCCTTACCTAAAACGACACCGGTCTTGGAGCACACTCCTATGCCTCCTTAGGGCTTTGACTGGTTTTACCTATTATGAGAGAAAAGCTAAAATTAGACTCTCTCCTATCAAAATAATATTAAACACTAACTTAATATAAGACTAGGCTTTTGATAATAATAACAAAAATACCAAAAATAATATCAATATTAATATTAACAAGAATAATAAAATAGTAGCAATAATAATAAAAAGGCATTACTCAAAAACAAAGTGAAATAAAGGCTTCGGACCCTTTACCAAAATAATACTAAAAATATTATTGGTAAATTAAATAACCAAATTTAATAATAATAATAATAATAATAATAATAATAATAATAATAATAATAATAATAATAATAATAATAATAATAATAGTAGTAATAGTAGTAGTAGTAGTAGAAGTAGTAGTAGTAGTAGTAGTAGTAGTAGTAGTAGTAGTAGTAGTAGTAGTAGTAGTAGTAGTAGTAGTAGTAGTAGTAGTAGTAGTAATAAATTATTAGCAAAACTAATGTTAAAATATTTGTATTAATAATAATGGAATAAGAATAATGGAAATTCGAAATAGAATAATAATAATAATTATACTTATAACATTTTAATATTAATAATAGTAAATATAGAAATAATAAGAAGAATAGTAATAAAATCGAATTAAAATACAATAGACTTCATCCCTCAACATAAACAATAATAAAAACATTAATGCTAATAATAATATTAATAATGCATATTAAAATATAAATATTAAGAATAATAATAATAGTATTTATATGCAAATAATTGAAATAAAATAATTTAAGGGTTATAAAAATAGGAAAAATAGCTGAGAGGGTCTAGGGTTCAACCAAATGTTGGTGGGGATAGGCAGCACCGACAGTGGCTCACGGCGGCGGCGGCGGTGGCCGGAAAAAGAAAAGAAAGAGGGGAAAGTTCCATGCTGGGAATAAGATAGGGAGAATTAATATGAAAGCTGGGGTGTTTTGAGTTCCCCAGAAGGAGAGGGACAGAATGAGGGTGGCGGCGTAGCCAAAGGTGGCAATGCACGGCGGCGGTGGGTGGTGGCCGAATGGAGGAGAAGGAGAAAGAAAGAGGAGGAGAGGGAGAAAGAGGAAAATAAAGGTATGGGGAGATAGAGGAGGTTCTACAAAAGAGAATGGGAGGAGAAAGAGGCGGTAGAAGTGGCAGAAGAGGTGGTTAATGGTAGTTCGAAGGGCGGCGGAGGTGGAAGAAAGGGTTGATCGGGAAGGGAAGTTTGCACAGTCGGGGAGACTTGTTCAGGAAGAATCGAGGGATGAGGGAGGTTTGGTTAGCTAGAGGGCGGTGCAAGGAGTGCATGGGTTTCAAGAGAAGGCGGCTTAGTTGGCCAGAGGTGGCGAAATAGGTGTCTAAAGGGGTGGCGGCGACAAAGGGAAAATTCTGGGTTGGAGGATCAAGAGCTTGATACAGAGCTGCTTATGAGGGTATTTATAGGCTTAGAAGGGAGGCTAGGGTTCTATGGGTCGGCTATTAGATAGGGAAGGTAGGGTTCCGGTCGCCGGTGGCGTGGTCGGCCGGTGGGAGTCAAAATGGGCAGGGGTTACGCGTGGAAAGGAGAGGGAAAAAATCACGTGAGAAATGGAGATTTAGTTGGGTCAAGAGGGCCGGCGATTTAGGGGTAAGAGATAGGAAGGAAAAGGCCAATCAAAGGAGTGAGATCGGCGGCGGAAATCCAAGGCGACGGTGGAGTTGCAGGCAGGTCGGACGGCGTCGAGGTTGGTAGGTGCGAAGGGCTGGGGGAAGAAGAAGGGGGGGCTGGACCGGCGGTCCGGGAAAGAAAGAAAGAAAGAAAAGGAAAGGGAGGAAGACCGAGCGGTCGGGCGTTGTCATTAAAACCGGGCAACAAAACGCAGCGTCCAGAGGGCAAATAGAGGGAAAATGCGGCGCGGCGTGGGAGAAGGCAGGAGACGACGGGCGGGCTGGACTGGGCCACGTCGAAGGAAGGAAGAACGGAGGGGACTTGGGCCGCGAGCTGGCCCAGGTCGGGGAAGGTAAGGAAAAAGAAAAAGAGAAGAAGAAGAAAAAAAAGATAAAGGAAGAAGGAAAAGGGAAAAGGAAAAAGGAAAAAACGAAAGAGAAAAATAATTAGGTTAGGGCCAATTAAATTAATCTGAATATTTAGAATATTTAAAAATAATAATAATATTTAAATTCCCTTTTTAGTCTAAATTAGGATTTTAAAATATTTTCTATAAATTCCTATATTAATTAGTAAAACACCATAATTTTCTCCAATTAAATTATTTATAAAATTATTATTAATTTAAAACTATTTTCTCCTTCTTATTTTAAATAAAATAATTTATTTAATTAATTTTCAAAATAAAATGCTTAATTAGCTAAAATACCCAAATTCTCTTCTAATAAAAATACTTATAAATTTCTTCTTGATTTGCCCTAATTAATTCCATTTAAAAATAATTTATTTAAATAATTCTTATAGTAAATATCCTTGAATGTAGTTTATTAAATTAGAAATTTTTGGGGCATTTCAATATCTATACCTCAAAAACTTGGTAAGTTTAGCTCATAAGGTGTAGCAAAACTCACGCTATGAGCACAAAGGGAAGGGGGAATAAGGATGGAGAAGAAGGTTGGAAGAAATGAGGAAGGGTTGGTTCAGGTAAGGGTTTGGGAGCTTCAGTTAAGGGCTTGTGGAGGGGAGGGAGTGTGGTGGTTGGGTGCAAGAGGGATAGCAAGATGTAGATGGTGGTCGGGGGTCAAAGATTGGTGGATCAGAGCGGTGGAGATGGCAGTGGCAGGGTTGGAAAGGTGGTGTGAAGGAAGGGAGAACAAGGAGAAGGAAGGAAAAAGAAGGGAAGAAAAGACAAGGATGTAAGGGAGATCTCGGTTGGGAAGTGCTAGAGGAGGTGTTAGGGATTTGAGGAGTGGATTTGGCTGCAACAGAAGCGGGGAGACAGTGGCGGCAGGACGGTGTGTAAGGAGGTGTTCAAGAAGGAGAAGAAAAAGGGTAAGTGGTGTCTATTGAGTGGTGCAGGGAGGAACTAGGGGAGGCCAGGGGTTGGTGTGGTGGTTGGTTGGGTGGCAGAGGTGGTAGTTGGGTGTGGTGAAGCAAAAATGGGGGAGGAGAAGAAGAAGGAAATAAGGGAGAAAATATCTTGGTAGGGAGGGGAAGAAGAAGCTCAAGGAGGATAGAAAATGGGCAGAGAAGGAGGAAATAACAAGAAGAAAAGGAAGAGGGAAATGACGGCTGGCATGGTCAGGTTAGGTGGTTGCAGGTTATAGGGTGTGCAAGGTGGTAGGAAGAAGAAGAAAAAGAGGGGGAAAGGAAGGCGTGCGGCGGAGGTTGTGTAGGGGTGCGTTTGGATCAAAATGGAAAGGAAAGGGACGGGATAGAGAGGGAGGGGTTGCAGGCTGGAATGGTAGGTGTCAGGGGTTGGTTGCAGGTGTGCGAGTGTAGGCATAGGGGGCCCTGTTTGGCTTGTTTCTTGGGAGAAGAAGGAAGATGAAGAAGAAGGAGGAAGAGGGAAAGAAGACAAGCTGGTCGGACGAGGGAAAGGAAGAATGATGTGTGTGGGATTATAGAATTATCAATTATGTAAAAGTAATGCTTGATTATGTTGTAATTAAGAAGTATAAGATTTGAAAGTGATGTATTGATGATGAAGATATTCAAACAAGGTAAGATAATGATGAAGATGATTTGAATATGCTGATGATAATTCATTGATGATGAGTGAATGATTATAGTGATTCGAATTTGATGAATGAATGATGAATATGATTAGACAATAATGATATGATGATGAGGATGATTTGATGATTAGGGTTTTATGATGGATGGTTTTGTGGGTTATGGTTAGGTTTAAGGGTTTAGTTTTAAAAATTAGGTTTAGGGTTAGGGTTTGGTTCGAAACGTAGGACTAGGGTTTCAAATTAGGGCTTTGATTCTGGGATGTGTTTGGACAATGGATATGGCTAGAAGGGCATAGGTTATAGAGTTTAGAAAAGATAGTACTTAATTTCTAATTCACACAGATTGGATTAAACTTGAGATGAACTCATATAGAATTCAATACTTGAAAATTTTATTCAACTTCAATTCAATCAATGATGTATCTCCAATCATGGGTTATATGGCTTTACATAGCCAAGCTACTGATTATAAGATACTAGCTAAAAAGAATAATTCTTCAAAAGATACCTAGTTAAAAGATACTAGAATATAGAATATGTTAAAAGATACTAGAATATAGAATATTCTTCAAAAAGGTATATTCATACTACTTTATTCTCTAGCTAATCTATAACTCTACTAATTAATTAATTAATTAACTAAATCAACTAATATGCACGTCCAAGCTGCATTCCATTCCTCCCATGCATCTACCATGCACGCCATGCATGTCATGCACATGCATGTATACGTCCAATAGCTTATATGGTACGTTTCATCTATAACTAGCAATGTAGTCATCCTTATGTCTTTAATTTTATGAGAGATCATTTCTAAATGAAGAAAAATCAGTTCCATAATGATGAATGTCAAATCTTGAGTGTTTTCTCCTACATCAAAGTGCAGGTCGGCTCGCCCGTGAGGGAGAAGGAGGAAGGAAGGGGGAGCGGTTGGGCTAGCCCAATCGAGAAATAAAGAAAAGAAAAGAAAAAGAAAGAAAAAGGGGGGGACGCTGGACGGGCTAAGAAAGGGGAGAGGGCCAGCGACCTAGCGGGGGAGGAAAAGAAGAAGCAAGTCAAGTGGTTCAAGGAAAGGGACAAACGAAGAAAAAGGAGAAAGGAGGAAAAAGGAAGTAAAAAAGAGAAAGGAAAAAAGGGAACATAAAAATAAAATTTTTTTTGGAATAAGGGTATTTAATTATTTAGATGGATAAATTACTTTAACAAATTAATTTATATAAAATTTAAGATACTAATTTAAGAGGATAATTTTAGTAAAATATAGGTTTGGAAAATTATTTAAATAAAACAAGTAAGATAAAATAACAAAATAATTATTTTAATTTATTAAATAATTATATCTATTTTTTAAAAACCATAAGTCCATAAAAAAATTAAATTAATAATTTTAAAATTAAAGTAACCCAAATGAGGATTAATTATTAAATTTTAGGTTTAAAAATTTTCGGGGTATTACAAAAATATTCTTAACTAAAAAGTTTAATTGTTATCTAACAATGAAATACTCCAAAACCCTTATTTTAGAAATTATAGCTAAATAAGGATTCATTAGGAAAATTAATTAAATAAATTATTTTATTAAAATATAGGGGAATTATTTAGGGAAAATCAAGAGAAAATGATAAATAATTAAATTAGGAAAAATTAGGGAGTGGTGCTAATTAAAATGAGATTTGGAAAAATTATTCAAAAATAGTCCAAATTAATCTAAAAAGGATGTAATTATGATTTTCTAGATATTATTATTTTACATAACCCAAAAACACCAAAATACCCCAACCCACCTATTTTTCCCCTTTTCTTTTCTTTTTCTTCCTCTTTTCCTTTTTCTTTTCTTTCTCTCTTTCTCCTTTTCTTTTTTCCTTCTCCCCCCAACCTGGGCCAGCCTCGCACCGCGCTGTACCCTTCCCACTTCTCTTTTCTTTCTTTTCCGGCCGGTCCGATTTTCTTCTTCTTTTTTTCTTTTCTTCTTTCTTCCTCCCTGGACCACCCGGTCCCGTCTCTTCTTCTTCCCCGAGGCAGGAGTCGCAACCGAGGCACTTCAACCTTGTCTTCTTCCGGCCACCATTGATGTGTCGTCCTTCCCTCCCTCTCCCATCGTTTTCTTTCACCGTTTCAATCCTAACGGACCCCTTCCCCTCTCTCTAATGCCTTGCCTCTTTCCCTTTTCCTCTTCCCTCGACTCACAGCCCTACCGTGGCAGAACTGCGATGACTGCCACCACTGGACGGCATGCCTAGCACCTGCACCCCTCTTGTCTTCTTCCCCTTATCATTTCCCCACCCAATTGGTCTACAAATACTCCATAGGTAGCCTTAATTAATATTTGATTTTGGAACCCATAAATTTCCCCCTTCTCGCTGCCGCCCAATCATACGGTTGTTCCGTCACCGCCGCCCATCGTCACCAGCCAAACCACCCATAGAACTACTCCTTGCACCACCCTCTACTTAACTAAACCTACCTCATCCATCAAATTTCCCTGCATGAGTCACCCCAGCCGTGCAAAGTTTCCCTCCTAATCAACCCCCGCCGTCCTTCGCACTGCCATCCTCCACCATTTCTGCCACGACCACCAACCCTCATACCTCCCAAAAACACCTATAGACTCTCCCCTACCTTTCCCTGCCCACCTTTTTCCCTTCCTCCCTCTCCTTCTCCTTTCTCCTCCTTCCACCACCTCCAACCACCACATCCATCGTCGCCACCGGTGTCGCCACTATCTTTAGGTGGTACTCTGACCTTCCCAACCCCTAAACCCATTTTATACAAGTATTAGCTATTTTTAATAATATTAATGGTATTATCTATAGTGATAATAATAATAATAATAATATCATTATTATTATTATCATTATTATTATTATTATTATTATTATTATTATTATTATTATTGTTGTTGCTGTTGTTGTTGTTGTTGTTGTTGTTGTTGTTGTTGTTGTTGTGATCATCATCATCATCATCATCATCATCATTATTATTATTATTGTTATTGTTACTTAACCTTACTTCAGAATTTTCCTAACTAGTAATATTATTATTATTATTAATGGTCTACAACTTTAGTTTTATTATGATTATGATTTTCATTAATGTTACCACTACTATTATTAATTTTAGCTTTAGCCAATTATTATTAATCTTATTATTATGGTAAATATTTGAAGCCTTATATTGCTATTACCAAATTGATTATTATTACTATTATTATTATTCTTAACACTATTATTATTGTTGTTGTTGTTATTATTAATGTTATTGAAACTGAAGTTAGCATGTTATCATTTTATTACTATAGAAGAAGAATACTTAAGCCTTAATATTATTATTACTTATTATTTGAATATTTCTAGTATTATTCCTAATGCCTTTATTATCAACATTGTTACTATAGTATTATTATTATTACTATTATTATTGTTACTATTATTATTATGGAAAAAATATTCGAACCCTTATATTATTATTATTTCAAATATAACTATTATCATTATTATCTTTAGCAATATTAGTACTTTTTTGTATTATTTTTATTACATTATTATTTTAACCCTAACACTATCATTAGCCTTAGCCTTAAAAATACTAGGGTTTCTATTGCAAGGAGCATTAGTATTACTATTACTATTAATATCACTATTTTTGCTATAACTAGCATTAGTACTATTATTAGAAGAAATAAAGCTATTAGGTTTAATAATATAAATATAGCTATAAATATTAACATAAATCTATTTTAACTAGTAATAATCTAGTAGGCTAACTTGAGGATAAAAAACCCTAATTTTCACTTGTAAAGTTCCCTTAAATAATAGTAACCCTAATCTTAGACTAAAATAGGAAATAATAGTATTTTGGTAGGAGGGAAACTAATCCTTAGTTTTTCCCCCTTTATAGGTGAAACCAGCCAAAACCCTAAGGAGGCGTAGGAGCTTGATCTAAGACCGGTGTCGTACTAGGTAAGGGTGTAGCTAACGCCTTATGTAACACCCCAAAATTCACTATTTTTTTTAAATGGAAGCAAATGAACTAAATCAGAACCTGTAAATTTTGGGAATGTTACCGCCACACTTAATATTAGATTGGTTCACTCCAACCATTCTAGTACCAAGTGTTAAGGCTAAGAAGGATATTTATTAAATTTAATCAATACTTAAACCAAGAGTTCATAAAAAGAACTAAAAGGATCATAATATAGAAATTGGAGTATGTGTAAAGAGATTCATAAACCAGAGTGCATTATAAAAATTCCAAAAAGAGAAATAAATTTTATAACCGATAAAATTTCGTCTCGAATACTCAATACAAAATATTAAGTCATAAAAGAGGAAATCCAATACAAAAAGAAATAACAGAAGGAAATAAAATAACATGGAGAATGATCTGGCCATGTCACCCCTGATCATCGAGCCAAGCAAATGCTCATCACTCAGCCCCTCCTGATGCCTCATGAACATCGAAGGCATCAAAAAACGCATCGCCCACCTGCACAACGTCAGAAGGGCCTTCTACTCGTGGGAATGAGAAACATCCATAAAAAGGGTGATTAGTACATTACGTACTGAGTAAGGTAACTTTGCACTAAGACCAACATATAGAAGCATAGAAAACCAAGTGGAATAATAAAAACAACACATATTCCAACATGACAACAAAGTAGTGTATGATCATTCAGATAAATATACAAAGGTCCATCTATAATCCGGCTTAATTATTTAAATAATCTCTTATCGATACTAATTTCACACCATGCTCTTCATCAAGTCCATGCGAGTATGGAAACCCCACTATTATAGCCAGTGGACCAGATATATATAGGGCATAAAGCTCCCAACCACTATTATAGCCGGTGGATCAGATACATATAGGGTATAGAGCTCTTGACCACTATTATTGCCAATGGACCGATCTGCCCCCGTCTCTTATAGTATTTCACTATAAGTACTTATTGTCTTCCCCATGTCTTAGCACAATTATGTTCAGTTTTTTTAGTACGGAATCCCCCACTATTATAGCCGGTGGACCAAAAACATACAGGCATAATGTGCCTGACCAATATTATTCGCTGGTGGATCGGTCACACATAGGGCAAAACACCCTAACCACTATTATTCGTCGGTAAACTGGTCTAGGCCTAGCTCAACAATCTTCCACTTTAAATGATTAAAGTCTTACAATGTCTTATTCAAAAGTTTCACCTTAGACATACATGACTCACTCTCTATTCCTATCCTCCAATGGAACCGATGTATATCATCATACTCCTACACCTCCTAACTTGCCCCCAACATCCTTTCCTCCATATCCTATATCACACTAGAAGTCTAACTCTTAAGTATATGGATTAAGGCCCACTACCTTACTCTTCTAAGTCCACTCAACATCTTACTCTAGGGTTTTATCCCGAAATCCTAATTTAGGCCTATATGGCCCATCCTACTCCACCTCACACAACCCAAATCATTTTAACACTCCACACATCACAACCTTTAGATTTAACTCTAATCATTATGCCTTACTCCTCAAGCACACATGTGGTCACAAAACCCTAGGTAACCACACCAAACCCTAACTCGCCATAACAAACCCTAGCTTCCTAGTGTCCACATATCACCCTTCTATTTCTCACATTCCACTTATTATTTTTCCATGCCAATCATGCTCATCCTTACTTGATCATTTTCATCATCCTCTCATACTCCACTCACCCTCATTTATTTCTCCTTTTTACCACCTCCTCAAATTAGGGTTTTCCCTTCAAACCCTAGATCAACCTCCTATGTACCATTATACTATCATATGTAATATTTTTCATCCTAGGTATCTAAACACTCAAACAACACTTCCATTACCTTCCTCACACCTCCAAACAATTTTCCATATGTAAAATTCACCCTCATGTAGATTTTATATATCCCATGCAACCCTTCGAACTTTTTCATGCAAAACCCTAAAACTCCCATGTGAAACCCTAGATTCACCCATGCAACCCTAGATTCTTCCATACGTACTTAGATTCTCTCATGCAAACCCTAGATCCATCCAGACAAAACCTTAGATTCGATTCCCCCATGCAACACCATGGATTAGATTCTCCCATACAGAAACATAGATTCTCCCCCTACGAAACCTTAGATTCTCCCATACAAAGCCATAGACTCTCCCATGCACAATCATAGATTCTCCCATACAAAACCATATATTTTCCCATACAAAACCCTAGATTATTCCATAAAAAGACATAGACTCTCCTATGCACAACCATAGATTCTCCCATGCAAAACCATAGATTATCCCACTCTTTTATTTTATTCAACATCCCCTTTATATTCATCCATTCATGTATCATTAAAATATTCAGGTCAACTCACACCCCCTGGTTAACTTACTCTCCTTTGGTCAACTTACTTCCCCATTTTCCTTTATCATTCTTTCCACCTCACAAAACCAAATTAAACATCCTCACATGCGTGTCTTAAAGGGTCACGACACATTACATCACATTCGACAACATTTCACCACATATATATATCAACACATACAATAAAAAGGCACATAAGCATACCTTAACTCCAAGCTTCTCTATACATAAAATAGTCAACTAATAGCACATGATACACAACATGACATTATACAAGTCATCAAAGGCATGTAATACACATAACACACATAAGGCATTAGTTACACCTTACCTAAAACGACACCGGCCTTGGAGCATGCTCCTAGGCCTCCTTAAGGCTTTGACTAGTCTCACCTATATGAGGAAAAAACTAAAGATTAGGTTCCCTCCTACTAAAAATACCATTAATTCCAAATTTATGCTAAGATTAGGGTTCTGGATAAAATAATAATATAATGGTAATAACACTAATTAATTACTAATTTTGCTAAAGATATAAGAAATAATAGTAATATTATAAAAGTTGATAATATAAATTTTGAAGATTTAATTCTAATAATAATAGTAATGATATTAGAAATAATAATAATAAAAATAACCATAACCGTAATAATAATAATATTATTAATAATAACGGTAATAATAACAATAATAATAATAATAATAATAATAATGACATAATTCGAAATGAATGTGAAATAAGGGCTTCAACCCTTTACCAAAATAATAATAATAATAATAATAATAATAATAATAATAATAACAATAATAATAATAATAATAATAATAATAATAATAACAACAACAATGATGATGATGATGATGATGATGATGATGATGATGATGATGATGATGATGATGATGATGATGATGATGATGATGATGATGATGATGACGATGATGATGATGATAGCAACAATATTAATAATACTATAACCAAAACAAAAATAGAATAGGGCTTTAGCTCTCAATAATAATAATAATAATAATAATAATAATAATAATAATATATTCAAAATAATATAAATAAAAACAAATAAAATAAATAAAGCTTGAATAAATGGTGAAAAGGGGTTAAGGGGGTTTAGAGTTCCACCTTAGGTTGGTGGTGACAGGTGGCAACGACGGTGGCTGGAAAAAGAGAAGAAAAGAGGAAAAGTTGAGGGCTGGGAAAAGGAGAGGGAGAATGAGGGTGGAAGTAGGGGTGTTTGTGACTACCTAGATGGAGAGGAGTAGAATGAAGGTGGTGGCGCAGCCAATGGTGGCGGCGCACGGCAGCGATGGTGGTGGCTGAAAGTGGAAGAAGAAAAGAAAGAGAGGAGGAGAGGGAGGAAAAGACAAAGAAGAGTAGGGGAGATAGAGGAGGGTCTGAAGGTGTTTTTGGGAGGTGTAAGGGGCAGTGGTGGCGGTAGAAATGGTGGTTAATGGTGGTGCAAAGGGCGGAGAATGTGGAAGAAAGGGCTGGTCGAGGGGCTTCTTTGCACAGCCAGGGTAGCTCGTACAGGGCAAATCAAGGGAGATGAGAGGTGTAGTTAGTTAGAGGGCGGTGCAGGGAGTACTCAAGTGAGCAGAGTGGGCGGCAACGTTGGTCGACAACGGCAAAAATAACATATGAAGTGGCGGTGGTGCGTGAGAAAGGGAATTTTGGGTTTCGGGAAAAGGCTCAATTCCACGCTAGGTAGGGGTATTTATAGGGATTAAAGGAAAGGATAAGGTCAGGAGAACGACAAGAGAATAGGACAGATCGGTTAGGGTTCACCGACAATGATGGCTGACCGGCAAAAATTCAAAAATGTGGTAAGGTATTTGCGCAGGAAAAGAAGGGATCGTGCGAGAAGAGAGGGAAGTGGGTTGGTCAGAGGGGTTGGCGAGTTAAGGGGAAGAGAAAGGAAGGAAAATAGCCGATCAAAAATGGCATAGCAGACGGCAACATTCTGGGGAGGTTGGGTGTTGTAGGTCGACGGTGAAGGAAGGAAGGAAGAAGAAGAAGGAGGGAGACTTGCGTATGGATCGGCCGGCTAGGGGAAAAGAAAGAAAGAAAAGGAAGAGAATCAGGCTGGTGATGGGAGGGAAAATTAACAAAATGCAACTTTCCGGTCTTGAGCCACACCGAAGGAAGAAGGAAGGGAAGGTTTGGGCCGCGGGAAGACAAGCCCAGGTCACCGAAGAAGAAAAAAAAAGAAGAAGAAAGAAAAAGGAAGAAAAGGAAAGAAAGAAAAGGAAAGAAAGACAGGAAAAAGGAAAAGGGAAAAAAGAAAAATAGTGGGTTGGGTTAATTAAATTAATTCGGATATTTGGAATATTTAAAAATAATAATATTTAAATAAAATAATATTTAATTCTCTTTTTAGGCTAAATTAGGATTTTTTTTGAAAGATTTTTCATAAATTCCTTTTAATTAGCAAATCACTCTGATTTTCTCTAATTAAATTGTTTATAAAATTCCTATTAATTTGGCCCTATTTTCTCCTTCTTATTTTAAATAAAATAATTTATTTAATTAATTTCTAAAATAAATTCTTAATTAGCTAAAATTCTTAAAATTAGGAATTTGGAGCATTTCACCTTATATGTGTTATGCTTTTTTATATGCCTTGGATTCCATGTATAATGATATTTTGTGTATCTTGTGCTATTATTATAACCGTTTTATGTGTAGCGCAACTTGGAGTTGAGGTATGCTCTTATGTTCTCTTATGGCATGTGTACAATATGTTTGTACTGTAGATGGTGATGTGATGTGATATTACCCTTTTAAGACATGCATGCTAGGGTAATTAATGTAGTGATATGGGGTGGAAGATGAAAAAGAAAAATGGGAAAGTAAGTGGACCAAGGGGAAATATGTTGGCCAAGGGGAAATAAATTAACCAAGGATTGTGGGATTGACCTACACATCCCATGATCCATGAGAGGAAGAATAAAAGGGGACTTTAAGCAAAATAAAGTGGATGAACTTTTCATGGGAAAATCTAGGGTTCGCATGGGAGAAAGTAGGGTTTTGTATTGGAATTTTAGGTTTTGCATGAAAAACTTCGAGGATTTGCATGGGATGGGTAGAGTCTACATGGGGGTGAACTTTACGTATAGAAAGTTGCCTTGGGGTGTGAGGAAGGTAATGGAAGAGTTGTTTGGGTGATTGGAGGCTTTGGGTGAAATATAGTACGTGAGACAGTATAACACTGCATAGGAGACCAAGCTAAGGTTTGGGGGGAAACCATAGTGTGAGAGGATGGAAAAAGGAAAATAAATGAGGGTAAGTGGGGTATGAGGTGAGAATGGGGGATTGTCATGAGTGGGGCGAGCATGGGTATCATAGGAAGCAAGAGTGGAAGGTGAGAAATGGAAGGGTGACTTATGGAAAGGAGGATACTAAGGTTGGCATGTCCGGCTAGGGTTTGGTGTGGCCACCTAGCGTTTCGTGGTCACGTGTGTATTTGGAGGAGAAACGTGAAATGATGAGGGTTGAATCTAAGGGTTGTGATGTTTGTGGTGTTAAAATAGTTAGGTTGCGTGAGGCAGAGGATGATGGGTGACATAGGCCTAAATTAGAATTTTTCTGGAGAAAACCCTAGGGAAGACTGTGAACGGGCTTAGTGGTGTCAGTAGTAGGCCTTGACCCACACACCTATGAGTTGGGCCTCTAGTGTGGGTAGTGGAAAAAGGAAAGGATGTTGGGGTAGTTAGGAGGTGACGGAGTCTCAAGATATGGGACGGGCCCTTTAGGGAGGATAGAAGTAGAAGATTGATGACATGCATGTCAAGGGTGAAAAATTATCGAATAAGACACAAATAAGACACTGATCATTTAAAGAGGAAGATTGTTGAATCGGGCCTAGACCGGTCCACAGACGAATAATAGTGGCCAAGAGCTTTTTGCCCTGTATGATTTCCGGTCCATCGGCTATGATACTAGGGGATTCCATGCTCAACAAACCAAACGTAATGAAGCTAAGATATGGGAAATATACTAAGTACTTACAGTGAAACACCATGTAAGTTGGGGCTAAACCGATCTATCAGCGAATAATAGTGGTCAAGAGCATTTTGCCATACATGACTGGTCCAATGGAGAATAATAGTGGTTAGGAGCGTTCTGTCCTGTATGTATTTCGGTCCACCGGCTATAATAATAGGGTCCCCACACTCGTATGGATTAATAAAGAGTATGTGTAAAATGAGTATATTGTTAAGAGAGATAAAGAACAAGCTTATTTGGAACGTAATTCAGCCTCATTATATGTATTATTATATGTTGTTTATATGATCATGCTTGTGCTATATGCCTTATATGTTTGTCCTTAGTTGCACGGTTACCTTGCTCAGTATGTAGCTTACCGACCACTCGTTTCATGGGTGCTGCTCATTTCCACGAGTAGAAGGCCCTTCTGACTTAGTGCAGGTAAGTGATACTATTTCAATGCCTACGACACTTACGAGGCATCAGGTGGGGCTGAGAGTTGAGCTTGGAACAAGCTTAGGTATCGAGAGTGACATGGCCGGATTCTATCTTCCATTTCATTTTTCTTGTATCTTTATAATTTTGTCTTATTCTGATGTACGGCATTTTCGGTTGTTTGGAACTTTAAATCCTTACTTTTGGGTTGTACCTCTTTTGGTTACCGCACTCTAATTTTCTGTATGGTTAATGGTTCATTTCCTTTATGAATGCTCATTTTAATTATCGACTTGTGTTTGATGTTAATCCCATTCAATTTTAGCACTTGGTACTGGAACGGTAGGAGTGAACCATTCTGGTACTAAGTGTGGTGGTAATATCCCTAGAATTTACATTTTGTTATTTTTCTTCTGCTAAACCTTTTCATTAAATGAAATTTTTAAGTAGTAAATTTTGGGGGTATTACAAACAAATACCTTAAAATCCTCTGAAAGATAATATACAATAAATTGGTTCCAACTTTCTTGATCAATGAAACCATATCGTTTGGGTGGGTTCTAGTGTACAGATCCATCCCTCTTTTTGTACATTTTTCTACTAGCTAATTACGCCCTAAATGTTCTTAGACACTCACCACAATGTCTAAGAAGTTATTTCTTCCTAGTCTCTAGGACAATGAAGACTTTTTGTGAAATAAGACATATAGATGTATATTGATGCTAATGTATTGAAATTAATGACATGTGACATACAAAAATGATTAAGTAAAACAATATATTTACCGTGAATTCCTGCCAAATATTCTCCTTGTGACCCTTTGGAATATGCTTCAAATTATTATAAGAGATGGGAACACGGTTACGCATGACGAGTGAAATGTATGTAAGAAACATGTTTGCGTAAGGTCCAATGGGAAGATTTCAAGTATTCCATCCCAACTCGACTTTGTCTCTTATATTCAACATGTCCTTGATGATTCTTATAATAGTAGGTCCTATCTTCCCTTCTCCATCACTATTGTCCCTTTCAACTTTTTTGTTGGTCATATCTCTACAAAAAATAAATAAATTATGTTAGAATGTTATGCATTGACCATAATATACCACTAAATTATTTTTTGGTACAATGCATATTCAATTAAGAACATCAAAATATGCATTTTAAAAAATAAGCACACATTTTCCTCCTCATTAATGTTATTTTTATCATCGCTTAATAATTAAGTTGCTTGCACAGTTGAGACATACTCTTTATCCTAATTGGCATCATTTTCATCATCACATTCATTGGCATTTCTTTTCTTCATAGATAGTACCACATGCCATATGTTATCAGCGGGATCAGTGACAAAGAATACTTGTGTTGCTTGTGATATCAAAATGAACGAGTCTTGTTTATGCCCTGCCCTATTTAGATCTACTAATGTGAATCCATCTTCATCTGTAACATCATAGCTATTATCATCCCATCTACAGCTGAATATAGAGACTTTAAATACAGTTTAATCTAACCCCTATATCTATTCAATCACACCATAATAATTCATATCTGCATAGGTTAGATTCTTGTCATTTGTGCTAGCAACATGCACTTCCTCAGCCACTAAAGCCACCTTATTGTTCTGCATTATACTATTCTCATCTTGTAGTTTTGTATAAAAAGTGTAATCATTAATCGCATAAATAGCATATGAAAAAAAATTCATAATGAGGTTTTTGAGACAACCAATGCAAGGTTTCAAAATTTGAAGTTGGGGAATGTCCGATGAGTGGAATGATGCAATCTCTTAGCCAATCGATAAAGGAAAGATTATGTTTATCGATTATCCATTTCTCAGTCTTTGATAGATTTTCAATCCTTAAAGAAAGCATATGAAATGCCCCGAAAATTTCTAATTTTATAAAGTATATTTAAATGAGATTTTATTAGAAATATTTAATTTAATAAATTATTTTTATTAAAATAAAAAGAGAATTAATTAGGGAAAATCTAGAATAATTTATAAGTGCCTTAATTAAGTGGAATTTTGGTATTTTAACTAGATAAGGATTTTATTTTAGAAATTAATTGAATAAATCATTTTAATTGAAATAAGAATGAGAAAATAGTTTTAAATTAATAATGATATTATAAATAAATTAATTGGAGAAATTTAAGGTGTTTTGCAAAATAAAATGAAATTTATAGAAAATATTTTAAAAATCCTAATTTAGCCTAAAAAGGGATTTAAATATTATTTTATTCAAATATTATTATTTTTAAATATTCCAAATATTCTAATTTATTTAAATATCCAACATAATTATTTCTTTCTCCTCCTTTTTCCTTTTCTTTCTTTTTTTCTTTCTTTTTCTTCTTCTTTTCTTTTTCTTTTTTTTTCATTCTTCACCCCGGACTGGGCCAGCCCGCGGCCCAATCTTCTTCTCCTCCTTCCTTCTTTGGCCCAGCCGCGCCAGGAACCCGTCGCCCCTCTCGCGTCGCGTTTCTTCTTTTCTTCACGCAAAACGCGTCGTCTCGTTTAAGAAAATTTTCCCCGTCGCCCGGTTCGCCCGTCTCCCTTTCTTTTCTTCTCTTTTTCCCGAACCGCCCGGCTTTCCCCTTTCTTCTTCCCCAGCTTCGCACCCCAGCCCGATACCGTCAACGCAGCCTGCAACTCCCCGTCGAAAATGGCGGCACCGGCTACGAGAGCTCTGACCGGCCGAGTCACCTCTCTTTTTCTTCCTCCCGGCTCGCACATTAGCTTGGAATAATCAATTACCCCTAACTCTCGCTCATTCTCTCTCTCTGGCTTCGCGAAAATTCGACCCCGACCCAAACTTATGTCGCCCGATTTCTGTCACCGGCCACCAAAACCCTAGCAATAAATATCATCCACGCGACCCCCAAAACCCTAATAACCCATCTAAAATCTATATATAGCCTGGTTGTGAGTGTGGTCGAGACTTCTTCCTTCCGAAACCCTAAGTGAGAATCACCCACCACCGTGACTTCAGACGCATATTCTGACGCCGATAGCCAACCTCAACGCCACCACCACATTTCAAATTCCTCGTTGCAATTCCCTCTAGCTAACCATACCATTTTCAAACTTCGATTCTTCTTGCACGGGCGTCCATAACCGTGCAAAGTTTGCTTCTCATCTCGCCCAAAATCTTGACCCCGAGACCTTAAACCACCGCCCGCCGCCACATACGCCGCTTCTGCCACCCTATAAACCACTCAAAATATTCTACTAAGTATCCTCCACCGAACCATAAGCTTAGTTTATTTTTCTCCTTACCCCTTCCCTCTTTTTCTTCATTTTTACCTCTCTTAGATCCATTTTCCGGCCACCTCCGGGAACCACCGCCAATTCCACCTACATCCTCCAACTCAAGGTGATGTCATAGACATTTTAAGTACTTAGTTTCGATTTATTTATAATTATTCTAATTTTAGCCAAAATTTTAGTATTAATTCAACTTTTATTATTATTATTATTATTATAATTATTAGTAATATTGACTGTATTCTAATTTCTAAATTTTTTTGACAGGTTAGGGAGTATTATTGAGTAAGATATATTATTCATCTCGGCCTTTACTTATTTAATTAAATTTTTACATGTTTAATGTTATTATTAATAATAATATTATTATTATTATTATTAGTGTAATTATTTAGTTAATATTGTAATTATTTCAGGAGGATTATAAACCTAAAATTTTAACTAAGTCTCGCACATTTGATTTTTACAACTATTATTAACATTTTTAACATTTTTTCTAATTATATTATTATTATTATCTTTATTAACTTTATATTATAAGTATATATAATATTAATATCATTATTACATTTTTGAATAGTGTTATTATTAAATGGATTGATTTTGAAAGCCACCTTGTAATTTTAAGAATTTTGGTATTATTAATATTAATATTCTACTAATAAGAGTGTTATTAATAATGTTTTATTATTATTATTATTATTATTATTATTATTATTATTATTATTATTATTATTATTATTATTATTATTATTACTATTATTATTATTATTATTACTACTACTATTACTATTATTACTATTATTGTTATTATTACTATTTTGGTGAAGGGTAGAAACCCTTGTATCACCACCCTTTTGAATGAAAACAATAATTTATTTGTATTATTAAGTAATATTTTGTATAATTAATTATGGTGTAGTATTGTTTTAATTAAAAACAAAATCTTAGAATAATTTAGAGAATAATAAAATTTTATAAGGGAGCCTAATTCTAGTATACTTTTACTTAATAGGTGAACCTAGTCTAATCCCTCAAGAGGAATAGGAGCATGCACCAAGACCGGTGTCGTATTAGGTAGGAGATGTTTACTTTGATGCGATTGATATTCATGGGTCATCAGGTGGGGTCGAGTGATGATTGGGCCGAATCCGTATCAGAGTGGAGTGGTCGGACTTCCATTGAGATTTTCCTTCCTATTTCATTATTTATGTTAAGCACTTCCAAATAAATTTATGTTCGGAGTTATCTCTCTCTTCCTTGAAAAACTAACTCTCGCAGTTTGGATTGAATAAGGACTTGTGCGTGTTTAATTTTCGTATTTATGAATTTGAACTATTATTAATTTTTATGAGTTGTTTTCTTAGCCTTAGCACTTAGTATTGGAACGGTAGGAGTAAACCGGTCTGGTACTAGGTGTGGCGGTAACATCCCCAAATTTCACACGTTTTAAGTATTTCTATTTTAATTACTCCCTGAAGAAAAAAAATAATAGTGAATTTTGGGGTGTTACAGCATATATTCTTCAATATACAGCTGACATCATCATAGTTGTGTAATATATATAAATGTGCTATACGGAATATGTTAGGGTTCACACACCCAAACTGTTTGCCCTTAATACACTGTCCTTTGATTTTTCCTGCATATTAAGACTTAAGAATACCAAGAGCTTCATCATTTGACAAGTATTTTGTGTAAAATTCAATTTTCTCTTCTACAAGGTAACTCTCAACTATGCATCCTTCTAGCTGATATTAATTCTTTACATAACCTTTTATCAACTTCATAAACCGCTCAAAGGGGTACATCCAGTGTCCATGAATAAGTCCTAGCATTTTTATCTCATAAACTAAATGAACAGTTAGATGTACTATAATGTCAAAGAATGAGGGTGGAAAGTACATATCAAGCTGGCACAAAGTAATCACAGTCCCTCTTTGTAAGGCATCTAAACTATTAGGATGTACGCCTTTGGACTAGATGGCGTTAAAGAACTAACAAATTCTTGTGATGGTAATTCAAATACGCTTTGGAAAATTTTCACATATCGCTATCAGAAACAAGTATTGTATCAAAATATGACAATCATAAGACTTCATGTTAATTAGTTTCAACTCTTTCATCGACACAAGCCTTCTGACATTTGAAGAATACCTTTCCGAAACCTTAATCCTGTTAAAGAATTTGTAAAATGAATTTTTTTTGGAGAGTGTATGGCATGCCGGTGGTAAATATGTTCTTATTCCATTATCTTGCGGTGCCAGTTCTTGTCTAATACCCATTTCTTCCATATCCATTCGAGCATTGATGCCATCTTTAGTCTTTTGTGGAACATTAAGTAATGTACCAACAAGATTGTCACATATTTTTTTCTCGATATGCATCACATCAAGGGCATGTATCATATACAGAGATTCCTAATTAAGAAGGTAGAATAATTTAGAAATATTTTTCCACCCAACTGATGGAGGCTTATCTTTATTCTTCTTCCCAAACTTGACACTCAAATGTTTCATCTTCAAATACATTTGTCGACCCATCAACCATATTGGTGCCTTCCCTTCTTCTCGGAAACCATTGAAAGCTTTCCTTTACGTATGATAATAATGATTCTTTGGTAAAAAATCTATTATGCCTAAGAAAGATAGTATTCTAGCTATGTATTAGCTGAACAAATCAAGTATTCTCCTCACATATCAAGCATGCATAATGGCATTTCACACTATAACCTGACAAGTTGCCATATGCCGAAAAATCATTTATAGTAACTGAAAGTGAAATTTTCTTCAATGTATGCATCAAATACTTTAATGACCATGTCCCACAAGAACTTTAAATCATCAATCAAATGTGTTAAATAAATATTAATATAATTCCCCAGTTGGTTTGGCCCTGAAATGAGTAAAGACAACATCATATACTTGCATTTCATATAGAGCCATAGAGATAGATTGTATATAACCAAAATCAGTGGCCATAAACTGGTGCCTTAATTGTGTGAATTCATTCCATCCACAGAAAGTAAAAGGTGCATATTTCTTACTTCTTTACTGAATTTAGGGAACAAGCCATCAATCATCATTCATTGTGGAGAGTCATATGGATGTCTAAGAAGACTGTCATATATCTTCTCATCAGTATGTCATATCAAGTTCTTAACATCTTCAACATCATTAAATGACCACTTGAATCTTGGTATTATAGAAAAATACCATAACACCTTAGCTAGCACCTTGTTCTTCTTGTACCGTAGTGCTTTACATTCAGAATTAGGACAACTATCCAAATATGCATTCTTATTGCAAAATAAAATACAATAATTAGTGCGTGCATGTATCTTCTCATAACTCATGCCCATAGAGGAAAGGATCATTTTCGCTTCATAGGTATGATCGGGTAGAACGTTATCATTAGGAAGCGTATCCTTTATAGGTGTCAATAATTCCATGAAGCTCTTATCACTCCATCTATTACATGCATTTAAGTTATACAACCTTAAAGTAGCATATAATTGAGTAAACGTATGACAATCACCGTACAAAGGTTTCTCCTAGTCATTCAATTACTTCTCGCACATTTTTGGACAATCTTGAACACTT
Organism: Tamarix austromongolica; assembly: GCA_039764185.1. Lineage (NCBI taxonomy): Eukaryota > Viridiplantae > Streptophyta > Magnoliopsida > Caryophyllales > Tamaricaceae > Tamarix > Tamarix austromongolica. The sequence goes on along the minus strand of CM077809.1, from coordinate 8,223,691 downwards.
TCCTCAACCTTTTGAGTCATCTTCTCTAATGAATTTTGCTCACAGTTCTCAAATGATGATCCACTACTTTCCCTCCAAACTTGCTCATTATCATATTTAGACTCTATCTCACCATACCATATCCAACAAGTGTAACTTGTATCAATTTCATACACAAACAAATGATCTCTCAAATAATCAGCGTTGACATGCTAAAAAAATCATAGTTCAAACAAGGATAGACTATTCTACTAGAGTCTCGGCATGTTCAACTACAAACTTGATGAAAAACTCCACTCCTTCATTATATTCTCTAGAAAAATGATTTGTAGACTACCATTTCCGATCTATAATTTTCAATTATACGTACCCCATGCAAAAGTAATTATTATAAATTAATTCAATCATAAGTTTAATAATTCACAAACCACTCATGATTAGAAAGAATTAATCTCAAATGTATCATATTATTCTCTGTGTGTGTGTATGCAAATCATGAGAACACATTTCCAAAAAGATATCAATACACAAGCCACTTATACTTAGAAAGAGTTTATATATACATACATACATAGAAAAACATTATACAATGATTCAAATTACAAAAGATATACATACTACGGGGTTAAAACAATAGCAACACTATATACATCAAAAGGTTGCTAAAGCCCAAACACTAACTAAGAAAAACTCATAACCATCATACTAAATCCCCCAATAGCCTTGTCGACCCTAAATAATAACTATCACTCTCAAAGTCTACTGATCTTGATATGTCATATGTTTCCTCACATCATCAACATAGAGTCTAGTCACGGATAATCGGAGGCAAGCTATGACGAAACCTCCGCTCATCATCAATCACCATCAGGTCTCTAGATATCTGCCCATAATCCTTGGCAAACACCTCACCCTCAATAAATCTAGGGTGTGGTGTATTAGTATGATGGACAAACCAATGCAAAAAAGTAAATGTAGCCAACAACCATGGCTCTATTTGAGGTAGGGTCAAGAGTAGGTGATATGATCTAAAATGGAATAGGTCATACGATGTGCTACTCACAGACAACCGACCTATCTCCTTGTATAACCATATGACATGAGTCTGTAGATTAGCATCCGGTGCCATGCATAAATATGGTGGAGAGTATGTCATAGCAATGCGCGATATCTCACTACCTACAAATGAGAATACCCACTAAATCTTATCATCAGGGTTATTCTTGAAAAGATCTAAATTATGAAATATATAAACTCTTCACTTAGCTAGACAAATCATAAATATATTATACCATATCTTAACCAACTATGTAAAGCTAACATACCTACATAAGATAATTATCATAAAACTTATAATCTTAAATTAATTTTTATTTATTTCCCTATTGATATAAATGTGTCTTTCAGAATCATAAAAAGATAAATTATCGAACACATACTATGAAAGATCCACCCATTGATGCTACTGAATTTTAACAACAAACAAGAAATTGCATATAATGACTAGTACATAATTCAATTTAATAGTGTACCACAATTCCCATATTTCAATGTTGCACTACATATCATGCATTACTTGAAAGACACGCCAGATTAAGGGGTGCTCCTCAACAACAATCCCTCTACTTTTCTCTAAGCTTTTTGTGATTCAGATTGGGCTACTTACCCCTTCACTTTCCATTCCATTGTTGGTTATTTCATCACCCTTGGAAGTAAAGGAAAAAAACAAATCAACGTCTCTTTATTATTAGTTGAAGCCGAATATGTGTGTATGTGTGTGTGTGTGTACACCTCACCACTTCTAAGATGGGCTTGACTAACTTGTTTACTTCACAAGTTGCCTGCTATTAATATCGTCACTTTGATCCCTATCAAGTGTGACAATTAAAAAACCATCTACATTAATAAGAATTCGGTTTTTTCACATATGCATCAAACATATAAATCATTTTATTTGTGGTCAACTCTATGCTAGTTTGATTGAGATCACTCATACTTGCATGCAAGATCAGTTGCTAATGTGTTCACCAAACCTCTCAAGGTATGCTTGATATCAAGTGCATTCCATGTTGGGCATGCAAGCCCTACTCTTTAGTGGGGTGTTAGAGTATCCTAACAGCCACAATGATCCAAGTCCAAGCCCAATAAATGCAGCAACAACTTTCTGTCTCATATCAAATGCATGTGTTGTTTGTTGTGATATCGCTCGACAACTTGGATACCAACTTGCTTATCCATTATCCTTTTATTTAACTTCACTTGCCTTGGACTCATTATTTTTTACCATGTAGTATCTTTCTTATACCCAAGATGCTAGCGGGATTTTCTCCTACCGATTCTACGTGCATATTTACATGTATGCTTAATTATATATTATAACCCTTGGCACTTAATTAAAGTCAACAGAGCTTTTCCCCTCCATTTTGTTTCTAATCAATAACTCATAGAGTACATAGAATGATGAGGTAAATGCATTGAATATACTAAACGAGGAGAAGAATGCTCCAAATTAGTACATTATATGAGAGATAACGTCGTTTGATTATATGGGAAGAGGCAGAAGAACCGTTGAACTATTAAATCAATAATAATAAGTCTGACCAACCTCTAAAAAATGATTGAAGTAATCCAGCCATATCAAACCGCTTACTTTTATCTAATCTAATTATCTAATTATTAGTTCTCACCAAAACATGAGCCTGAGTTTCTTGTGAAAAAATAGAATATAATAGGTGATAAAAACAACCACAATTTAACCAATGTGAGACGATGGTTTCTCCCACACGATATTCTGGTAAATGATCATACTATGTTCTATGACTTTTGGTTAAACCTTAAGAAGTATTATTCACAACATTAAGAATTATTCATTGAGAGAAAAGATGTGGTAACAAGACCGAGTGCATCAACTTCTGAAGGAAATGTTGAGTGGATCAAGGGAAATGTATTCATATATAGTAAAATAATACTCGGATGCCTCCATAATTTGGTATCAACTCTCTGAAATAGTCCTCTACTAAAAGAGAGACCAATTACAAGTTGAGCTTCCCGGCCGGGCTTTCTTGATGACGAGATTTGAAATGGACGTTCACTTTTACCCTTTGCTATTATATGCCAGCTGAGAGTTACGTAATGGAATAGATCAGTGACGATCGCGATGCAAGCATGACGTGTTTATCCAACCATTTCAATCATAGTCACCAAAATCACTGAGCATAACTGGTTTTTTGCTTTCGGTATTTCCTTGTCATTGGGGTACATATCAGGGCTGCCCATATTAGTGTTAGCAGAAAAAATCTTTACAGTATATGAACATTAACGATCGTATCAAAAGAGTTGATCCGGTTTCCTGTGCAATAATATGATCCTTTGATTCGATCAAATCAATTAATATATAGTTCCGGTGTCACCATCCCACCATCCACGTGTCCCACCACAATCTTTCCTTTTCTACCCTAAATTTCACAAGCCAAGAGGAGGAGATCATATCCCTCCTTCATAAACAGCATGCTTTCTGCAGTGGCGTTAGTTTAACACATTCGTCGATCCCAATCCTTCAATCATATTCATACATGCCCACCACCAAACATCTTTTACACCTAGCAAAGTTTCTTAGTTACAGCTGCGCGTACGAGACCGAGTCAGTTGATTGGACAGTAGGAAAAATAAATATCATCCTCGCCGTCTGTACATATTGGGGTTCATCCTTAATTGGATTAAAACAAGCGATCAAGTACTTCAACAACACCAAATGTATCTGGCGAGGCCTCTTTCTCTATACAAGAAAAATCCTGAATTGCTCGACCTACCACCCCGTGAAGGTCCAAATTCCGGCTATCTGGTATTGCAAGATGATGAAGATTCCCAGTTATGGGAACTACCCTTCCCACAAAACAAGCTTCTGACGGTGTACTATCGGCAAACAGTCAGAGACCCTGCACCTTCTGAATTGACTAACGGCTGTTTCTTTGTTCCGGTTGTCAATCAGCCATTATCTGCCAATCAGTACTATGCAATCAAAGCAGAAGGAGAGCACAGAGGGTATGTATTAATTCGATCTGCATAATTGAGAGTGTTTTAATTTTTAGTGAGTTGCCCGTGCCACCGCGATCTCCACGTATACATCCATATGTGTGTGTATCTTCGATCTAAACTGTATTATTTATGCCTGGCTATGGCTGAATATAAGTGGCTTGCAGGGAAGCACATGCAAGCATGTTAAAGGAAGATGAGAAACGTTGTTTATGCTGCATCCCACTTCCATTTGTTCCATTAGAAAATTTACGCCCACCGAATCCTGATGAAGTCTGCCAACAATTTAGATTCAGCGTCTTCACGAGAAGTCCGAAAACGCACATAACCAAGAACATGTTTATTGCTGAACCAGTCGCCCCTAATGCTAAATTACCAGTCTTCCTGAGAATAGAAGAAGGATTCCATGTCAAGTCCTCCCCACCGCATTTCGTCTTGAGTGAAGCCTCAGGTCTTGACTCTGCCCTCCGTCAATCCTTCCCGGATTTCAATTTCCCTCTATCCTGCTCCTGCAGTCCATCAATATCCGTGGGGAAGTGGTATTGTCCCTTCATGTTTGTCAAGGAAAAGTCATGGGCAGAACAGGTGGGAAGCTCGATGTTTTATGAGGTAACCCTCGAACAGAGATGGGAGAGGATCTTTACAGCTGAAAATAAAGACGATGGATCAATCCAAAGCGCGGACATGGACGTTGTCGTTCCTACAAAAGTGATCAAAGTTTCGGGCACCAAAGGCGTTCAGGACGAATTGTCGATCGTTGATGGGGTTATGTGGTTTAAGAGTACGGATGGTGAAGAAAAGGTAGGAGTGAGTATGCTTGTGGTGGAGAGAATGATTTGGGAAGAAGAAAGAGTTGGGTGGATTAATACGAATGAAAAACAAGTGGGTGTGCCCAGAGTGGACTACCAAACAAATTTGTGGAAAAAGTTTGGCTGTTATGTTCTAATTGAAAGGTTTGCTCTGAAACGATTGGATGGAAGTTTGGTCTTGACATATGATTTTTACCACACTCATCAGGTTAGGAGCAAGCTGGAATTGGGTCCTTAATTACATATCCGCGAATTTCAATTATACTGTTTTATAGACCCTGCCCATTGTGCGTAAGGTTCTTCTATACCGGATTGATGCTGTTGCTTCTAACCATTAGATTAATTGCTTGATTTTTTATGTCGTGTCGTGTCAGAAGAAAATTTGCACCTTACTTGCATAGGATTGATTGTATAACCTTGTTTTATGCTAGTATTAAACTATTGTTCAAGAATTTTCTAACTGAAAATTTGGATTTACTAATTGCTAAATACACCTGCAAAATAGCACTTGACTGATATAACTCTTAAGCCCTTAGACACTCTCAAGACATAGTAATTAAATGTCAGAAAAAAAAATCTGGGAGGTTTATCATGTCGGCTCGATATAGAAATCAATGGGCTCATAGCCTTATAGGCCCCATACGCGTAAAGGGGCAATAACAAATTATAACATGCAACCGGTTTTCACCATCATTGCCACGTCAAATATTATACCTTAATCTTCTTCACTCTTCTCGTCTCTCACACTTTATCTTTCACTCTCTTTTTCTTACTTCGACTTTCAGAAACTACATTCAATTTTGATTTCTATTCTTAGATTTGTGGTCACATAGTTTTGAGGTATACGATTGTATTTTAGTTGAATTTGGATAGTTTACTTTTTCTTTTCTTTTTAATTAAAGTTAATGTTTATTATAATCAGTAGTTTTGAGAAGCTATTTTAAGATAGTTTTGTTGAAATTTTAGCATTAAAAAATATAAGTTTTCATGTTGAAACATGGTATCTTATTGTTAAAATTTAATCATTTATCACGATTTATAATATGATTTGTATCACTATATCGTTGTTGAAATATTAGTATCATTAAGTTTGTTAAAATTTACCATACTCAAGCTTATTTTGTTGAAACATTTAAATAGTTCTATTGAAATTTTAGTATCAACAACAGTTTTAAATAAAATTTTCACCTTTTGTAAAAATGGTTTGTAAAACTGTTTTTCAATAATTTTCAAGCTATAATGCGGTGATTTTTCAATAGTTATGTGGTGATTTAAGTGCTATAATAAATTAATAAAATCACCTTTATTATATGGATTTTTCAACTATTATATGGTATTTTTCTAGTAACTATGTGGTAATTTTTAATAATTATGTGATATTTTTTTTCCAATAATGCTTGTTATGAATTGTTATAATTTGTTTATTAGTATTTCAACAGCAATGTTATGTTTTTTCAACAAATGTTGTAACTAATTTTTACCATTATTTGAATTGAAGTTTCAACACCAATAATTTAATTTTTCAATAATTATATGATGATCTTTGAACCTTTATATGATGATTTTATTATTATATGATCATTGAAGTATATCATGTTGAAAGTTTAATATAATACTATTTTGAATTTAAATTTTAGTATAATTCTATCAAAGCTTTTATTTTATTTGTGGTGAAATTTATATTAAAATTTTAGTTTAATTATGTTGGAGTTTTTAGATATTTTTATGTCAAAAGCAAATCAATACAGGTCTTTATTTATAAAGAAAAATCTTAGAATCATTTTGATATAATTATTTTATTTTTTGCAAACTCAAATAAATGATAATTCAACTTAAAAAATATTTTTGTTTTTTTAAAAATGTTGATTGACATACACATAAAGATCAAAAGTAAAGGAGGAGAGATGGGAAGGGTGGGAAGGAGTATGAACCTAAATGGAAGTTTGTATACCCATTAAGTGTTTAATGAATCAATTGTCGGAGGTTGATATTAGCTGCTCTCTTTCTATCCCCATCTTGCTATAAAAGACTTAGGATAATGAGGACAACTAAAAAGCAAGCATCCAAAAAAATGATTAGAAATCTAAAAAAAAAAATCAACTCCACATTTAGAATATTTGATTCATTTTTTGTTAGAGCAAATATAATCAAATATGTTTTTTAACTATTTTGACAATATATCACTATTAGTTTTAGTTTGTGGTAAGTTTTTGAAGTATATTCATCTTTTATCCTTACAATTTTATAACAAAAGTTTAATACCCTTTCTTTCTATATAAAATAAGGCATACACATAGGTATGTATGTATATGTAATGCTCCATAATTTTAAGTCTTTTATTTTACTCTTTCGGTGATCATTATTTTAATTTTTTTATGAGGATGTAATATCTTGTATTTGGAATTGAAATTGAATTACAATTATACTATTTTATTCATTTTGATGTCACAAAAAACTCTCTTTTCACTTTTAAAAGTTTTAAAATTATTATTTTTAAAACTTTTTTGGTACCATAAAAGTTACTATTTTTATAAAATAATTACTTTCATGTAACAATGTGTTGAAAATATTTTAAAGATTTTTTTTATCAGTGGTTGTACTTTCACTATAATTAAAAAGCTATATTAAACCCTTTATATAGAATAGGAAAAATGGAAAATGGAAATTTCTTAAATAAATACTTTTTTGGGGAAATGAGAGTAAGTAATAAGAAGATTACCTTAAGAGTGATGTGGTGTGTGTTATATTATTTGTATTTAAAATAAAATTTGTTAATTAGTTAGTTAGTAAGATTAATTTGTTGGTTTGAATGTTTATTTGCATATGTATATGATCCAATTATTTTTATAGTTTGTTAAGACATTTTGAAGAGAGGAATATTTTTTATCACATATGATAAAATTTTATCTTTTTTATTTATTCCTTAGTATCAGTTATTAGTATATGCTAATTATATTAAATGATATTGTATGATAAATCTTTCTTTATCTCATTTTTTTAAATTTCGTAGATAAACATACCAACATTTAGTAATTTAACCATAATGTTTTCATCTGATAATGAAATTGAACGATTCTTTTTGTGTTAGAAATCTGACTACAATATTTACAACTTTTGATCTTTAAGTTTTTCAATTATCAACTAAATTTAGTGAAAAATATCAATTAATGTCGATGATATCTTACATGTGAAATTTTTTTATATCTTTCTATTCTAAAAGCCCATACCAAACCCTAATAGCCAAACCTATGTTTTTTCCTCTTGTGTTGTGGGTTATGTTCTATATATTCCATTAATGTTCTTCACATCTTCAACCAATTCATCAAGACCTTTGATTAATTCACCAAATCATTAAATAATCTTTAATATTATGCATTGAAGATCTAATCTTCCTTCTTTGTATTCTTCTCTATTTGAGTTCAAGAAATGTTCTCATCTCAAGATAATCAACTCTTGAATTTGTTTTGGTGTGATAGGAACATTCTTTATACTTGAAGACCTTATATTCTATATATAAGAATTTTACATTCAATAACCTTATTTTTCAAACCAATGTGCATATAATAGTATATGTATGTGGAATATGATTTCTATAAAGTATGTATCTTTATTTATTATATAATTTTATACCTTCTTATGAATATTTTTTTATGTATCATGATATGTAATATGATTAGCCTAATTATTCATGATTTTATGTTAAATTCATGGTAGTTTTGATGTGGTTGCAACTTTGCATGATTTAACAAAAATTACACTGAATACAATAATGAGAGTTTACCCATAATGTTATATATCAAATTGATACCCCAAAAGTATATATAGTTTTCATTAAAAAAGTATTAGCTTTGAATTTTGAGTTATGTCTTGAAAACAAATGATGTTATAATAAGGATTGATTGAATATGAAAAATTAGTATAACTTACTAAATTGAATTTTTTGCATGTTATGTATGTTTTGATCAATGCTTGAGTTTTGATGTTTATACTAACACTACTTTAAAACTCTCTTTATATGTATGATTAATTTGATTTCTTTTTTTGGTAATTAAGTGAAAGATATATTAATTGAAAGACGAGACTACAAAGTTCTAGATTACAAGAAGAATCAAGATTATACTAGGAGGTTAACTAATCCAACAGGATCCCTATAAGATTTACATTGGTGGAATAATTAAACGCGCATCTCCATTTCTAGAACAATAGCCTTTCTGATTTGTGTGGGGGACTGATTAGTCAGCTGTAAAATTCATATATTCCATTATTGCCAAATATGATAGATTACTACAGCGATTAGTGGTCTAAAGAATTTTTTTGTGGATTATTGGGCCCCTTATTCCTTAAATGAGCCAACGAGCAATATGCTCCCAAGTGATTAGATGTTGAGTACTTCTGGCCTTAAGCATAAGAGAGAGCCATATTGAGCTTGAGAAGGCATCTTCAAAGAAAATATTTGCAAGAGTCTCATCATGATGTTGACAAAACTCACAAGTTGAGATTGAATTGAATCTTAGGTGTTGCATTCGGTCTCTTGTAAACAAACGACCATGCATGACAATCCAAAGGATGAATTGATGTCTTAGGAGAGAAAGTATATTCCATACCAGGTTATGCCATGAGACTTTAGCTTTCTTAGGTTTCAAAAGGTGATAAACTTTTTAGATGTTGTACTATTCTACATTTGTGCAAATATTTTGAGTATGATCTGGATCAAAATGAGGTTGGACCACAGGTCTTATCTCCATGATCTTCCTAAATACCCAAGAGGCATTCATATGGGTATTAATGCACCATAATTCCCACCCCTTGATGTAGTATGCATGAATCCACCTTATCCATAGCACCTCCTTCCCCTGTATAATTGTCTAAAGTTGTTTGCAAATAGCTGCAAGATTCTACCAATGAAGATGTAAGATATCCAAGCCTCCTTCCTCCTTTGGTGCACATATTGTTTCCCATGCAACAAGGCTTTTGTGGGAATATTCGATTCTCAACCAAAGAAAAGATTAACAAACAGCATTAATGTCATAAAAGACTTATTTAGGAAGCATGAATAGGAGACTCCAGTATGCTTGCATTCCTATAAGAATAGAATTGATGAGTTGGAGGCGGCCGGCATAGCTAAGCATCTTATTCTGCTATTGATTGAGTTTCCCAGTGAAGAGGGGTTTGTAATGATGTTCTCAGGGTGGAACCTAATAATGGAACCCCAAGATATTTCATCGAATGATCTCCTACTGGAATATGAAGAGCTGATTGGAGGAAGAGTTTAGTTTTTGCGATAACTTAACCTCCATAGAAGATAATACTTTTTAGAACATTTAGCTTCAATCCAGAAAGAGTCGAAAAGTGATTAAAAGTATCCATCAAAGCCATAAAAGACTTTACATCACCTCTACTGAAAAAGAGAAGATCATCAACATATATTAAGTTAATTAGCTTCACCTTTTTACACTTAGGATGAGCCTTAAAATTAGAGTTGGTCCACAATGTCAAGAGAGCTCAGCAAAGATATTCCATAACTATAACAAACAAGTAAGGGGATAGAGGGCCCCCTTGCTGCACTCCTCTTTTAGTCTTGAAGGGGGGAAGAGTGCCATTAAACTTTAAAGAGTAACTAACAAAGGGCACACATGTCATGATAAGAAAAACGACATAGGGAGGAAAGTGTAAAGCAAGCAGCATGTTCTCCAAGAAGCACCAATTCACTACATCATAAACCTTTTTCATATCAATTTTTATCATGTATCTTGGGGATAGGTTATGATGATTTTATCCTTTCACCAATTCAATAGCAAGGAGTATATTCTCACCAATCACTCTCCCTTTTATAAAGCTAGACTAAGAGACACCTATAACAGAAGCCATGATAGGTTGCAGCCTAGATTTGAGGACCTTTGCAATGATCTTATATAGCACATTAACATAAGAAATAGGCCTATAATCACCTGGTTTATCTGCATTTGGGACTTTTGGAATGAGATTAAGAGTAGTAACATTGAGACTTAGCGGCAATTTTCTTATAATGAAAAAGTCATAAAAAAATTTTAAAATATCTTCTCTAATCACACCCCAAGTAGATTTGTAGAAGCAAGCATTAAAACCATCTGGACCTGGATATTTTTTTAGAGTGCATTAAAAACATAGCTTGACGAACTTCCTCTTTAGTGATAGGACTTAATAGTTGATGTTGTTGAATAACTGAAAGATTAGGCCCTTGGTTAATTATTTATGGGAGGATCTAACCTGAAACATCATCAATCTTCCCTAACAGATCCTAAAAAAATTCAGTAAGGATGGATTGGACAGTAATAGGATCAAATTGCAAACTACCTATCTCATCCTTAATGACTCATATCTAATTTGTATGATTCCTGCCTTTGAGGATAGTATGGAAATATCTAGTGTTGATGTCCCCCAGGTTTAACCAATAAACTAGAGCTTTTTTCTTGAGAAAACTTTCTTCACACTTGGATAAATGAGTAAAGAGAGCTTGTTGCTTCTTTTCTTGATCAATTAAATCTTTATCAAGAGGAGAAGAGGTCGACTATTACTGGATGATTGAGAGATTGGATCTAGCCGGCTCCACCTTTTTTGAAATATGACCATAATGTCTTTTGTTCAGAATATTGAAAGGATGCTTCAGGGCCTTTAGCTTAGCCATAGTTGCTGAAATAGGATTCTCATGGTATTGTTTCATAATTTGATTTTTGTTTCGATCTATATCAAATTATGAGTTTTATGATTATAGGTGTTTAGATCTGTGCTTTATAAATTTATTTTGTAAACTTAGTTGAAGCATATGGTGATCATGTGTTTCCATATGTTATTTAGTAATCATCTAAAACATTTGGTGATTATTTTCTTGTGTGCAACATTGATGTCATATAAATTGTGGTTTATGTTCTTTTATGATCTTATTATATACTTATGAGCGTGCATAACTTATTTGGTTGTAGATTATGATGTTGGTTGAGGGGTGATATAATTGGCCTACCTTTTTCTTTGAAAATTTGTATTGTGGAAAGTTATACTTTTAGAAAATACTATATCTAGAAATGTAATATTGGAAAGTGTTCATGACAGAAGGTGTCAATTGTGTAAGAACTTGTATATTGAGTTACTACTTTTTGAAGGTGTCAAATAGGGAAGGTGCCTAATATTATAAATCCGAACATTTAAGGAGTATATATAAAAATGCATATCTATGTTTGTGTGCCTTAGTTGCATTATATGATCACCTTGAGTAATTCACTAAACTTAAAGTGGAAGATGAGAATGGGCTAGGGTCCTTGGTGGTCTTCCAAAGTTTGGTTGTGATGACTATCTATATTGGGTTAACTATAGTTGTATATATTCCACTTTTGATTTGGTTGTGATGGTTATCTATATTAGCTCAAGTGTAATTGTATATATTATGCTTCAGTTTTTTTTAGATCTACTCTATTTAATGTTGAGATCTTAGTAGGGGGTGTGCACACTTAAGGACTAGGACCATTGGTAATATTTATTAAGTTGATCTAATGGGAAGGCCCAAGTGTGACCTGTGAATCACCTTGTGCTTTTAGTTGGTTTAGGTGATATAGGATAATTAGCTCTGGCACTCAATTGGGTTGTAATCTTACGAACCCTTACTACTTACCAAGTGAACCTCTTGGTAAGTTTGTTTTCCCATACTCAAAATATTAAATATGGTATATTGTGTGATGTGGTCACGTGATTTATAGGTTTAATAAATGGTTATTGGTACTTTATAAATTGTTATAAGATATGGTTATTTCATATATTATCATCATGTCATGTACATATATGCATATGTATAAGAATACTATACTTATTTGTACACATGTGTTACTTAGCTATTCCCCTAGCTAACTTGTTACCTGTCTTAAATGGGGTTGCGATGATTCATGTTATTCATGGTGAGAAAATGGCATAGTGCAAATAGAGTATGAAGTTATACAAGATGTGGATGATGTGCATGGTTGGAAAGAGTGAGAGTGGTGGTCATGTTTAGATATTTATTTATCACAATTGAGTTTTCATTTTGTCATTTCGTTCTATACTTATTTCCATTGAGTTTGCGAAAAAGTAATATTTTCTATTGGCTTAAGATACTAATAAATTTTTATGTATTTTCTTATTTTAATCAGCCTTAGCAGCTATTATAAATAGAAAAATGGTATCTACTTACACTAGTTGTGGCAGTAATACCCTAACCCTATTTGTCTTCCACATATATTTTTTCTTATTTCTCTTGTGGATTGGTTTTGAAAAATGAAGGTGTTGTGGTATGTATGTATGTTTGTATATTATCTAACATATGGTCTATATTTTCAAAATTCTTATTGTAATAATTATTAAAATTGATAAAATATTAGTTTTTATAAAAATATCATATATACGTGATATCTAATCCATATATTAACTAAGTTTTAGATATATAAAAAGTTAGATATTCCACTTATAAGTTTATAACTTAATGATCGAGTCTTGAGTCCTATGTACTCAGCTTCAAATCCTCCCTCTCTTGATATTGTACTCCTTTTATGGTGATTTTGACACTTATATAGTGATGTGTATTTGTCTTACAGGCTTACTATATTTATTTATTTTCAAGAAAATCAAATATTCGATATAAGAAACACAAAGGAGATATTTGATATTATTGGTAAAATATGTTTGTTTCCATATATTCTTATTTCTTTTCCTTTTTTTGATAGTGATATACTGATTAGTGGTATGTTGTCTTTACAACCATAAAATATAAAATAAGAACAAATTATTTAATTTTTGTTACCAAAAAATAAAAATATATTAGTGGTATGTTCATGATTTCACATTTGTGTGTATTATAATTTGAGAATGGAGCTAATTTTTCTTAGAATCCTTTTTTTTTACATTTTATTTTAATTTTATAGTACTCTTTTTTCAATATGTATAGGATCCACCAATATTTTTTTCTAGTTTGATTTGGTTTTGAAAGTGTAAAATAAAAACTCTATTTGTGTAACACCCCCAAAATTTTTTAATCTTTTCTTTTAAGTGTTTAGCCTTTTTATTTGAAACCTAACCCTTAAACCTTAACCTAATTATTTTATTTTTAACCATTGACCCGTAACTCAGATGATTTCTTAAAATAATTTATCCTAATTATTTTATCTTTTTTATTTTTATTAAACCTATCCTAAACTGTTTTATTTTTCCTAATTGGTACCCTAATCTAAACAAACTAAACCTAAAACAAAAATAAAATAATACCATCCTATCCTTGTCACCACCCTTCCTCACATTACCCCTCATTGTGCCATATTTTCCTCCACTAATCATCTCCTTGTTTCTCTCATATCCTCATGCTACATGCCTCACCTCTCAATCGGCTATATACCAACTCCTTTTGTCCCCATTTTTGTTCAAACCCAACTTCCCCCACTCCCTTTGTTTGTTTAATTCTCTCACCCCAACCTACTACATAACCCTCTCTTTTGGCCTATTCGATGTTCCCCTATGAAACCATAACAAATGCCTTTGTCCATTACAAATAGCCACCCTGAGCCTTCATTCCCCTTCTTTTTCTTATTCCCCCTCCATTTTTGTGTAATTTCCCTAGAAAAAACCACCCTTGACCACCGAAACCCACCACCATCCTTGCATGTCTCTCACCAAACATCACCACCACCATGCCAGCCACTAACCACAACCATTACCCTCTCTCTCTACTGCATCATCCATCACTACATCCCCTACCTAAAATTGAAATTTTCTACCATTGCCATTCCTCCCTACACCAACACCCACACCAGTAGCCCCTACATAGCAGTGTGCCTTCTATCGCTTCTCCTTTTTAGCCTGTAACACATTCTTCTTCACTCCTTGAATCCTCCATCTTGTTGCAACCTCCCCACAACTACAACATCCCAGTCATGCCACCCTCTCCAACCACCCTCACCTTCCCTACACAACTGAGCCACTAGCCATCACCACCACCATTCACCTCTACCTTCCTCATTTCACCATCATCTCCACCTCAGTCTTGCCATCCCCGTTGCAACCTTCCCTTATCCTATCTTCAACCACCACCAAGCACCCCATTTGACCATCAACCCGACACCACCTCCATCACCCAAGACTGTCGCCTCAACACCACTAAAGCCCCATCCAACCACCCACCAAATTTCCTCCAACCACCATCGTGCACCCTCGGCCATCACCTATACCTCCACCTCGCCAGCCAACCGCCACTAAAACCCTCCATAAACTTGCCCAACACACATCACATGACCAAACTGAGCTTTTCATTTTACCTATTTTTCAAATTAGGGGCATTTTGATAAATTTCTATTTCATAAATATTTTTATATAAATTATTATTTTATTGATTAAATATTAATATGGCTAATGTGGTATTATTTTTAGGTACAAAATTTTGATGAGCGGATTATAACGCATGATAGCACATTAGGGTTTAGTGTATAAATATCTTAAGCATGATTCATTACATTTTAATCATTTACTTATTATTCGTAGCATTAAAATCAAAAAGAAATGGGAGCATGTTCTCATATATAAAATGTTGCGGGTATCAAAGTATGTTAAAATGGTTCTTGTGTTAGAAAGAGATTTAATACAATATGTACTTGAAAAGTAATAGGTTGAGCATGCTTAGAAGTATTCTGATATGATTATTATCAATTTGTGTGTCCTGAGGTAATTTGGTCTTTTTAAGCATACCATGTTATTTATACCATTAAGCATACCTAATGTGTACTATTTATTTTTGAGCATGAGAATATGTGATTTTTTATGGATTAGATACACATGTTAGGTTAAATAATTGCATGATAATTAATTTAATTATGATTTTTATCCTTTTCATGATAAATAAATAAATAAATAGAATGTGTATTTAAAATGGATGAGAAGGTGGTAATTATGGTCTCAGGGGCATTTTGGTTAATTTTGATTTAATGCTCCCAAATGTGAATAATTGAACCTAGGATGACCTTAGTAGATTTATGAGTTAATTTTAGTGTTGACCTTGTTTATGGATATCTTGAAATATATGGAAACAAGTAATAAATTAATAAATGGTTAAGTGTGGGAATTAGATCTATTTATGTTTTATGTGATTTCATGGTCACCTTAATAAAATACTAATACTCAAAGTGAAAGACCTCAAGATCGAGAATGGTGGCTCTTTAAAGGTATCTACCTTAAAGACGTGGTTTAGCCCGTGGTTGATTATGGATTTTTGTTGATGTGCCTTATTGCCCCAACCAGGCCCTATGTCTTACTCTATTTAGCTCTGCATACTTATAGAGGGTAGGAATACTTATATATTGGGTGTTCTTGTTAGTAGGATACTATGGCTTCTTCAGGTGCCAGTGTAACTAAGGTACCTTAGTGTTATTAGGTTGATAGTCGGTAGGATACTATGGTGTCTTGGTGCACCGGAATGACTAGAGTACCTTATTGTCTCCAGATTGATATGATCTCCCCTTAAGTAAATAAAAATAGAAATGATTATTATTAGATTATTAGATTAGTTGGTAGCAACCTTTGTACCTACCTGTGGTTTAATAGTAGCCTTCATGCCTATTTAAGGTTTTATAGTGGCTTTTATGCCTACCTATGGCTCGATAGTAGCCTGTGTGCCCACCCGTAGTTTGGTAGTAGCATTTGTGTTTGTGGTTTGGTAGCAGCCTTCATGCCTACCGGTGATGTTACGAATTTTTATTGGTATTATGCCTGTGAGTCCTACTTGTGATATTATGGAATTTTTAGTATCGATAATCAAACATGTCATACATTGAGATTGTTATGATCATTTGGTGGAGGTTGATTTTAATCATTACTTTGGAGAGCATCCCTTAGATGTTTTGTTGATAAATTTTAGTATGTTCTAGATGAACAAGTATGCCCAGTGTGTGATTTTGGTGGTGTTTAGTTATCTAATATAATTATCGTATTTCAATCATTGCATTTATATCTCTATGTTTCACACCATGTAATATTGTGCTGCCATTTTACGTGTTCCATGTGGGTTTTCATATTAGTAATGGGTTACTTAGTATTGCTATATTGAAATGTTTATTTTGTGGACCCCTGCCTATTCAATGAGTAGTGGTCTTGTAGAATCTCTTGGGAAATCAGTTGAAGGTTAGTAGTTGGACTAAGAACTTGGGACAATCCCTTGTTCTACTAATATCTTAAGCTAGTTGTTCTTGGACTTTTATGTTATTTTTTATTTTCCTCTCATTTGAGTTTTGTAACCACTAATGTTGTCTTTTTTTTAGAATATTAATTATCTGCTTGTTCATTCTATTATAGTTCTTGTAATTGTGTTATTAACTTAAGTAGAGTAATGATTTTTGTTTTATCACTTGGTATAATAATGGTAGAAGAAATCTAACTTATACCAAGTAGAGCGATAACACCCTACGTTTTTATTCTTTAAGCTTCCATAATTATCTCTTTAAACATAATCTTCAAGTCCTACAAATTGGGGTGTTACAATTTGATTTTTTTAAAAGATGCGAAAATGATGATATTATAAGAGCTGTGCTAGCTTGATTATTTTTTATTAAAGTCTAAAAACTCATATTTAAAGTGATAAAATATTAGAGAACTTGACACTAGTTGTTGGGTAAAAAAGGTACTCTAACACTTAAATTTCAATGTGCAAAAAATCTAAAAAAAGCATAGATAGGTAGATTCGTGTCAGAGATCAACCTATCAATTTTAGAAACTAATAAATCAGTATGACAAAGCAATAGACTAGTTTAACTAACAATATGTTGAAGCTAAGGCTAAAGCATAGTTTTTTGTAAAGTAAATATGTTGATCGATTTTCAAACCGGACAATTGATTTAGAAACTAGTCTATGGAATTTAAAACTAGTTGATCGGCCAACCAATTTTCAGCATTCTTCACAATTACAAAAACTTGAGTTATAAATCTTGATTTTAAGTTTTGTATTCCCCCCCCCATAAAGTATAAATCTTAAGCTTTCTAAAGAGATATTATTCACCAAAAAGAATGTCTATAGAATTTATGGTAAATTTTGTAAGTTAAATCATATTCAAAACTACTTAAAATAAAATCAATTTGAGACAACATTTTTCATAAATACTTGGAAATATTTTTGATTCATGAAATCACTTTAAGATATTTTTAAGTAATTTTTTAATAGGATTATAAATATCAAATCCGTGAAAAATCTAAGTACTCAATATGTAAATCATATGTACATAAAACCTAAGATAATAGCATACTCCTTAAAGCTTAAGTCTTGGTTTCTTGAGCACACTTGATTATCCCTTCATGGTTTGTGTATTCCACATATGACATTGAATTACTTGAAGCTAGAATCTTATTTTTCCCTCCTTAATCTTTAGCTTGTGTTTGGGATATGATTTACAAACTTGATCTCCTTATCGTTTCTTGACTTATTTAAGTGTTGAATACTTTAGTTTTTATTATGATATACATACACATTTAACAAGATAAGTCAATTTTATAATTTAATTTGTTATTATAAAAACAAAGGTTGATTCATCTATTATTTTAACAAGTTCTATTATCCTTCCAATCTCAGTTATCATCAACTACAAAAAAAAAAGGAGGAACTTAGAAAAATCTTTACAAACATTTAAAAACTTAAAAGCTCACTCACAAAAGCCCAGCACTGTCTCTCCCTCAATACTTGCCATGAAAATTATACCAATGAGCTCTACTTGAGAAGTTACCTTGAATATCCTTTACTTATGGAAGAAGGTTTCTGGAATAATAGAGAAAGGATTAAAAAAATATTTTTCAGAGATAAAAAGATAAGATTTTTCCAATACAAAATTTAAAGTGCACGAGGAATCATGATTTCGAGGTGCTACTCAGACCAATTACTTTCTACCATGTCCATGAATAAAAAAACATGTAGGAGTATTGCATGAAAAATTCACTAGATTATCTTACCGGTCAATAGGAGTATTTAATGGATTTGATTAGCTATAGTTTTTATAACTCGATCTATAAAAATAAGCTTATATGATAGATGAACTAGAATAGTATTTTATAAAAGTTTACATAGCAAATTAAAATGGGTTAGTGTAAGGTTACCCATGAATTTTTATGGATTATCATAGGTTAGTGAATATTACATTTATTATACTAAAATCACCACCACTAACTGAGTTTCGAAAAGACCATTTTTATTTGGGCCTAAACATACCCAATTGGCCTCATCCAACCCTATCACACTATAAAGTGACTCTATTCGGCCCTACCTCGACCTTGTTCGACCTCGGCCAAGCCTCACCCAATTCTAGCCCACCTTGACTCGACTCCATTCGTCCCACCCCACTAACATTGTTATCTATCTCGACATCTTCATTTCTCAGGGGCTTAACAAGAGCTCAACCATAGAAAATAAACGTCAATACATATAACAAACCCTTTTTTCTAGAGAACTCTTCATCTCTTTCTTTTGCATTTCCCCTAAATCTTTATCATGATAATTAAATTTCATACCTACATGAAACAATTAATGAAAAAAAGAGGTATGCATTTTAACAATGCATTGATCATAAATATATACCATTCACTTATAGTACACAATTTCAATAAGGAATACATTTCAAAATTCACATTCTTTATATTATATTTACATACATCTATAATGCCCCATTTTCCTAATACTAATTATCATATATAATTAGAAATAAATAATAATTTTGTAATTGTATTAACTCATCCATTTGATCCATTAATTCAAAATTTATTTGTTTCTTCTAAATTGTTAAATCATGTAAATACTTGCTTCCATAATTAGCCATGTTAAACTATATTCATCCATTTAAATTCATTTGATCTTCCAATAAACTCCAATACCCAATTCATATGTGTGGGGGGTTGTTAAAATTATTCCACGTTTTCTCTAACTTTCCATAATGTTTAGGATTTATTTGATATTGTTCCTAATAAATTCCTATTTAACCCATTTTCTACACAATTAATTATCTATAAATTATGAAATGACTCCCTTGCCCTCCTCCTAAGCTTTATGAATCCTTCGATTTTTTGGCAAACATATTTCACTCTTCTAATTTCCAAATGTCACTCCTTTTTGCTAATATCCAAAATTGTCAAGCTTCTACCAACTACCTTATATTCCCATACTCTTATCCCATGCATTATCTCGTGTTTGGCCACCCGAAAACTTCCTCTTGTTCCAGTGAACTCCAACACCATATATGTCCCCAAAACCCCCTCCAATTCCCTCCCTCCCTTATCACTTTCATTTGCCAAAATTTTCCCAAACTTTCCTCACCTTTTTTCTCTCTTTTTCCTTACTTTAGGTGCCTTCATTTCAAACTTGGTTTCTATTATTTCTCCTGCCATTTTGCTCTTGTTTTTCTTTATAGTTTAATCCTCCACATATGAAGCTTCAATATTTCACCACTTCCCCTTTTATCCTTGGCCTTTTTCCTTTCTTTTTTCTTCCCATTTGTGCCACAACTACTAGATTTTACCCCTAATTTCACCTTTTGTTTGTCATTCTGTCTTATTATTTTTTCTTCATTTACTTCCTAAAACACTTTATTTTATCTCTTGAAAAATAAATCTAAATTTTGGGGGTTATGTTTTATTGTTAAGTGGAAGTAATCTTGGTGATTCTTGGTATAAAATACATATTCAAGACGAAGGACATTCTCCTATTTCCCTTTCATATTTCCTCTCTACTCTTTCATTTTCTTCATTATAATTTAATTTATCTAATGATCTTATTTTATTAAGATGATCAAGTATATCATTAGGTGGTGATTAGCATGGTTGTTCTTACTCCTTAGGACCTTATGAAAGTAGGTAAAATAATTAAACCTTGAGAAATAAGTTTGTGTGTTATGTGTTGATGTTTTAATTCCCTTGATTAGAATTATTTATTGTGTATTAATGTATCTCTAAGAATGAGTAATGATATATATATATATATATATATATATATATATATATGATAAGAGCATGAAATACTTGAGAATGCCATGTGCCATGCTAGATTAAGGCCTTGGAATTTTCTCCTCTGTTGTAGAGCAAGTCTATACATTTGTGGTTTAAATTTTTTTCATGTTTAAGGTTCCAAATGAATTCTTAGGATGTCTATTTCACCACAAAATTTTTATATCATGATTTTCTTAAGTATTTAAAAATATTATGGAAAAAATTATGAGAAGTGTCAAATCTATCAACTATTGAAATACAACAACAAGGTTCTCTATCTTTGGATTATTCCATATTATCTTTTGGTTTTTATTTATTTTTAAGTATTCAATGATGTTCATTGGGTATTTTATTTAAAATTTGATAGATAATATGTTAAGGTTTTATATTGTTTAGAGTAAGTTATAGATTTTAGAAGGTTTAAGGCAGTTAAATATGTATGATGGAATTTTAGTCATTTCACTTTAATTATGTAACTTATGGCATAATATATATAATGTGAAATTAAAATAAGTTAACTATGGAGAGTGTATCAATTGAATGGTGTTTGATGAGTGGACTTAGGGTTTCTAAGCTTAAAAGAGTAATTTTAATAAGGGTAGTTTAGGTATTTCAAAATTTTGGAAATTTAAGGATCAAATATCAATATTTAATGTGTAATTTTAATTAAATTATTGCTTAGTTCCATCTCCATAAACCTATTATACCTCTTTATGGCTTAAAAATATGATTAGCAACCATAAGGACATTTTGGTCATTTCATGTGATAAAGAGTTTAACTAAGTGTTTGGACCTTATATTTGACTTCTTGTATGCTTCTTCTTCTTCTTTTACTTTTGGTTAACTCTTGGATTGGTCAACTGTTAACTTTTGTTGATTATTTACCCTTAACATTCATAATTAGAAGTTAATGAGCCTTAATGTCTAACTTGATTTGGACCTTTATGGCATGGAATTATAAGAGTTTATACCACTAGTAATAGTAGTGCGCTTTCATAGCATTTGGAATTGTAATAGGCCTTTGTGGCATATGGTTGGACCTTGATCTCTTTTGGAACAAGTGTAGGGTTAATAATGAAATGTAATGATTGTGATTAAGTGTTTCTCGATGAGACTTTGGAATGTGTTAGCTAATTTCTTAAATAAATTACTTATCACTTATAGTGGAAGAAATACTTGAGTTAGGAATTATATCACATAGGATAGCTATCTGAGTTAGGTTTGGATGTTTTGTGCCATTCTAATGTTTTTATTTTTGTGATCTCAAATGTCTTACGAGGTTTGTAGATATATTTTTTTTGTTCACTAAACACTTCTTTCACCCTAAAGGAAGTATGCATGCTTAATTAATTAGGCATCCTAGTTTATGGTGGTCAATTTAAGTTTTTTGGGCAAAAAATATAGGGTTAATACCATCAGGTACTAGAATAGTTATCAAGGATTCTTAGTTGAATCTTTGTCCTCAAGTTAATGATATTCAATTGGTGTGATGACTTAGTAGAATAAATAATCAACTAGATTATAGGCATGCCCTTTAGTAGTGTATTATATTATATGTTATTGCACTTGTGACGATCTTACTCGTATATGCTTTTATGTGCTCCCATGCCTTATTGTATTAATCTAAGTTTAACTCTATGATCTCATGCTATCCTATTGCTACCACTTAATTTTACGTATGGTAATGCATGATATCCTCACATTATCACATATGACCTTATGTGTTACGCATTACTTCTCTAATTTAGGTTATTTTACACAGTGAAAATTGTGTATTGATACTACACATCTGTAGATGACTGGATACATGTGTTTGATGAAAACCCTACCAACTTTGTGAAGGTTCAACTAGCAGAGTGATATTTGAGTTTGATTTAAGTTGTAGAGTTATAGCTATTTTAGGGTAATGCTTGTCCTATGTCCTAGATCTTGGATATCTCTTTTTAGACTTTTCATCTCTTCTATTTTATTTCACTCCTTTCCTCCCTTTTGATATATTATAAAGAGCTAATATCTATACTCATTTCATATGTTATTTTATGAAGAATTTTATTGTTTCATATATTTATTTATACTTTATTTAATTTTTGTCTTAAAAAAAATCCTTGGTGGTACAAGGATGGTACAGAAGAGTCTTGTATTAAGTGTGTCAATAACACCTGCTTAGTTTTATGTGTATGGTTCCACTTAAAAATTAAATGTTTTAGTAGTAAATTTTGGGGTGTTACAACATTATTCATCTACGCCACTTTAAGTTGTGACATCCACCCTCCTTATGCACTAAGTCTAATTCAAGTACATAAAAAATGAAAAATAAAGTCTGTGACCATCTCATACATATATGTCGCTAGGAGCATCATCAGTATTAGAGGAGGAATGTAAATCCACACCAAATTCACTCTCCCATTATGTGTTATCATATTATTTCTTAGGATAAAAGATCACAAACCACCATTTATCAGGTGGATCAATAACATAGAATGCCTATTTTCCTTGTGAGACCAATATAGTCATGTTTTGTTTATAACCAAGTCTCAAAAGATCCACTATTGTAGACCCCACCTCTTTAGTAAAAACACCATTTTAATTGTTAATCATTTTAAAGTCAAATAAAGGAATCCTAAAAGAGATGTAATCCAATAACCATATATACGCGATCACCTTATTGTACATCATTAATGCATGAACAGAGTTTTATCACCGGTATTTGATATATGCAAAGGTTATGATTCTATACTCACACCACTATTCTATATGGTTCTCTTTTCATCTTGCTCTTTTGTGTAGAAAGTAATACCATTTGTCATATAATAGTTTTAGCACAATACTTCCCTATGTGGGGAGGTGTGATAACCAATACAAATTAGCATTGGAAGCAAACACCTATAGCGCTGACTAATAAGAAAATGAGCTACTGTGTTTCTTTAATGACAATTTCTTGCTCCTATATGGATTTAAAACTCTGATCATATCCATGTGTTATTAGTCAAATGGTTGGACATCATGTCTATTATAAAGGACATAAAGGTGAGATTGTTGTAATTTGTAAGAATCATCATTGCCGAGCACCCGAAATCCTTCACCCATTTGCCCTTCATATGGTATATATGAATGTCATCATCAAGAAACACCTATAGTGTTAACATTTATTAAGAAATTACAACCTAATACAGGTGCCTCCTCTACTAGATAACACTCAATAATGCATCATTCTTGCCTGTTTGGGATCCTCACATAGGCTTTTAAGAATTTCATAAATCTTTTAAATGGGTTCATCCAATAAAAAGGAACTAGCCCATATAATCTAACTTCCTTGACAAAATAAATAGTTAAATGAACCATTATCAAAAAGAAATATGGAGGAAAGCAATATAATCACAATCTCTCCCTACCACATGTCCAACCTC
Organism: Tamarix austromongolica; assembly: GCA_039764185.1. Lineage (NCBI taxonomy): Eukaryota > Viridiplantae > Streptophyta > Magnoliopsida > Caryophyllales > Tamaricaceae > Tamarix > Tamarix austromongolica. The sequence continues at coordinate 8,199,471 of CM077809.1, read as the reverse complement.
TCAAGCTTAATAAAATTTATTGTAAAAGATAGAATGACTCTCAAGTTAAATGACTTTTGTAGATGTGCATTAAATACTTACACTCCATCATCCCATGTGTACTTCAAAGCCTAAAAATGAAAGATAAATAAAAATCATTATCATTACTAGGTATAATCAAATATAGCATCATTCATTTTTGTTTAATGCATAGTATAGAGAAAGATTATACATTACCAAGATAGTCAACCATAAATTGTAGTTAGTGTGTATATTGATAGGGTCCATTCCATATGAACAAAGTGGAAAACATAGATTTCAAGCTTCACCACCACAATCAAGGAATTTAATAGTAATCATCCTCCACTAAGGAGAGTTAATAGAATGTCTAAGCTCTTCATGATACATCCTCTATTTCACATACCACATAAGGTTCTTCACATATGTAACATTTCTAAACATACACCAAAATTTTGGTATGATTAAAAAGTATCACAACATCTTCTTATAAACCTTAGCCTTTTTGAATCATGACATTTAACATTAAGGACATATATTCAATGGTGTATATTCATTCAAATACAAAATGCAATCATAAGGGAAAGCATGAAATTCTTTTCATGATTCAAGCCCATATAGTAAAGAATCTTCATTACTTCATATGTCCTTGAAGGAAGTACGTTATCCTGCAGAAGTATACCTTTCAACAACTCAAGAAGAGAAAGTGAAGCTTTTATCACTTCATATATTAGCTAAGTTGATGTTGTTCAATCATAAAACAATTTATAACCTTATATATTTATTACAATCATTGTTCAAGGCATCTTTGAATCATCAACCAACTTCTCAAACTTTTTCGGATAGTCTCTAAAATTTTCTTGTACATTATTTGTTAAATCTTCCGTATAAGAAAAATCAACATCTTCAAAATTATCTTGGTTAACACTACTAGGTTGGATGCTTATTCACTATATATGTCATATCATCTTAGTGTAACTTGTATTAATTATATGGATAATAAGATTATTTCATATTTTATTAACTCATCTCCTTTTAGTGCTACCACAATTTATACACACACAAAATATCCTGAAAGAATACATTGCATACTCAACCACAAAGCTTAAGACATTATAAATACCATATACATACTTTGTGTATAATCTACTAAAGTATACCCTAATATAATATTTTTAAAATTAATTTGAGTAAAGTAGTTCAAGAAGAAAAAACAAAAATGACCAAGTGTATATAAAATAGTATCTAATATATAGCTAGAAACACATTCACAATCAAAAGAACTCCAATGCATAAACTTACACAAGTAAAAAAAAATCTTATGTAAAACACATTACGTACCAAAATTGAGGAATGCATTCACATTTGAATCACTAAAGGAATAGAGAAAATCAAAAATATGATAACAACATTTAAAAAGAATGAAGAAGAAAACTCACAACTATTAAGGGAACATTGACTAGACAAGAAATAGAGAAAGAAGAATAATGAAAGGTGGTAGCAACAAAGACAAGAAGTGGAAATCAAGAAGAATGGTAGTAACGCTTGCAACAATGGTCACACCACTAGACTTTTTTCTCTATATCAAGTGTTGGTGGGACAAACTGAACAAGAATTTTTCTCAATTATTACCACATCATTAGTATTTTCTTAATTTGAGTACCATGATGGTGTGCATTGACATTTGATAAATTAGAAATCAATTACTCTATCTATCTTAATTTTTTTAATTCTTTATTTCTTTTCGAGATGTCCCAAATATGGGCTACTTTCTAAAACTACTTGTTGAAAATTGTTAAACTAATATTTTTCATTTAAATTACACTATATGATAAAGTAAATTCAATGCTTTTATACAATTATACAAATCATTTTCCGCATGATTCATCTACTATAATTGAGAACATGGTGGAATTTCCATTTTTAATTGAGGGATTATTTTGGAAACATATACGCATGATATTTTGCATGTTAAAAAGTGAATTTCCAATATTAAAAAATTTATATTAATTTCTTTTACAAGCTCCTTATATATATATATATATATAAAGATTAAGTTAAAATAAAAATAAACCACATACTAATCTTAGAGTTAATGTTATAAAGTTTTAAAAATATTTAATAAAAATAATTTTTTCAACTTTTTTTTATAAGTAATATATGTTATTATGCTTAAATTTTAGAAATTAAATGTTTTTTTATCCTAATTAAAAAATATTTATTCATTTAGAACTCCCTAAAAGTTATTCCCATATTTAACTATCTTTTATAGAATAAATAACAAGTTAATATTATTGTTAAATGTTATGAAAGTAATAAACATATAGGGTCATTAATTTATAATAATGGACTAAATGTTTTTTAACTCTTTATAAAAGAGCAAATATAACACTGTTGGCATAATACCTCGTTTGTAGAAAATATAATTATAAACTGATAATTTTGTGTGATTAATTATAATAATTATTATAGGATTTATTATATTAAATGTTTTATTATTATGTGTTTTAATAGAATTTAGGTTATTAGTTTTAACACTAGTTAGAAACCTAACCCGTATTTGTTTTACCAAGGAATCCTAATTTTGCTAACCAAATATTTTTTTTTAGGTTTAGCAATTTTATATAGCATCCCTACCCTATTTTTTTAGTCTTCTCCATATCCCACTTCCTCTAATGTGTATTTATCCTTAGTCGATCTTCCCTCTGTTCACCCCATACTCTACCTCTACCTCTACCTCTACCTCCTATGTTTCCTTCATCCTTGTTTGCTCAAGCTTGGGTGCCCCTTACCTATATAAGGCCTCCTTCCTATCTATTCTTGTGTCTTGAATCCCACTAAAACACAAATCCCCTGGTATGTGTTCTTTTTCTCCATCCTCCCTATTTTCCATTAACAACAAATCCCCAACTTTCTTTTTTTATTGTTTTGCCATTATCGTCAAAACCTTTTTGTGTCAAGCATTAATACCTCATGCTACCTTCCCCTTAGCTACATGAACTGGTGTCATTTCACCCCTCATTGCTGAATAAAGCATTTTTGTTCTTTCATTCCTTATTGTGTCAATCATGGACATTCCTCCCCCTTGTAGTGTTAGAGAGTGTCGTTACCCCTACCCTTGCGTGACTTTGTGTTGTTGTTGCCTCACATAGCTTCCTTTACCTTGGTTATTCTCTAAAATTTTCTGGAGTTTTTTTATTTAATCTTGGTTATTTTTGTTTTATATTATATGTTAATATATTTTTTATTGGTTGTTTATTGCTTAGGTAATCCTTGAGGTATCGTGGAGAAAATGATCTCTTGTGCTTTTTTGTAGTTTGGATTTATGTGTGATCATGATATATTATTTAGAACTAGAATCATGCTAGGGTTTTATATTATTCAAGTGTTATGAAATGCATGATAATATGATTTTAAATAGTTAGTATGTTTGACTTATCATTAATTATGAGTGATATGCATGTGTAATTTGTTAAACGGTTAACGTATGCATATCTAGGGTTTTTCTAGAGTTTTTGACCTTGTTGATATATTATCACTACATGTGTACCTAGCGTTGATATGAATAGCATGAAAGTACAAACACGTAATTAGGGTTAGAATATGATACTCGCTATTCGCATGCTCTAGGATTCAAAATGCTTCCTTACATGCACCATGATGTTAATTTCCAAATTAAATGTTGGCTATGAATATGTATGCATCTATTGCATGGAATATATGATAGGTTAGAGACGTATGATTAAGGTTTACATGTGCAAGTTGCTAAATGCATGCATAATGAAAAATATAACCAATCTATAAGTCTTAAATTTTACCTATGTGCTAAAATATAGTAAGTTATTATCTTTTTTCTTTTTAATGACAAATTATCATATTTGAGGGCATTTTGGTCAGTTTTTTACCTAATGCATCTAATGTGAATAATTGGATAAAGGATGGCCTGAGACTTTTGATAGGTTGACCTTAGTGTTGGTTTTAACTCTCATTTAGAGTACTAACCTTAAGGTTGAGTTGAATAATTGAAAATAAAAGGAAAATAGTTAAATACGAGAATAAATTTTTTGTGCAATATGTGATATTTGCACTCACCATATATAATGTTAATACGTAAAATGGAAGATCTTGAGCTTGAGAATGGTTTCTCTCTAAGATTAGCTACCCTAGAGATGAGGTGTAGACCTAGGCTTGAGTTGGTTTGCTAGTGTGTCGTTATACCCCAGTAAGACCCTAGTCTACTCTATAGGAGACTTATGGGTTCTACAGGGGGTATTGATACTTAAGGATTAGATGAACAAGGTTGGAGGATACTATGTTGCATGTGTGTGCCTGTATGACCAGACATACCACAGTGTCTCTAGGTTCTAATATAAGGGTATTGTGTTGCATTTGTGTACCAATATGACTGGATGTACCTCAATGTCCCCAAGTTAATTGTATCCCCTCGAATAATTAAAAATGGAAGTAACTATTGTGTAAGAAGTTAAATGACATGTTGTGGTTGTGGTTTGGTAGTTGCCTCGGCTCCCTACCTTAGTATATAAAATTTATTTAATTAGTATATTTTGGTTATGGATTTTGATATGGATATTGTTTACTTTAATATGATGTGACTTGGTTAAGTATGATTGGCTATTGAGCATGAGACTTCAATATTGTATATACCATGATTATTGTATATTGTTATCGCATGCATTTTGTGCTTTGAGTATGCTTTTACATTGTTGGGCGATTATGTGCAATGTGAGTATACTACCTCTTGTAAGGTATTACAATTTTCCCAATACAAGAAAGTTGTACTAAACAGATGACTATGTGAATGCCATAGAGTGGCACAAAGCGTATAAGAGTGGTAAGAATAAGTGGATCCATTGGAAAGAGGTTCCATTATTGGAATGGACCTTTGGGTCTAAAAGTTAGGGAAAACCAAAGTAATACCTTCAGTTGTTGGTTTGTGTTGTAATAAGTTTTTCTTTGGACTCTTATGTCCCTTGAAGTATTTTAATTATCATTGTTGTATGGAGGGTATTTAGCCATAAATTTTATCTACATATTGTCTCTTATTTCCACTGATTATTTTAAATCTAACTTGTTTTGAGCTTTAGCACTTAACATAAAAAAGGGTAAGGGAAGTGGACTTATGCTAAATATGATAATATCACCCACTTTTTTGAGACCACAAAATAAATAAAAAATAAATAAAACGTAAATTGAGGGTATTATAATTTAAAAGTGTGAGACATAAATTTATCCGATTGCAATTATTTGCTTGGAAAGTTTTTAGATTACGTCATTTTTTAAGGCTTGTAACAAATTAGGATTGTAATATTTTATTGTACATATTAGGTCATTTGCATATATGATAAATAGTGAAACTCAATATATTTACATTAATTGTCACTATAATACCCCATTTTTCAAAACCATAATTATAATTAATAATCGTATAATTAGCTATAATTATTATTTTAGGAGGTTTAATTTTCAAAATGTTATTATTTTTCATATTATTTTTACGGTTTAATTATAAATTTAATCAGGTTAAAATTGTAATAGAAATTAGATTATTTAATTTAATTCTAATTATACCCGTAAATCTTATTTTAAATTATTTTATTAATAATCCTTTGATCCGTAACCTAAAAATAATTTCCTAAAAATTATTCTCGATCATTTTACTCTTTCCGACCATTTTTAAACTTACCCAAATTCTAATAATTTTTTCCGAACTATTTTTGTATCTGATATTTTAGTCTATCTAAATTAAATCTAAATTTAAATAAATAAATTCCTATCCTATAATATTAATCTATCCCCCTCTGCGGTTACCCCAAATATCTTTCCTAAATATTTTTCTGTCCCCTTGGTACATTTTATACACACATATACACTCTACCATCACATTCCCGTCCTGTCTGCACATTTATACATACTTACACACTCTACATATACACAATGCACACAATCTCAAAGCACTCTACCCTTTCTCTTTATGTGCTCGACCAAACAAACAACCCTTTTCCCCCACTATTCCTACCAACAGCCCCCTATCATTATACATATACACACATACACCATACACTGCATGTATACACTACACAGTACACTCCCAAGCAGCAGTTGACCATTCCCAGTACTCCTATGGTAATCCCTGCAACCAAACACAACCCCTATTCCCAGGTCCCTCACCGCACACTCCACCCTAATCGCCACTAGCCACCATTCTCCCTCTCTGCATCTCCCTCTCGACCTAGCAGAGCCCAACAGCCCATCGCAGCCCCTTGCCCCCTTCCTTTCTCTGCCTTCCCCGTCCAACGCAGCCACCGACCAGCCCCTTATCCCTTTCTTCCTCTTCTTCCTACGCAGCCCATCGCCCAGCCCCTATAGCCCCTGTTTTTCTCCCTCACCAAACTAACCAACAACCGTCCACCTCCTGCGTCACCCAATAGCCGTAGCTCCACCACCGAACCACTTCCCTTTTTCCTCTTCTTCCTCCTCCCCTCTGCATCTCCCTCTTGTCCCGTGCAGCTCCCCTGACCCAACACCCCGAGCCCTTTCCCCTTCCTACCCGTGCATGCAATGCCTAGCCTACTGCACCGTCTCCCTCACCAAACTAGCCAGCAGCCCCCACACGCACCGCACCTCCCCAGCCTTCATTTGCAACCCCCGTCGACCCGACCTTCGACCAACCACCACCCTCCAGTGTAGCCTCCCGGCAACCGTCCAACATCACCACCATCCCCACCATTCTCCTTCTCCTACGACTAGCCCAGCAACCTATTGCAATCACCCAGCCCAATCATCACCGCCATCTCACCCCGCCAACCACCTCAACCAGCCCTTGCAGCCCTCCCTCGGTTCGTGCACTACTCACGTTGCACGCATGCAACGTGAGTGAGTGTTTTTGATTTTTTTTATAAAAAAATGGTATATATATTAAATGTAAGGTTATTTTATTAATTTTTTAAAAATAAATATTTTTATATTATAATTATTATTTTATCTGATAGATATTAATTTGATAATTTTGGTATTATTTTTAGGTAAGAAGGTTGATTAGCGGGATCCGACAACTTTAGTAGGATACCGCTATTTTTGTGTTTTTGCTGGAATTCAGGTAACCATTATACCCTACTAAAATTATAAATATTGCGTGATAGCACATTAGGGTTTTCGGTGGATGAAATATGTTAAGTATGATTTATTTCAATTATGTGTTAATTACTGTTATCATGAAAACTGGTAAAACAAGCATGTCATTTGATGTAAATTATGTCGGGTACGAAAGTATGATTAAAATTATTCTAATGAAGGAAAAATAATTTGTATGATAATTATGAATAAAATGATAGGTTGGGCATGCTTAGATATAATTATGGAATAATTATTATCGATGTGTGCCCTAAGGGAAATTTAGTCATTTTTATTTATTATGATATTTATCTAGAAAATCATGTCTAATATGTATTAGCTGTTGTTGAGTATGTGAGTATGTGTTTTGGATGGATTAAAGGTGTGAAAAAGGATTTTATGTGCAAAATTATACATAAGGGCAAAATGGTCATTTGACATATCTGATAATTTAAATTGTGTAATGAATAATTTGTTTATGGTGTTTTAGCCTTTTATGGAAAATGAATAAATAAAATAGAATTAGTATTTAAATAGATGATAATCTGAGAATTTTAGTCATAGGGATATTTTGGTCATTTTTGTCCTAAAGTGCCCAGATGTGAATAATTGAGCCTAGGATGGTCTTAATATATATTAATGTTGGCTTTGATGTAGACCTTAATTATGGTTGTCTCAGACGATTGAAAATAAACAAAAATGGTTAAATATGGAAATTAGATTTATCTGTATTGTATGCGATTATGTGGTCACTTTAATAAAATACTAATGTTTAAAGTGAAAGACCTCGAGATCGGGAATGGTGGCTCCTAGGGGTCGCTACCCTAAGGATGTGGCTAGCCCACGGTTGATATTGGATTTTTACTGGTGTGCCTTAGTGCCCTAGTCAGGCCCTACATCTTACTATATTCTGTTATGCGCACTAATAGAGGGTATGCATACTTATAGATTAGGTGTCCTTGTCAGTAGGGTACTATGTTACCTTTGTGTACCAATGTGACCAGGGTACCTTTGCGTCCTTGGGTTGATAGTCGGTAGGATATTGTGTTGCCTTGTTGCACCGGTATGACTGGAGTACCTTTGTGTCTCCAAGTTGATTGATCTCCCCTCGAGAAAGTAAATAAAAATGAAAATGATATGATTTGATGGAAATAATGATTATCAGATTATTGGATGGTTTCGGTAGCACCCTTGATGCCTACCTATAGTTTCGGTAGCAGCCTTTGTGCCGGCCTGAGGTTTTATGTATTTTGTAGCAGCCTTCGTGCCTACCTGTGGTTTCGGTAGCGGCCTTTGTGTCTACCTGAGGTTTTCTATGGTTTCAGTAGTAGCCTGTGCGCCTACCTGTGGTTTCGGTAGCAATCTTCGTGCCTACCTGAGGTTTTATGTGGTTTTGGTAGCGGCCTTTGTGCCTACTTGTGGATTTGGTAGCAGCCTTCATGCCTACTTATGTTGATTTTATGTTTGAGAGTATACCTGTGATATTTAGATCTTATTATGTTGTATTTGTAAGTTTACCTATGATGTTATGGATTTATTATGCTATACCTATAAGTATACTTGGGATGATATGAATCTTAGTAAATTATACATGTGGTTTCGGTAGTAGCCTTCGTGCCTACCTGAGGTTTTCTGTAGTTTCGGTAGCAGCCTTTGTGCCTACCTATGGATTTGGTAGCAGCCTTCATGCCTACCTATGTTGGTTTTATGTTTGTGAGTATACCCGTGATATTTAGATCTTATTATGTTGTATTTGTAAGTTTACCTGTGATGTTATGGATTTATTATGCTATACCTATAAGTATACCTGGGGTGATATGAATCTTAGTAAATTATACCTGTGAACATACCTGTAATGTACGTGATTGGTTGGGATTTATGCTGAGACATGAATTATGCTAAAGTTGGGTTTTAATTATTACATCAGAGAGTATCTCTGATATGTTCTTTAATAAGTTCAGTTATTTTAGATGAACGATTATGAGTAGTACGTGACCTTGATGGAATTTTATTATCTAAGTGATTATTGTGTCTCAATCATCTTAGGTATATGTATATGTATTACACCATGTAAATTGTATGTCCTGCATATATTCCATGCTGATTTATCATATTAGTTTAGTATAAAGGGTTTCTTAGTACCGTAGTACTGAAGGGTAAATTTCGTGGGCCCCTACCTATTTAATAGGCAGTGGACTTTACAGGTCAGCCTCTGAGCTCAGTTAAATGTTGATAGTTCAGATTTAGGAGTACAGGACTATCCGGTGTTTCTTTTGTTATCTTATTTCCGGTTGTATTTGGACCCTCGTGTCCTCCTATAATTTCTTTCTCGAGTTTCGTAAACTGCTAATGTTGTTTTTAATTAGCAGTATTTATCTAAAGTTATCTCTATCCTGATTTCTGTAATCATGATATTAATTTAAGCGGAATAATGATTCTAGCCTTAACACTTGGTATAAGAATGGTAGAGGAAACCAGACTTGTACCAAGTGTGGCAGTAACACCCTTTGTTTTTATTGTTTTAGCTTTCGTGCTTAAATCTGCAAACAAAATTTTTCAGTAGTAAATTATATATATATATATATATATATATATATATATATATATTATAGCATAGATTATAAATCCTTACAAAATATATATCTTATATTAAAAAATAAATATCATATAGAAATAAAGCATATATTTTATGGCATAAAATATATATTTCAATAACCATAAACTCCTAGTGATAGAACGCAATAATTAGAACGTAATTGTTGGTCTAAGTACAAAAGGAGATTTATATACGAGTTAAAAGGTTACTATTTACTATATCAATAAACTTGTAAGGACCGTTTCAAATGATTACAGAAAATTATAGATTGGGTAGCTGTAAGTTCTACTTCATCATGAATGCTTCATTTTTGTGTGTCCCCGTATTAGGTCTATTTTTAAACCTATATTTTCTATTCTATTATTTCAGTTATAACATACCAAATCTTCACATTCCGTATTTAACTAAAATAACTCCACTTCCTTTTGAATGATTGCAAATATTACAAAAGAAAAGTATTTTGATCCTAATTATCAAAGCTTATAAAATTAAAAAAAAATTAATATTTTGACATAATATAAGTAATAAGTAATTCATACACTAATAATATATAACCTTATATTGATGCTATTGTACAATAATAATATATAGTTAAAAATACATAATTATAATCAATAGTATGCTATTGATGTCAAATTATAGCATCACGAACGTATGTACTTTTTAGTTGTATATTTTAATATTAAATAATAAATTATTTAGCAAAGTTAATGTACTATCGATATGAATAATGATATTATTATAACTTATCTAATACACTTATCATATTGTTTAAGTATACTCTTACATGTATCATCTATGTTAGTAGCATCTTTGAATATCTACTTATTTAAAACTAAATAAATATAGTACCATACTTTTAATATATTTATGAAATTTCTTTCGTGATTCAAAATGAAGTGGAGTTATTTTAGTTAACTACGGAATGTGAAGATTTGGTATGTTATAACTGAAATAATAGAATAGAAAATATATGTTTAAAAATAGACCTAATAAGGGGACACACAAAAATGAAGCATTCATGATGAAGTAGAACTTAAAGCGATCCAATCTATAATTTTCTGTAATCATTTGATTTTCTGTAATCATTTGAAACGGTCCTTACAAGTTTATTGATCTAGTAAATAGTAACCTTTTAACTCGTATATAAATCTCCTTTTGTACTTAGACTAACAATTACGTTCTAATTATTGCATTCTATCACTAGGAGTTTATGGTTATTAAAATATGCTTTATTTCTATATGATATTTATTTTTTAATATAAGATATATATTTGTAAGGATTTATAATCTATGCTATAATATATATATATATATATATAATACAAGTATTTATTCTTTATTATTTTATAAGTAAAGAATGTCCAACTGGTTCGATCTAATTTTCTCAGACCAAATTAATTTTTTTCGATTCTTTATTCTAATTTTAAAATTAGATAGTTTCTTATCGGTAAACACCCGAAATCCAATCGGACACAATTGCACGCCAATGGATTTGTGGAAGACACGGGAAAGCGAAGAGGGAAAAGAAAAAAGGAATACTGTTTCATGAAAGTAAAATTACAGCAAATAGATGACAAAAAGGAAGACGATCAATGGCAGTTAGCTCAAATGATACAAGCGCTTGTAGCTCAAGTAGATGATTCATGTTCGATATCTGAGAACTAAGCTTTCATGTTGCGAAGACCCAGATTGCATCAGTAGACCCCGCACAATTAATGCGGTCTGAGTTGCTGAAGCCTCGCACAGCAGTGTTGCACGGGGACGGGGACGGGGACGGGGACGGAGACGGGAAAACGGGGACGGGACGAAACGTGAAAACGATATTTTTTAAAAATTTAGGAAACGTAGACGGCAGGAAACGTCAAAAAAATATTGATTAAATAATATTTTTTAAATAAAAATATTAATTAAATAATTTTAATATAATTTTTAATCAGAAAACGTTTCCGAGGAGTTTCCGAAACGGGGACGTTTCCGGGACGGGGGACGTCACCTGACTGCACTACATTATTTGAGAAATGACATCACAGTCGCACAGTGCACTACACAGCCACACGTGTCTATACCTGGGCACACATTATTTGAGAAATGACAACACGTCCCAATTTGCCGCTCCATTTGTCAAGTCATTGATAGAGTACGCATATGGAGTTCCTTAACATCGGAAATTGAACTCATTATACAAAAATAAGGGTAGAATTGGGCTTTACTAGTTCAGTATACTGTATATCTTCTCTTCTCATGATATAGTTTATTTAAATAAATAAAAAATTGTTTTAAAATATAAATTACATCATACAAATCATATGTTATATTTTATGTTATACAGGCAGCTGGCTTTGTTTTGTTAGTATATATTTTTTTAATATGTCTTTTGAGTAATTTTTATTGCTTTTTAAAATATTAGATAAATTTTAACAATACTAAATATAGTTCTAAAATTACTTAAAAAAATAATAAGTTGCATCGCGTATGCTCATTGCAGAACCCAAAAGCTCATGAGTAAAAGCTCAAATTGGACCGAGATTAGAGCCGTGAATGAGTTGAATTGGCTCACGGCTCGGCTTTTCTAGTTTTTTTAATTAAATGAGTCGAATTCGATCATTACTTTTAAGTTCAATTATTAAATAATTCAAGCTTGAGTCAAAAAAATTTTGGTTCGGGTCATTTATGGTTTAGGTTCATGAGTTTGATTCGAGTTATCTCATTAATTAAATCGTTGGTTCAACTTGTTTGTTTAGTTAAAATGAGCCAAGCCCAAACTCCAAGGTGGTTGGTTAACCTCGACTCATGTATAATCCTACCTGAAATCAAATGACATTGGTGGATTAAGGTGAACATAATATTTGGATGGTAATGGGTCTAAGATTTTCCCCGAATCCATCAAACCCACTTTATTTTTGGTTGGTATGGGTCTAAAATTATTGAATTCAACGAGGCTAAGTCAACTTTGGGTCTATATATACCTAAAGATTTTGGGTTTAAGTATCATAGTTTTATACCCAACCTGCTAACCTAGTTTAATGTATTATATATATATATAACCACCATTTACAGTAAGAACTTAGAACTATCCAATTTTCTAAGATGATTATAATAGTTTTCATCATCTATTGCGGATAGTTTCCACCATCTACTTTGGATAGTTTCTTAACTTAAAATATAAATATCTAATATTTATAAAATGACACCCCCCCCCTTTTTTCTAATACTAAAATACTGTAATTTGCTGATAGACTTGAAGCATTTTTCTCCATCTACTAGAGGTAACTTCCATCACCTATTGTGAGTAGTTCCTAACCCAAAATATAAATAAATAATATTTATAAAAATACCACCATTTTTCTTCCTAACACTAAAATAATATAGTTTCTGAAAGACTTATCTCAGTTTTTTTCCACCTAATGAGAGTAGTTTTTACCATATATTGTATGTAGTTTTTAAATTCGAAACATAAATACATGATATTTATAAAATATCGCCGCCTTTATTTTCTAACACTCAAATACTATACTTTCTTAAGCTACTTATAGTTATTTCTTATACGTACTAATAGTAGTTTCAATCACATACTATGGATAGTTTCTTCAACTGAGAATGATATATATATGTAGGATATCTCGTGTGGACTAGTTCTTTTAGTGAGGAATAAGTCTTTCAGTGAGGACCGAGAACTAACACTTTTAGTGGAAGAAACTACCCATAATAGATGGTTGAAACTATATTTTAATATGTGGAAGAAACTATATTATTTGAGTGCCAGAAAGAAAAGAGAAAAAAAAGGTGTTGGCATTTTTGTCAATATTGTATATTTATATTTTAGGTTTAGAAATTATCTACAGTAGGTCATGTAAACCATTTTTAGTAGGTGGAAAAAATATTAAGTTCTAAAACACTATAGTATTTGAGTGCTAGAAAAAAAATGGTAGTAATAGGTATTTATGTTTTAGGTAGGAAACTATCAATGGTAGGTAATAGAAACTATCTCCAATTGGTAGAGGAAACACTTGTAAATCTTTTAGTAAACTATAGTGTTTTGAGTGCCGAAAAAAAATATGTCAGTGGCGTTTATGTAAATATTGGATATGTATGTTTCATGTTAAAAAAACTATCCACAATAATTGATGGAAACTACACACAATATAGGTGAGAACTAATAATCTTAGTAAAAATTGAGAGCTAATAATCTCAATTGAAGAAACTATACATAGTAAGTGGTGAAAATGATTCTTAATAGTTAGATGAAAATATTATAAGGAACCCAATAAACTATAATATTTGAGTGTTAGAAAAAAAAAAAGTAGTAGCATTTTTGTAAATATTGTTTATTTATGTTTCACATTTGGAAACTACCTACAATAGGTGGTGGAAACTACTTTTCAGTAGATGAAAAAAAAACTACTATAAGTCTCTCAGAAAACTATAGTATTTGAGTGCTATAAAATAGTGGCATTTTTGGAAATATTAGGTATTTATATTTTGGGCTAGAAAACTACCAACGGCAAGTGGTAGAAATGACCTCTAGTGGATGGAGGAAACTAACTTAAGTATCTTAGAAAACTATAGTATTTGAGTATTAATAAAAAAAAATAGTAGTATTTTTGTAAATATTATATATTTATGTTTTAATTTAGGAAACTACCAACAATAAGTGGTATAAAATCTTCGTAGTAGATGGTAAAAACTAATGTAAGTAGCTCAGAAAACTAGGTCGGTTCTCATCAGATATGCGCCCATATATATAATACAAATACATATACGTTTTTCATGTTTGTCATATTTTTTGTGATTTTGTTTGGTACTTCATTCCTTCAATTTTATTTATGTGTATTTACTTTATAAATAATCTGTAAGATATTTGATTATGAATGTTTTAAAATATTATTTGATAAGTTAAAGTAACTATTAGATAATATTTATTTTTGTCTCCATTGGATTTGTTTACCCAAAATTACCTATAAAACATAAATATATAAGCATTTACATAAATATTCATTTTTTAAAAAATGTAGAACCTATTTAAAAGTTATGTATGACCTATTTACTTGCTAGACACAATGGGTCTGTGTAATACACCATAATTTTAAAAATCTTTAAATTTACCTTTTTGGTGACTATTATTTTAATTTTTTTATGAGGGTGTAACACATCACATTTGGAATTGAAATCATATTATACTATTTTTTTTCATTTTAATGTTAAGTATAAACTCTCTTTTTAGTTTTAGGAGTTTTAAGAAAAAATATTTTTTAATATATTGTTGGCAACCCATAAATTTACTATTTTTATGAAATAATTATTTTCATGTGATAAAATGATGAAAATACTTTAAATATTATTATTTTAGGGGGTGTGTTTTTTAAACAATTTAAAAAAACTATTTTAAACCCTTATTTTGCATGAAATAGTAAAATGGCAAATTGAGAATTTTATAAACAAATATTTTTTTTAAAAAAGAGAGTAAATAATTAAAATGATAATATTCCTATCTTATGAGTGATGTAAGGTGTTTTATATTATTTTTATTTAAAATATTATTTTTATTAATTAGTTAGTTGGTGAGATTAATTTGTGATTTAGAAGTTCATTTTTATATTCATATGATTTAATCTTATGTTATTTTTGTAGTTTGTTAATATGTTTAGGAGAGTGACACATTTTTTTATTATAAATAACATTTTTACTTATTCCCTATTATTTTTAATTAGTATGTGCTAATTATCTTAAGTTATATTATATGATCAATCTTTCTTCATCTTATTTCTCTCAATTCGTAGATAAACTTACTAATATTCGGTAATTTGGCCATAACGTTTTTGTTCAATAACAAAATTGAATGATTCATTTTGCATTGGAAAGATAAATTCAATATCTAAAACTTTTTATCTCTTGATTTTTTTTCCAATATCTAAATGAAACTTAGTAAAAAATATCAATAAATGTTGGTGATATCTTACTTGTAATATTTTGCTATATCGTTTCTCTTAAAAGCCTATATAAGCTCATACTAAACCCTAAGAGCCAAAACCACATTTTTTATTTCTCATCTTGTATCTTGAATTATGTTCTATACCCCCAACTAATGTTCCTTACATCTTCAGCTAATTCATCAAGACATTCAACTAATTCATCAAAATCTTCAACCATCACCAAGATTATACATTCAAGATCCAATATTTCTTCTTCTTATTCTCTGTTTGAGTTTAAAAAATAATTATTTTCTCAACATAATCAACTCTTGAAGTTATTTTGGTGTCATAGGATCAATGTTGATGCTTAAAAACCTTATATTCTATATATAAGGATTTTACATTCAGTAATCTAATTTTTAAAAACCTATATATATATATATATATATGTTGCTTATAAAGTATGTGTGCGGAATATGTTGCTTATAAAGTATGGTTATTTATTTATTTATACCTTCTTATTATGACATTTTATGTATGGTATGTAATATGATTAGGCTAAGAAAATATGATTTTATGTTAAATTCATGACACTTTCGATTTGGCTGCAACTTTATACTATTTTGCAAAAATAACATTGAATTTAATTATGAGAATTTATCTATCATGTAATATATCAAATCAAGGCCCTAAAAGTCTATTTTTTCGTAAAAATTATCAATTTTAAATTTTAAGTTATGTAGTGAAATCTTATAGGGTTATAGTAAGTATTGATCGAATATAAATAATTAGTATAACTTACTAAATATATTTTTTGCCGTATTATGTTAGTTTTGACTAATAATTAAGTTTTGGTGGTTATGTTGACACTATGTATTAACATTTGACCAAGGTTGAATGAGAGCGATATTTTAATATGCATGTGGTTTTTAAATTTTGGTTAAGGATTTTAGTTAGATTTGGAAAGTTACTATTCTAAATTGACCTCTTTATTTTTTTTTAAGCTAAATTTTTTGAGAGTTTCCTCTTTAGAGCATCCACATCCATACCATAAATTTGAGGTATCCAATTGTATTATCCAAATATTTTTTTCTCTTATATATCCTACTTTTATCAATTTATCTCAAATTTAATTATATATTCTTCATCCTACTATTTTAAATTTACACCACCCAATTACTTTTATCAATCACATCACTAATCATTTATACTTTATAATATTTAGCTTTTAATTTATATTAATCTATAAATATCAATTAATAATATTTTATAATCAAATTTCATTAAATATAATTTTACAAATAATTTAATTAATAAGGAATGTTTTTAAAAATAAAAAATACCTCATATACACTTTAACAATAAAAATCATTCTAAAAAGTGTATTGAATGCACATCGATTTCCACACTTTGAGCACCTCAAAATTTTGAATAAACATCAAATTTAAGGTATTTTTTCTATACTTACAATCATTTTCTCAAATTTGATATTGGGAGGATTTTTTTTCCCCATTGTAGATGCTCTTAGGAAAATTTCTATATTTACAAAGTGGATAGTAGAAGAAAAAAGTTAATGAAGAATAATTGCTTATATGTATTATGTGATCACCTTACTAAAACACTAATACTTTAAGTAGAAAAAGTGTGAATTAGGTCTTTTAGGGTTGCTCTTCTGAAGTTGGGGATATTTATTTTATTTACCAACTGTATCTTGCTAAGACTCATTGTCTAATCTATAGGAATTTTTCACAACTTATTAGGCGTGTGCACACTTAAGAATAGGGTGCCTAAGGTATTAGATATTTGAACTTTTGTTATCTTCTTTAGACTATGTCTTTTAGGTAGGCTTGGGTGTAATTTCCACTAGAAGTATTCACAAATTAGATATTCGATAAATAAAAAAAAAAACTTTAGACATTTGAAAGATTAGATATCTGAAACTCTCAAACATGCACAAATGAAGCATATTAGATAAATAAAATTATTCAATTAAAAAATAATAAATTGATCTAATTTGAATTGATATGATCTAATAATTTAATTTGGGTCTTAAATTGTATTATTAAATTTTTTTAATCCCAAAATTTGGATAATATTAAAATATTTAATCAAAATAGTAATTAAAATGTATAAAATTTGCTTACAATAAACACTCTCATATCAAGTTATAGACACATGCATACGTGCTTATATATAATAAAATTTTATGAAAAATAAATGGTTTTTCAAGTATATATGTATATAATTTATCGAATCAGATATTATTTATATTTATCAGATATGATATCTAACTTAATTAATTTTTTATTAACTATATTGATTATTTAATTTTTTGAATCGGATCATTAAATATCGAATACCATAAACAACCTATTGGCTTTTACATTTGTAAACTATTAGCTTTTACATTTGGATATCAAGTTGAGCAAAGTAATTATTTTATCATAATGTTGTTGTATGTTTTTTTGCATGAGATAAAAAAGAACGGTATTTATGTATATAAGCAAGAACATTTGTTTTTGGAGTGAGCCACATATGGTGATTCTAGAGAAAAATAGATGCTTATACTCTTAAAAAAATTAAAATTAAAACCCTATTAAGGTATAGGCGATGAATTTACCCATAAACTATTGTATATACCCTTCCCCCTTACCGCTTTATAATAAATATCTATTATAATAATCCAACCATTATCTCTAACCTTCCTTTTTTTCACCCTTTTTTATCCCACTTGTTTTTCATTGAAGCAATTATGTAGAATTTTTCTTATTAAAATAGTTGTATACAAGTTGTCGTTTGTTCTTTTTTTGTAGTAGTAAAATGTTAAAATGGATCAAACAAAGTGAATTGAAGGCTCTGGTGCAAATGAATTTTCAAATGTTTGTTTTGGTAGTAGTAGTTCAATTCACTATAAAAGATATAAAAATGTCTAGTGATATATGTTTAGATCGGTGTTGATCATTTTCATAAAAATAGTGGTGAAAAATATGTTTAACAAAGCTAAAAGATACAACGTGTTGTGAAATATGTGTAATTTTAGTAAAAGATACGCATGGGACTTGTGAAATGTATGCTTAGAAAAATGTTGATTTTTTTAGAAAAATAATGGTGAAAAGTATGTTTAATAATAATGAAAGATACTTAGATACATGATGAAGTATATATAGTTATGGTGAAAGATACGTAATTTAGATCAATGTTATAAATTTCTAGAAAAATAATGGTAAAATATACTCAGATGCATGGTAAAATATATGTATAGTTACAGTAAAAAATACACACATAACTTAGCGGTAATTGGTTGCAGAGCACGTTGTACTTAATTAGCATTATGGTAACACTAATTTTTTATGGTTGAGGGAATATTTAGAAATATGTACTTATTATATTATATCCCTAAAAAACGTAAAATATCAGTAAGGGACAAAAGAAAAGTGGGACAAAATAATATGACTTATTTCCAATCATTACCACCTCATTAGTATTTTCTTAATTTGAATACCATGATGGTGTGCATTGACATTTGATGAATTAGAGATCAATTACTCCATCTATCTAAATTTTTTTTATTCCTTATTTCTTTTTGAGATGTCCCAAATATGGGTTACTTTCTAAAATTAGTTGTTGAAAATTATTTGAAAATTTTTAAACTAATATTTTGCATTTAAATTACACTATATGCTAATGTTGGCAACATAGAGTAAATTCAATGCTTTACCAATATCTTTATAAATAAATAAAAAGGTTAAGTCTAAATATAAATAAACCATAGACTAATATTAGAGTTAATGTTATAAAGTTTTCAAAAAATTTAATAAAAATAATTTCTTTTAGCTTTTTTACAAAGTAATATATGTTATTATGTTTAAATTTTAAGGATTACATATTTTGCATCCTAATTAAAAAAATATTTATTCATTTAGAACCCTCTAAAAAGTTATTCTCTTAGTGAAATTCAAGTATCCTTTAGAAAATAAACAACTAGTTAATATTATAGTTAAAAGTTATGAAAGTAATAAACATATAGGGTTATTAATTTATAATAATGGACTATACATTTTTTTAACTCTTTTATGAAAGAGCAAATGTAACACTGTTTGAAAATGTGAGACATAAATTTGTCTAATTTTATTTTTCTATATTAAGTCATTTTATAACATCTATATCATATTAAGATAGTAACATTTCATTGTACATATTAGGTCACTTGCATATATAATAAATATTGAAAATCATATATTTACATTAATTGCCATCCACTAAGTAAGGCTATCATCATATACTAAATAATGTGAAACGGATATTATAAAACATGTGTTGAACTTAAATTATTTTAAGGAAGGAAAAAATTCAAATAAAACCTGAAAATAAGTTTCATAAATATATTAAAAGTATGATACTATAGTTAATTAGTGTTAAATAAGTAGATATTCAAAGATTCTATTAATATAGACGGTACAAGTAAGAGTATACTTATGTAATATGATAAGTATCTTAGATAAGTTATAATAATATTATTATTTATATCAGTAGTGCATTAACGTTTCTCATTATTATTATTATTTAATATTGTGCATCTAAAAAGCCGATGCCTTTGTTATGCTGTAATTTGACATCAATAGTATGTTGTCGAATATAATTATGTAGTTATAACTATATCTTATCATTGTACAATGTCAGCAATATAATTTTATATATTATTAGTGTATGAATTAGTTATTAATTATTTTATATAAAAATATTAATTTTTTTAAAAAAAAACTTGATTATTAGGGCCAAAATGCTTTTCTTTTATAATATCTACAATCATTAAAATAATGTGGAGTTATTTTAGTTAACTACAAAAATGTAAAGATTTGGTATTCTAGTTATGTAGTAAAAAACGACGGGGGCATAATAAGGATTCATCGAATATAAAAAAAATAGTTTATGTTACTATATAAAATATTTGGCGTGTTATGTTGGTTTTAACCAATGCTTGAGTTTTGGTGGTTATGTTGACATTAAGTATTAATGTTTTAACTAAGGTTGACCAAGCATAATCTTTTAATATTCATGTAGTTTTTAAATTTTGGTTAAGTATTTGAGCTAGATTTAAAAAGTTGGTGATTCTAGTTTAACTTTTCTATTTTCAAAAAGTTATATTTTTTAAAAGTTTTTTTCTTTATAAAAGTTTCTATGTTTACAAAGTGTATAATAAAAGGAAAAAAGGTAATGAAGAATAGTTGTTTATGTACATTATGTAATCATTTTAATAAGATATTAATACTTTAAGTTGAATAAGTGGACTTTAAGTCTTTTAGAATTGGCTGCTTGAAGTTGGAAATTAATAATACTTTTTAACTTTTTTTTATTGTGGATATTTATTTTATTTAGCGGCTGTGTCAGAATAAAACTTATTATTTAATCTATAGACTTCTTCGGATCTTTTTAGACGGGTACATACATGAGAATATGATAATTGAGATAGTAGATCCTTCTATGGCTGGTGGTCATCGGACTTTCATTTTTTAAATGACTTCTAGTTGGTTTATCCATGCTAGGATAGCATGAAGTAAAGATTATTATTTGAATATTCTATTTTTTTTTTTCCCATTTAGTTCCTTATATGATTTATACTTCATTGTACTTTTTTAAAATTTTCTTTTAGAATTAACGTTTCCTCTAATTAGTTATTCCAAACGAAGTTCAACCCACACCCTGATTTTTTTTAAGAAAGAAAAATAATAACCGTACATCCTTAGTTGGGATCCTACCTCGGCTAGTCAAGACTCTAGAGACTCAAGAATCAAGACGCAGCGTATGATGCCGATACTATTTTTACGCCGGGAGTCGCGGTGCGTCCCGAAATTCTGGATCGTAAAGAAAAGATAAGGGCGCCGTATTGGGGGGCGGAACGGAGGGCGACCGGTCGAAAGAATATGCTTGTTGCTTAAGGTCAAGGGAAGGGAGTCCGGAACTCGCTAAAAAAAAAAAAAGGATGAAAGAAAGGGAAAAGAGCGGTGTACGAGCGACACACGTGTAGGCCATTGGGCCTGGAGACCCGTTCGTCGTCGTCAGACTTCTATCATTCATTCACGTCCACAATCAAAGGAGGGCCACACGCACGCAGGCACCGTAAGCCATAAAGGGAGAGGAAAGAATCCTCAACAATAAAAGCATGAGTCATCCATTTCCCACCACGAATCTGATTCTCCCTGTAATCTATTGCTATCATCTTGAACCAAACAAACAACCTACATCATTCTCACCCACACAACTTATACGGAGTCAAAATGTCTCTGTTGCCCTTTCTCCATTGTCTGTTTTACCCCCGGTGACCTACATAATTTGCCTTTTCTCGTATCTCCTTCCGTGCTCTAAATTTGCGGATAATCTGTCGAGATCCGTGGGAGGGGAGAAACCTTCTTCCTCCCATCTCAAAGGATGCGGTTGTTGGTCCTTAGAATTTTTGGAATAATCCGATCATAATGATTTACAATCTTTATCCTCTATATATATATATATATATATATATATAATAACACAGTAAAGTCAAAAAAGTCTACCTAATTTTCCCATATATTTCTATCATCCTTATAACTAAAAACCAACCCCTTAGATTAACAAACTTAAATTCTAAATAATCAAATAAAAAAAAAACTACACCTTTTGTCTCTCCGCTCTACTTTTATCTTCCTAAATTATAAAATGACAATATCTAGAGTAGCTTAAATCCATTACTTTAGATAGAGTCGTAGGATTGACCAAACGCTTTCAATTTCCATTAATACCCTTAATCCTAACAAGGAGAACTATAGATTGTCACCAAAAACTTCCTTAAGCAAAACTTCTCCCCATTCCTAAGGGACGATGAAAACTGACAACATAACTGATACAAATGACCTACAATTGTTCTCTATCAAAATTTATTTCGGCTAGAAGTAAAACTCTAGGGCCATGTATTGGCCACAAGGGTGCAGGACAACCATAGGCGTCCACTAGAATAGGTCGCGAGTAGTTACTTAGACTACTTTTGGTAGTGACGATTGACATTGCAGATTAACATAAGTATTTTTGATCATGTTTTTCCCCCATTCAAACGCTTTTCAAAAACCTTGACAATATGCCATCCATCCTTATACTATTCTAAGCCAAACACACTAATTGTGGAATTCTCTAAGGATATACTTCACAAAAAGAAGGTATACCATTTTGATATGGATATTTATATCAATCCTTGTAAGTCTTTGTCATCTGCCACTAATTTGGAATATTATATACACCACTCTCAAAGAATACAACATCCTTGTTGCACCTCAACCATTGATTATCTTATTATAGTTCATCCTAAGAAATTATCCCATTCGATGGCTAGCTTGTTGTAATACCTCAAATTGAACGGAGTATTATAAGTATTGATCTGGCTACTTATATCAATATGGTATACCATCCTTTTGGTGATTCTACCTTAAAAACTTTACAGTTAAGCGTGCTGGCTGTGGAATAATTTTTAGGATGAGTGACCCTCCCGGAAAGTTTGAGAATTTTCTAAAATTTTTTCAGGATGTGCGTGATTGAGGATAAAGTGCGCTGAAAAGACTCGTGTTGATCTGTGGGGCCAACCGACCTATCCAAAAGCGCTCATCCAAGTTTAGCTTGCAATTGTAATTTCACTTTGGTACCATTTGTAACACTCCTAACCCCACATAATTTGGGAGTAGTTACTCGAAGCACTTTCAAGATTGACGATTGGCTTCACATATCAACACAAGTCTTTTCAAACATGTTTTGTCCTTACTCATACTTTTTGAAAACAAAAAACTACGGGCAATAATCATTGGCATTCATATGGCACTTTGAAATCACTTACCACCGATTTTGGTTAAATTGGAGAATAAGCTTGTAAGGGAGTATAATGAAGTACTCTTCTGACAAAGATACTTTAGTTCCAAAATTCTTGTATGGAGGCCTGAGTGTTGTAGGATCGTAACACAATTATTATTTTTTTCACATAACAACTCTACAACATTGGAGGAAAAATATTTTCTACCGGCTTAAAAATGTTGTCAGCTTAAAAACATTACCCGCATGTAAATCTCCGATTGGGTGGAATTGTGGTGTCTGGTGGTTGATCATTTTCATGAGTTATATACCCAAACAAAGGCTTACACTAAAATGCCAAATTTGGGTGTCAGATTTCCTTCGCATTTCGAAAGGGAACTAACCAATCTTAGTCACCCTTTATGTAGGGAGGAGGTAAAACATGATGCTCTCGTTATGGGAGTGTATTAGAGCTCTACAGCGTATAGATTCCAACCAATCTTCTACCAAAATTTTTGGGACATTATTGGTGGAGATATCTTTTTCATGGCGGCTATAACTTTCATCTAATCAAGTTGATCCTAAACTAAATGAGACTTTGCTTTATTTTATTCTAAAAGATGAACCACCAACTACTATTCATGATTTTTGGCCAATCATTCTATGTAATGTTCTCAAAGAGATTATTACTACGGTGATCTCACAATGCCTGAAGCCTAATTTATAGTGAATAGTAGACCCCAACCAAAGAAATTTCCTTCTCTTTAGACATAATCATGATGATGTGATTGTTCCTTAAGAGATTTTGCATAAGATACAAAAAGTCTAGGGGTGTTAAAGGTTATATGGCACTTAAAATTAGCTTAGAGAAGGGGTATGCTCAGATGTATTGGGATTTTTTTTAGGACACATTAGATCTCGTTGACATTCCAATAGAGATGGTTCAGCTTATTATATCTTGTGTCATTTCATCATCCATTTGGGTTATTTGGAACTCTGAGATCAATGAAGCTTTCCATGAATCTAGGGATATCAAGTAATGTAATTCTATCTTTGTAACACCTCAAATTTTACTACTAATTTTTTATTTATTTACAACACAAGCATATAATCAAAATATGGGTGTTGTTATCATAATTAACATAAGTCTAGTTTACTAAACCACCCTTACATCAATCACAAAGCTAAAACCATTCATAATAACATAAGGTAGTTAGCAATGAGAGATAAGTTTTTATAAATATATATACGAATTTGGAGATTAACTCTGGTTTATAATAATAGAATACAAACTAGGGGATACTATGGATCAAAGAGTACAAAATGGTATCTAGGTAAAAACATCATCCAAATAACATATCTCTTCGCCCAAAAAATCAATATAAATAAAAGTCACTCCTCCCCACACAAAGCATCAAAAGTAGCAAATTTATCTAGCGGGTCCTTAAAGACTTGCACAAAAGCATCAAGGTCTTCTACTTATGGGAATAAACATCACCTCTAAAAATGATGGTTAATATGCTACATACTAAGAAAGGTAACAATACTATTGAATTAGGGATACAAATAATTACATACACTTATAATAGAAGATAAGTGCACATATAATTTATTAAAATTTTCATTAGATAAATACTAATCCATGCTTTTTATTAGATATAACCATTTTTATTATTTTATTTATGTTTAGTTTAGAGACCCCATTAATATTAAATTGGTGGAACAGTCTTAAGTACCTTCTTATGGCTAATACACTTGAACCACTTTTATCATCCGGTGGAACGGATATGAAAACATCACTTTGTTCCTAACTCATGTACTCTTTTACTTTAAATCATTAGGGTCTTATTCGTTAGGTTACTCAATTCATATTCTTATTCACGATGAGCATGTTCCCCACTGTTCTTAATCTAGCGGAATAAATTGAAACACCTCCTCGGGGACAACACATCTAAGTCACTATTATCATCAGGTAGAACGGATATGAAAACATCACATTCTCAGGGTAAATTTGATGTGTGTGGGAGGTGTAATTCTCAACTATGTGGTATTAATGCTCAAATTGGGTTTAGTTATTAGGCTAAAGGCTCATTGATGATGAATTAGGAAATTAAAGATTCGAATGTGATGGAATAAGGATGGGGATAGTTCGAATATGGTAGAGGAATGATGATGACGATTCGGTGATGGTGATTTAATGATGATGATGGTTCGAATGTTGTTTAATAATTAGCATATGCATTCGATGATGGTATGATGTTGAAGTTAAGCTTTGAAGGTTAGGGTTTATATGAAGTTTAGGGTCATGATTTAGGATTAGGGTTAGGGTTTGGTTCAAAAAGAATAAATAAGGTTGCGTTTGGTTTGTGTGGGAATGTTAGGGTTTCGAATGGAAGGTTTAGGGCTTCGGTAGTGTATACCGAATTAGGGCTTTGATTAACCACGAATTAGAGTAGGATTTTGATGGTAATTATAGCAGGAAAAATATTGATTAAGGAGAGTATAAAAGATATGGATTAATCTCTAATTCACACAGACAAAAAGATTAAAACTTTCAAGCTAAACTATTCATACATATTTGATTTGCTTGATTTTGAACTCACACTGAATTCACCTATATTCAACTTCAATGTTGATATTCAAAATCAATTCATTTCTCAATATCCATGCTCGACATTCATAGCAGCATTTAATCTTTCTACCACTAGCTAAAAGCATAGTTCAAAAGATTCCAAGTTAAAAGGTATTATACTACCTTTATGCTAAATTTATTATCCAACTTTACTACTTAATTAATAATTAGCTACATTACTTGCTAATGCTCAACAAGTATGTAAAGAATCTCCTCATGCACATGGTGACTCCTTCCATGCATGCCATGCACATGCATGCAGACACTTAATTGCTTGTTTGTTACATTTCTAGCAACGTAACCATCCATTAGTCTTTAAATTTGCGGGAGAAAATTTTCAAATGAAGAATAATTGGTTTCATAATCATGAAAGCCAATTCTTGAGTGTTTTCTCTTGCATAAAAATTGCTCTTGAACCACTATTATCATTCGGTGGAACATATATGAAAAGATCACCTTAGCCTAACTCACATGATATTTCACTTTAAATGATTAATGTATTATTCATGATTGATTTGATAAGTAAAAAATGTAATTAAGGCAAGTGATACATCAATATATAGATAAAAAAACCGTTTCAAAGGTTAAGATGCTCATTTTTACCTAGAAACCCTAAATTCACACTTTAGGCATACTTTCTCCGTTATCAATCATTTACCCACCAATTTTAGTGTATCTTCCTCAAATATTATTATTATTATTAACATTCATGAAACTCAAGGTCTAACTCCAATGTCTTACACATGTAATAATAGCCCTATTTCAAAAGTTACTATTTATTAAGCTCCCCAAATCCTAATTTTACATGTAAGCCATAAATTTTCCCATAAGGATCATAAAATTAACAAATCAATATTAATCTCTAAAATTCCAATATTAACAACATATACTAAATTCAATTTTTTATGCATGTGGTAATAAGATTACCTTTTAAGGTTACTATTCCCAATATAGGCATTTTTCTCATTTTGGGGAACTTATAACATTCATAGTCACTCTAATAATTCCACATGATATTATTAGAATAATTTAATATTCCAAACATGTTAAAATACCAACATTTTTATATTATCCTATATTGACTAAAACACCCTTATAGATTACCGAAAGTCCTTATTTTACGAAAATCTTATATCTCCAATATCATTATTTACAAATCCTCCATTTGTCATCATCATCATCATATATATATATATATATATATATATATGTATGTATGTATGTATGTATGTATGTATATTAAATATATTTATTTCTCCCTTATCAAAATCTAGTAGTCCCATACTATACTTCCACAAGTCACACTCATCAACACAAAAATACAACCTAGCATAGTAACATCATATTAGCACATCTTGCATTATTCATACTATCTTTTTATCACATAATCCATATTATCATATCATATCATTAAATCATAAATTTAACCATATAATGACAATATCATAATGATACACATAGCCATGCAAGCATTTAACACAAACCCTAAAACATCGACTAGTGTCTTTACTAAAAAGGCTCTAGTCTTTAAGCACGCTTATCTTATCTCGTCTCTTCTGAGCATTCGGAGTATCACCTAAGAATAATTAACAAAAAATATTAGACTTTAAATAAAATGATTAAGGAGGGGTTAAAAGAGTGGGAAAAACCAAATCAAGGTTTGAAGAAGTCTCAGCCAACTTGTGTGCAACAAAAGGGGAGATCGGCTGAAGGGGTCGAAACAAGGAGGGTGACAATGGAAAGTTTGGCTAAAGGAGGGTGGTGAGCTGTGGTGGCAATGGCCAAATGGAGTTGGTAGGTTGTGGTGGTTGTTGCCATAGGGGGTGTGTTTGGTTCAGTGAAAATGGCTGAATGAAGGGGGCACCAATGGTGGATCTTGCAGTTGCATGGGGGAAGGTTATTGTGGTTTTGCTCGGTGCTTGGGGTGAGGTAATGGAAAATGTTACCTGTGGAGGTGTTGATGCTTCAGTTGGGCTCGCTGGTGGGGGTGATCTTAAGTGGTTTTGGTGATGGATAGGAAGGGAAAAGAAGGCGGGGAAAAGTTGCATTTGGTATGTGTAATATTTCAATAGAAAAATAGAGGAAGAATGGTGCTATATTTAGGTTTAGGTTAGAAAAGATATCAATAATCTGAAATAAAAAATAGGGTTAGGCTAAGATTTAATATTAGGGAGTTAAGGTAAGATAGAAGTATTGATTTTCTTATATTTGAATTAGGTTATGATATTAATTACTCGGGATTAGGGTTAGCTAAAATTTAGGGTATTACAATCTTACCTTATATTTTAATTATGTGCATGGAGAGGTTATCTTATTTAGCAAAAAATCATGATGGGGGAAGTGGAGATCTTCAACACTTAAATAGTGAAAAATGAATGTTCAGACGAGAGTAAGGTATGAGTGACTTAGTCATGGGACTGCTAATGAAGTTTTATTTGTGATAATGGAAGGATCGAGGTTCTTTAGCAAAGGTGACAATTGAGACTCCTTAAGGACACCAACAAAATATTATTGTACTCAAGAAGTTTATCTATAAGGATGATGATGCATAGCATATACTTAAAAGAGATGATGATAATTGATGTGCTTGATGTGTTGTGAGGTATAATTGTTCCTATATTTATTGAGGTTAGAGGGCCATAATGTGATGCAAAATTAGATGCACAAGGGGGGGGGGACTAAGATATCACATATATTCTTTGTTGATGACCTACTTCTCTTTTTTAAATGCTTTTGTTACACAAATATGATTCATCATGGAGGTCCTGAATGTATCCAATCAAGCTTCAGGTTAGAGGGTTCATTTGGAGAAGTCTTATATATATATATTTGGGAATGAACACCATTGATTGTGAAAAGTAGATTGCTTCTATTACATCTATTATGAGAATTAGTGTTTGGGTAAATAGTTGGGTGTACATTTATTTTATGGCCGTATATCCAAAGTGTTACTCCCATAGGTCCACATGAGTGTGCTAAAGTGTATGTTTGCATATGGCATGTTACACAGATCTAATTAGTGACAACGAATATACCTCTATATACCATGCATATGCATATGTTTCTTAGGGTTGTTACTTATTTCTTTAATCAAATGTAAATATTCTTTTTGTGGGGCAGTTCTATATAGAGGCATAAGGTACATCTTCTCCATTAGTCGACCATATAACTACCAAAAGAAAATAGTGGCATGGGTTTGACAAATGTGCAAGGAATGAATAAATCAATATTTGCAAAACTGGCCAGGAAATTACTCCAAGATAAGCATAATACTTGGGTAAAGATACTTAAAGAGTGTTTACCACTATAGTGGCATATTTGGAGTTTGATTGAGACCTTAGGAAATAACATTCATTGAGTGGTGAGGAGTGGCAATAACGTAGGATTTTGGTTGGATTGGTGGATAGGTGATTATCTACTGGTGGCCACTGCTATTGGGAACACTCCCCCATGACTAGCTTTTTATGGACAATTTTTACCACTTGATGCTTAGAAGTGGTTAGGATTGGAACAAGTTTGTAAATTTAATTCCAATGCATTGCTTTGCTAATATTGCAAGCACCATGGTTGATGGTACTTTGTTGGAGAGGAATATCCCTCCTTGAGGCCTCTCAAGTGATGGTGAGTTCTTAGTGTCATCGGCTTATAAGATACTATATGATGATGTGCCATATTCCTTTTCAGTTGCTAGATGGCATTATATTTGGAGATTAAAGGTACATCAATGAGTTAGATACTTTGTTTGGTTGGCTATGTATGGTTTTATATCGACGAATGTCAACTGAGTTCGAAAAGGGATTACTTTAGAGACTTACTATAATGTTTGTGGATTGTTCAAGTTTTGTGGGATTGCCACTCTAGCAGGTTGTTTTGGTAACACATCAACTATTGACATACTTATGGTGGCGGTGACACATCGTGGGGAGTTGGTCTTGTAATATACATATTTTTTTTTGTTGAAGTTATCCTACCTATTGTGATGGCAAGATATACTATTTCACCATCTAAAGAGTAAAACATGAATCATATAATTAATTTTTTTATATTGTGATGTTACCGTTCATTTTAATTTTTTTTATAGAGATAATCATTTATAAGGATGACATATTCACTACTACTGCATTATTTATGATATGATATCTAAAAATCTAAAATATCGAGTACATAGTTACATATTTATTGAGATAATTAATTTTTTACTAAGATAATAACTTCTTTTAGAGATAATTACTTTTTTAATTGGAATAATTACTTTCTAAGATAACATAATTATAAATATTATACAGTCGAGGTAATTATTATTTTCCTCAAATAATTAATCCTGTATTAAAAATCATTTGAATGCAACAAAATCCTTAATTTAATCAAAAAATTATTTATAGCATAAAATCTCAAATATTTAAAATGGAGAATTTATAATCTATATATATTTTTAAAAATACTCATTTAAAAAAAATGATATAACCACCGACGGTAGCCTAACAAAATAACTATTATTTTTTACTTTGATAATCACCTATATTTTTTTGGGGGATGCATCTACGAGGGTGTTCGTATGGCCGGAAATAGGCCCTGCTTTACGTCACATTAATTCATACTTTATATTATTTTCTTTCCAGGCATAATATAATTATATTTGTATTTATTAACTTTATTTATTGTCAAATCTCTTAAACACGCCTTCTCGAGTTGATTTGATATTTGTCGATTTTAAACAAAAAAAAAAAAAAATTGGTGAGAGGGTAGTACGGTCATTGTATTTGTCTGCTGACTAGTTTCCACGGCGGTGCCGGTGTGACCGTGTGAGGGCATTCGATGTAAATTCCGTGTCAATCTCGTGGCAAGTATTAGCAGATATCCTCTTATGGCAGTCGGCCAAGTCTATATAAACGACCTAACAAACCTGTTCTTCTCTCATGTTCTCTCCGCCTTCTGCGAACGAAATCAAAACTCGATACAATCCTGCCGGAGATATAAGATTCATTTGTGGACGACTCGATCGCCCCGCCACCGCGTTCTCTATCAATTAGGGTTTTCGTCGCCGATTTTTGGCCGAGGGACTGATTCGAATATCATCTAGCTTGTATCTGATTCAAAATTTGATTATTGTAAGTATAGCTTCTTTTGTTTTCGATTTCGTCTTTGTTATCGTTTAAACTGTCTCCGACCTCGTTTTCCCCTACTTTGATGTTGATGCATTGTTATATGATATTCTGTTCGCCGTCGTTTTTTTATGGTAGTTTTGGGGTATGTCCTTTGGATTCCATACGACGAAGCGGTTTAGCTATCTTGAATGATTATTCTTTTTTTTAATCAGTTTAATTTTGAAGCTAAAATATTTTCATCAAGAACTAGAGATTATTTTCGATTACGCTTACGCTAGATTTGGTTTAAGTTTATGGTTAATCTAATGTTCGTTTTGGTGAACAAATTATAAGAATTTCTGATATGGTCTGTGTGGTTAATGCTCTTGAATTTGTGATTCTTCCCAACTGGTTTTGGTTTAAGAGCTGATCGCAGAAAAATAATATTTCTAATCATTGCCGTTTTTCTCTTTTATACCGGGGTTAATTGCGTTTGCCTTACACTGGGAGAGTAAAACATTGCGTTTATTTTGTAATAGCTTAGATGTATGACGCTCGAGGTGTTTATTTTTCAGTTGCACATTTGGGCTGTGATGAATTGATTTGGTAATGTTTTGTGTCCTGATTTTGAGCGATGTTGCAGTAGATGATTTTCTTCATCCTTCTTCCTTTCCTGCTAGATAAGCTTTTGATATTGTGGTTTTAATATTATCTGATCATATGATTGATATTCTATTCAGGTAGATTGAATGTTGTAATGGAGTCGAAAGGTGGTAAGAAGAAGTCTTCAAGTAATAATAATTCCCAATTTTACGAAGCTCCCCTCGGCTACAGCATTGAAGACGTTCGACCAAACGGTGGCATCAAGAAGTTCAGATCTGCTGCTTACTCCAACGTAATTTTCTACTCTGGTGTTGCATTTTGTGATAGATTTCATGGCTATGATTATTTACTTACTAAAACTTGTTCTTCTGAATTTTTTTTGCAGTGTGCTCGCAAGCCTTCCTGACTTCCCTAAACAATCATCTCCAGTAGTTTGATAGTTTTATCGCACCTTAGTTTCTTAATTTCCAGCCTGAAGTCTTCTACTGCATACAGTCCTTTTCCCCTTCTCTTCCTCTCTCCTTGCCTCTTGCGACAGCTATAATCTCTTTTACACGACACAACAATGACGGTTGGCCCGACAGGGTACGAAAACCCCATGACAGCATCTGCAATCGGATTTGAAGGTTTTGAGAAGAGACTCGAAATTTCTTTCTTCGAGCCAGGTATTTTCGTTGATCCAGAAGGGAAGGGTCTGCGTGCTCTGACCAGATCCCAATTAGATGAGTTTCTTGGTCCCGCTGAATGCACCATTGTTGACTCCCTCTCAAACGGCGACGTTGACTCGTATGTGCTTTCAGAGTCTAGTCTCTTTGTATTCCCATACAAAATCATTATGAAGACATGTGGGACGACAAAGCTGCTCCTTGCTATTTCTCCCATCCTACGTTTGGCCGCTGTCTTTTCCCTTGACGTAAAGTCTGTCCGCTACACTCGCGGGAGTTTCCTTGACCCAGGAGCACAGTCTTACCCTCATCGTGGTTTCTCTGAAGAAGTTGCTATCCTGGACGATTACTTTGGAAAGCTTGGCATGGGCAGCCGGGCTTTTGTGATGGGTGATTCTGCCAAGCCTCATAAATGGCATGTATACGTTGCCTCTGCAGAGAAATCCAACTGTTATGACCCTGTCTACACTGTTGAAATGTGCATGACTGGCCTGGACAAGGACATGGCAAGCGTTTTCTACAAGTCCGAATCCAGCTCCGCTGCTGTGATGACCGAAAATTCTGGCATTCGAAAGATCCTTCCCAGGTCCCAGATCTGTGATTTTGAGTTCGATCCCTGCGGCTACTCCATGAACGCAATTGAAGGGCCTGCAATCTCGACCATCCATATTACGCCCGAAGATGGCTTCAGCTACGCGAGCTTTGAAGCAGTTGGTTATGACCCCGCTGTTGTAGACCTGAGCCAGATGGTGGAGCGTGTCCTTGCTTGTTTCAAGCCCAACGAGTTCTCCATTGCCGTGCACTGTGACATTGCAGCCAAGGTTGTGGAGAAGTCGTGCACTCTTAACGTGAATGGTTACTGCCGCGAAGAGGGTTGCATCGAAGAGTCTGGTGTCGGTGGTTCTGTTTACTACCAGAAGCTATGCAAGGCCGACACCATCTCTGTCACTTCTCCCAAGCCAATTCTCAAATGCTTCTGGATGGAGGAGGAGGAAGAAAAGGACTGATTCTTTTTGTCGTTTCTCATTCGGTCTGTTTTGCGTCCAGTACTGTTTTCAATAATGCGGGGCCATATTTTGGGCCTGGTTTGTGAGTCTGTCTAAGCACATAGTACCTATTGTGATGTCTCTGGTGACCGACTAGTATCGAGTTTAACAATTTCGTGTTTGTGTTGGCCCATGACATTCGTTATTTAAAATTACGTTGCAATTCGTATTTTTATTTGCTACATTTTACTATGAAATCCAATTATTAATCAAGTCGAGGATACAGGATACTCATACAAGGAATGCTGTAACGTATTCGTTAACTTATCTGAGCGATTCCAATGTTGGCAAAAAGATTGTTCATGCATGAAAAGAATTTTGTTCGTTAACTTATCTGAGTAATTCCAATCTTGGCCAAAAGGCTGTTCATAAATGGGAAGAATTTTGTCAGCATAGGTTGGAAAAGGTAAATGGTTTGTTTGATTTGCGGAAAGTAGCTAGGAAAGGGGGGAAAATAGCAGGAAAAGCTTGGATACCTGGAAATTTATATAAGGAAAAGAAACAGAGAAAGTTATACTATATATTTTCCGAGGAAAAGAAAGAAAGAAAATTTCACAAGGAAGGTAAATTTTTTGGCCGCGGGTAGCAGAGGGGAATGATAGAGTAAAAGAAACGAACGTGGTCTCGCGTGTTTCAAATTTCAGAGTTGCAATTGTTGGAATATCTGTGCGTGTCCAAATCAAATGCCTGGCCAGCTAGTGATATTATTAAAAGCTGTTCTTCAGTTATTGTTATGCTATGAGTAAGATAAAAATCCAATAATTTGGTGTATGTATATATAGGGATGGCAACGGGGCGGGTCGGGGACGGGGACCCCATCCCCATCCCCGAACCCGATAAGGAAAATAATCCCCGAACCCGACCCGATCCCCGATATTTTTTTATCGGGGATTCCCCGACCCGATCCCCGCGGGGATCAACTCCCCATACCCGACCCGATCCCCGATCTATTTTCCATCCCCGATTTATTCCCCATTCTTAAAACCCGACCCGATCCCCGAAACCCGATTTTATACCCGATCCCCGATCCCATCCCCGATCCTCAAACTATTTTTTTATATTATATTTTTAATTTATATTCTATAAAAAATATATATATATATTATATATATATAATTATATAAAAATATATATAAAAAAAATTTCGGGGCGGGTTCGGGGATGGGGACCCCAAACCCGTCCCCGCCCCGTCCCCGAAAAAATCCCCGTTAAGAATCCCCGAACCCGAACCCGATCCCCGAATTCTCTCCCCGAACCCGAACCCGAACGGGAAATCTCCGACGGGGCCCCGAACCCGCGGGGAAAATTGCCATCCCTATGTATATATAATTTAGTGGTGTATTTCAAAATTTATGAGTGCGGTGTCCTCCTCCATCTTTAGTTTTCAAACTAAATGATAAGGAAAATATATCCTTTACTTTTTTTTTTTGAATCACATTGAACTTGAAATGAAAGAGGCTCATGAAGTAAAGGTACAAGCTATATATATCTTCAAAGGGTTTTTTTTTTTTTTTAATATAATTTTTATAATTTATTTTTTAAGCTATATATATCTATGTGTGTTTGATTTCAATTTCAAGCTAGTGGAGGACAAGCTTCCTCCATTAATTGCATCCAAAGTTGTACAATAAAGTTGTATAATAATTGCATCCAAAGTTGTATAATGCTTGTATGATGATCATCAGATTAATCATCTGGAACGATCATCGTGATGAGGAAACATAGGGATAAACTCACGATCACTTGTATTGCAACCCAATAATTGAGCCCATACTCCATTACTAATTGATAACCTTTTATTTTATTTATTTATCAAGTGGGTATAGGCATTCGAGGGATCTTAACCTAAGATGCAGCTTCTATTTCTATTAATTAGCGACAAATGACGATATACCCCCCACCCACCCACCCTCCTCTCTCTTGGATGTTGATTACTTTTCTTAATTTCCCCCCCCCCCTTGATTATGTTACAAAATTGACCATAATCTCATTTAGATCTTGCTTCCATTACTCTCTGTTTGCGAACAAATTTCTGAATCTAGTGCCGTGTGGGCCTATTAGCAGGTTGATTACTTCTCTGCTCCACTAAGCATAGTCCCTGGTCTTGGCAATCTCAAAATGTTTTTATGTCTTGCGTATGCATGTTTGATTGCCCCGCGGATGATTAATGATTAGAAGTAGATTGATTGATAGAGGAGGTTGTATTCGCCTCAAATTGATAGAAAGGGCACCCCCTCCCCCAGGAAGCACCTCTATATAATATGACTATAACAGCGCAGTATCTTGTCTAACTGAAAATCTTAACCACCATTCGATGCAAAAAAGTTTGTTGAGCATGGTTGAGTTAATGCAACTTAGAATTTGAGATGGGCTACTAGTGTGAGGCTGAAGGACTTGAGTCATGATTGTGAAGAGTACTAGTAGTAGTTGTGCCTCTCATTAGTTTTGTAAGGGTTAGGACCATTAGAGCACCGGATTTTTTATTTATTTATCTTTGCTTGGATGTTGCTGATTCGATGACTGTTAGGAGCCCCGATAATTTTTTATTTTTTAATTTATTTTTTTTGATATTAAGGAGCCCCAAGCCGTTTTAGTTTTTGGTGGTTCCCAAGCAATTATGGGCTGTTTGTTGATGGCTCTTTTGTTGGTTTGTGGACTGCTAGGAGCAATTGAAGTTTAGTTCTGGATAGCTTCCTCTTCGGTAAGATGCTGCTGTTTGGTCCTGTTGTCAAGAGGATGAAATATTGTCGATGGTCTTTTGTCTTGGTTTGTATTCGTGCTGGACGTACATATACATATTATTGTTATGACCAGTGATTTGATGTTAGCTATACATGCAGTTGATTAACTAGACAGGGACCCGTCATCGATGTCATTTAAATGTAGATATTAATATAAATACGCAGGTGGTGGTGTGAATGTCTGTTTGTCCCATTTTTGTTGTCGTCTGGGTGTTTTTCCCCCATCTAAGAGGCGGGTCTTAGTTGAGATATAGATGACGTCTTGTACCATAGAAGGTGTCGTGTACTGCCTGCTAGGTTGCTACTAGGCTTTGCATCTTTTGTTGCATAGGTTACACCTTCTGTAATCTTACTATCATGTGAAGCCTAGTTCATGAGATAGCTGGAAAATCGATCGTAACTAAGCATTTCCCCCCGAAGACCAAAGTCTAGCACATGCCATATGTAAGGTCTACACATATGACGATCACGATGATGTAAAGTTCTTTGCATCATGCTTCTATTGGAACTAATATATTAGTGGTAGATTGTTATCTTGTATGAGAAAATCGGTATTTGGAATCTACTAAACTCATGGGTTCATGGCATATCAAGTTGAAATTTTGTTTTTTAGTTTTGGTATGTGTTTGGGGACTTTGGTCATATGGGTATTGAGCCTATTGACTTATCCGGCTCTCAATTTCATAATTTCTCACCGTACCTCTCAAGTTGTGTAATAATAATATTTACTGATTATTTTTTTTTGGTAGTCTTTGTTTCAATGACAAACAACTTTGGTACAATTCAACTTAAAACTACCATATGCTAGATATTTTGTTTGGTAATGACTTTGGCCATTGGCCTTAAAAGAAAGGTACTTGTGTTTAGAGAGAAAAATACATAAGGAAACAACAACTGGTGATCGAAGCGCTGAGTAAGAGCAATATAATGAAGTACTTTCTCCTTTGGTTGGTACATCTAGATCAAGAACTACAAAAAAAGGAGAAAAGTAAGATATTATGTATTAGAATATATGAAAATTTTAAAATAAGGGATGGATGCAGTTGAAATAACCTTTGATAGGGTAAATCTAGATAGTTTCACTAAAGTTGAGCTATATTTTAATCTTAAGAAGGTTGAAGGGTTAAAGAAAGTTTTTTTGATAGAAATTTATATCAAGCTTGCAATAAATATCAATCTAGTTCGAACATTTCTTAGCCTTCCACCCGATGACAAAGATATATGCTTGTACATGGAGTTCGGTTCTGATATTTTTTATGATCTTATTGTATCGCTTTTAACCTGTTGAATTTGCTGCTAATAACTATGACCTGTCAATTTCCTTTGATTTTTTCCCTTTTCTTTTGGAATGTTGATATACTGTTATTTGGAGGCCTTGTTGGTTGGCAAGGGCATTGGTCTATGAAGTTTTGCATTATTGCCGAGAGGCTTGGGCCATGGAGTTAAGCAAGTGATTTTTTTATTCTTTTTTGTTTGTATTCTATTTTGAGCCGATGATAACAAATTTGCTCATTGATGAATTTTGATAAGCGCTTTTGTTTACTCTATATTGGTCTCTGTAGTTTTGCATCGGTACCTAAAGGCGTGGGCCATGGAGTTAAGCAATTTATTTATTATTATTTTTTTTGTATTTTATTTTGAGCCGATGATAACAAATTTGCTCAGCAATGAATTTTGATAAGCACTTTTGTTTACTTCACTTTTATTAAAAGGGTGTTTGAAGGTTTTTACCAAATAAGTAAACGAAATATAGATTAACAAATTATTGATATTTTAACGAGTACATCTGTAACAAGCCATTTAGGCATTCTTTTTTTTCCCCTTCTATATTTATTGTGTCATATTTAAAATGGAAAAGAATATAGAATATTTTGTATATTTTAAGTTTTTAAAAAAAATTATTGTATGTTTTTTATGTAATAATTTAGATTTTTTTTCTAAAACAAATGGCATTAGTATTGTCTTTATAAATTTTTTATGATTTTTTTGAAACATAGCTTGGTAGAAATTTTCATGTACTGATATAGTATTTTTATTTTTTAAATTTTAATTTAAATATATAATAATATTTAAATGATGATAACGACGACGATGTTGACGACAACGATAATAATAATAGTAATAATTATAAACAAATTTCAATAGAATTTTCTTTCTAAAAAACTAAACACGAAAGACACTATTTAACTATTATAGTTTCTACAAAACTTTTCTGACACTCAAACAAGGAAAATAAAATTAATTTATTTTTCTTAAACCAAACACACTATTAAGGTACAATGATAGAACAAAACAAGAAAATAAAAAGCAGCATCATGTTCTTATAATCGGCTCAGACTCCCAAGTCCCAACAGTAACAACAGACAACGGGCAACCCTCTCTCAGATGAGAGAGGGGGGTAGCATACAAATGGCAGAGGCACAAGAAGGGTAGCAATTGATCATTTCAGATATCTCTTTGGCAACCGTAGCCCTACAAATATGGACAAAGCTCTAGCAGGGGTGGTGATATGTGTCGCGAAGGATATGAATAGAGAGGTGATAAAAGAATTCAAAGGAGCGAAAATAATGCAGGTACTTATCAGATGCATCCAAACAAAACTTCTAGTGATAAGTAGTGGAATTGGTAGTTTGCTGAATAATCCATTTTACAAGTAAATTGAATGTGAATGTGAATAATTAAGCTCACAAACTATTCTTGATCAAACTCACAGAAAATAATCAAAATATTTTTAAATTATGGCTCACATTGATAAGATTATTTAGAGAGATATATATTTTATTACTCCCACATATTACATAAATATATAACAACAAAACTCACACAGAATTTCAACGAGAAAAAAATCAATTAAATAATTCAACTCAACTATAATTAATAACATTAATTATACACGATTTATATAGTTATATTGCACCGCCTCAAACTAAATTTTCTTGCACGAAAAGATAAATCATACTCTTAAAAAATCAAATTCTATCTAATCTCAATTAATATCCTAATAAGCTACTTAACTATTAAGTAAATAATTACATAATGACTTATTAATCATTAATGGCTAACCACTATTCACATACTGTTTATGTGAATAGTAACTCATATATAGTGACTAAATAAAATCCTACAAATCTATATTTTATCTTAATAACCTATGATAAGATAATTCATACCATAAGATATATTATCTTAATCACTAAGAAATAAAATTAACTACTAAATATTCATTGATAAGGTCCAACCCTAAGGTATAGTGTCATCTTCTAGTATACTATCCCTTTTCTAAGTCATATATACCTTTCCTTCACTTGTAGGGTTTAATGTCACTCCTGTAGGATCATGTATCCCTCCTGTAAAATTATCTGTAACTCTGGTAGGATACTTTGTAGTACCTTCCGTAGGGTATTTTGTGGGATACCCTTTGGTTGTAAGGTATGCTCCCTCATCACCGAGCTCCATGGTACGTGCGCTTTATTCATTCAAAGATACTGACGTATCGTTGGAGTTGATGTTGTGACGTAGGCGAGGTTCTGAAATTGTTGAACGGTGGTGAAATGCCCTCAGACGTCATGAACCATACATTATTCTGATTCCGAAAGTACATGACCCAAAGCAGATGAAAGAGCTGCACCCGATTAGTCTATGCAATGTTATATTTAGGCCAACATAGAAGACGATTGCCAACATTCACGATAATATTGCCAGAGATTATCTTAGAGAATCAAAGTGCGTTTTTGTGGGTGTCAGATTACTTACGGACACTACGCTAGTCTCCCTTGAGGTTCTACATACTAAGAAAAACCAGCAAAAAAGGAAAAGATCCTCAATGCCCTGAAGCTAAACATGAGCAAGGCGTATGCCAGAGAAGAGCGGTCTTTTATTTATTTATCTAAAGTTGGTAATGATAGCATAGGCTAAGGATAGGTAGATAGAGCCGATCCTGAAGTGCATCTCAATCTCATCATTCTCGGTTTTCCTGAATGGAAACCCGAGCAGGACCTTGATCCGCATAAAAGATTTTAGATAAGATGATCCCCGGTCACGGCCCTGCCTGCCTATATTATTTGTGCTGAAACCTTGTTGCAGTTGATTCATGGATCTAGAAGAGAGAACTAAGTCTGCGGTATCAAAGTGGCTAGTGAAGCACCGACAGTCGCACATCTCTTCTTTGTCGATGACAGCATATTTTTCAATCGAGCCACCATGGAAGAGCCGTGTGAGTGGAAGAGGACTTTGTATGCCAATG
This sequence comes from Tamarix austromongolica, assembly GCA_039764185.1. Classification (NCBI taxonomy): domain Eukaryota; kingdom Viridiplantae; phylum Streptophyta; class Magnoliopsida; order Caryophyllales; family Tamaricaceae; genus Tamarix; species Tamarix austromongolica. Next base: position 8,159,018 of record CM077809.1, on the reverse strand, counting down.
CCAACACTTCAGGTCAACCTTTAAACTATGAAAAATCGGATGGGGTAAGGGAGGTAGAAAAGTAATGCAAATACTTAGGCCTCCTAATTGTGCTCGGTAGATCAAAGGAGGCGGTATTTGGTATCATTAAGGAGAGAATTCGGATGGCCGGAGACATACGAATTAAAGTTTCTAAGATTGGAAAGGATATTCTAATTAAGTCAGTCGCACAATATCTATACCCACTTACACTATAAACGTATTCAAATTCCCCACCACACATAGATATCCGGTCTCAGTTTGGGTAGAGCAATTCAGGAAAGGAATGGTGTATATGCCTAAAAATAAGTGCGGTATGGGATTTAGAGACGTCCACCGCTTCAATATGTCTACGGTTAGCAAACAGGCTTGGGGCGACTCTCCAATGAATCTTCTTTGATTGCATTACTTTGAAACGGCTACTACCTCCCATATCTGATTTCCTTGGAGCAGGGCTGGGTTAGCTGTATTTTCACTGAGGATCATTACTCCTTGTGCAACGAAGGAGATAACAAACTCCTAGGTTTGTCAACTAATGGCAGTAGACGGGAGGATGTGGAACTTCAAGAAGCTGAAGAAGTTGCTACTTCTGTGCGACGTCATAGGATTTTAGACATACCTCGGGACGGAGAAAGAAGATCAACGAGCTTGGTTCCCTACCATTGACGGAGAGTAGTACACAATGAGAAGAGCCTTTGCACTTTTGCATTCAATGGCCTGAAAGGTATGTGGTTTCGTGTCAAACTCCAGCCGGGGTATTTTACCACAATAATGAATCTCAGGGAGAAAGAAGTGGAGGCAGGTGCATGGTGTCATAGATGTGGAAGAATAGAAGCGACCAAGCATGCTATTTTACAGTGTCCGGCGGTGAAAGTAAAACGGAAGGATTGCAAGATCATGCTTGACGCTAAACTCTTCGAGCACAACCTGAAGGAATGGTTTATTTGACAGTATAAGCGAGGAAGATGCTCTCACGTTTAAATGTACATGCCTTTTTGCACGGGGAATTTGGTGGGAAAGAAATGATGAGATGCTTAATAGTGCAACGAAAACTAGGAAAGTGCTCCCAAAGAGAGGAAGAGCCCACGCGAACTCCACTCAAATGGGATCCACTATATCAACGCACGAGCAATATCGATACTGATGCGAAGAGAGTGCATGATGATAAGTGGGTTTGGGTACTAGTAATATGCTATATTCCTTTGGTAATTGAAACGATAATGCTATCTCTACAACTAAATTGTTACAACTCTCTGGGTACTAGTAATATTCTATATTCTTATGGTAATTGAAACGATAATGCTATTTCTACGACTAAATTCTTACAGCTCTTTTACAACCAAGTACGTAGTTTCCTAAGTGACATATAAAGTTAAGAAAAAAAGGAAAAAAAAGATTTTTTTTCTCTCACGTGATTTATTTTTAGTCGGTACATTTCTGCCTCTCTACTTTTTGCGATTTAAGAAATTTCTTTCTCCACTCATATTTCACCTACGATTTTATAATTTTTTGTTAGCCTCAACTCTCAATTTTACTCTTGTAATGGATACCAGTAGAGCTGTTTACGGTTTAAATATCTAATATTTCGGATATTTGATTATCAGATATCCATAATTTCGGATATCTAAAAATGATATTTGATATTTGATTTGAAAATTCAGATATCCAAAAGATTGGATATTTGAATTTTCGGATCGGATATCAAATATAACCAATATTATCCGAATAAAATTTTAAATATAAAAAACTACCAAATCATAAATATATTTGATATTATCCAATTTACTGAGCAAATATCCGATAAGCTCAGCGAATATTCAACATACTCAACAAATATCTGATATTAAAATTAAAATAATGAAGGGGTGGGTGAGGTCTATCGGCACACAGAGTATTTTTATTTTTTGTATAAATATCTAAAAAAGGATTATATTAAAAATATAATTTCAACTAAATTAAATTTTGGCTCAAATAATAAATAAAATAAGTAAAAAATTATATATATACACACACACACACACACATATCTAAATTTATTTATATACAATCATATATAAAATAAAAAATTATAAAAAATGTATAAATATTTTTCTTCGGATCAGATATTATTTGTCTTTGTTGGATCAAATATTTGGTTTGTTTGACTTTTAATTGACCAAATCGGATATTTGATTTGAAAAAAAAATCAGATTGGTTATTTGCTTTTTCGGATTGGATAGCTTCGGATATCGGATCAAATAAGCAAATATCGGATAACATGAACAATCCTAGATACCAGGACAGTGACGATGAACTTGCTCTTGGATGTGAACGACGAAGAATTTGAAAGTTGAACACTATTTATCATCAGTGTTGGACGAAAATGGAGATGGAGACTAAAAAATAAAGATAAAAAATATAAAATATTTTTTTTTTCCAAATTTAAGAGACATAAAATAGATAAAAATGATTTAAAAAATTATATATATATATATTTGTGCTTTGCTGATTAGCATTGTAAAGAGAATCAAACAAGACCAATATAAAATGAATTAGAAAAAAATTAAAAGTCAAAAGTTCTTTCTATAGAAAAAACAGAAGACGATAGAAATAAAGAGAAAAAAATAAATTAGAGAATACAAAAGTAAATACGTAAGTAAAATTTGTTGATTTTAAAGAAGAAGAACGAAAATATATAGAAAATTTGTTAATTTTTAGACATTTAACTTTTGATTTTGAAATAAATACGTTCATTTTTTTAGCTTCAAAACGAAACGAATAGCAAAAAAAAGCAGGGAAGGGAGGAAGAAATATATGGCCTAGAGACAGTGGTAGACAAGTTGCTGGTTGTAAAAAAAAGTTGTAAAATTTCGGTCATAACTGTAGCATTGCCGCATTATTTGTTTTAAGTTAAGTTTGAATAGGTTTGCATATCATATTTTCTTTCATTACTTAGGAGTCAGGTTATATTTAAAAATGATGTAGCTATAATATAAATTTCTTGTGTTCGTGAATAAAGAACAATGATTGAAATTTAGTTCACACAATTGTTCTTTATTCATGAATATAAGATATACATATATAATCGCTACTTAAAAAAATATATATATACAAAAGAATATTCAAACCTATTCAAAGAGATAATATTTTAATTACCACAATATTTTAGTTACCATGGGAATTAATATAGAATATTCAACCACAGTAAAAGATTCAACTATCCTCTTTGCCGCTTCTATTTTATCATACAACAAAAATATCCGCCCAAATTTAGAATAATCATCAACGGTTGTCAAAAACTAAGTAGCTCCACATAAAGTTGAAGCATGGTAAGGAGCCCACACGTCACAATGTATCAAATCAAAAACATCATTCCCTTTATTATCACTAGATGAAAAGGAGGCCCTAGTTTGCTGTACACAACGACAAACACCACAAATTCCTCATACTGCCTCATCTGTCATAACCAAATCCAGGAACTAACTTGGTAATATATTTTTTTAGACGGATGACCTACTCTATGATTCCACACATTAAAAAATGATTGATTGCTGATGGCTAATGTTATTGCAGATGTCGCTCCTGGGAAGTAATAGAAACCCTCTAATTTGTTCACCTACGCCAATACCATTTTTGAAGTATGCTCCTGTATAACACAAAATTGATGAGCGAATTGGACAACACATCAAATCTATGTAATCAATTGTGACATATAAATTAAATTGTAATGCAAGGTAGGAATATGAAGAACATTGGTATTTTTCTTATCCGTTCATTCAATTAAATTGGTCTTTTTTTGTCGCCATTACAATTTGATCATTTGACATTTTCATTGGACACGCCACAACATCTTGTAAGTTAACAAGAGATGAAAAATTTTCTATCATATGATGAAACTCACATGTGTCAAGTATCCAATCCTTGTCAGTCAAGTTCTCATTCATACCAGATAAGGATGTAAACAGGAGATTTTATCCAAAATTTGATGGATATATAAACATATATGAATAAATAGATATGAATATGGATATGGATGATAGAAGAAAATACTTACTGAGTTCGGGTACAAATACAAGTAAGGGGTATCCATATCCATATCCATACCTGTATCCATACCCATATCTATATTTGTACCTATTAATCCGATAAATAATTACTCTTTTATCCTTAATTTAAAAATAAATATACTATAATATTTAGGTTAAAATTCACTACAAGAAAACTCATTTTTAGCAACAATGCTTTTTGTTGATAAAGATAGAAAGTCGTTGAAAAAAATATGTATTGCATCGACATTTTTTGTTGCGAGGTCATTGCGCGTTATGGCATTGTAAAAAAAATAAAGTAACAACAATGGTCGTTGCAAATAAGAAATAATTAAATGCAACATAAATTGTCGTTGCTAAATAAATATTGTTGCAATATATCACTTTACCTAACTACATGTGTTTATATATTGCAACGACAAATATTGATCCTACTTCGGCAACAATTTTTGTTATTACAAAAGCCTGTAACTAGCAACAAATTTTGTCATTGGAAAAAAAAAATAGTTGTAGTTTGGCAACAAATTATGTCGTTGCTAAAGCTTATTATTTGTAACAACAAAAGTTGTTGCAAAAAAAAAAATAGCATATTACAACAACAATATTTTTTATTACAAAAACACATTAAGTGCAATGGCTTATGTCATTGCAAAAAAATGAATATACTTTAGGAACAAAAAATTACAAAATACTTCGAGTCAATACGACCACATAGGGGCCACTTGATAACACTCGAGACTCACAAATTTCTAACACTCTGAGTTGAAATAACTATGCTGGGACACTTAGTAGCTACCTAGGCCCACAATAACTATGAGGGATATCGTGGAACACTTTTGGATTGATCGATTAACCCCATATATCAACACGAGTCCTTTACGAAACTTCTTAGGAGGGTCACACATCTTGAAAGTTACTCCATGGCAAACACGCTTAACTGTGGAGTTCTTATGATAGAATCACCAAAATGATGGCATATTATGTTGATATAAGTAGTCTTATCAATCTTTATAACATTCCACTCAATTTGGGGGTATTACACTTTATCATAGCAAACAATGTATAATTTTAACAATAAAATCTTTGCCAAAATTTGAACTTAAAACTTCAACAACCGTATTTGTTGTTGCGAAAACATAGAATTGCAACTACATGATAACTTATTTAAACACCGTTGCAATAAATAACCTGTAAAACCTTTAATGGATGTCCATAAAATATACCATATACATATGTCCCGCTTAAATCAATATAACCAAAATATATAAAAATAATTCTTAACATATATATGAAGAAAAAATTATCAAATTGAACAAAAACTTACCATAATTATGCTTGGCAATTAGGGCTTTGATTGAACTGATGAACGCCGAGACAAATTGGTGTGTCCAATCAGTAAAACTAGACGAGGCTAACACAATTGAGGTAAGATTGGGAGTTGGAGAAGGTAGTGGCAACAAAGTATAGACCGTGCAATAAAATTGTTGATAATTTTTTTACAACAACTTGTCGTTGTGTTAAAATAATCTAAATATTTGTTGTTGTAATAAATTCAATCAATATTTTGCAACAAAAAAAGTCTTTGCAAAAACGTTTTGTATATTGTAACTAATAAATATCGTTGCAAATAAAGCATCGCATATATTGCAACAAAAAATTTTGTTACAAAACATATAAATGTTATTGTATTAAAATAGTCTAAATATTTGCAACAAGTATAGTCGTTGCAATAAATAAAATCAATATTTTACCAAAAAAAAGTGACATTTTGTATATTGCAACATAAAAATGTTATTACAAATAAACGGTCGTATATATTACAACAACAAATGTTGTTGCAAAACATATAAATGTCATTGTGTTAAAATAATCTAAATATTTACAATAAGTATAGTCGTTGCAATAAATTCAATTAAAATTTTGCAATAAAAAAAGTCGTTGCAAATAAACCATCACATACATTGCGACGACAAATGTCGTTGCAAAACATATAAATTTCATTGCATTAAAATAATCTAAATATTTGCAACAAGTATAGTCATTGCAATAAATTCAATTAACATTTTACATCAAGAAAAGGTTATTGCAAAAATATTTTGTATATTGTAACATATAATTTTCGTTGCAAAACATTTCCTAATAGTCAACATATAAATGAATTATTTTTGGTAAAAACTTTTTGTAACGTCATAAAATTGTCGTTGCCAAAAGACATTTTTCACAACAACAAAGTGTTGTCGTTGCAAAAGTGTTGTTGCTATAAAAGAGTTTTCTTGTAGTGATTTTCACTTGGTTTAATTCTAAATAGGTTTATCCGTTGGTTAATGGATATGCCTGTTAAATAATATTTGTTAATGGTTAAATTGTTTATTTATCAGGTAATGGATATTTGATGGATATGGATATAAATGTGTTAGTGGATACTTGTTCAGCCACTGGTACGTATACATATTTGGATATAGATTTTTTTATTAGGTACAAATATGTGTATGAGCATACTTGCCCCATTTGCATCCCTAATACTAGAGAATTTAGTCACTGCAACATTTATTGAACCATCAGTCTTCTTTCCAACACCACCATCTGCCATTGATTTCATTGGCTTTTAACAACGCATATCTAATGCCTATTTATGACATGCTTTGATACCATAAAGAATAGTTGTGTGAATTGGATTTTAATCCTCACTTTTTATTCACGAATATAAGGAATATATATAATAGCTATATCAAGACCAAGTATGACCTGCCCCTAATTAATGAAAGAAAATATGCAAAAGAATACTCAAACTTATTCAAATAGGTAATATTTAAATTAGTACAATATTTTAATTACCAGAGGAAGATGGAATATTCCAAATAATGAGGGAAAATTTTGTCTATAGGAACAATATAAGCGAGGATATAGTTCCAGGTAGAAATTAATTAACAAGGAGGTGGACACTAGAAGTGTCATAAGGGTTTACTATCATTCTAGCCATGGAAAAAGATTGATCATTTTTTATTCTAGTTGTCGACCATTGATTCAAAGGCTTTATGAAGGAAATATAGACCGTTCAAGACTTTTCATTCTTATTTTGTATATTATAGCTTAGGGACGGTAATTTCCCCCCAAAAATTTGGCCCCTGTTATATAATTATTATTTAGGACAATTTCAAAGAAGGATTTTGGGGATTAGGTTTAGGTTTAGAAATTTTTTTTTAAGTGTGTGTGTGTGTGATTGTGTAATAGTTTTTTCCTTTACGATTAATACTTAATTTACATACCATCCTATATCTTTCAAATTCATAATCTCCCTCTCATCTTTACTACATTCTTCCATGGCTCCATCCTTCGACAAATCAAATTCCATGAAACCCAATCCTAATCTAGACTCAACTCTGGCACCTAGAGATACACTCTTTTGGTTGTTACAATCCAAGTATCCTGAGTTGTTGTCCTTTTTAAATCTAGTCCCCATATCCCTTTATATTTTAGAATTTTTTTTCCTTCTTCTTCTTCTTCCTTTTTTTTTAAATATCTTGGCATCCAAATTTTGATTTAGTAATAGTTATAGTTTTCTGTGAAATTTTGAGAATCATAGTAAATTTGTTAAGCTAAAAAATGGAGTTATAGTCTTATGGAAGAAGATGAGATAAAATGAACAAAGGCGATTACTTGAATTTATTTCTTCTTATCTTAGCCTTGAATGGGGATGTGTTTTAGACTTTCAAGGATAAGTCAAAGGGTTTAGGGATGGATGGGGAGTAGTATTTTGGATAAAGATTGGGGTGGTTATGGGGATCCACCCTCCATAGGAATTAGGATGGGGATTCTATGATAACAAAAACTAGAGATTGAGGCTGATTTGAGGATTGATATTGAATTTGAGATTAGGGATGGGTTTGGAGTCTCCATAGATATCCCTATCATAGCCCAAGGGAGGCAATTTTATTCTATCTCTTGGAACTATATCCCAAAAGAGGATAGTAATGTTGTCCATTTGCTAGCTATATATGTGATGGGGAGTGACAGTGATGTGTTGGTGCATGATGTGCTACACCAAAGGTAGATGTCTAACAAATAACACCCATATAAGAACCCGTCCACAACCATGCAAGTTTTGGGGATGAATTGGTCTAGACTTAGATGATAAGCTTGAAGAAGTTATATGATAAATGGGTGCATAGGCAAACACACTCTAATGTATAACGCCTCATCGTATAAAGTTGTACATCTATCCAAGGGACTATTAGCTCTATTCAACAAAGAAGGCTAGATCAAATAGGTGTTAAAATGCAAGTGGTGCTTGATGTAAAATTGGTTAAGTTGGGCTTTAGTAATATTGCTTGGAGGAAGAGTGTTTAACTCTTAGGATTAAAAATCATCCATATCAAGAGAAAGGGGAAATTTTGAGAGGATGGAGTGGCTGATAGGTTTGTGGAAATTAAGGATGAGGAGTTCAATGTTGAAAGTGTAGTCAAGGTGTTTGAAGAATGGAAAGTAAAGAAATAAGGGAAACTATCAAGATGCTCAAGATAGAGAAATTTTAAACAAGTAGGGGACTTATAAGAACTCTAAAAAAACTCCACCAGTTTGGTTTCTTTTGGGAAGCTTATTCCTTTGCACTCCTTCGCTCACAATGATGATGGGAGGGTTTTCACAAATATCACTAGGCAGTGGAAAAAGAGGTGTATATGGTGCTCTAACTAGGAAGAACAATCAAAAGAGGGGAGGTTTAGCAAACCTAGAAAGGAAGATTGATGTCCTTGGGTTTTGGGCGTGAATTAGAAGCAGAAGACATGAAATCTCTGGCAAAAAAAATCACAAAAGTAGAAGAATTTAGAAAGTAATAGACCCAAAAGTAGGGAAAAGTAGATGATCATAGGGGTATATGTAGTGGTAGAAGATAACTAAAAATATCGAGATTTTGATTCAAAAGACAAAGGATTTTCTCATATAGGTGTACTCATTATTGAGGGGGCGTTCTTGATATTTGTAATAATTAGTCGATTGGTGTGTTCTCTTGAGAAGACAAAAACATCAAATCACAACCTTTATCCTGACCTTTTTTTTTACAAAATATCATGGAGAAAAAAATGTATGGGTTTTACTACCTACAAAAGCTTTTCTTTTTATACAACATTGTGGTAGCAAGGATTGTGTGTCCTTTATGGCCTAGGAATATATTCCTTGTTGTCAAGTGGGAATAGAGGGAATGAAGCTTGTTTGTCAAGCTACTTCTTACATTACCTTAGTCTTATTCAAAATTTGCTTAAACTAATACAATTTGCCTTTTTTGTTAGCTTGGTTATTTACTTGCAAGGTTGGCCAACTCGACACACTCTATGTTCTATTTTTGGTCATCACCCTTACAATGTATAGTTTTTGATGATGGATGATAATGAAATATGAAAGCACACATATATGTTGTAGTTATCAAAGTCGATTCCACATGGACTAAGGATTAATTACCAAAATTTACGTTTTTGACTAACTAAACCAATGAGTATGGTAAAAGCGAATAAAATAATAAGATTAAACAATTAAAAAATAGCTAATTGGGTGGGATTCAATATAATGAAAAGCCAAGATTGGGTTTTCACCACAACTTCGATACTCAAGAATAAATTATCTCAACTCTCGGTGTTGTTTTAAAATAAAAAGGGCGAGTTAACCTAAATTAATCTAAATCCTATTTTGAGGCCTAAAGATCGTGCCTAATTAAACCCAATTTCCTACTTTTATGAAATTAATATTACATTAAATACATTAAGCTTCTTTCTAAACTAATAGAATCCCCAAGGAATTTAGCCTACTTTTGTGGTTCGAATTCTCTTCTTAATTTCTAGAGGCTTGATATTAACTTTTACCTTTAGGTTCTTTAATTAATTACCTATTATTGCTAATTTGGTAATCAAGCAAGCCAAAAAAGTTCAACAGAAGACATAAAGTTTAAAGATTTAAACTTTCAACCATAACATATATTAATTCACCGTCAATTACCAAAAAGTTGGATTATTTCCCAATCCTGGACAAAAAATCCACTCACACATGATTGGGAATAAATAACACTTCATATAAACATGCAATTCAATCATAGAAAGAAGTTATTTAAAGAGAATAAATAAATAACCAATCTTTTGAGTAAACTCTTCAAGGTAGAGAGTTGTAATCCAATCTTACATAATAACTCCTTCATTTGTTCTTCAATACTTGACTTCTAGATCTAGATACTATTCGACGGCTAAGACAAAGCTACAATAAAGATCCTATAAACCCTAAGCTAAAACACACATATATATAAGTCTTAAAAATCTGGAATAAATAAAGAGTTTCATAAATATCGTAACCGAACCACATGTGTAGTAGGTGTTGTCTTTCTTAATTCGTGCTTGTTTGGATAGCCTTCGATATTCTGGTTGTAACATTTTTGTTTGACCTTAAATTGATGTGACTCAAGTTTTGTTGGAAATATGTTGAATACAACTTTGGTCTTTTGATTTTGTGTAGATTCATGGTTTAACTTTTAGTTCTTTATACACATGCATCCATTTTCTTCTTAGACCATACATTCTAAATCTCATTGTGGCTCCAAAATTTTGTTTAGCTTCCAATTATCATCTAATATTTCAATCTTGAGTCAATACCTATACATAATAATAAAAACCAAAGCAGTATTCTCGGTCTAAACATGAAATATGCACGAAATAACTATAAATCATACTTGAAACACACTAAGATAATGCATATTTTACGTATTTGTCAACGTACCTAATGTATAGGTTTTTGTCGTGTCTTTACAATGTATAATCTTGGGCTATGAATAAATTTATAGGTTTTGGCCTTTGACCTTACAATGTATAATTTTGGTCGATAGACCTAATGCATAGGTTTTGGCTGTCACCCTTACAATGTATAATTTTGGCTGATAGGCCTAAGATATAGGTTTTGGTTATCGCCTGTAAGACTGTTGCCTAGCTTATCTACCTCAGGGAAGTGGCTAATGCGGCAAATTAAATTTCAAATAATGTAATATGTTGGTCGTCACCCATAAGATTATTGTCCAACTTATCTACCTAGGAAAGTGCCTAATGAGGTAGATTGAATTTTGAAGGGCGCGATGATATGTTTATTTTCTTAATTAAACTACCAGACATTTAGATAGCGACCCAAAGAAAGACGACCAAGGCCAAAGGGACCCTAAATCAATCCCAAATGCGCCCCTATTAACCATATTTAACTTTAGACAGACCTTAATTCTCTAGCACATAAAGCATTGCTCTTGGGCCGTCAGACCTTGCTGCAATCAAGACAACTTTTCTAATTTCCACAACACCATAATCCTTGGCCCTTATTTAACCCATATATACATGGGGTCTTGTAGTCATTTTAGAGACATGAGAAGCTATTATATATCTTTTCTATTTTGTTCTCTCCTTTCTCCTCTTTGTTTTTCTCTTGGCATCTTGTTAATATTGTCCCACCTTTATCCTTAATAACACCTTGGTTTACTTATCTCATACAACTCATGGTAAAGAAGAGTTGCAAGCAATAGAGTAGAAATTGAATGCCAAGAATTATTATATTATTGACAAAATTCAAAAAGCATGAATATATATATATATATATATATATATATATATATATATATATATAATTTCAAGAACAAGTTTCAATCATTAATATCTTTTACTATATATTAATAAAATTATGAAAAAGTAATAATATGAAAGTATTTTTTTAATATGAATATAGCAGGTGTTTTTTTATATTTTAATGTTATAATTTGACAAATATTAATGGTTTTTTTTTTGCATACACAAAGACATATTTTGAATCAATATTTATATATATATAGATCAACTTTTTCTTGAAATACATGGTGACATATATTTATATATATATGTGGGGGGGATACTATATACATAGACGATGTCGTATATAGAAACAAGGTAATGAAGAAGAGAAAAAAACAAATGAGTTTATAAGGAAATCTAAATATTTAAGATTTAGGGCATGTTTTGCTTTGTCTAATTAATCTGATTCAAAAAAATTAATGTATTATGGTTATTATCTTGCTATTATTAGTGCCCAGGATTATTTTTATTACCACTTTATTATTGTTATCATCAATAACATTACTATAATTATTATCATTATATATATTATATCAGTTATTATCAAAGTTTTTCTGATTTGGTATTATAAGTCATGAAAATAAGGTAAAGTGTTTCCTTAATGTTTTGGTTTGTAATCGATATTCCTTAGCAATAATTCTTTCTTAAAAAAAAAGATAATTATGATTACGCAATATGATTCATGCAATTAGCTTCCAAATATGATTTTTAGATGAGATGAGGTTCTTGTAGGACTAAAGAGCTGGACGTCGGCGGATAAAAGGACTTGAAAAACAAATTGGGGTGTTATAAACAAAGTGGCTGTAGTTTAGTGGTAAGAATTCCACGTTGTGGCCGTGGAGACCTGGGCTCGAATCCCAGCAGCCACAAGTTACTGGATTTTTGGCTTTAAGCGGATATTATTGGCAAGTGAAAAAAATCGCCCCATTTTTCTTCGCTCTGTTATTAAAAGTTGGCAAGAAATGGCTTTCCTCTTGTTCAGATTCAGACGTAAGAATTTCACATCAATGGTTGTGGAGACCTGGGTTCGAATTCTAGCATCAGCCACACCCATTGTTTTTTTCATTTTTAAGCGATTATTAGTGGCCTCTCTGTGTCCATTGCTCTCTTTCCCAGTTTCCACGAACATTAGCATTTGCAATGTTGTTGCGTTGCATAATTACATCTGTTGAAAACAATCTGGTAAAATTCCTATTTATAGATGAATGGCAAGAAACTATAATGAAATAGCATTTTTTTTGGCCGTCCGTAGGGGGGGGGGCGTAGATATTGGAGACAATGAACTGAAATCTTAGAGATTTTGAGAACCAAATAACACCGATATACTCAGAGATGCAGAAAACAAAATAACACATTACTGAAGACGCTAATATATTGCTTTGAGATCTGCGAATCTAATTGATTCCTAACAAATAAATAACATATTATAACTTTTACAAATAAATGATTATAATCATCAGGTTGGGGACATGATTATAATTAGTTTGTTGACTTTGACTTTTAACAATAATAAATGATTAAGAGATGATGAAATATGGAAGTTAAAAAAGGAAGTTTTTGTGTTTTATTATATGATAAAATAAAAGGTACATAAATATTATAAATACGATATGCTTAGATTAAGATATAATAATACTCTGTGTATGGAAAAATACCATAACAACAACAATTTAGTAGAATTTCCACACTAGTATACCAAGTAAGCTAAGTGCTCGTTTGATATGGGGGTAATAGGGATAGACAAATTACCCCCATATTTTATATATCTCATATAATCTAATTAAAATTAAATATTTTTATTCTAATAAATACCCATTTTAGATCTTAATTTAATCTAAAATGGGTATTTTATTAAAATCTATTTATTATTATTAAATACTTAATATAAAAGATACAAAATAGATGAGAAATTTTTCCACCCCTATTACTCCCATACCAAACAAGTCCTTAATCAGAATCTGTATGATGCCGCCACCCGAGGGCCACCGTAGATGAACAAGGAGTTCACTGTTATCGTATATCACATGAATCACAGTTAGTTGGGATTAGTTGTAAAAAAAATTAATGGTATTTTTGATTCGGGGTGAGTTGGAATTAAAGTAGATAATCAATTGATTTATTTCTTTTGGAGATGGATTTTGTTAACATCAATTAGGTAAAATAATTTTATATCTGCTCACTCTATTTAATTAATTTTTTATTTATTAACTTTCGATTTTAAGGATAATGGAACTGAATGTGAAAATATAAATAAATTTTATACATTCGTCTCAAATCAAATAAATTTTTAAAAATATTTATCTCGATTCATCCATATTATATCAACATTATCCAAATGATACTTTAAAATATTTACCTAAATTTACCTCTATTTTTTTTACCTAACTTCGTTTTTAATATTACAGTAAACTACAAGCTCACAACGAATCCAAATTAGATAAGAAAATTGATAAAGTAGATAGGTTAAAGGAAAGGCATCTATACCTTGTTTTTAATTTGTTTGTGCCCTTCACTTTTAGTCCTTTAGGGGACATAAAACGAATGGCAACGTTCAAGTTGTGAATGTACTTTACACGTTAGCTGAGATTCATCGAACTTATTAACTAGTTGATCAGTCTTCCCTCCAACTTGGTGATTATTAATAATTCGTTAAAGTAATGATTTTTCTATTCATTTAGTTATCTGTCACTTGATAATATGTAAGTCACCCCACTTTTTATGGCGTACTTTGGTCAACATTTGCATTTTTGGCTCCAAATGCGTCGATCTAGACGCACGAGGATAAGATAAGAGAACCGTGAAACAAAAGGAGGAAGTGTTTGATGGCAACTTTAATTCCTGTCTTTCATGATTGTTGAAGTTTGAATAATTACAGAGCAGAGGAGGGAGATGAAAGAAGACAAACTTGAAAAAGCAGATGAACATATAAAAGTGAAGCTTTATTCAAATAAGGTACTACTAATTTAAAAGAATTAATCACTTCAGGATAAAAAATAAGTATCTGTTTCATTTTTTATACGATGATTAAATAGAAAATGCATGACAAACAATTCGTGTGTCCCGATGCTGGTAGATGTTTTAATTTCTAGTTGAGTCTTCTAACCATAGACTCAAGAGTAAGGATGGCAGTTAGTGAAAGTTACAATGGAAAAGTATTTCAAAGTCGGTATATGTTTTTTCTTTTTTTGGGTCTACGTCTTTCTCACCGATTTAGATTCCAATATTTTTACCTTATAATCATATCAAATCAACATTAACTAAATGAGATTATCATCAATTAGATCATATAATAATAATAATTATTATTATATAAAATAATATTTATGATAAGAATATTTTTATTATAATTATTAATACTATTATTATGATTATTAATATTAAAAATATGAACAGTACTATTAAAATAATAATAATAACTATAATCATTGATTAATTTATTATATTAATTATAAATATAACTATTTAAATTATTATTATAAATAATATAGTTATTATAATTACAATTATTATTATAATTATTAATAAGAAAAATTATATTTAATTATTCAACTATTTATTCATATAAATATAGTCATTATTATTACTATAATTTTTATTTTAATTATTAAATCTATAATTATTTATAATAATTATTATTAATTGTTTTAATTCCTATTTTAATAACTATCATTATAATTATTCGTCATATTATCTTAATTATTATTATTATAATCATTGATAACTATCATTATAAAATAATATTTATGATAAGAATATTTTTATTATAATTATTACTACTATTATTATGATTATTAATATTAAAAATATGAACAGTACTATTAAAATAATAATAAAAACTATAATCATTGATTAATTTATTATATTAATTATAAATATAACTATTTAAATTATTATTATAAATAATATAGTTATTATAATTACAATTATTATTATAATTATTAATAAGAAAAATTATATTTAATTATTCAACTATTTATTCATATAAATATAGTCATTATTATTACTATAATTTTTATTTTAATTATTAAATCTATAATTATTTATAATAATAATTATTAATTGTTTTAATTCCTATTTTAATAACTATCATTATAATTATTCGTCATATTATCTTAATTATTATTATTATAACCATGATTATTAAAAATATAATTAGCATAATCAAACTATTAAAATTAATAATAATGGTAATTAATAAAATTAATAATTATTATAAATATTCATATTACAATTATTATCATTATAATTATGATAATGATAATTATTTTATTATTTTTACTAATATTCTTTATATATTTGTAATCATGAATATAACTATTTTAATAATATTCATTATTAATATATTAAGAATAATTACTAACATAATTAATTATGATTATTATTCGTAAAATTATTATTATAACTATTATAATGGCAATTATTAATATCAATATCATAATTTTTATTACCATCAGAACTAATAAGATCTATACTAAAAAATCAGATCGACACTAATTAAATCAAATAATATATAAAAAAAATTATATACAGAAAACATGACCCTACCCGTTATGTTGCATTTTTTCCCCAAAGTGTCCATCATTGGTATAGATTAATAGAATGAGGAAATTTTTAGATGCTCTAAATTTTCATAAAATGTTTTGGTCTTAATTGAGAATTATTCTTTGCAATTATTTTGGGGACATGAAATTGTCTCAAGTGTCATATCGTAACCCTAGGAACTCAATAAATAGTAAAATAAAATAAAATAATGCAATATATATCGTTTAAGGGGTAAATATATAGTTTATTACCACAATCCATGTAGTAATTTTGAAAATTTTACTTCTATAATGTAGTTGTGCATGTTCTTTGGGTTCCATACATCAAATAGTGTTGGATAACTACAAGAAACAAAGTCTTACATTACTTAGGTTTGGGCCTATATAACTTGATCCCATTCAATACATTTTCAGGAATTGATTTTTTTTTTTTGGTTTAGTTGCTTCTATTGTTTCCGGTCTATTCATTATTCATTAACTAATTCCAACATATTTATTTTCCATTATTTATTGGTTAGGCATTACATTTTCAATTTTCACTCATTCATTATTGTTTTTTTCTTTTAGTTAGTAGTTATACCATACCACCTTATCTTTCATTGCTAATGATGGATATCAATTGCATTTTATCTATTCATTATCTATTTATAGTGAACATTTGCTTTCTTTTCCATTCAACCTATATCTTTTCCTTAGATGTTCAATTCTTAAACATGGAACAATTGAGAAATCAATTGTTGCTTAATCGCTATTCTTTGGTCATGAGCAATTACTCTACACTTCTCCATTTATTCAACCTTAAATGCATGAGTTTGAAAAAAGTTGTGTAAACCTTTAGGGAGTAAACAATTTTGAATGGTTGTACTATAGTAGCACCAAATTTTCTTTCAAGGAAGTGGAATAATATAACACAAAGCTTTAATTTAAAAAAAATTCCCTAATAAGTACACATTTAATTATTAAAAAAACGAGTGATACAACCACACATCAAATCACAAGATTAACAAATACAATCTAACATGGGTAGCTATCTATCATATTTGGAATTATATTGCAGAAGGCATATACATCTTTCAATTGTAAGGAAAATCACTTTCACAATATCTCTTGAGTATTCCCGGCATTATTGAAAGATCCTCAATTTTCTCTCATGTCAGATCGTCACAACATATGCACCAAACAAAGCGACTATGACTTATTTCCAGTGCTTCTTTTTTCTTGTTCATAACGCCATGAATCGTATCTTTGACATCCAATCTACCACCACATCTCGCTTACCTATAACA
Organism: Tamarix austromongolica; assembly: GCA_039764185.1. Classification (NCBI taxonomy): domain Eukaryota; kingdom Viridiplantae; phylum Streptophyta; class Magnoliopsida; order Caryophyllales; family Tamaricaceae; genus Tamarix; species Tamarix austromongolica. The sequence continues at coordinate 8,141,529 of CM077809.1, read as the reverse complement.
TGCCTTGTACATTTATAAATACTTAATGCAAAGTGGCATTTTATGAACATATGATCAATGGTTTCCACCATGGAATCACATAACACACATCTATCAGTAAAGCACAAATCTTGGGCCACCAATCTCACCCTTGTGGGAAATCTATTTTTCAAGGTATGAGATAAAGGAACTTAATGTCTAGGAAATGTGGGAGGTTGCCATGCTAAATGAGCCCATCATTACTTTGGTCTCCTCTACCTTAACCATGATAAACCTTCTAATCATATACACTTGGGTGATCTTCATCCATCCATCTTACAATAAGATGTTGCAGTTTGTCCTTAATCTTAATAACTTGAACAAAGAGCCATGATGTGTAAGATGAGTGATGATAGTCCCAAATATTCTCATGGCAGAAATAAAATACATGAGTCCACTTCATCTATAGAGAGTCCTTACTACAAATATTCCAAAGCAACTTTCCAAGAGTACACCAATTCCAGACATCAAGTTGCAAGAAGCTCAAACCTCCTTCATCCATTGATGGACATAACTGGTCCTATGCCACTAAGGTTCTCCTTCTCTCAATTAGCTTTTCTGACCACAAAAATTCTCTACACAAGCTAAAATAATTAAGCAATACCTTATTAGGTAACAAAATTATCTCGCTGAAAGACACTTGAATTTTGAATATATTAACAAGTTGTATCTACCTAGCTTAAAAGAGATACAATGTACTCTAGTGCCTCAATCGAGCATTTACCTTCTTCAGAAGAGGTTGCAAATGAGAGGTAGAAATTCTAGCAAATTAAAGAGGCATATCAAGATAAGTGATAGGAAGTGTACCCTAATAATTTATTCTCTACCATCTTCTATATGTTGTTTCAATTCCTTAGTGTCCTTACAACTAAAAAATACACAGTTGACATCCTACACCATTAAGAGGAGAAAGAAACTATACAAATCTTCATTTTGGTTCCATTAATTACTTAGATTCACATGAGAATTGAGCAAGAAATAGGACTTATGAAGATAAATATAAAGGATGATTATTGAAAACATAACATTACATGCTTTTAAAGAGAACATGCAAGATTTGTGAAGGAGGGACTACATATATTGTAAGAGGCCAAGATCATAGTAATTATATTGAGTAAGCTGAGCAGATGCAAGGAAGGATGATTGATCTATTACATTGTTATGAAACATGTAACATATCAAACAAGAGTTTGATTTAGATTGTCACATAGATGGATAATGGTTGACAACAAAAAAGATGTATCAAATAAGAAAGCACAAAGTAAATCAAGGACATAAAGATTTACATGGTTAAGTTAAATAGACCTAAGTCCATGGACGAGGAGAGATGGATTTGTATATTAATTAATCAAGGGATTATAAAATTAGAGATGATTATAATAGATTCCCAATCTCTAAATCAATCAAATCAAATGGATAGATGATTCTATTAGTGGATATATCAAAATTCCAAAAGATTTTAATCTCAAACACTCTCTATGAGTCAATAACAAATATAACAAAAATCATACTAAAAGACATAATGAATCAAGATAAAAACAACATTAGGGGGCCAAGGCATGACCATGCCAAGGCTACATGGCCTAGCCATGCCAACTTCTTCCCCCTAGCAAAATGCACAAAGATAGGAAACACACCTACATAGTCGTGCATACCCTTACCCTTAAAATTTAACCCCCAAAATTGGTGTGCACACTCCATACATCAAATAAACTTGATTTGATGTAACATACACAACAATCTCCACCTTTGAATTGCATCAAAATCCCCAAAACCAATCCATAATACCAACATATCTTCTCTTTAACAAAAGCACATATATAATAGTCTAACATGAGCCACCAAGTTTGCAAAAAATGTAAAATTAGCCAACAATAATGACTTCATTAACATATCATCTATGTTCTTAGTGGTATCAATCTTCTCCAATAACATTTCTTCCTTAGCAACACCACCATGGATGAAATGAAACTTCATATCAATTTGCCCAATTATTTTGTGGTAAGCATTATGATTATGTGCTAAATGAATTACACTTGAATTATCACAATACACAATAGCCAAATCATCAATGGATGTTAGTTCTCAAAATAACTCGATAAGCCATTTGTCTTCCTTGAAAGCATCTGTAAGAGCCATGTATCATGCCTTTGTGGTTGAAAGCACTACCAAATCTTCCAGACACACTTGCTAACTAATTGTTATTCCACCAATATATATATATATATATATATATATATATATATATATATATATATATATATATATATATATATATATATAACCAAAAGTTGACTTCTTGTTATTGAGGTATCCCACAAATCAGAATCATAGTAACCAACAATTCTAACACCCATCCTATGAAACTTTAAGTAAACATTAGATGTATCTCAAAAATACTCGAGTATTTCACAACATCCCAGTGCCTCTCTAATGGATAAAACATGTATCCATTGATAATAATGACTGCTTGGGAAATATCTAGACGAGTACGAACCATAGCATACATGATGTTACCTATAGTGCTTGTATAAGTAACTCTTATCATGTACCATTCCTCCTAAATAGTCTTCCGTGACAAGTCAGTTTGAATTTTGAAATGAGTAGAAAAAGGAGTAGAAACAAGCTTTGTATCTTTCATAGAAAAACCCACCAAGACCTTTTTAATATACCTCTTATAAGTAAGATATAACTTTCTAGAAGGTTTATCTCTGTGTATCTTCATACCAAGGATCTTATTTCCAACACCAATATCCTTCATTTCAAGCTAACCATTCAATAATGACTTTAAATTCTAAAACTTTGACTTATTCTTATATGCAATGATCATGTTATCAACATACAACAACAAATAGATGAAGGAACCGTTAGACACTTTTTGGAAATAGACATAACTAGCATGGTCACTATGAATATACCCATGAGTAACCATGAATGATTTAAAGCATTTATACCACTATTGAGGAGACTATTTCAACCCATATAAGAACTTCTTCAAGAGACACTCTTTTCCTTCGTTCTCATAAACTACAAACCCCTTGGGTTGTTACTTGTGAATCTATTCTTCAAGTTCCCCATGAAGGAACACTATCTTAACATTAACATATTCTAGCTCCGAATCATTATGATCCGCTAAAGATAGTAAAACATGGATAGAAATGTGTTTCAAAAAAAGGAGAAAATATTTCATGAAAATCAATACTTGCCACCTAAATGAAACCCTAAGTAACAACTCTATCCTTATATCAATGATCAATGAAGCCTTGAGAGCCCTCTTTCTTCTTTAATAGCTATTTGCACTCAACAATATTCTTTCTTGGAGGTGCATCAACCAAAATCCAAGACTTTTATGGTGTAAGGTATCCATCTCTTGTTGCTTAACAACCATCAACTTATTAGAATCCGGAGATGAAATAACTTCATTCTACAAAACAGGATCATCAACACCCTCCACATAACTAGCAATAGACAAAGCATATGACACATAGTTAGTATCAACAAATCTCTTAGGTGGTCTGATATGTCTTCTTGGTATGTTTCTAGTAATAGAATGTTAAACTGGGTGAGGTTGAACATGTGGAACATTAGAAATATTTACTATAGATAGCGAATCAGGAACAATTTTATCATTTAAAACATGTTCCACCTCTTTCTTGGCATCTTATAATGAACCTGAATCATTTGGAATAACTACTTCCCTTTTAGGATTTAGCATGGAAGATTCATCAAGCGTTACTTCTCTCTCTATGTAACAACTTTTCTAGATTCAAGATCTAAAAGCTAAGATCCCTTAACACCCAAGCCATATCCCAAGAAAACACACTTATTGGCTTGTGATCCAACTTCTCTTGATTCATATACATATGGGATGGAAAACCAAAAATTCTCAAAACTAAACAATCAAAAGGTTTTCCATACCATACTTCTTCAGTAGTCTTTAACTCAAGGGATGAGGAGATCCATTCACCAAGAAACATGTAGTAAAAATAGCTTATGCCTAAAAATTCTTCCCCAAACCAACATTTGAAAGCATGCACCAAGCTTTCTCAACAAGAGACCTATTGATATATTTAACAACACCATTTTTTTAGCCTACCAACATAAGTGTGGTGACGAACAATGTCATTCTACTTGAAAAAAAATCACTTAACACATTCTTAACAAACTCAAAACCATTATCAGTTCGAAGAGCTTCAATTTGATGATCCGTTTGTTTCTCAATCATAGTTTTTTAATCAATAAATGCATCATTCTTACACTTGAGAAAATAGACCCAAACCTTCTTGGAATGATTATCTATAAATGTCAACAAGTACCTCGCACCATTATGAGAATAAACTCACAAAGGACCCTATAAATCATAATGAACATAGTCATGTGATCCTTTGCTACTATGAGTTATTATGTTGAAGCTGACCCTATTGTGTTTTCTATAAGTACAACACTCATAAATTCTTATTTTCTCACCTCATGTCCACATAGGAGTCATATCTTATTCAAAGACACCATGCATTTCTCTCCTATATGACAAAGTCTCATATGTCATAATCTAATGAAATTAGATTGAGATAGTGATGAAGATATTACCCTATAAAATATATAAACTACCAACTTTATTGCCCTTCATAAGACATGACTAATAGCCATAGCTCCACCTAAAATTGAAAACTTCCACCCATTTGCATCAAGATTGGTTAAAGAGATAAGGCTCATCTTAGGATTGGGAACATGTTGGGCATTTGATAAAGTTATGATCACTCTATCATATATCTTGATCCTAATAGTACTAGTGCCAATAACCTTACATATAACATTATTTCCCATCAACACTGTAACACTCCCAAAATTTAATACTAAAAAAATTTAGTTTTATTGAAAGTGTTAACGGAAGCAAAATGAAAAAACTGTAAATTTTGGGGATATTACCGCCACACTTAATACCAGACCGGTTCACTCATACCATTCCAGTACTAAGTGCTAAGGCTAAAAGAGTGAAACACAATTCACAAACCATACTTAAATCAGAGTAGCGCAATAAACCATTTACAAGGATAAAATCCACCAATGGCGGTTACAAGATCAAGGAATACATTCTAATCAGGAAGTAAGAGTAAAAGAGGGAAACCCTAAAAGCCCGGATAATTTCCTTACGTTATTTCTCGTTGCTCACTTGAGTAGCACCTAAAAATGGACTTGCAAAGGACACTACCCATTGAATAGATAGGGGCCCCACAAATGGAACCTTTCACTACTATGGTACTGAGAAACCCTTTAAAAACACACTTAAAAGTAGGCCCACAATGCAACACAAGATGTGTATACATAACATTAACATAATTAACATTCATATCCTTAATAAGTCCATCAAACGTTAATGAGTCATAATGGAAAATCGATACTTTCGGACCTTAAGTCATGTCATAGTGCAAAATTAATACGTTCGGGCCTTAAGCCATTAGTCTATCATTATTCAATCATCTCTCAGATTTTATATCCATGTGAGTATGGGGACCCCACTATTATAGCCGATGGGCCGGTTAAGCAGGGCAAAACACTCCTAGCCACTATTATTCACCGGTGGACCGGTTATGTAGGATAAAACAATCCTGACCACTATTATTCGCCGGTGGACCGGTCTGGCCCCGACTCACAAGGTGTTTCACCGTAAATTATTAGTATTTTTTCATAATTTTATCCACATCCATGACTGGTTTTATTGATCTCGAGACCCCCACTATTATTGTCGGTGGATCGAAATATATATCAACATCATCCAGGACAATACGTTCTTAGGCCACTATTATATCCAGTGGATCGGTACTCATAATCATCTGGCAGGGCATCACGCTCCTGGGCCACTATGATATCTGGTGAACCGGTACTCATAATCATTTGCCAGGGCAACACGCTCCTGGGCCACTATTATAACTAGTGGATCGGTACTCAATATCATACTTCAACTGGGATCGGCTCATTAATCTTTTACTTTCATAATTAGTGTTTTTCCTTTTTTAATCAGCATAGCAATTCCATTTATTTGCCTCGGACAGGAGATCAAGAACCCGTGATACAAAGGTACATTGGTCGTACTGGTGCATGCAAGCTACTTAGTACCCTTCAACCATCAACCTAGGGATTCAAAGGTACCCTGGTCGTACTGGTGCATAAAGCTACTTAGTACCCTACCGATAAGGACACCTAATCCGTAAGTATGTATGCCGTCTAAATAAGTCTATACAGCTAGATAGAGTAAGATATAGGGCCTCGCTGGGGCACAAAGGTATACCAGAAAATACCAGAATAATCATGGGCTAAACCACGTCTTTAGGGTAGCGACCCCTAAAGAGCTACTATTCCCAATCTCGAGGTATTTCACTTTAAATATAGTGTCTTAATTAAGGTGATCATGAAAAGCACAACAATCATATGCTTATTCACTTTCGATCATTATGATATCATTAGGCAGTTCTTATTTATAAGGTTATCTAAGATAACACAGAGAAATCATTAAGGCCATCATAATCTCATCCAATTCTGATTTATAATTTGTTCTCATGATACTGACTAATCGTCAAATACCCTTACGTTACTATTTAGTGTTACTTGAGTATTATTACGAACCTTCAGTGTCCCATCAACATGTTAGATATGAATTACTGATTTACCTCTTACTTGTATAGTTATTAAGCCATCCCTTCCTTACTTGCCAATTTACCATATCACCCTTCAGGTTGCATAATTACCAAATTAACCATTGCTCGATTTAGGTTACTAAGTTATCTCCTACGCTTTTTAGATCACCATTCACCCTTCAAAATTATTACACTTATCATATTTCCCATTTAGTTGGTTAGATTACCGAATTGCCCTTCTCCTTTGTTATAATTACTAAATTGCCCTTAAGTTGGATAAATTACCAAATTACCCTTCTTCATTATCATGATTACCAATTTTCCCATTGGTTAAATAATGACCAATTTACCCTTTAGTCGGTTAAATTACCAAATTGCCCATATCTATTATCATAATTACCGAATTTCCCCTTTAGTTGGATAAATTACCAAATTGCCCTTCTTCATTATCATAATTACTAATTTGCCATTTAATTGGTTAAATTACCAAATTACCCTTCAGTAATCTCATAATTACTAGATTGACCTTATCCTTTATTATAATTACCAAATTACCCTTATCCATTATCATAATTAACCTTTTAACCAACTTACCAAATTACCCTTCTACAATCTCATAATTGTCAAATTGCCCTTATCCTTTATTATAATTACCAAATTACCCTTTTACCCTTCTCAATTATTATAATTATCATTTTACCCTTCTCTATCATTATAAATACCAAATTACCATTCTCCATAATTACAATTGTCAATTTACCCTTCTCCATTATTATAAATACCAACTTATCCTTCTCCATTATTATAATTACCAATTTTCCCTATTCCATAATTACAATTATTAATTTACCCTTCTCCATAATTATAATTATTAATTTACCCTTCTCCATTATAATTATCCAATTGCCCTTCTATAATCATAATTTAATTACCAAATTATCCTTCACCGTTATCATAATTACCAAGTTACCCCTTACTCCCAAATTTACCATGATATCCTTTTATTTACAAACTTATTATTCTACCCCTTACTTCCAAAGTTAGCATAATGTCCTTTTTATTTATAAAGTAACCATTTTACCTTTTACTTCCAAAGTTACCATAATGTCCTTTTATTTATAAAATTACTATTTTACCCTTTTACTTATAAAATTACCATAATACCCTTTTTACTTGCAATTTACCACTTTGCCCCTTATTTCTAAAATTACCGTTTTATTCTACTTATAAAATTATCATAATACCCTTTTACTTACAAATTACTATTTTACCCTTTTACATCCAACATTACCATTTTGATCTTTTCTTCCAAAATTACCATTTTACCCTTCTCTTTTAAAATTACCATTTTACCCCCTTTCTTCCAAAATTACCACTTTACCCTTTTCATGTAAAATTACCGTTTTATCCATTTTCCTCCAAAATTACCATTCTACCCCTTACTTTCAATATTACTATAATGCCCCTTTACTCATAGAATTACCATCTTGCCATTTACTTATAAAATTACTTTATTGCCCTTTACCTCTAAAATTACCACAATGCCCATTTTCCTTACAAATTATAATTTTAACCTTTTACTTATAAAATTATCATTTTACCCTTTTCTTCCAAAATTACCATCTTGTCCCCTTATTACACCACTTTTATTAAATTAACATCACTACATGGGATAGTAATATTAGTACTCCATTCACAATATCCAACTCCACCGACTATTATATTTTAATATACTACTTATTAGCACCCACATATATTAGGCTACATTCTTGCCAAGACATATTACTAACATGCCCCTAGGGCTCACAATAATATTATTCATGCATAAATGGTCACAATAACATAATATAACATGGATAAGTACTTAGCACTTTTATTAATAGCCAAACTCTTTCCTTAAGCAATATTTCCACACATGGCATATAAATTAGCATACTTTCCTTTTTATTTATCAATAAAAGCAAACATATATATATATATATATATATATATATATATATATATATATATATATATATATATATTATATCAAACAACATATATCAAGCATAATAATATATTAGAAGCCCTAATGTGCTAACATGCATTTATTTATGTGTTTAAGTGGGGTTTAACGATTACCTTAATTCCTGCAAAAATCAAACCTTACCGGTATCCCGGTTGAAGATTCAAGCTTTAGATAACAAAATCAACACCTAAAAGTAGTATCAAAACTTATAATATTAGAGATGAGAACCCAAAGCATAAAAATTTATAAAATTTAATTAATGAAATACTTAACTTAAAATGCTATTATAGCTTAAAAATTTTTGTACTAAAATACTAAGGCATGCAGCAGCTCATACTTCTCATGCAGCATGAGCTGCATGCAAAATAAAAAGGAGGAAGGCTCAAAGGGGGGTGAAGGAAAAGGAATGATGGGCTTTTTTCTGGTTGGGGTCTTTAGGCTAGGAAAGAAGGTAGATGGGGGAGGATTGGAGGTAAGGGAAGGGTGCAGGAGTGAAGAGGGGTGTAGGTGGAGGCTGGAGATGGGTCGTCAGCGGCCAATAGTGGTGGAGGTGGCGGTGGCGGCGAGGCTGCAAAGTGGGCTACAGGAGTGTACGGGGCTGAGAAGGAAGGAAAAGAGAGGAGGAAAATGAAGGGGTTTGGGGGCTGATACCAACAAAAGGAGGTGTGGGGTGATAGAGGAGGTTGCACTGAGTGGATTGGTGGTTTAAGTGGTGGTAGAGGCGGCCAAACAGCTGTGAACGGAGGGGTTGCAGGAGTGTTGCCGATAAGGGAGAGAAAGGGGAGAAAAAAAGATGGGGGGAGGAAGAAAGGATTGTAGGGGCTCGTGGGGGTATTGTGGTGGTGCAAGGCTGGAGTAGAGGGAGGCAGTGGGTGGTGCAGGGGATTGGTGTGGCGGTTGAAGCGGCAGAGGGCGGCGACGTAGCCAAAGCAGGGAGGAGAAAGGAAGGAGAAGAAAGGGAGAAGAGGGAGGTTGGGGAAGGGGAAAGGCTCTAAGAAATGGGGTAGGGAGAAGCTGGAGAGGTGAAGAAAAAGGAGACGGAGAATAGGAGGGCAGCTGGTTGGCCGGTGGCAATGTGTAGGGTGGCAGGGAAGGTGGTAGAGTGGCAGGAAGGGGAGACGAAGAGGGGAAAGAAACAGGGCATGAGGGGTAATTTGTAGGGCTGGCTAGGTCTAAGAATGGGAAGGAAATGAGGAGAGAGAAGGAGAGGCAGGTGGCGGTAGTCGTGGAAGTCATGGTGTTGAGATAGGTTGGGCGTGGAAGACGAAGAAGAAAGAAAGAAAGGGAGAGGGAGGAAGCAGGGCGAGCGTGGGAAAGGAGGGCGAGTGGACCAGCTAGATTTGGGGGGAGGAAAAGAATAGGAGGGTAGGAGCTAGGCCGACACGCACGGTGAAGAGAGGAAGGGAGGGAGTGGACTGGAGGCCAAGGCATAGGGGAAAGGAAGGAGGCTGGCTTAGCGGCCCGAAGCTAGGAAAAAGGAAAAAGAAAGAAAGAATAAAAAGGAGAAAGGGGAGAAAGAAAAGGAAAAGGGGGAAAAGAAAAAGGAAAAATTAAAATAGTTAAATTTGTAAAATAATAGAATGTAATATTTGTAGGAAATAAATTTATTTTAAAATTTAATTTAATATAATTATATATAAGGGTTTAAAAAGGTTAATTTTGGGAAAATATTGGTTTGAAATTTTATTTAAATAAAATGAGTAGGATATAATAATAAAATACTTATTTTAATTTATTAAATATCCCTATCCAAATTTGTATACTCAAAAATCCATAAAATAATTAAATTAAATAATTTTAAAAGATAATTTATCCCAAATAAAAGCTATTTATTAAATTTTGGGTTTTTAAAATTTTGGGTTATTACAAACACTTTCCCATAATCAATGGAATCATAGGTCAAAAAGAAATTATGGTAATGATACATATGTTACAAGAAATCAAAATGTATAATCCAATTAATGCTATCATCAATCCTATCAGTAGCAGTAAGCAACAATTCAAGATCACCACTGCTACCTATAACACTAGCTTTAGTAGGATATTTGGTATCATCATGATCCCAATCACATTAGTTCTTCTTCTTAAGCTTCTAACCTTTAGATTTTATGTAGCCCTTCTTATGAAATTAATTACAAGTTATATTTTTGTTCGATTAAGACTTAGATCGACCCTTCTACTTAACACCACCTAAACTTGAACCATAACCTCTTTCCATGGTTCTACCATGCATAACTAAAGCATCAATAGGAGAATAAAGAGACTTTGATGCCAATCGTGTATCAATCAAGTCTATCTACATTGAGGCTTATCTAACATCAATGAGAATCAAATCATTATGACCATATAAGATGTTTTTACGAAAGTGTTCATACGATGGTCGTAAAGAACATAGCAAAATAATATCAAGATCCTCATCAATACTTTGTAAATCCATAATAATTGATGAAAACTCATCAAAATAGGGCTTTAAAGGATCATAGTCCTGAAGATAAAGATCATGTAATATCCTCTTTAATAGTAGACAATTTTTAAAATTCTTCATTATACATAACGACTCAAGATTTAGCTAAAGACCTTCAATGGTCATCTCCTTAGCAACTTTATGGATAAATTCATTGAATAAGTATCACTAGATTACTAACATAACCTTCAAATAAAGTTCATCCCATTGTTCATTCGACATCATCACCAACTTCTTCACCAAATTTTTTAGGTATATATAGTTAAAATTTTGTGTATCAACTTTATTTATTAAGGAACTATAAAGGTCGTATATAAGAAGAGGTAGAAATAGGGTCCCATACCCAATGTGCCTTGAATATAAGGTTGTAATGGTATGCAGAAAGACAATAATTTTGTATTTTTTTTCAATTCCAATTAACATCTAATAGTTAGAGAGCTAATTAAATTCAAAAAGAAGGTATGGTCTGCTATTGGTCAAGGCAGTGGACTTAGGATAAGACACAACTCTAGTGTAGGGTTTTTTGTCTCAATTTCCAGAGGTATGCTGTTGCTTTCTATGAAATTTGGAAAGCTAGAAATAGTTGTATCTTTTTAAATAAACCTTGGGATTTGAAAGGGGTAGCACATAGGATTACTTTGACAATGTCATCTCTTTGTCTCCACTTTAGTAGGAGGGAAAAGTTTTATAGTTTGATTGGGAGGGTAGATAAATTCTAAAATTTCATTTGTAACATCTAATTCCTGATATACTTTCTTAAAGAAAAAAAAAAGATGACCCCAAACTTGGTAAAAAAAAATGTGGATATAGATCCAAGCCATGTGTGTTTCTTTTTCCATATTTTTTCATTAATTAATACATGACATATACATTTGATACTTGAATTAACTACTAATAGAATTATTGAATCGTGTTAATTTGTTGTTTTTTAGTGGTAGATATACATAAGGCCATAAATACACAAATGATGAAATTAATGAAGTTAGAGATCAATTGGCTAAGTTATTTACACGCTCTGCATTAGAGATCTACATGTATGTTAAAGTTTGTATCTCATTTGCCTTTTGTTCTTTTATGCAAGCGGAGATGCACATGCATGTATGCAAGCATTTATAAGAATTTTCTAGTTAGGTTTTGTGATCTATGGACTTTAATTTTGGAGTGTATAGATACAAATTTGTGGTACGCTAAGTAATTTTGATTTCTAGGTATGCCTGTTGTACTAAGATATACCAATTACAGGTTTAACACGCATATATTTAACATTTGGGAGATATATATGCGTGAGTTGGTTCTCTTTTACACATTGTAAATTTGGTTAATATTCTAACATACAATTATGTATGTGGGTTAGAACAAAACTCCATAATTCATAATAAAAACAAATAATGAGATTTTAATAACACCTGTAACCTAAACCATTATTTAAACTAGATTTTATAAAGGTTTTAAGTAGAGCCATTGCTAAAACTATCTTTTAACGATGATTACTATCTAAACCCTTTAATTAAAAGGTGAATAAACTGCTCATTAAAACTAATTAGGTTTTTAATTACTACATAATTACATATTTAATGTTAACATTTGTGTGATTTTAATAATGGTTTTGGGTGTAACCATAATTATAAATCAAGAATTTAATACTAGTTATTACTTCGTTAGGGCTTTAATTAATGTTTTATTGTCATTTAGTTAGGGTTTTAAGGATTTTTTGTTTTAGGAACTGTTATTAAAACGTTGGTTGTAATAATGGTTTTAAGTTAGCACCATTATCAAAACTCCAAAATTTTCTCGAATTTCTATATTTTTCAAAATTTTAATGATAGTTTTGAGCCATTATTAAAGCTTTAATAATGTGTTATTCAATGACAGTTCAAAGTTGTTATTAAAATTCTAAAAAAAAAGGTTGTTAAAGCCCTTTCTGAGGTGTTGAAAGGAGCATCCATACATTGGTTCTTTACCAAATTTCAAACATACATGGCAATTATAATCATAGCCCATAACTTGATTAAGCATAAAAGTGATCAAATAATCAATAACTACCTAATGGATGCGAAAAGAGAGAATTCAACTTAATATGGTTAGTACAATCATTTTCTTCCCTCCTATTTGTGCAGTATGTTGACGATCAACTAAGAATTACTTATGTGAAATGTTTTAAATAAACAAAAATGAATACTAAGAACAACTAATGTGACTGATTTAGAACATTGAAACATACTTCTTATTATTATCATGGATCACATCTCCAATGCTATTCATCTAGTTTACTATTGTGTGGTATGCAGGAGAGGCATTCATCCAATGCTATATTCATCTAGATTTCTTGAACTCTAAGATCAAGTTGGCTAATTAGGAAGATTGCTCGTAGTTAGGAATCGGTCCATATATGTCTATAGGTGCATAATAATGGTATTCATGCGGCCATATATAGTTAATTGCTATATTAATGGCACACTTAGTTGGTTAATCGAAGCATACATTAATGCATGCATCCGCTTATGGATATGATTATTTGTTACATGCTCCTTAAATTGAATATTTAAAAATATAAATTAAAAATAAGTTAAATATTGGATATAGCTGATAATTGTATAAAAATATTATTTCAAAGATTTTAATATTTTATTTTTAAAAAAATAAAATATAAAAATTTATATTTTAATATTGATATTTATATTTATATAAATATTTTATTTTATCCAAAAGAGTATTAAAATATTGTTAATAAATTTTAAACTACATAAACAAATAAATTAAAAAAATTTAACACTATAAAAATATAACATTATAATATATTGTTAAAATAATTAATAAAATAATAAATATTTTAAAAAATAATAATAATTTGATGAAAAAATTAGATATTTGAGAAGGTGGATTTGTTTGGGCAACAATAGAATCAAATACTATGTTAGAATTTAATGCTAGTCAACACATGTGGAATGAAAAATAGGCCAATGGATGTACTTTGTACTAGAATTCAATGATTATCAATATAGGTGGCAATCGAGTCAGATATATTGGGTTTGAGTCGGGTTATAGTGGGTTGGATTGTTCTTGAGTTGGGTTATTTGTGGATCAACTTTTTTTACAAGTTAGGTTAGGACACTTCGGGTTCAGGTTATTTTGGGCTGCCTTATTGTTAGGATCGAGTCAGGTTCGGGTTCGGATCATTATAGATTTGGTTTATGTCAGATTAATTTATTGGGTCGGACTGTGTTTGAGTTGAGAAAGTTCGGTTTCAAGTCGGGTTGAGTTCGGATTATTTCGAGTTAGCTTGTTAAGTCAGGCCTAAAGATGTAAATGGAAATGATTTTACTCAAAATTTGAAGGGTTTTATTCGTCGGATAGTTAAATATATATGGATAAATGGAAATTGATGATAGAAAAAAATACCTGTTGAGTTTAGGTATGGATACGGATATGAGATATCCATATCCGTACCCATACCCATACCTATATCCATATCCGTACTTATAGATATATATAATAACCCTTTTACCCTTAATTTTAAAATAAATATTGTATAAATTAAGGTTAAAATTATCATTTGGTTTAACTCTAAATAAGTTTATATGTTAGGTAATGGATTTATCCACTGGATAATATCCGTTAACAGGTAAATGAATTATTCGTTGGGCAACATATATCGAACAGATACAGATATGGATGTGTTAGTGGATACCTATTCGGGGTATGGGTACGGATTTTCATATCAAGTACAAGTACGAGTAAGGGCATATCCGCTCTGAGTCCACTTCATTTACATCCCTATCGAATTGGGTTTGGGCCGAGCAAACTTGTATTTGAGTAATTTTGTGTTTAAGTTAATTTGATGGGTCAGGTTGGGTTTGGGCCGAGCTAGTCTTGGATCAAATTATTTTGGATTTAGGTCAAATCGGACATTGATCACCAAAATTAATCTAATTCATTAACCTCATAGAAAATAATTAAGTTTAACTTTATGTAAGCATGTGATTAATGATATGTTATTAATTGTTATTTGTTTATTATTATGAGTTTTTAATGTTGTGTTTTTACTCGAGAAATTGGTAAAATTATAATATTGTTGGTGAATAATTAAGTTCTTAATAAAAGTAAGAATAATAAGTAAAATTTAAATAATAATATATTTATAAAAGTTTTAAATAAATAATATGACATATTTTTTTATATTATCATAATTGGTTAATATCAAATTTGGATTTATCAAGTTGAGTTGAGTTAACGACTGATCGAATTGATAATGGATCAGGTTGATAGTGAGTTATAGATTGGGGTCAGATTGGATCACTCATATTCGGATTAGTGTCATATCAAATTTAGAGTGGATCAAATTAATAAAGGGAAAGTTATTTTGAAGTCCAATGAGGTCAAACTATTTAAAGTTGAACAATTTATTTGGTATTTAGTTCACTTTTAGTAGTATCTAATTTACAAGTATATATAGATAATACTATATGTACATTTGTGCATAATTAGGTGTACATATTAGTATAAGTATATGTATATAATATTTTATATTTGGAACTAAATACTTTAGGACCATATTAATTTTTATCCTACTAGTTCTACTTAAATGGACCTCAAACTAATTTTTTCATTAATAAAGTTATTATATAATATTGATTTGGATTTTATACAGGTTATATCGGATCATCTTTAACCAACTTTAATTACAAATCCACTGAATACGCATTTTTGTTTTTCATTGTATTACCTTTATTAAATCAGTCTTTCCGTCTCTCGTTCCCTTTGTTTTAAGTATCCTCTTTGATTTAGGTTTGACTGAATTGTTTTCGTGACCATTAATGTTACCGAAAGAAGACCCTACTCTAATCATATTAACACTTTATTTTATGAAACTGCATTTAATTAGATATATATTTAATTTATTTTAAATTAGACTGTATTTATAGCAACGGAATTGGGCGGGGCAAATTTACCTCTTAATTTTCAGTCACTATTTTTATTATATATAATTATGAATATATACTTTTTATTATTTATCATTATTAAAACTCCTTTGCTGGGATAGCTTCTTCAGCGGCGTTCACACCAGTAATAGGCATGATACAGTACAAAAATATACGCACCACTGCACCAGTCAGTTTGAATGCAAATGATACGACGTCGTGGGAGAAAAAATATAAAAACGTTATTTTAAAAAAATATTTAAGAAACGTGAATGATAGAAAATATTAAATAAAATTATATATATATATATATATCAAATTTATAAAAAATAAAAAATAAAAATAAAAAATTAATATTATTATTTATATTAATTAATTTTAATTATTAAAATTATTTTTTAAATAAAAAAGTTAATTAAATAATTTTAGTATAAATTTTAATATCAAAAAGTTTTGGGAAGAGAAAACGTTTTAGGGACAGCACCGAAGTGACGTGTGGGCACTATGTGGACATACACATAACAACTTGTGTTAATGATTAAAAGGATGTCGCTTGCTTTGCAGACCTGGTCTGAAAGTGTCGATCTTGTCGACCTTAGTTTCAGTGGCGCGCGGCCAGTAGAGAAGCAACAGCGGCCGGCTGAATGCAAATGTGGGCGCAAAATCTAAACGCTGCTTGAATAAGAACGAATCATATATATATATATATATATTTGTTTATTTCGTTTTAAAACCTATTTATTAATATTTGTTTAAATTAATAAATATTAATTAGTCACTTCAAATCATTTAATTCTTATTAAATCATTTTCAAAATTAATTAAGGCAAACAATAAATCTTAAATAATATTATACTCATCCATCTAGCTATCTCTATTCGTTCTAATTCAAATAATATTTAATTAAGATTATATTAATATTATTCATATAAAGTTTTAATACTATTTAATTCTGATTCTTCATCATCATCACTGTGGTAAAAGTAGTACTACATACCATTGGATGTATAAAAGTGTTGTTTTATATTTTAATACAAATATTTAAAAAATAATTCACATGACTAAATTATTTATATTAAAATAATACTAAAAAATAGAATTATTATCACTACAAAAAAAAAATTCTAATACCAATGATCTTAATACCAACAATAACTAATCGTTGGTGTTAGACCTTAATAGTGACGATTAATCGTCACTATTATATTAGACTACATAAAAAAAATTATTTGAAAAAGGCAGAAAATTTTTAATACCGACAATAAATATCGTCACTGTTAAGTGACATCAAAATTTTTCCCAATTTTTTTTTATTAAAATGGCTGGAGAATAAAAACAAATGATTTATTTTTTAATACCGATGATATGTATTGCTTGTATTAAGAAATATATTTCATTGAAATTTCATGGAGGGAAAAGTTTTCCCAAATTTTTTTTATTAAAATGAAAATCTTATAACCAATGATATTGTCCTTAATACTGATGATATATCATCGGTAATAAGATAAAATTAATCAACCGAAATATGAGGAAAATATAATGCTAAGGAACAGGGTAATAATAAGATATTTAGTACTGACGGTATATACTTAATACGAACGATAAATCGGCGGTATTAAGAGTTTTTTTTGCCTAAAGAAACAATGTCGTTTAAATTTGTCATTCTTAATACCCATGATAAATCGTCGGTATTAAGATTATCAAAAATTTTTTTGCCCTAATTCTCCATTTGTCGTCGTTCTCTTTTGACTTCTTCTATTCTCTATCTAATACAACGACCTTTTGCCATTTTTCCTTTCAATTTTCATCTTTGTTCTCTGTTTTTTCAATTTTAAAAGTTTGTACACTTCTAATTTATTATCCTTAAGTATTATTTAGTTTAAAAATGACTAATCTTGGTTTGTTATATGTAATTGTAGACACCACCACCGCGCTGCCGCCATTCACTACCAAGAAACCCTACAACATTAATTTAGTATATTTATTAATTGGTTATTTTTATGGTAATATTTGTTATATTATTTAAATTAAGCTAATTTTTGAATTATATTACGGTAGTTAGGGTTTGATTGGTTTATTAAATTATTGTATTTTGGTTTTGTAGAATTAATTCACTAGATTTTGTATAATTGAGGTATTAGATTATTAGAGTTACATTATGTGCATAATTAGATTATATATTGTATACAATTGTTACTATCCATGTTATGTTAGAAAAAATATTAGTATGTTTTAGTTGATGGTCAGTATTTAATATATATATTAGTATCTTAGCATGTGTATATATTTTTAGAAGCAACATGTTAGTAGACTTTAAAATTGGTGATATGTAATTTTTATGCTTTTGATGAACTAGTTAGATTTAATTAATATTTGTTACTAAAAATAAAATAAATAACCAAAAATAAGATTAAAGATAAATAGGGAGAAATATTTTATTTTATTTTATTTTTTTATGGTATAATAATAATAATAATAATAATAATAATAATAATAATAATAATAATAATTAATGGTAAGCTTTAACCTAGTTTTTTTTAAATTAATAATTTTAGAGAATGATTAATAATTAATAAAAAAATGAAATTTTAGTGAACAATACTTCAAACAAATATGAAAATAAAAAATATTTTTAACCTTAGATGATAATTAATAATTTTAAATGAAATTATTTTAACTTTTTAGATCTTGACTATAGAAAATAATTAATAGGTAAGCTTCAACCTAGTTATTAAAAAAAATAAGGTAAAAAACTATTCTTTAACATTATAAATTAATTAATGAAATGATAGCAAAAAATCTCAAATCCTTGATAACTTATTTAATTTTACATAGTTGAACCCTTATAAAATCATAAGAAGTGAAATAAAGGTAATGTTAACTTAAAATAAGGCTCTAAGGTTTATTTTGATTTTGTGCCATTTTTATAGGTGCTAAGTTTAATTATTGATAAGGTAATTGAAAGTTATTTACTTGAAAAAAAAATTATTAGATAAGATGACCATCGATAAGAGTTGGACTAGGTTACGAAATTGTAGGACTGATGAGTTTTGGAATGGACTTTAAACATTTATTGAAATGGGAAAAAATTGTCTAAATTCTGATGGATTTGTTTGTTGTCATTGTAAGAATTATAACAATTATATTTGGCACCCTCATAGTGTAATTGAAAGTCACATACTACGCATTGAGTTTATGCCAACTTATAAGAAATGGGTGTCTCATAGTAAAATATAGTCAATGTTAGTTGAAGATGGAGATAGTAAAGGAGAATTTATTGATAGTGATAACATTTACGATTCTGATTAGTAATTGTTTAATAAGTTGAGTTTTTGTACTAATATTTATGATTCTATTCAATGTTATGCACTTTGTTTATTATGTGTATCATCATAATGTATATTTTATATATATCAAAATATTCAATAGTTTCTGTATAGATGATGTTGTTGCCCAAGGTCATGGTGGCGATGGTGATGGATGTGATCCATTGCGTCTTTGTAGATTATGCTCTGGGTGTTGAAACTTAGAAGATATAAAATTTGGTGAATTATGTTTGATTTCATCACTATTACTTTAAGAATTTTATTATTTCAATGATAAAATAGTATATGCATGTTTTAGGTTCCAGGAGGAGGGCCAAAGAAAGAAATAGGGACATGATGATATTGGAGGAGTTTGATAGAAGAGGTCGGAAAAAGTTTGAGATGGACTTTGATTTTCAAGAAAACGTATTAAGTGTGATAGGTCCATATAGTACATGGTTCATCAAATGTGTTGTGAATAAGATTAGGATAAATATACCACCATATTATAAGAGGTGGTCACATATCCCTCTAGAGGATAAAGTGAAGATCTTCCTAGAAGTTGAGGTAAAGTTTATTTTTTGTATTTTATAATTAAAGTATAAAATGAAAATTATATAATTTATAACTTATGGTTGTGTATATATGTAAAATTATTTTGATTTAGCTCAATAGAGAGAAAATCCTTCATGACCTAGAATTGAATTAGGCCTTGATCAAATGAAGGTTGATCGATACAAAGATAAAAAAAATGCGATCATAAAAAAGATTGGTAGGAAGACAACAATTACATGCCTTCTTTTTCCAAGCTAGATGTGTGGCAAATGTATATCAATTTTTGGACTTTGGAGGATGTAAAGGTAATAATAAATTTTGGTATATGAATTGAATAAAATTACATATAAAGAACATGAAAAAATTATTAATTTGTTAGTAAAGGCTTTGGCAGAAAAAAATGCTGCTAATAGAGCAAAATAAATCACTCCTTCTTGTCATAGTACATAATTGTTGGCACAATATTGATACAAAAAGGTATTTTTGGGTTTTTCATTCTTTATTTTTTTTTGTATCATGTAATGTTGTGTAATGTATTAAATTTTCTTTCTATGTATAGGCTAATCTAAAGACAAACAGTTTGTTACCTGCCGTGGAGACCTACAAAGAAATGCATTTTAAGAATAATAAAAGGGTCACTCCCCAAGATGAAGAGAATTTTGTAAGTTAGTTATATGTAATTAATTATAATATGTATTATTAAAATTTCTTATAATATGTATAAATTTTACTTTCATGTGCAGAACAACATGTTACAAATACGAGAGTAGACCTTGTCCCAAATGGCTTCTTGTAGCTCTGATGATCCTACACCTCTTGAAATTGGTGAAGAACCGATACTAGAGGAAGTTTTAGGTAGTCATTTAGGGCATAGAAAAAGTGTAGGATGAAGGATTGTAGAGGAGGTCTCAAGATGTGTTACTTGTTGCACAAGTTGGATGCATGATGATCTTATACAAGAGAAATAATAGAAATCTCAAATAGAGCAAAATAAAAAACAAATGAACTAAATTATAGCCCACTAACAAGCAATATTTGAGTGTCAAGAGGAAGAACTAAGATAAATGAGAAATGTTATAGCTACATGAGCTTATGGTCATCCACCATCGCCATCTAATCAAGATCAAGATGATAAAAATAATTTTTAGGTTTTATGCATCAAATTTAATAACAATATGTTTGTTTTGTAAATTATGTTTATATAACAATATTTGTCTTTAAAATATTGTTTAGTAAATATTACTGACAAGTCAAATATTTTTAGGTTTTTTATTTTTATTAATATTTTAAAAAGCAACATATTTAAGATAAATTATCTGTAATGAATATTTTAAAAGTAAATATATTTTGAATAAATAATTTATTATCATTGGTATTAAGCAAAAATCTTCAGTAATATAGTTTTTCAAATTCATTTTTTTTAAATTTAAATGTGATATCATCGGCATTAAACTTTAATACAAACAATAAATCGTCGGTATTAAAGGTTATAATTTTTTCCTAGTTATACTTAATCGTTGGTATTATGTCTAACTCTGTCGAATAAATCATCAGTATAATTTTATCACCGGCATTAAGCTTATTACGGACTCACTTATACTAACAATTTAATACCAAATAATTATTGTCAATAATTCTTATTACTGACGAACTTGATCTTAATACCGACAATTTAGATTGTCGATATTGACCCTTATTCATGTAGTGTATTGGAATACACACATGCATGAAATGTTATGAAGTAATTACTACCGAAATATATTGTAAGAAAATCTATTTAATTTTTATCTCATAAATATAAATTAATAAGTATTATATCTAAAATTTAATTACTAAAGTGAAAATGAATTAAAATCAAAGTGAGTAACTCTTAATTCTTACAAACCTTTAGTTAAGTATCTATACTATAGATGACAGACAAGTCATTTGGGTTAAGATTAAAATCGGGTTTGCTATGCAATCATGCCAAGTTTAAGTTTGGGTTGATATCATTTTGATTTTATGTTTGTTCTCGGTTTTGTGATTTGGGTTGGGTGAATTGTAATACCCTAAATTTTAATTAACCCTAATCCCGAGTAATTAATATCGTAACATAATTCTAACAACGAAAATTTATTTTTCTATCTTACCCTAAATCCCTAATCATAAATCTTAGCCTTACCCGAACTTTTAATTCGAGTTATTACGATATTTTCTAACCTAAACCTAATCTTAGATGATCATTTAATTAATTTATCCTAATACCCTATCCTAAATTGTTTTTAACCTAAACCTAAATCTAATCCCACACCATCTCCTTTTTCTCTTTCTTCTTATTCCCTTTATATTTTCTCGTAACTAATTCTCTTCCCTTCCCCTTATGTGCACGAATCCCCCACAAAGCTAACCCACTACCCCATCAACTCCCCCTCCTTAGCTTAAGGGTTTAGGGTTGAAAATTTGGCCAATCACACCACCTACACCTCGCCCTTCCTACATGCGTGTATGTGTATATAAGGCACATTTAATACTTAACCTACCTCCTTCTTCCTCTATTTTCCATCAAAAATTTGCACCACCAACACAACCTTCCCCGCTTCTTCATTCCCCTCATTATTGTTGCCAAAATAGACCAAAAAATCCACCATCGGTGAGCTCAATCGAGGCACCAACACCATCACCGACAACCTTTACCATTTCTCTCCCACTACCACAGCCCAAACTCACCATTTCCTACCCCTACCTTCGATCATTTACACTGAAGCCACCCACCCTCACTTAGAAACAATCACCAAAACTACCCACCTCCACGTTCGCCATTATCACCACAAAATCACCCTCCCCTTCTGCCATTCTTGTCAGACCTCACCCCTAACCACCAGCTAAAATAGTTGTTGCACCCTTCCACCCTTTGCCAGCTTCCACCATAGCCAGCTTCATTCCTTTTCCTTTCTTTTGCTACAACAATTTTCACTATAGCCATACGCCCTTCTTCAGCAGCTTCAGCCACCCCTCTTTATTTGGCCACCATCACTGTTGCATCCCCTATAGTAACGACAACTTGTGCCATTGCTACAACCCCTTGGCCTAGCACGACCTTGCCATTACTCATCTCTTTTGTTGTGTAAGTTGTCATCGTGGTTTGTTTTAATTCTCTACCTTCTTTCACCCTTCCATTTCCTTAAAATTTCCTTAAGTATATCGTCTAATCCTAATGGTGTTTTATTATGATTTATTAGGTGATTTTTTTGAGTTTTTAAAAGAGGTAGAATTAGTTTTGCGTAATTAGAGACCAAGTCATTTTTTCGTAAGGATATTTATCCTAATTTAAGGTTTATGATTTCTAAGTGCTATGCATGTTTTTTGATATACCATGTTATTGTAATTATGTGAACATATGCATGATGGATAATGGTATGTTATGCTGAAAAACCTTGGTTGATATTTTATGACAAAAAATGAGTAAGTGAAGATTATATGATATCATTATTTTATGTGAAAAAACCTCAGTGTGAAATATGGTTGTATCATAGGTTATTAAGGTATGATGAGTGTGAAATAAGTATAATAAGGTCTATGGAGACAAATGGTGAATTTGGAAATAATGTTACCAAATATATAAGATTTGCATGAAATAAGGGTCATGTTATCGATAAGGGCATTTTGGTCAATTCGGGTTAAATATGAGAATCATGAAATTTTAAGGTATTATATCATGTAAAGTATGCTAAAGAATTTATATGAAGTTTTAAGAGTAGTTGTGAATAACCTAAGTTTGATAAGGTATGAAAATAGTTTGATTTGGGAATAGTAGCTCTAAAATGAGAAGGTTATTATCACATGTGTGAAACAGTAAAGTTAGACCACAAAATTCTAATATGTTGTTAAAATTAATATTCTAGGAATGAATATTAAATATAGTGATTGTTTGAGTCCTATAAGAAAAGTTATGATAGATTTGTGAAATAAGGCTTATAAGCCCTAGAAATAGGAACTATTGAGATATGGCTATTATTAAATGTGCAAAACCTTAGGCCTTAAATTTTGAGTATGTTGATAACGACAACAATGACAACAACAACAACAACAACAACAACAATAATAATTGAGGAAGAGGTACTAACTTTTGTGGTTAAAAGAGTAATAGAAGAAGAGTTATGATAAAAGTGTGAAATTAGGGTTTTAGAGAAAAATAAGGGTCTTAACACTACAGCGTTGCCTAATGATCTCATGATGTGTCTTACCTACTTTGAACATGTTATGTACTTGTCAAATAAAACTTGAATAAGACATTAATCATTTAAATTAAAAGATCATGTGAGTCGGGTTAAGGAGTTTATGGGTATGTTCCACTAAATGATAATAATAGCTTAGGTGTATTGTCTGTGAGATATGTTTTAGACCGTTCCACCAGTTTAAGATTAGTGCATTAAGAAAATTTTCCTTGAGGGGTGTTTTATAGGTCTGTTCTACTGGATGATAATAGTGGTTCGAGTGTGTTGTTCTTGAGAGATGCTTTAATATGTTCTATTAGATTAAGAATAGTGGGGCCCTATATTCATCTTGAATAAGAATATTATTTGAGATACATAAACTAATGGATAAGATACTCATTATTTAAATTAAAAAATTATGTGAGTCAGGACCGAGGTGTTTTATAGGTCCATTCCATGGGACGATAATAATGGCTGAGGTGTGCTATCCCCAAGAGGTTCTTAAGATTGTTCCACTAGTTTAAGAATAGTAGATCAAGAGTATTTTTCCTTGATAGGTGTTGGATCCGTTCCAGCGAATGATAATGGTGGCTCATGTGTGTTGTCCTAGAGAGGTTTGTCAAACCATTCCATCAGTTTAAGAATATTAGGGTCCTTAAACTCAACGTAAATAAAATAACAAAAATGGTTATATCTAATAAAGAGACCTACATCAGTACTAATCTCATGATACTTTATATGTTTTGACATGTACTTATCATCTCCTATGAATGTATATAATTAACTATATCTCTGACTCGACAGTATTGTTACCTTACTCAATACATAGTGTACTAAACATCCTTTTCATAGGTGTTGCTCATTCCCATGAGTAGAGGACTGATGCTTTTGTGCAAGTTTTTGAGGACTAGTTGGATGAATTTTTTTTGCCTTTGATGTATTATATAGGGAGGAGTGACTTTTCCTGTATTGGGTGTTTGGGCGAAGAGTTATGTTATCCAGATGATGTTTCTAACTGGATACCTTTTGGACTACTCAATTTATGGTATCCCTTTTTGTTGTATTTTGTTATTGTATCCCAGTGTTAATATCCAAACTCATATTTATATTATAAAGCTTCTCTCATTTCTAATTAATCTATTTTATTATAAATAGTTTTAGTCTTATGACTGATGTAAGGGTAGTATGGTAAACTAGACTTATGTTAATTACGGTGGTAACATCGGTATTTTGATTATATGCTTCTACTATAAAATGCAAATTTTCAGTAGTAAAATTTTAGATATTATATGAATACTTATAACCTATTAGATTTCTTCACCTTTAGGTTTGATTTAGGCCTATAAATTTTAGATTTCATTGGATTTGAGTTGAACGTAATTCAAATCTATAGACTTCATGTTACATTAGATGTAGATCAGGTGAATTCGATACATAATTCATATTTGTATTGACTATTATTAATTTATTATAAGAAATAACCTAAATTTCATGATTTATTATTATTGTTACACTTATTATAACAATTAGTATTATATTATATAATAACTATAATAATTATAAATTATTATCATAAAATGTGTAATAATAATAATATTATTATAAATAATTTATAACTATTATTATAATTATGGTTGTAATAATGATTATAATTATCCTACATTATTTTTATAATTATAATTATTATTTTTATAAATATAATCATTATCACCTTTATTATTATTAGAAATATAAATATAAAATTTATCATTGTAATTATAATAATATATATGATACTTATCCCACTAAACATCTATAAAAAATGATGCTAGAAGGGGATACCAAGAGTCATGTGACCAAGCAAGATTAGTAGGTACTTGTAACGGGCTAGAAGGAGGAGAAAACTAGGGTCAAGAATGTTGGTCATTCCTTTAACTTAGGTAGCTAATGCTTAGTTCCTATAATATTAGAGGATTGGATAATATACCTCAAGGCATAAAGAGATCATGTAGTTTTGTAGATGTAATGGTATATAATTAGTTAGTTTACTTGAAATTAGAGTTAAATAGAATACTCAACAAAGTGTCTTCCAAAAGGTGTTTCATAATTGGTAGGTTATCACAAAATATAACCACCACCCTAATGGTCAAGTATAGATTGGTTGGGTCGTATCATATAGAATATCACTCATATTGTAACCTATGATCAAGCTATCTTGTTCTTGGAGAAACACATACATTTGATATATATATTTTAAGGTCACATTTTTTATGATATTAATGTAATAAGTAAAAGATAAATGTTATGGGAATGGTTACTTCACAATAATTGCGCTAAGGATCTTTAGATTGTCCTAAGGGATTTTAACATAGGGCTCAGTAGTAAGGAAAAAAAATCTATGGAGAGACTACTAATATTAATGATGTCTTCAATTTTGTTGAATATTGCTAACAGGTGGGTATTGGATATTTACATTAGTAAGTTTTTTTTTTACATGGGTTAGAAAAAGAGGTGGGTATTGATGAGGTACTGACTATATCGGACTAAGTCTTGGTTAATGTACACTAGCTTGATAAATAATTAGTTTTGATGGCTGATTTTAAGGCTCCCTTATTATTTGATCATGATGCCATTGTTGTTGATTTGTATAGCAATTTTTCGTTTGGAAATAAGCCATTTAAGTTATTCTAGTTTTAGTTCGAAGGCATGAGTTTTTGATGTTGATTTATGAGCATTGGAGATAACCTCTAAGGGAAATTACTTGTTGCCAGTATGCACTGGATTGCAAGGTCTCAAACAACATTTGAGAATATAAAATTGGGAAAAATATGTTTCAGTCTCCCAGAAGATAAATAAAATAAGGGAGTAGCTAGCTAATCTTCAATGAGCATCATTTGTTACCCATGCTATAATGACTTTATGCACCCATAAGAAAGAAATGCATAAAAATTTTAATCACCTTATTTGGAGTGATGAAATGTTCTTAAAATAGAAATAATGCATCTAATGGTTACATTATGGTGATAGTAACCACACATTATTCTTTGTACATGTGAAGAAGAGACACCACAAGAAGTTTTTGTCTTCAAAAATTTATGTGAATATGAATGTGGCTAGAGGACAAGATGAAGTGCAACAATCTTTTAACTCATTTTATCTAAGGTTGTTGTACTCTTGCATATTTCATGAGTGTTATTGATGATAAAACCATTTTTCATGGGGGGTAATATTTCTTTAGATCACCATTTGTTGTTAGGTGCGTCGGTGACAATAGAGGAGGTTAAAAGAGTAGTTTTTGATATTAGCGTCACAAATGTATCGTGTGTGGAGGGATATAATGTTGAGTTCTTGAAGAAGTGTTGGAATATTATTGGAGAAGAGATTTTTCTTGCGGTGAGGGAGTTCTTTTCCATAGGTTTCATGGCTTCTAAGCTTAATATCACCTCTCTTACTTTTTTCCTCAAGGGCCCAAATGCACAATGAGTTTTAGATATTTGAGTTATGACATGTTGTAACTTTATTTATAAGAATATTTTGAAAGTGTTAAGCTAGAGAGTATAGAATATGATGCATTCCCTTGAGGATTTACAACATTCAACTTTTATTAATGGGAGGAATATTCACGAGGACATTTTGCTAGCCCATGATTTGGTACATAAGCATCCTACCAGGAGCATCTCACAAAGGTTTATGATTAAACTTGACTTGCATAAAGTGTATGATATATTGATATGATGAGTTAGAAATTTTTTCATGATATTTTTACTAGTTATGGTTTCCCCATATAATTTTTTAAATTGATTATCTCTTGCTTAAGTTTGATTTCCTTTTTCATTGTATGTAATGGATTGTTGACTCCTCCTTTCAAGGGGAAGAGAGGTATAAGATAGTTTTTCTTCCTCTTGCCTTACATTTTTGTGTTGTTTATGGTTACCCCATCAAATGTTTGAAATGCTCTATGAAAACCCGACTTTCAAGGGATACCCATGTTTCAAGGGACACCTAGGTTTGAAGATGCTCTATGAAAACCCAACTTTCTAGATGATTTATTTTCGTGTTTCTATAGATAACTCTAGGCTATGTAGGAGGATTTTATACATTTCTCAAAGTCTTGCAAATATAGGACTTAACCTATATAAACACACCATCTATTTTAAAGAAGTAGAACCTTGAGCCAAAGCCAGAGTCGTTATTAAATCTATTATGTTCAACATATATAATTTTTTTGCTAAAGAAAATTTTACATAAATTTATTAGCCTTTGTTGAGTGCTCCATTTGTTTGGTTAATTAACTAAAAGAAGGAAAGCCTTTATTATCGAAGGCTAACTTTTCTCATCTAAGGATGAACGTGGTTTGAGTTTCTTTCATATGTACTTGTTAAATACTTTTGTATTGCTAAAATTGTTATGGAATATATGAACCAAAAAAGACTCTTTATGAGTTAATTAGTTTTGTGATATTTATATAATATAGGAGGATATTTAGACATATAAACCATTTTCTCACACATCCTGGTACTACAACATTTGTTATTATTCTAGGATAGGTTGTATCCTCTTGTACATAATTTGATAGGAATGTGCCATTAGAAATAAGAGTGTAAATGAGCCAAAATGAGCCAACACATGAGATTTTACACTATAAAAGAGCTCAAGCTCAATTTTTTTTCTTAGGCTTAACTCATTTTTAAATGAGGCTAAAAATAAGGCTTGAGTTCTGCTCATTTAGTTTAATGAGTGAGTCGATTCAAGGCCTTAATAAGCTAGCTCTATTCGTTTACAACATTAATTGGAAATATCCCATCAAATTAGCTAATGAGGAGTTGATACCGAGAAAACAACAAACAATGGTGGGCATATTTGGTACTCTAACACCCCAAAATTTACTACTGAAAAATTTCCTTTTAAGTGGAAGCGTATAATCAATTAGTTGGGTGTTACCGCCATAATTGACATAAGTCTAGCTTACCCCACTATCCTTACGTCAATCACAAGGCAAAAACGATTAGAGAATTTAAAACATGGTAAGAAGAAACGAGACAACTTTTAATAATATCAAATAAGTGTTTGGAGATCAACTCCGATTATAATATCAAAATACAACAAAAGGGATACCATGGACCAAAGAGTCCAAAAGGTTATCCGGGTAAAACTATTATCTAGATAATATGACTCTATGCCCAAAACCTTGATAAAAAGGAATCACTCCTCCATAAATATATCATCAAAGGGTTCGAAATCGTCTACCTGGTCATCATCAATATGTACACACACATCTGGGTTGTCTACTCGTTGGGTTGAGAAACACCTATGAAATAGATGATCAATACGCTACGTACTGACTAAGGTAACAGTGAAGTCAAGCAGGATTACACATGATACAAGAATTCTCATAAGCAAATCATACATGCATAAATCAAAGAATGCTAGATAATTACTAATTCCAAGTCTTTCATTAGATATATCATATTCCAATCTTTTATTTATATTGAGTTCAGGGAATCCACTATTCTTAAACAACGATTTGAAACACCTCTCGGGGACAACACACTCAAGCCACTATTATCATCCAGTGGAATGGAGCCAACACCTCTCAGAGTAAAATACTCCTTAGCCACTATTATTAAACCGATAGAATAATCTAAAGCACCTCTCGGGGACAAGATACCTGAGCCACTATTAGTTTTTGGTGGAATGGATTCAACACTTCGGTCCTGACTCACATAGTCTTCCGCTTTAAATGATTGATATATTTCCATTTATACTTTATCTCTTAATCGTATTTTCATTCACGTTGAGTATGGGGCCCCAATATTCTTAATCTGGTGGAACAGACCAAAGCACCTCTCGGAGACAACACACCCGAGCTACTATTATTATCTGGTGGAATGGAGCTATATAAACACTTCGGCCTGACTCACCTTTCACTTTAAATTATTAGTACCTTATTCAGAGTTCATTGTATATTATTATGCTGAACTCATATAAATGTGCAAGATATACAACTGAAAAATAGAAGTACAACCACGTAATTATCCTCAAATGATCATAGTACCCTTAGGGTAATCAAGACAATTGTATTCTCCTAAAGCCTTATGAAACCCAAAACATGTAATTTTTCAATCAATATCCGAAGTACATATCCTGTATCCGACAGCATACCCAAATATGTACTTATATAATTTCATTACTCTCAAGAATATCATTTCATAGAATTTCCATAAATAAATTATTCAATGCAACAAACTTAGCACAAAAGCACATACAAAAATACAAGTATCACATAAATCCCTAGCTACGACATGTATCCTTACTGAAAAAAGACACCGAGCTTTATGCACGTAAATCCTATACCTCCTCTAAGATCACCTACGAATATAAGATAAAATACGATTAGGATCGACGATAAAAAATTGAAAGGGAAGTTAAGGTAGAGGAGGGTAAAAATGGAATGAAACAAAGTCAAATGGAATCTTGAATTGTATATAAGTGTAGAGGAATGTGTGGTGGAGTTATGGTTAAATTTTGGTGGTGTTTGGATAAGGTTTGGGGGTGAAAATAGGGGTGCACAACCAAAATGGAAAGTTGCATGACCATGTAGTAGGCGGTGCAGCTCCCGGTCAAGAGAAAATAAGGTGCACGGCCAAGCGGTGCAAGAGTTGCATGTAGGGATGGAAATGGGTTGGGTCCAGCCATACCCAGACCCAGACTTGCTTATATTACCTAGACCCAGACCCGACCTAGACCGGTCGGGTCTCAACAGTTCAGACCTAGACCCAGATCCACCAGGTCTAGCGGGTAAACGGGTCTTAAATGGCTCCGATTATTTTTGAAAAAAATAATTAATAATCTATACTAATATTAGTATGTATTTATATATGTATGTATGTATGTATGTATATATATATATATATATATATATATATATATATATATATACATATATAAGCACACATATATATGTATATTAAATGGGTCTGGCGGGTCGGGTCTGGGTCTAAAATTGGACCGAAACTCAGATCCTTTAAGGTATATATGGACCCAGACCATATCCAAACCCATCGGGTCTAAAAAACATGGACCTAGACCCACTAAAAATGAGGCAGGTCTAACGGGTTTGGGTCGGGTTCGAGACCCATTGTCATCCCTAGTTGCAAGGCTGTGCAGCAATAGTGCACAAAAAGTCGAGAGGAGAAAAGATGCACAGTCAAGTAGTGTAAGAGTTGCATGGCTGTGCAGGACCAGGTCGAGAGAAAAAAAAACACACGGCCAAGCAATGCAAAGGTTGCACGGCTGTATAGCAGGAAATTTAAGTGTTGCATGGCCGTGCAACAGGCGGTGCATAGGCCGTACACTCTACAACACTACAACGAACGAGGGGGAGAAGATGGTAAAAGAGGTAGTGGTTGGCGGTGATAGCTAGTGACTGTGAGGGAGAAGGTTGGGGTGACCTTGGTGGTCGGTCCACTGGCCAAAGGGTGGCGAGTGATGGCTGAGGTGATGCTCGGTGGTGGATTAGGTGGTGACAAGCTAAAACAGGGTAGCAACAGGGAGGAAGAAGAAGAAGAAGAAATGAGAAGGTCGGGGAGGTGATGGACGACAATAAAAAGAAGGGAAGGAGGGGTATATATACTATTATGGTGGCATGCCATAGTGGAGAAAAATGGTAGGGGAGTGGTGGTGTGCGAAAGGGAAAAAATGCAGAGGATAATGGAGATGATGGTAGTATGCGAGAGTGACAAAGGCAACAAGGGAAGGAGCAAATGGTGATGGTGATGGTTTTAGTGAGGGTGGCGTAGGAAGGAGACATGCACAAGAGAGAAAAGTGGGGAAGGTGATGGTGATGATGGGCGAAACAGAGCAGGAGGAGGAAGAAGAAGTGTGATAGTGATATGATGGTGGTGTAGGTTGGCAGAGCTGGGATGAGAAGAAGGAAGAAGATAGGCACGAGGGATGGCAGGGATGTTGGTGCCATGGTACATGTTGGAGGCAGGGGAAGAGAACTCCCTCACGCCACAAGGAAAAATGATGCAGGAGAAGAAGGAAAAGAAAAGAAAAGGAGAAAAGAAAGGAAAAGAACATAAAAGAAAAGAAAGAGGAAGAAGAGGTTAGTGGTTAGGATTAGATTAGGTGATTTTGGATTAGCTAAGATAGTTAGGATTAATGAAAATTTTAGCAGTTTTTATTTTGGTTTATGAATTACGATTTATCCGAGTTAAAATTTTGGTTTCGGTTAAAGTTTTGGGATTAAGAAATTTAGTTAAGGCTAAAAATAAGATTTCTTGAGATTAGAACCAAATTAGGGCGTTAATAATGTGGGATTAAGCTAAGAAAATTTTTGGGGCATTATAGGTGTGTCATGCTCTTATACTTCCTAGGAATCATATTCCACTACGAATAGCCATGTAAAACCCTTTTTTCATAATTGAGAGATTGGTTGTGAAAGGGTTGAGAATTAATGCGGAGTGTGGTTTTTGTGGTGCAGTATTTAAAATGACGGAGTGCCTATTAATGCAGTACCCAATAACCCTTCACACTTAGAATATATTTCGTGTAACAATTGGTAGAAAAGATATAGTGGTAAGTCGAGAGAAAGAATTTGTATCTTAATGATATGATCTAGATAATCATAGAGGAAAAAGTAAGTCCTTGGTGCTTTGTTTATAGCTTATGTTACAACTATATGGAGCGAGAGGTACCTAGAATTTTCAAAGGAATGCCACATGATGAGAGAAGTTTCTTGTACTTTATTGTGACTATAGTGACCAGGAGAATGTCCCACCCGTATCCTTAAGATATGTACGAGAGATGGCTAGTGGTTTTGAATAGAATTTGCTGATTATCTCGTTGGATGTAACCGTTCATGTTTTTGAAGTAAAGAAAATCACACTTATTTATTGCAAAAATAAATAAATGTAGGGTTGTAAGTGAATTGATTCAAGCCAAAATACCTTAGGCTTGAGCTCAGCTTTTTTATATATTTTAAGGCTCGAGCACATCTCAAAGAAAGCTCATGAGTGGCTCGACTTGACTCATTTGTAAGCTCATATGATTATATGATAGTTAATGTAATCTTTATTATATGATCGAATTTAGCTCCTTTAATTGTAGGCTTGATTCAAACTGCTCATATGCTCATTTTATTATGGGATTATTTATATAGTATTTTTTACATGATTCAATTTAGCTTTGTTTAAAGGATCGAATGACTTGTTATTATGTTTTTTTTTTTAAAAAATTCCTATAATATTGTCCACTCCAAACTAAAAAAATTTCCAACAAATCTGAAATATATAACTGATATAAGAAAACTTGGAATATATAGTGAACTTGGAACATGCAAAATCATACATAGAACTAGAACATAAAATTCCAAACCTAAACATTCTATAACAAAAAGAAATGTTCAAAAATGGATAAAAATTCTAGTACAATTTAAATTATGGGATATAATATATAAAGCATGCATAGACCTAGAATATAAAGTACCATGTTGATCATCTAGAGTCCAAAAATCAAAATCCTAAATAATTTACAAAATATGGACAGATTAAGAGGGCTTCAAAAGAGAAGATCCAACATAATAAAAAACTAATAATGATTTAAGTAATAATAGTAAAAGTTAATGCTAATGTTCTTGAATCTCCATTAATTTGAACAAAAGGGTAGCAAAAGGAATTTTCAAAAGGGATTCAAAACACCAAGCTAACGTACAGCCACATATGATTTTATTAAGTAACTAGATGGTATTAACTCTTTAATTGAATAATAAAGCATAAACATAACATGTATTTCATTAGAAAAATTGCTACCCAAAGTTTTATCACTCTATGATATCTTGAAAGTCATCATAATTGAGAAAATGGGGATGCTTTATCCATGATCATAAATTCAATGTTATACAATTTATAACTATCAACTTAACCCAAGCATGAACTACCAAGAAAACAAAAATAAAAAATAATAGTAACAAATACTATGCAATCTAGCATCATGTCAAGCATACTATCATCTAAACTGATTAACATGCATTATACAAAGCCAAATGAAATTCCTACATTCACATATTTGAATATTATCTAAATACAAAGTAAATAAATTATTTATAGCACTTGTAAGGTGGTTGCATGAGATTTTTATGATTTAAGAAATTTTATTTGAAAGAATTAAGAGTAAATAATAAATGTACACACATATGCAAGACTCCATAACATAATATGTGATGACCGGTGGAAACCAATAGAAGCTTTAAAGAAGAAAAAGTACTTTGCCAAGGTTTTGAGAAAATTATGGGATATGCATTGTCTTCACAATTTCAGCTTCATTATGTGTGCTACATTCAAAATAAGGATAGATTAATTAAAAAATGATTAGATTTCAAATTATATAACCAAAAGCCAAATAACCATAGATAAAAGTGTGTGAGAGATTCTTATAATTTTCATAAGTCTAAAACTTCTATGAACTCAATCTCTTTTATAAGGCAATACCTCTACTATTTTTATAGCCACTAATGCTTGATATAAATCAATGGCGCTACCCTAACATTAAATGAACCTTCCGAAGCTATTGTGATGATTGATAATGACAATATCTCTTGTGCCATTTGTGATAAAATACAAAACTATAAAAGTATTTGTTTTCCACCATTCTAAGACACTAAAAGATGGTTATGAATAATTGTCACAACTAAACACACTCTCCTATAAATAGATACCTAGGTCTTATTTTGTAGGTAGTTGTGTGTTAGATTGCTTCACACTCTATTTAAATATTGATGTTCTAGAACCAACACAATTATTTCTTATGGTAGTTCCATATAAGGAAGGTATATCCCCTTTATCATAATAGATCAATTACTTCTTTTGGCTACTTGAAAAACTTTGCGCATATTTATTAAATTTTTTCATTAAGTGTATCCTTAACATGCTCAATACTCTTTTAAACATGAAAATTATTAAAAATAATGGGGAATGAATATTCAACCAATTCCATTTTACATATGGGATCCAAAGCACATGCGACAACCATTTACACATTATAGTCACCCTAATATTGATCAAACTTTATTTTCAAAAGTGATGCCATGTTTTGTACAAAGGCTTAGAAGAATTTACCTTCTCATCTAATTCCACTCTAAACCTCCATATATTTGGAAAAAATAAATTTTCTATAAGATAATAACTCACAGAAATGGTATTGCTCATCTCACTTAAAACCTCAAAAAAGCCACACACTACCACAACTTGCCTCCATTGTTCATTAGTTGGCAACTATATATATTGTTGTGCATGCCTAGTTCAACTCTGAAGTGGCATCCAACATTGTATATGCTACATTCCAACAAGTACAAATATGTAACAACAACTTTTTTGCAGGTAATGTCAATTATTTGAGAATCTCAATAAACTTCAACAAATAAAATTTATAATCAGACAAAAAATTTACACTTTAAGAAATTTTTTTAGCACATTATTAATCTCTTCAAAATAATCTTTAACTAATGAATTCTTGATATAAAAACAACACCTAACATGGAAAATCTTACCATCAAAAGATAACTTTTAAGGCTAAAGTTGTCTTTTAGCATCTGCATAACAACATCATTTGCTTAGCATTATGAATAGTAATGGACCAGATCTTATCTTTAATACTCCAATCAACCAAAAAACCATATAATGTATTATATATGTTCACACCAATACAAAGAGTGGGAAAATGAAAAAAAGTTAAGAACACGATTATGTAGTATCCACTCATCATCAATGAAATGACCAATATGAATTATGTAGTGGATCTTTTAAGTATCCAATTTCCAAAAATTAATTGTTAGACTAATATTTTTTACATTATCTAACATTTTCATGACCCTATTTTTTTCATGCTCATAAATGTTAAAATAATCTTACCTAACCATATTATTAGAAATTTTTTGAAACTTGTCAGATATGGTTGCAATACTTATTGAACCCAACATGATCAAACATAGTGAAAGATTATCTATGCATCAATACTATTTCAATAACATCTTCATTAAAATTAAGATGGGCATGCCTGAAATTGAAAGCAACATTAACATTGATTGGCTTATCAAGAGATAATCACTTTTGCTTATTTGAAGGGCGGCAAGGATATATTGATAAGTGTCTCTTTCAAATGTGTCGTAACACCTTTTGCAAAAAAATTTAAGCATCTTGTACCAATGTTTTTGATCCCCCTATCTTATCCCATCTTTCAATGTAACCTCTTTGAATTCATCCCAAACAACAAAATTTCTCTTGCAAACCTTCTTGTTAATTGAACAAGCGTAATCTTCTTTGTTTGCATCACCATCATGATTAGCATCCTCGTTTTCTTCTTCATTTGTCTACTGATAATTGTTTAGGTCTCCTTAAATCACATTCATCAATGTAAGTATTTGATAGGACTTAGGATACTAGATTCATCTTCCATTGTTGGACTAGTAGCTAAATATGAAGATTATGATGGTATTAATGAAGTTGACCTTTGATCAAAGTAAAAGTCAGAAGTTACAAATTTAAGCTTCATAAAAAATCTTAATTCCCAAAATAAACACAATAGCAATAACAAAACCACAACCAAAAAAGAAAATTGAACCAAAAAATGGATATTTATTTTAGTTTTTAAAAATCATATATAAAACTACAACAATTTTGAGGTCCAGTTCTTTTTAAAGAATTACAAATGGCTCAAGTGTGATGTTTACAAGTAAAACTATATAAAAATTTTGTTGATAAAAATACCAAATAAGATAACTAAAGTAGAAAACTATCAACTCGTATAGTGTAATTTGTTTTAAAAAAAAATGCATGTTAATTAGATTTAAAAAGAATAGGTGTTGCTCGTTACTAACCAAGTGCTTGCTTGAGTTCTTTGATTAGAAGTGTTTCAAAATATTTCTATCCTAATATATAACAATACAACAATTATCAAATTGGATAGTACAACCCACAAAATTCTTACAAAAAAAAACATCAACAACCTATTTAAAATCCTCAAACAAACAAAACTGTTACAAAAGGCTTAACTAAGCTAAGTCACAAATTTAAAAGACACATTAGCTTGTATAAGTTGTATTGTAATTAAACACACTAATCCTTCAAAAAAAATTAATAGCAAAGTACAAGGATATAGACCATACTTCTTTCCTAGAAGCTATAAGAAAACCAAGACACCTAAAACCAACAACTTGATATTTAGATAAAAACATCTCAGAGAAAAGACTAAATAAACAACAAACCTCAAAATAGAGAGCAAAATCCATATCTAAGTTAAGAAAGACTAGAAATGAGCCACTAAAATAACTAAGAACAACAATCAAAGCCAAGAATAAAAAATGGGATAACTTCAAAACAACCCTCAACTATAACATAAACTCTTCACTCTAGTATTACTAATGTAACACCTTAAAATTTACTATTAAAAAAATTAGTTTCAATGGAAGTATAATATCAATAAAGTTGGATATTACCATTGTAATCGGTATAAGTTTGGCTTACCATACCATCATTACATTGAATATAAGGCAAAATAATTAGAACATAACATATGATAAACAAAAATAAGAGAACTTTTATAACAATATATAAGAGTTTAGAGGTTAACTCCTAGTACAATATCAACATATATTAAAAGGGATCTTGTGGATCTAAAAGTTCACAAAGGTATCTGAGAAAAAGTGAGTAGCCCAATAATATGAGTTTACATCTAACCATTATACATAAGAGTCACTCCTCCACGCATAATGCATCATAAGAAACAAAATCATCTAATGGATCCTTAATAACCTACATAAAACATCCAAGTCCTCTACTTGTGAGAATGCGTATCACCCATGAAATGAATGATTAGTATGTGACGAACCGATTAAGGTGAAAATGCACTCATAGTAGGATCATGCAAGTTATAATATCACAACA
Source organism: Tamarix austromongolica (assembly GCA_039764185.1). Classification (NCBI taxonomy): domain Eukaryota; kingdom Viridiplantae; phylum Streptophyta; class Magnoliopsida; order Caryophyllales; family Tamaricaceae; genus Tamarix; species Tamarix austromongolica. The sequence goes on along the minus strand of CM077809.1, from coordinate 8,103,517 downwards.
AGAGATAAACATGAAAATAAATTAACATATAGGTTTACCAACTTATTTTCTAATTTCATGTCTCACAATAAAAATAAGATGATCAAAATTCATAATCTTATTCACATTGAGTTCAGGGATCTCACTATTCTCAACCAGTAGAATGATATCAATAATAAACAACCCTAAGAAATCAAGCTCCTAGACACTATTCTCATTTGGTGGAATGGATAGGTAAAACCGATCCTGACTCATATGATATTTTTCTTTAAGTTATTAATATCTTGTCAATGATTACGATAATTTTGATAGTTTGTTTTATTTTGGTTCAGGAACCCAACTATTCTTAACTAGTGGAATGATATCAATAACATACAAACTCAAGGAAATATGTTTCTGGCCACCATTCTTGTCTAGTAGAATGAATAAGTACAACCAGCCTTGACTTATATAATCTTTCATTATAAATTATTAATATTTCATTCATGGTTATTTATCTCGAGGTCTTAATACAACAAAAATATATAAATGCAAACACTTGATTCATCTTAACATAAACATTGGGAACACATAAAACAAAATTGTGAAAATATTGGTATTTTTCCAAAGAATATGGTCATACCTCCCCTAATAAAGTCTAATTTCACAATATATGAATCTCGTCTTCCCTAATAATCATTTAGCCATAATTTTTTCTCAAACCTTCATAAATTATTATTATTATTATCAACATATCCAAATATAGAAATATAAATCCAACATGCGATACACAACCTATCTCCAGACTTACTATTCACAACACCTACAAAACCTTAATTTTGCAAGTTAAGTATAACGTTTCCTATAAGATTAAAGTAATAAAAATATATAATATACATTACTAACATTCCAATATTAACAAAATATCCGAAAAAAGTGACTAATTCCAACACCTTACACGTGTGATAATAACACCGCCTCTAGGGTTATAATTTCCAAGTTAAGCCATTTTATCATTTTATTGGACTTAGGTCATTCATAATTTCTCCAATTATACCCTATAATATGTTTAGCATATTATAAACTGTTTAACACATTAAAACATCAAATATTCCACATTCAACCCATATTGACCAAAATATCCTTAAGGATGCAAGAATACCCAAATTTCACAAAAAAAATCTATATATCAATATCATTATTTTCCAATCCTCCATTTATTACATCACTTTAAATCTTAACCATAAAATTTTTTAAATTATCATACCTATTCAAACTCACATTACAATACTATACATCATACTAATTCACTTAAGTTTTACAACATAACAACTATCGCAACAATATCGTATAAGCACATGCTTTCTCATTTTACTCACTTTCTATCATATGATACCACATTATCACATCATAACATTAACATCATGACATTATCAACATAATAATAACAACATGATAACACACACACAATCATACATAACATTCAATAACAAATCTCTAACTATGATTGATATCATTACTTAAAGACACCACTCTTTAAGCACGTATGAGCCTAGCCTGCCTCCTTTGAGACCTCTAAAAAAATCATCTAATAAAAAAGGATAAAATAAAATTAGAAATTAATAGTATAACCAATTAAAGTATAAGGTAAAGGAAGGTGAAAAAAACAGAGCAAAACTAAATCGCATAAGTATCGAAAAATTGTGGTGAAACTTTATGCATTAAAGGGGAAAACCACTTAATGCCAAAGCCAGGGGAGCAATGGTACTAGTAGCCATGGATAAGTGGCTGGAAAATACACTAGCATTTGTTTCTAGGGGTGGAACAAAGGTAAGTGACAGTGGTGGTTTAGAGTTGCAAGAAGGATGGGTGTTTAGTGGTTGTGTAGTGTGAGATGGGGTTGTTTAGTGTGGGTTTGTGACACAAATGAGAAAGGGTTGAGGGAGTGGTTGTGGTGGTTGGTTGATTAAGAAAAATGGTTGTACGTGGTGGTTGTAGTGGCAATTTTTGGGTGATGTATAGCGTTGATGAATAGAAAAGGAAGGAAGGAGAATAATAGGGTATTGTGTGCGATTGGTGCTCGATGGTAATCGAGGAAATGAGGGAGTTAGGTGAGGAAATTAAATGAATTGAGAAGAGAGAGGAGAGTGTGTGTATATATATATATATATATATATATATATATATATATATATATATAGGTTTCATGGTGAATGGTAAAGAAAATAAGTAAGGGAAGCGAGGTACCATCAAGGAAAAAGTCCAATGGATACATCCCTTGAGATATGGGAGTTGATGGTGGTGATGATGAATGTAGGATAGTTAGGTTTAGGGCGTAACCATAACAGAAGGGATTTGGTCAGAAAGAGAGGGATTCACATAAGGAGAAGGGGAAAGAAAAACAAGTGAGCCAGAAAAGCAGAAGGAAAAAAAGCAAATAAGTTTAAGTTTAGGGTTATAATTAGGTTAAAATAATTTAGATTAGGGAATTATGCTAAAATTAATTATCAACTGTTCTGGGTTAGATTTAGGTTAAAACTATTAATGACCTAAAATAAATATTAGGATTAGGTTAATATGTAGGATTAAGGAATTAGGGTAAGGTAGAAATAACAATTTTTTGAGATTAGAATTTGGTAAAATATTAATTACTTAGGGTTAATATTAGATAAAATTTGAGATATTACATCACTACCCCCTTAAAAGAGACTTCATCCCCAAAGTTAGTAAGTCAAGGTTGGGGAAGAAGAGAAAAACGATGTAAGGGAAGGTGACCTTGGCGGTTAAGTTTACTAGAGTTAACATAACATTACCGGATACTACCTCATTAAAAGAGAAAAAACCCTAAAACCTATCATATTTGTGTTTAAAAGATCATAATGCAACTCGTACATATCCATATTTGTTTCCTAGGTTGCCTCCTTTGCTCTATGACAACTCTAGAGAATCTTCATAAATGGAAATACACTTGTACAAATTTGTCATACCTTGGTGTCGAGAATCTGTAAGAGCACCTCCTTATAGGAAAACGAATCATCAAGCTCAATTTCATTGGGTCTAGAGTTATTCACGGTTCAAATATTCAATATTTTTGGGAATCTAATTGCTAGATATCCAAAATTTTAGATATCTAAAAATGATATTTGATATTTGATTCGAAACTTCAAATATCTGAAAGATTGGATATCTAATTTTTTGGATCTGATATCAAAGATAACCGATATTATTCGAATACAATTTCAAATATATAAACAAAACCACCAAATTACAAATATATTTGATATTATCTGATCTGCTAAGTAAATATCTAATCCACTTAGCAAATATCTAACCTGCTCAATAAATATCCATAAGATTTAATTGAATCCTATCAAATCCAATTCTTTAAACTACATTACATCACCAAATCAACAATTAATTTAACTTATCATAAGCTAATCATAGAAGTTTAATCAAAATAAGAGTTAGGGTTTGGAAAAATATACCCATTGAAATAAGCCAAAACAAAGCAGGTATGTAACACTCCCAAAATTCACTACTGAAAAATTTCGTTTTGTTAAAAGATTAGCGGAAGCAAAATAACAAACTATGAATTTCAGGGATATTACCACCACACTTAGTACTATACTAGTTTACTCATACAGTTCTGGTACCAAGTGCTAAGGCTGGAAAAGTAAAACACAATTTACAAACTAAATTAGAGTAGTGTAACATTTTCAGATTTTATATCTATGTAAGTGTGGGAACCCCACTATTATAGCTGGTGGATTGGTCACATACAGGGCAGAATGCACCTAACCACTATTATATGCCGCTGGATCGGTCTCCAGGGCAGAACACTCCTAGCCACTATCATACCGGTGGATCAATCTGGCCTCGACTCTCATGATGTTCCATTGTAATTAATTTGTGTCTTCCCTATATCTTATTGTTATTACATTCGGTGTATTGAGCTCAGGATCCCCCACTATTATAGCTAATGGATTGGTCACTTATAGGGTAGAACGCATCTAACCACTATTATATGCCGGTGGATCGGTCTCCAGGGCACCCCGGCACCTAGCCACTATTATGCTGGTTGATCGGTCTAGGCTTGCCTCAATAATATTCTACTTTAAGTGATTAGTGTCTTATTCGTATCTTATTCAAAAGTATTTCACCCTTGACATGCATGCCACCAACCTCTACTTCTATCCTCCCGAGAGGGCCCGTCCCATATCTTGAGACCTTTGTGCCTGTTATCACACCCCGACATCCATTTCCCCTTACATCTACTCATAACGAAAACCCAACTTCTAAGGGTGTGGGTCAAGGCCCATAACCTTACAACATCCAAATTCTCTCATTACCGCTCTCTAGGGTTTTCCCTTGAAACCAATTGGACCTATGTGGCCCAACCTTTCTTTATCGTCCAACACCTCATCTCATTTAGTTTCAACCCAAATCCCATCACTCTACTCACCAATCAAACATGTGACTGTAAAACCCTAGTTGGCTGCTCAAACCCTAACACATTTCTTACGTAAGGATCATCCCATGCAGACTCCATTCACCTCATGCAAACACTAGAAGTCTCCCATGAAAGAGTTGCATCACTCATTTATTTTGATCATAACTTCCTTTTATTTTCCCCCTCATGGATCATGAGATAATAAGGTCAATCTCATGTTCCCTTAATCAACTCACTTCCCATTTATTCCTTTTTATCCTTTCACCCCATATCCTATTATTAAACATCCTAGTATGCATGTCCTAGAGGGTCACGTCATATAACATCATAAGCACAACACTTATTATCATGATACACATACCACAAGGAATTCACATGCATACCCCAACTCCAAGCTATGCTACAAGTAATTAGTTATTATAATCATAAGTACTCAACGTGGTATAACATATGACACACGAGGCATATAACACCCACTTAGTTGTTTTTAGCCACATTCTTACTCGGTTTAAGTTACTAAGCTATCCTCCACACTTATTAGGTCACCAATCGCCCTTCATAATTGTTACACTTATCATATTTTCCATTTGGTTACTTAAGTTACTGAATTACCCTTCTCCTTTGTTCTAATTACTGAATTGCCCTTTAGTTGGATAAATGACCAACTTGCTCTTCTTCATTATCGTAATTACCAATCTGCCCTTTGGTTGGTTAAATAATTACCAATTTGTCCCTTTAATTGATTAAATTACCAAATTTCCCTTATTCATTATCATAATTACCAATTTACCCTTTAGTTGGTTAAATTACCAAATTGCCTTTCTCCATTGTTATAAATACCAATTTAACCCTCTCCATAATTATAATTATTAATTTACTCTTTTCCATAATTATATTTGTCAATTTACCCTTCTCCATTATTATAATTACTATATTGCCCTTCTCCATTATTAAAACTACTACAATACCCTTCTGTTGGTTAATTTACCAAATTACCCTTCATTATTATCGTAATTATCCAAGTGCCCTTCTCTATAATCATAATTTAATTACCAAATTATCCTTCGCCGTTATTGTAATTATCAAATTACCACTTACTTCCAAATTTACCATAATATCCTTTTATTTACATAATTACCCTTCTACCTCTTACTTCCAAATTTACCATAATGCCCATTTATTTATAAAGTTACCATTTTACCCCTTACTTCCAAAGTTACTATAATGTTCTTTTATTTATAAAATTACCATTGTAACCTTTTACTTATAAAATTACCACTTTACCCTTTTGATATAAAATTATTGTTTTACCCCTTTACCTCCAAAATTACCATTGTACCCCTTACTTTCAAGATTACTAAAATGCCCTTTTTCTTATAAAATTACTATTTTACCCTTTACTTATAAAATTACCATTTTTTTCCTCTACTTATAAGGTTTACCATTTTTTCCTTTATTTATAAAATTACCATTTTTCCATTTACGTATAAAATTACCATATTTCCCTTTACTTATAAAACTACCATTTTGCCATTTATTTATAAAAATTACTATATTACCCTTTACCTCCAAAATGACCATAATTCCCCCTTTTACTTCCAAACTACAATTTTATCCTTTTATTTATAAAATTATCATTTTACCATTTTCTTCTAAAATTACCATCTTGCCCCTTATTACATCCCTTTTGTTAAATTAACATCACTTCATGGAATAGTAATATCAGTACTCCATTCACACTATCCAACTCCATCAACTATTATATTTTAATATAATACTTATTGGCACCCATGCATACTAGGCCACATTCTTGCATAAGAAATACTACTAAAATTCCTCCTGGGGCTCACAATAATATTATTCAAGCATAAATGGTCCTAATAACATAATGTAACATGGATAAGTATTTAACACTTACACTAATAGCCAAACTCTTTCCTTAGACAACGTTTCCACACCTAGCACATAAAATAGCATACTTTCCTTTTTATTAATCAATACAAGCAAATATATAAATTATACTAACAAACATATATCAACCTTAATAACATATTAAAAACCCTAATGAGCTAACATACGTTTATTTATGTATTTAAGTGGGGTTTAACGATTACCTTAATTCCCACAAAAATCGAACTTTACTGGTATCCCGGTTAAATATTCGAGCTTTAAATATCAAAATCAACACCTACAAATAATGTCAATAATTATTATATTAGAAGTAGGAAATTAAAAGGACAAAACTTTATAAAAACTTAATTAATAACACACTTTATTAACTATTAATATACCTCAATAATTAAACAAATCAATTCCCAAAACAATGTGGAACTCAGGCTACATGAATAGCATGAGCCACATGCAAGTTATATGGGGGGGGGGGAAGGGTCGATGGTAGGGAGGTAGAAGGGAGGGGTGGTCATTTACGGGTTAGGACTTTGGAGCTAGAAAAGAGGGCAGGCGGGGGAGGATTTAGGCCAAGAGAAGGGTGCAGGAGTGAAGAGGGGGTGTACGTAGTGGTCAGAAGTACGTTGTTGGTGGCCAAGGGCGACGGAGGCGGCAGCAGCGAGTGGATCGGGCTGAGAAGGAAGGAAAATAGAGGGGAAAATGGAGGGGTGAGGGGGCTTGTCTCAGCAAAATCAGGTGTGGGGGTGGTAGAGGAGGTTGCAAGGAGTTGACTGGTGGTTTGGGTGGCGGTAGAGGCGGTCGGATGGCGACGAATGGAGGGGTCGTAGAGAGGTTTCCAATAAGGGGAGAAAGAAGGGAAAAAAGAAGAGGGGAGGAAGAAGGGACTGTAGAGGCTTAAGGGTGGCTTGTGGTGGTGCAGAGTTGAGGTATAGGGTGGCAGTGGATGGTGCAGGGTCTTGGTGCAGCAGTTGGAGCGGCAGAGGGCGGCGGCGTAGCCAAAGCAGGGAGGAAAAGAAAGGAGAAGAAAAGGGAAAAGAGGGAGGTCGGGGAAGGGGAAAGGCTCGAAGAAATGGGATAGGAAGAGGTTAGAGAGGTGAAGAAAAAGAAGAGGGAGGATAGGGGGATAGGTGGCCGGTTAGTGGCAGTGTTTAGGGTTGCAGGGAGAGGGAGGCGAAGAGGGGAAAAATAGGGCATGAGGGGTGGTTTGCAGGGCTGGCCAGGTCCAAGAATAGGAAGAAAATGACGGGAGAGAGGGTTGTAGTGGTGGCAGCGAGGGGTTGCAGGCATCTTGGTGGTCTGGCATAGCGTTGGGGGTAGATTGGGGCTGTACGACGAAGTCAGGAAGGAGAAGAAGAGGGAAGGAGAAGGGGATAGATTGGCATGGGGAAAAAGAAGAGTTGGGCTGGCCCGGTCCAGGGGGAGAAAGGAAGGAAAGAAAAAAGGGTGGCTAGGTCGGCTGGTGCGTGTGGGGGGAGAACGGGCCTATAGCCCAGGTGTGGGGGAGAGGAAGGGATAGGGGAGGATGGGCCAACAGCCCAGTAGTAGGGGGAAAGGTTGGCCTGAGATGGGCGCCCTGAAGGAGGGAAAAGGAAAAGAAAAGAAAGAAGAAAAAGGAGAAAAGAAAAAATGGAAAAGGGAAATAGAAACATAGGGAAAATAAAATAATTTAATTTATGAAATAATAAAATGTAATATTTTTGATAAATTATTTAATTTAATAATTTAATTTAATATAAAAAAGGATAATTTTAGTAAAATATTAGTTTAAAAAATTAATTAAATAAAAAGAATATGATAAAATAACAAAATGTTTATTTTTAATTTATTAAATATTCATATCCAAAATTATATACTCAAAAATCCATAAAATAATTTAAACTAAATAAGTTTAAAAGCTAATTTATTTTAAATAAAAGCTATTTATTAAATTATAGTTTTTCTAAACTTTTGGGGAATTACAAGGTAAATGGTGGTGGAACTTCACTAGAGGTTGGGGAACGTATATTGGCGGCAAACATTGATAAAATAGTCTATGGTGGCGAGGGTAGTAGTATGGCGTCTGATGTTGTCATTCGCTGTTGTCTACTGGTGTGTCGGAGCTTGGAGGCGGCGACGGTTTGTTGTGGTGTAGTCGAGTGGTGAGGCAAGGTGGTATGGCGGTGTCGTGGGTAGATTGAAAACAAAGAGAAGATAGGGGAACACGTAGGGAGAATGAAGCATTGAAGTAGGAGGTTGGGGTCGGGGCTCGAGGGTTTCGAAATTAATTTGCACCGTAGAGAAAAAATGGGAAAGGAAGAGAGAGATGAGAGAAAAAAATAAAGAAGGGGTGGGTAGTTGGGTGGGTGGGGTTTGTCAGCACACAAAATATTTAATACATATACATATACATATATATATATATATATATGTATAAATATCTAAAAATAAATTATATTAAAAATATAATTTCAACTAAATTAAATTTTGGCCCAAATAATAAATCAAGTAAGTAAAAATAATATATATACACACGCACACACATAGACACATACTCATCTATATTTATTTATATATAATTATATATAAAATAATATATTATTTGTATTTATTAGATCAAATATCTAGTTTGTTTGACTTTTTATTGACTGGATCGGATATTTGATTTGAAAAAAAAATATTGTATTGGTTATTTACTTTTTCAGATTAGATCACTTTAGATATCAGATGTGATAAGTAGTTATCAGATAAAATGAACAATCCTATTCGGGTTTGATCAAGTGAAAATGATATACTTTATATTTTATCAATTGTGAGATGTAGAAGATGTTGTGAACTTTGGTGAAAGTGCCAATTGTGCGATAAGATGGATGAAAAAGAAGACAATGACCAAAGAACAAAGTTGATTTAGGTGTGGAGTAGAAGGGATATAAAAGTTTGATGGATGTGGGGCTTGGCATTGATTGTTGGAAGCTTAGGGTGCCTTAGAGTTAGGATCTAGGGGCATAATCAATTAGGGTGAGTCAAGAGCCACTAGGGAAAGACAAAGGGTATGAGGATCGAAAGTTGAGAGAAGGTTAAGGTTGAGGGGGTATTGTACACGAACACAACCACATAGTGGTATAATATTGCTAGTATTAGGATTTTTTTTTATAGATTGGAAGACAATTTTTTTTTTATTTAAAAAAATAAGCTTCAATGTTAAGTTTTATTATTTATAGGAGTCACTAAGAGTCTAAGTTTTATTGAGTTACACCCCAAAACACATAGTATAATAGTCATATATTGATAAGTTTACAAACGATTTCACAAATGAATATGCTTACAAGCTTATAAGCTAAGCTTACTCCAGCTCGTGCTAGACTCATTTAATTAACGAGCTTCACTATATTGCTCAAGCTCATGTTGTTTATCTAAATGAACAAGCCACCTCACAAGCTTATCAATCGGGTCTACTCCAGTTCGGGCTAGGATCATTTACTAAACGACCTTAAAAATATTACCGAAGCTGAGCTTGTTTAGCTAAATTAACAAGCTGGCTCTGTTCACTTACAACCATAATAATATGTATGATAATCATATTTATAATTATATTTTGTGTTAATAACGACGGCGACGACGACGATAATAAATATGATCTAATATGATCAGTGCATATTATAATCTTCTACATAAAATTTACTAATTTGTTTTTTGATGCTTTATGTATAAATTTTTATGAATTGAAATGTTGCCTTTGTGAATGGAATTTAATTTTAAGTAAGATCAATTTTAGATTTATGTTTGGTTATGGATCGGATTCAAATTAGGTCATTTTGAGTTATATTAGATGAATATGAGTTTTTATTGAGTTTATGTCCGGTATAAGTTGGGTTCAGGTGAGTTTTTGGTCCACTGGATTATTTTGGATTAAGTAAGTTTGGATGTAGATGATTATTAGATTAACTAACTTCAGAATTATTCATTAATATTTTAAGTTTTAAATTGAGATTTAATTTAATTTTTAAATAAAAAATAAACTTAAATTTAAATTATTCAAATTATTTGGTTTGGGTTGGTTTTACCGGGTCCAAGATATAGGCCTTCACTTTCTACGGGACTAGATCCCAGTGACTGAACCTAGGTTCCATTTATACCTGCTCTCACTTCTCCTTCTCTCTTCGGACCCACGCACAATGCCCTTCTTCTCGAGTCTTTCTTTTTTCATTTTCAAGCGGAAGCGGTGGGGGACAGAGAGTAGTGAAAGTGAGAGGGAGAGCTGTTTTAACTTTAGATTTCTAAAGTTATGGTCACGTTAATCGGTCGAAGTTGGACTGTCCCGCCTTGCTTGACCAAAGAATAAACCGACTGGTTTGTGTATGGTAGTGATTTGGAATGAATAAACCAAAGCCCCGATGTGCAATAACTGCTATTTACTAAAGAACACCAAATAATACATCATACTCTAGTATTTTTTTATTTATTTATAAATTATAAATTTATTTATCAGACCAGAGTACGAGAGATTATTGCATGAAAATTAATTGTAGCACTTATACTTTTAATATAATTATAATATATTTGTTATATATATTTTTTATTTTATAAATGTATTACATATACATTAAAATATATTAAAATTATACCATAATTATATTAAATATATAGGTAATATATTTAATTTTAGATACATTACCTTTATATTTAATTTTAATATATATTTAGTATATTTTTATAAATATATACTAAAAATATACTATAATTTATAATTATATTTTTATAAATTTAGCGTACCTGATACACGCAATAATTTCTCCCAAAGTACAAGACACGCATATCAATATCAAAAGCAGCACTGCAGCAGCAGCAGCAGTTACATTACAAGATCTTTGTCCCTTTCTTTTCTCTCTTTTTTTCTTCATCATTTTCTTGTAGGACCATAACAAAACGTATTTCATCTGGTTTTATAATATTTTTTTTTTATTTTTGAAATTAAAATACAATTTATATTACAAAAATTCATGAAAGTTGGATAGTTTATTTTATCATTATGTGTTCTTATTTTTCTATTAATTAGCGATCAATATTCGAAGAGATATTTATTATTTGAGATAATATATTTTATTAAATTTATAATTGTTTAGTCGGTTCGTATGGGTTAAATATGATCTATGCTTATATTATGCTGTAAAAGTGACGAAGTAGAAGGATATTTGGGGCTCGTATTTTGAATGACTGAGGGAATGTTTAGGATTCCCACGGAGGAGGAAGTGAGGGGCTAGAGCCTACGGCTAGAAAGTCCAACGACTCGCAAGCCAAAAATCTATGGATGACAGACAATAAATAAATAAATATATATATGAGCCAGCTTGACAGACAATGAAGAAAAGGCACTTAACAGTTAATCTAACGTGAAAGAGTGCTTAACAGGTAAGAGTTACGCTTATATTCCCTTCTCTTTTGATGTGAACATAATACTTCAAAATAAAGAATAGAATTCTCTGAAAAAAAAAACCCATAAATACCCGGTACCCTTCGGTAAAATTGACGAAACCCAAATGCATGATTGAAGGATCTACATACATACATATATATTTCCTATATCTTAATTTTTCGCTTGTCTTCTGTCTTCACCCAATCCCACTCAACTTTTTAACAATTATTATTATTATTATTATTATCACTTACTAGCCGAACCAGTGGCGGGCATGTTATCACTTCTCTTTTCATTTACCCCACAACTAAGAACAGCGATACGTTGTTTCTGCCTCTCCTGGGATATAGAGAGAGAGAGAGAGTGTGAGATTGAGATTGAGAGGTGGTCTGACATATTGTGTCGGAGTTTACAGTCGCATTGTACTGTGGGAAGAAACAAGCAACCAAGCAAAGCCAAAGCACTAGTTTGAGAGATAATATGCACTAACATTCTCTTTTTGGGTAGTTCACAATTCACACAGACTGAAGCACCCAGAAGAGTTCAGTTCTTGCTCCGTGTACAATATTCAAAGCCAAACCTTCAAATTGCTTCTCCTTTAGATTTTGTCAGAAGAAACTCATCAATGGTGACAGTAGGAGAAAGGATCCATATTATCGAGCTTGCTTTATTTGCTTTCTTCTGCTTTTGGAGTCGTGCCACTGGTCTGCTAACACCTAATGGTGTCAATTATGAAGGTGCGAAAGAGAATAAATTTTTTTTTTCTATAGAAATTTCCAGACAGGGTAATTAATGGATTTTTGGCTTCTTGTTGTACATGATTGATTCATTGATGCAAAATAGGCAAAGCGTATTTGAATCCCCCCCCCACCTCCTCTATTTACACAGCAGTAAAATGTATTGCTTTCACAGTACAAGCTCTAATGGATATCAAGGACTTGCTGGTGGATCCACATGGTGTTCTTAATTGGGATAGAGACTCAGTTGATCCATGTAGCTGGGCTATGGTCACTTGCTCTCCTGACAATCAATTTGTTATTGCCCTGTAAGACAGTCACTTATTTGTACTACCGCTACTACTAGCTTAGCTAGTGAACAGAATAAATACATAGACTAATTGATTATTTAATCTTAATGGTTAAGACGGGTGTAAATGATACGTGCAGCGCAATTCCAAGTCAGAATATATCTGGTACTCTTTCACCTTCAATTGGAAACTTGACAAATCTCCAGACCCTGTAAGTATACTGTCATTTATGCTGCATGATGCTCTCATCACTTTATCAGTGTCAGTCCAATGAATGAACGCCGAAAAAAGGTTGAATCTTTATATAACCTTCTCTCTATCGTTTTTTTTTCTTCGTCTCCCTGGTTCAATTGATTGTTGCAGGCTATTGGAGGACAATAACTTAAGAGGACGAATCCCATTTGAGATTGGCAGGCTTTCAAAGCTTCAAAAATTAGATCTTTCAAATAATTTGTTTACGGGAAGAATTCCTACCTCTTTATCTCATATCCAGACCTTTCAATACCTGTAAGTAAGCCCCCGCCCCCTATTTATGTCAGAATTCTCAATAGATTCCCTATTTAGTGTTGGTTGATTGATTGATATTAAACTGAGCAGGAGATTAAACAACAACAGTCTCACTGGTTCTATTCCAGCGTTCTTGGCCAACATGACTCAGCTCACCTTCTTGTAAAATTTCTTGCAACCCCCTCTGCCCCCTCCCTTTGTTGTTGTTGCTGCTGCTGCTGCTGTTACTTGTTAGTCAAGTCGAGAAAATTCGAAAGCAAAAATAATAACAGTGTTTTTGAATTTTGTTTCATGTACTACCAGGGATCTGTCAAACAATAATTTCACAGGTCCGGTGCCAAGTTTTCAGGCGAAAACGTTTAGGTAAATTATTAGAGGCACAGCACAAGACCAGTCCCCCCTTACTTGCTTTGTCATTTCCTCTGTTTTTTTTTGTTCAATTTAGGCCCTCATTTGGGGTTTCCTCCCCCATTCTTCCCTAACGTGCTAAGTTTTATCCTCCTTTGGTGTCTGTCTTCTCCTGCGTAGTGTTGTTGGGAACCCTCTAATCTGTGCTACGGGGAGAGAGAAAGAATGCTATGGAACAGCGCCTTTGCCTATGTCTTTGAACCCGATTACCACAGACAGTAAGTCCAACCTTGCTGTTAGTTTGAGTATGGTGTCGATTTCGATCGGGTAAGTAAGCTTATGACCGCTCTCTTCTGATAGAAGGTTCTCAGCGCCCCTCCGGAAGACCCAGATCCCACAAACTTGCCTTAGCATTGGGTACCAGTCTGGCTTCCATTTGTCTGCTGATTTTTGGGTTTGGATTCCTTCTATGGTGGAGAAGGTGGTACGGCCGACAAATCTTCTTCGATATGAACGGTCAGTTAAGTTTTTTATTTTCCCTCGGTACGGGTCGGTTAGAATTTGGATTAATGTCGCCTGATATGAAAATTTGTTGTGTTATCATATCATTTTTTGCAGAACACCATCGTCAACACGTATGCCTGGGAAACGTGAGAAGGTTTTCGTTGAGAGAGCTTCAGATGGCTACAAACAACTTCAGCAGCAAAAACATCGTGGGAAAGGGTGGTTTTGGGATCGTATATAAAGGGTACCTACGGGATGGGACCGCCGTAGCCGTGAAAAGGTTAAAAGACGGAGATGCTATCGGCGGTGAAATTCAATTTCAGACTGAAGTTGAGATGATCAGCCTGGCTATCCACCGGAACCTATTACGTCTCATTGGGTTTTCAATGACAAACACAGAGAGGATCTTGGTCTACCCCTATATGACCAATGGGAGCGTAGCTTCTCGCCTCAAAGGTAGGTGTGTGTGTGTATATATTTATGATGTTAGTTTTATTGATCCTTCGTTTATATGGCTTGATGGAAAAAACAAAAAAAAAAAAAGGATCCTGAATCCTGATTATATGCTAAAATTACGTACAGCGGAGCCTGCCCTGGATTGGGGAGCCAGAAAAAGGATCGCGCTAGGAGCCGCACGAGGGTTGTTGTACCTACACGAGCAATGCGACCCGAAAATAATCCATAGAGACGTCAAGGCTGCAAACATTCTTCTGGACGATTACTGTGAGGCTGTGGTGGGAGACTTCGGGCTGGCAAAACTCCTAGATCACCGGGATTCACACGTCACCACGGCCGTCAGGGGCACCGTGGGGCATATAGCTCCTGAGTATCTATCCACGGGCCAGTCTTCCGAGAAGACCGACGTCTTTGGATTCGGGATACTTCTACTCGAACTGATCACGGGACAGAGAGCGCTGGAATTCGGGAAAGGCGCAAACCAGAATGGGGCTATGCTCGAATGGGTAAGCCCCTGCTTGGAGCTATAAAAAATAGTTAGGTAAGATTATTACTTATTTTAAAAAGAAAACATTTTAGTGACACTACGACCAATGTATGTACAAGCAGGTGAAGAAAATCCACCTAATGAAGAAGCTGGACCTGCTGGTCGACAAGGATTTGAAGAACAGCTACGATAGAATCGAGCTTGAAGAAATGGTCCAAGTGGCTCTACTGTGCACTCAATACCTACCAATCTATAGACCCAAGATGTCGGAAGTAGTCAGGATGCTCGAAGGTGACGGCCTTGCCGAGAAATGGGAAGCTTCTCAAAGATCAGCTGATTCAACTACAAGGTCCAGGGCCAATGAGTTTTCTTCTTCAGAGCGCTACTCTGATCTTACGGATGATTCTTCATTGATTGTTCAAGCCATGGAGCTCTCCGGGCCTAGATGACGAATTTTTAATTTATAGTAAACTGCTCCAAACGAGCGCTGCGCAAGATTGAAAACAAAAGAGTTCAGGAGGACGACGTATCAGCACCTCCATCTGCCGTCTGTCTGTCATCATGCTAAGATATGAGAGCTCTAGTTAATTCTGATCGTAAAGATTAGTCAGATTTGATGAGCCCACGAAAATTTGGAACTGTGTACTAGCCTTTAGTAAACAGAAATTATATATATATATAACTTTTTTTTTCGTGGTCGTGTATATGTGAGCATCTCAGCTGATGAAACTTGAAGTAGCTGTATAGGAATAGAGTCAAATTTAGTAGTATACGTTGTTGTTGTTCGTGTCGCGTCATGTGTGTATTTGTCAAATTCAGGAATTGAATGATCATAATTCATCAACACTACGAAAGATTTAAAATGAAAAATTAAAAATATACTACATTATATATATGTAACCAAAACAATCCTCCCATACCCGATTTCTGGGTGGCGATGGTTTCTCATGGAATGGGGCTTATCTTGGGCCGACGATCCAAAAGCAGAAAAATAAGAAGGCAGGTAGATCCAGTAAGAAGAGAAAAGATAAATGTCGTCAAGGCTTCCGCGGAGGTTTGGGCTCTGGTACTACCATATCTACTTTAGACCCTCCACAGCCATTTATACAAAAATTGGTCCATCAACCACGTATATCACCACCAGTCCGCCAACACCTATGTTATGTCACGTACCTGGATCAGCAAATTATAGTAAATCATATCTTTGACAAATATACAAAGAACGCATGTATTACCTTAGGCGAACTTCTAGTATATAGGATACCAAATGTATAGTATGTAGCATCTCTAATGAACATACATATTATTTTTGACAATTCTATAGTATATAGTATTAGGAGCATTTTTGGATCGAATATACGTTATTTTGGATATACAATAAATAAATATCTGATAAAAAACTTTGGACATTTAAGACTTTCGATCATACCAAAAAAAAAAAATAGAAATCCAAAATAGAAGAATTTGTTGTTGTTTTTGTTTTCCTTCATTAAAAGAGAAAGTTCTGTTATATACAAAGACACATCCCTCCCTTTATTAAGGTAACTAAATCTCCCAAACATAATGCACAATACCAAACTTTCCTAACATATATGCATCCCAAAGATCTTTCCCAACGCAATATAAAACCCAAAGACAAATTATTATGAGTGAATATTACAGTCCTAGCACCCCCTCAAGTTGGAACATGTAGATTTTGAATCTCCAACTTGTGAACAAAGTACTCAAAATTCTTCTTGCCTAGAGCTTTTGTAACGTTGTCAATCAATCGAACATTAGTTGACACTTATGTGGGACAAATGCAACCATTATGAATCTCCTTACGGATAAAATGACGGTTAACTTCTATATATTTTGTCCACTCATGAAATATTAGGTTCGATGCATGTGTAAGGTTGTTTGACTAAGTCTCATCAAAGAGAATTAACAAAAACCCAAATCTAATAACAATATGTTCAGCCATTTCAATATGCATGTGGTGGTAGTTATTAGAGTTGATAAAAGTTGATTCGACCTGCAAAACACGACCTAACATAATCTAAGAAATTCATCAATACGGCTCAGCTTGGACCTAACTCAAAACTTACACAATCCAATGCCGATACAAATATATTTGACCCAAGATGACCTAGACCTAACCTAAACCCAACCCATGACCCAACCTAATATGAAACTCGACATCAATCCGACCCAGTGTTAACCTGCCATCAACCCAACTCAATTATACCAAATTTGATATTAACTAGTTAGGATTATGAAAACACTATGCATATTTTGTTATTTATTCAACTTTTTAAAAACATATATTAATTTATAAATTTATAAATTTCTTATTTAGTATCGATATTTAAATTCCTCTATTTCCACACAAAATACAATATTAAAAAGTCATAATATCAAACAAGTAGTAGTAAATAACACATCATTAATTACATAATCACATGAAGTTAAATTTAATACTTACTTTCGAGTTTAATGAGTTAGATTACTTTTGGTGGTCAATATTCAGTTTGACCCAAAACTAAAGCAAACTGATTCAAAATTAGCTTAATCCAAACCCAACTTAATTCGTAAAGTTAACCAGAACCCAAAATCACCCGAAAACAAATTAGCTGAACCCAAAACCCAACACAACCTAGTTGTGTAATGGCTTGAACCCTAACCTAATCCAACCCAAATAATAAAATGATTTGACCCAACCCACAACTGATGTAACACCCCGAGTCGATACGACCATGCGAGGGCTACCTTGAAGTGCTTTCGGATTGGTCGGCTGGCCTCACAGATCAACACGAGTCCTTTCAGTGCGCTTTGTCCTCACTCACGCACTTTTCGAGAAATTTTTAGAACTTCCTACAAGGTCACCCATCCTAAAATTGCTCCACGGCCAGCACGCTTAACTGTGGAGTTCTTAGGACGGAATCACCAAAAGGATGGTATACCATGTTGATATAAGTAGCCAAATCAATCCTTATAACACTCCACTCAATTTGGGGTATTACATTCACCCCCACTCAAAGAACACAACGTCCTCGTTGCGCCTCAACCACTAATTGTCTCAAATATAGTTTGTCCCAATAATCGTCCCGCTAGGTGACTGACCGGCTCATCCAAGTTCAACTCACGGTCGCGGTTTTGCTTTGATATCATTTTTTGTAACACCCCGAGTCGATACGACCATGCGGGGGCTACCTTGAAGCGCTTTTTGGATTGATCGGCTGGCCCCACAGATCAACACGAGTCATTTCAGCACGCTTTGTCCTCACTCACGCATTTCCCGAGAAATTTTTGAAAAATTTTCGAAACTTCCCAGGAGGTCACCCATCCTAAAATTGCTCCACGGCTAGCACGCTTAACTGTGGAATTCTTAGGATGGAATCACCAAAAGGATAGTATATCATGTTGATATAAGTAGCCAAATCAATCCTTATAACACTCCACTCAATTTGGGGTATTACAACTGATTCACCAAAAAAAATGACTCGTAAACAATCCAACTCGCCACAACTTTACTTGCTCGACCCAAGTACCACCTCTAGTAGACATGGACCAATATTTTTCTTTTGTTGAAGAACAAGAAAGAAAGAGTTATTTCTTAGTTTTCTAGGAGATAGGTGAGTTTCCAAGTACAATAAGCCATCTGGATAAAGAGTGACAAGTCAAAGGATAATTGAAATAGTTTGAATCACATCAAACATACAATTGGAGGTCACGGTCCAACCTCAACAAAATTCCTTGGCCATGATTTCCTTTCAAGAAGTGCCCCACACATAAAGTAGACCCCCAATGTTTTTCTCATGGTTGCTGCATGAATTGTGCTAAAACATGTTTACAATAAGACAATTCCTATATTTTTGCTAAGACATAAATAAGTCTGCCCACCAAATGCCTATATCGCTCATTATTAGACAAATAAGGCCTATATGTCAATGTGAGATTGTGATTATGCTTCTCTAGGAAAATAAGCATTCTTTGCACCATAAAATCCAACCTTAGCAATAATATCCAAAGCATAATTGTTTCGGCATAGAAAAAAATCCTTTGGAGCTTTAAACGACTTCAATACCCCCAAAAAAAAATACTTCAATGGGTTCAAGTCTTTCACGTGTAAACAACCACTAAAATATTCCTTGAAGACTTCAATGGCTATGCTGTCATTCATAGAGGTAATGATATCATCAACATACATAAGAACAAATCGATGTACCTTGTCTCTACACAAGAACAAAAGAGGAAGTAATTTGTTCATGATTGCTTGAATCCATAAATCTTCAATATCATGGCTAATTTAGCAAACCATCTTCTTGGTACTTGTTTCAACCCATACAAGTATACCCACAAGTGACAAACCATCCCTAGTTCATCTAGTTGAAGCTTGAAGGTAAACACATATAAACTTAATCTCGTAGGTCTCCATTGAGGACTGCATTATGTATATCCATTTGATGAAGTTCCATATTTCTTATTATTGTAACTTCAAGAAAAGTGTGTATAGTGACCTTTTTTGCAATAGGTGCAAATGTCTCTGTATAATCAATTCCTTCAATATGTTTGATCCCAAGAATCCCTAGTCATGTTTATAACATTCCATTGATCTTTTAGCATTATACTTGATTTGACACACCCATTTGCACCATATAACTCGCCTTTTGGATAGTAATGGCTCCATTATCCATGTCCCATTATTCTTTAATACCTTTATTTCTTTCTTCATTGCATCCCTCCATTTTTCCTCCTTCACTACCTTAGAGAAAGAATTTAGTTCAACTGTTGTAATAATAGTAGCCAATTAAGAAAGCACAATGTCGCAAAGAAAAATTGTTATAATTCACATAATTTTCAATGGAATAAGGACTACTTGAAGGATGTGATTGGTTTAGTGAGCATGCAATGTGATACTTGGAGGGAATCATCCTTATAGTTTGAAGAATATAATCTCTCAATTTTATAAACAGTTTTCATGGCCTATGTTCACGACCTAGCTATAGCTCAACTGGTTCATCACTATTGCCAACACCCCTTACCCCTTACTTTGAAACCATATTCTCTTGTAATTTCATCAGATGCATCACCTAAGGGAATACTTATATCATTTTTTTGTGGCTAAGTCTACATTGTCTATTGTACAAAGCAATTCTTCCAATTTATTTTGTTGTAGCACCTTATTTTTCTCTTCAATTGAAGTAAATACCATAAGCATAAAATTCTCCATCATCTCATCTTCAACACTAAAGTCAATCATAGTCTCCCTTTTTCCATGTTCTCATCATTACATTTTCTAGAATATGGGAATTTATGTTCAATAAAAGCTACATCCCTCTACACAAAGAATGTGTGAGAGTCTAAATCATAAAATTTCCATCCCTTCTTGTTGAAAGGGTAAACAACATCATTTGCTTTGATTGGCAAATTTTTCTCCAACATTGTCATGATTGTGACCATATGCCAAAGTAAACAAAAACTCACGTATTATGATAAGTTGGGGGTTAGCAAAAAATATTCATAAGGAAATTTGCCTACTAATCCAAAGGAGTCCAATTAATAAAATAACATGCGATTAACATGCATTAACCCCGAAGTTTAGTGGGCAAGTGGTGCAACCATAGCCGGCACGCAATTTAAACCCTCTTGTTGTCAATTGTAGCACTGGTAAATAAGGGTATCGTTCTAGCTGGGGATTGAGAGGGCTCACCTCTAATTAACTAGCTTAAACTATAAATAAAATAAAAACACTAAATAAACTCAAATAAATAAATAAGAAAAATACTAATGGGGGTTTATAAAAATAATGATAAAATAATAAAAGGATTAAATAGAATAAAGTAAACTAATAACGAAAATAATGGGAAATAATGGGAAACCGCAGATATGAGAAATATGTTAGGGAAATAAAAATCCACCACTAGATTAGATCGAGATATAATATTTATTTCTAAGTCATATTTTAATCGTGAGAAAGAGATCGACCAAGTTGCACACCAAACGCAGGTCTATACATCTTATATTACTTCCCTTAATTAAATTAATACGACAAAGCGCTAATATTAACCCTATTAAATACTAGCAGTATAGCAGCAACAAGCGGCTCCTATATTTAACTAGATTTAATGCATTCAGTGTAAGTGGAAGGCTGTCAATCTAAGTACCCAAACTAGTACAAAAAGCATGTCTAGCTGTATTTCCTTTTCTTGACCCACACATATCGAAACGTTTTACCACTTCGGTTAGAATCACAAAACGATTAGGTGAATTGTTATCTAACCTAGCTGCAATTTATACATATAAATTATAGCATATTTAGATAGCCACCTAGCAGGCAAATAATCCTACATACTGTCACTTATGAGGAACCAGAACAAGGCATGCACCAAATAAACTATACTGGACAGAATTATATATATAAACGGTAGCAATTAATATAGAGTCAAGAAACAATCTCACGAAACAAAGAAAATAAAATTATAATTCAAATCATAATCTAGGGTTTTAAATTATTCCCTAACAATAAATAATCAGCCACTCATAATTAAAGAATTAATTACACAGAAATATATATCTAAAATATAAATTAAAAATAAGAGAAATAAATAACCGGAATTAATTTTGAATTAAAGATCAAGAATTTATTCAGATAAAAATTAATTTTATCTGAAATAAATTCTACCAGTATTAATTTCTTCCTTATTTTCTTCCTTATTTCAGCTCTTGAATTTCCGTGCAATTCTTTCTCTTTTTTTTTGGCGCTGATGGCTGACGTTCGTCGTCCGTGCCGCTGCGTCAGGGCCTACCTGGCCGAATGCCGCACACCTCTATGCCTCCTGTTCCTCTTCGACGTAATTAATGCGGCTCGCCTGCGGCGCTTGACCGAGCCTTTGAAGGCTCTGTCGCCCACTCGCTGCCGCCTCACTCTCTGCCTTTGTCGCGTTCCCGTACTCGTGACGCGCCCTACGTCTCCTCACGCCCGAGCCCTGACGGCTCTGTCCCCCTTCAGCGTCTGCCTTCTGCCCTGTCTCGCTCTGCACTGCTGTCTCCTGTCTCTCTCTCTCTGCGTCCTCGACCGCACACCCTGAAGCACGCTTTTATAAAAATTTTGTGCCTTTGCCACGTCAGCCCTCATTTTTTTTCTCTTGGCCCCTGCTCGCCCAGTCACCCGACTTTGTTTGTTTTTCTTTTTCTCACGCTGAGTCTTGTTCGGCGTCGTTTTGTTTCAGGCCTTTGGGCCTTCGGCCTTTGGCCGTTGGTCCAAAGGTCAAATTTCTTTTTTTTTCTTTTACTTAAATACAAAATCTGCAAAACAAAATTCAATAAATATTAATAAATAATATCTTATTCTAAATTTACTTAATTTATATCATTTTAGCTCAAATAATAAAATTTATACAATTTTTACCACTTAAGCATAAAACAATACTTATTCCCCTATATTAGCTAAATAAACTACCAAAAACTAAGATTATAAGGGCATAAAATGTGTCAAAATATGAACTCATCACACCCCCACACTTAGCTTCTTGCTTGTCCTCAAGCAAGTTATTACTCTAAACAAATAAAATGAAATTAACTAGCCACTTTCGTAGGTCTCACGATTACACTTAGCATGTGTAACAAGCCCTTTAAACCCCTAGGTCACCCATCGAGGACGAGTAAGGTCCCGTGAGGGTTTCGCAGATGATATACCTACAAAATCACACAAAAATAAAATAAAATAAAAAATAATCAAACTACACCTAATACCCTTAACCATTTTTGTCTCAGAATCTTTTACTTTCAAATGTCAAGATTAGCAATCAATCAAGATTCAGCATTGGGAGATTTAAAGAATCAATTTCAACATATGGTTCACACATAAACATGACAGGTATGATCAGATCAATATTATGAATGAAAATCTACCACGCCTTAGTCACATCAAGATCCATCCTCACTATGGATACCCTCTATTTTTTTTCTCTTAGATTCATGGCTACAAATGTTTAGAAACACTCATGTATGTGAGCTAAGATGATAAAAATAACAAACGACTCACATATATAAATAAAGAAGGCTCATGTTCTTGTGGATAAAACCTCATGAAAGATATCAAATACTTGCCGAATGGACCGAACCATATGCTTAACTCTTGTGACTAATCTCCATCAGATCAAAGGCTGCTCATCTTGAGAATCAATTAGGACTTACTTATTGGTTGTAGCGGGGTTTAAGGTAAAGAAGGGTATGGAGTATTTTAGAAGTGTGGTGTTAAAAAGATCAAGAGCTAGTGGAATCTAATAAGTAGATGAAATATAAGCTTAATTCCACATCAACGATCATTGATACATATCTCCAACTTAACACCAAAATAGAACATGAATAGAACTTTCTCAACATAATATCCATAACTCCCTCTCTTCCTTATATCCTAACATTTTTTCTTCTCATTTTTTTTTGACAATTTTCATTTTTTTCTTTTCTTTTTTTTTTTGACTTTTTTTTTGCTTTTCTCCACCAAACATAACCAATCCCCTTTCTTAGCATAAATACATATATTTATTTCACACACACACATACACAATAACTCTTTATAACGATAACGATTTGATTTCCTTCCACTAGCTTTAAGCAAGGGTAAATAGATTAAAGCACAACGGTTATTCAATGTGGGTAATGAAGACAAATATATAATCCATGTATAAGCTCAAAGGGTTTCTATGGGATGTATATCATGGATACACAATTCAGGTTAAGCTATTTGGTCATGTGATGGAAAATTCCTAAGCTGCCTTTATCATTTTCTCAATCAGAGCATGTTTTGACTATAAGCTTTGATTAGCACAAGAGTAAGTTCTAGTAATCTCTATAGTCCATTACAAGATCTATGGCAAATACTTTGATCAAAACAATTAAACGTATATGAGGTTTACAAAGAAAATTTTGAAGCCAAGAAACATAGATGATTTTGTGTAAATTCGCTCAGAAAAAGAAGGTACATATGGTTCAAATGCTCACTGAGAAATGTGATGAATCTCAACATGCCATGTCGGTGATTAGAAAATCATACATATTCTTTCTCCATTCACGTTTGGGCACATAGATATGTGTTCCCTATATCAAAATTAACACAAAAAATCTTCACTTACTTCATCTCGATTTCATGTTCCTCTTTTCGTTAGATTTCAAAGATATATTCCTCATTAACTAGTTAAGGGTTCCTACGACTCTAAAAACACTAAACACTTTAAAAAAAAATTTAAACACTCTAAAAAAATCAAAACAATTTTTTTTCCTTTTTTTACATAAAACACACGCACCCCCACACTTAAATCACACATTGTCCTCAATGTGTAAACAACTAAGGAAACATGAAATTTCATGTATGGAGAAAACAAACTAAATAAATAAATAACTAAAGGATAGAAAACTCCCTTATGACTTTGGGTTGCCTCCCAAGTAGCGCTTGTTTTTACGTCTTCAGCCTGACGTTGTATTGGTCTACTCATTTGGTGTGGGTCCATCTTGTAGGTGCACTTCTTCAACGTTATGCTCCACAAATGACTCATAATAGGGCTTAAGCCTGTGACCGTTTACCTTGAACTCATTCCCCGTCTTCTCGCTTTTGATCTGTATTGCTCCATAAGGGAAAACATTAGTAACAATAAAAGGACCAACCCATCTAGAATGCAACTTACCTGGAAATAAGCGAAGACGCGAATGGTAGAGTAGCACTTTTTGTCCCACAACAAATGACTTTCCACGAATCATCTTATTATGAAAAGCTTTTGTCTTCTCCTTGTATACCATAGCACTTTCAAAAGCGTCATCCCTTATTTCTTCTAATTCATGAAGTTGTAGCTTCCTATGCGTTCCAGCTGAGTCAATACTCATGTTCAAATTCTTAACAGCCCACCATGCCTTGTATTCAAGCTCCACCGGTAGATGGCATGCCTTTCCATAAACGAGTCGAAAGGGAGACATGCCTATGGGCGTTTTATAGGCTGTCCTATAAGCCCATAAAGCATCATTTAGCCTTTGGCTCCAGTCCTTTCGATTTGGACTCACAGTTCTCTCTAGTATCTTCTTTATTTCTCGGTTGAAAACTTCGGCTTGCCCGCTAGTTTGAGGATGGTAAGGTGTAGAGACTTTATGTGTTACCCCATACTTACGTAGCAAGGCTTCAATTGTCCTATTGCAAAAATGTGATCCTCCATCACTAATGATTACTCTAGGCATACCAAACCTAGAGAAAATGTGAGATTGAAGGCACCTTGCAACTACACGAGAATCGTTAGTTCGGGTGGCAATTGCTTCCACCCATTTTGATACATAGTCTACTGCAAGAAGAATATAGAGGAAACCTTTAGAAGATGGAAAGGGTTCCATAAAGTCAATGCCCCATACGTCGAAAATTTCTATAGCTATAATAGAAGTTAAGGGCATTTGGTCTCTAGGACCAATATTACCTGATCTCTGACATCTATCACATCGCCTACAGTAATCATTGGCATCGCTGAATAGTGTTGGCCAATAAAAACCTGCTTCAAGGACCTTGAAGGCAGTCTTTTTAGCACCAAAATGTCCCCCACAATGCAATGTATGACAATGTGCTAGAATATGCTCGAATTCTGAATCAGGGACACATCTCCTAATTATACCATCATTACCGAATTTCCACAAATAGGGATCATCCCAAACATATTGGGATGTCTCTTTTCTAATTTTAGTTCTTATAGATCGTGGCATGTCATTAGGCAACTTGTTTGTTACTAAATAATTTACGATATCAGCAAACCATGGTGTACTTACCTGTATCCCGAAGAGCTGCTCGTCTGGAAAGTTCTCGATCAATGGTATAGGTTCACCATCTTGAATCATTCGACTCAGATGATCTGCCACTACGTTCGCACTACCTCTCTTGTCCTTAATTTCCACATCAAATTCTTGTAACAAGAGTACCCATCGTATCAATCGTGGCTTTGCGTCTTTCTTAGACAACAAATACTTCAAAGCTGCATGGTCAGTAAATATGGTAACTTTAGTTTGAAGCAAATATGACCTAAATTTCTCAAGAGCAAATACCACAGCCAATAGTTCTTTCTCGGTAGTTGAGTAATTCAACTGAGCATCATTTAGAGTCCTTGAAGCGTAGTAGATGGCGTATGGCTTTTTATCCTTTCGTTGTCCCAAAACTGCCCCAATTGCATAGTCAGAGGCATCACACATGATTTCAAATGGTAGGGACCAATCTGGAGGTAATATCACTGGAGCAGTAGTCAAAAGCCTTTTTAGCTCGTCAAATGCTTGTTGGCATTCTTTATTCCACTCAAATATCACCTCCTTCTGTAAAAGGCGTGTCAATGGTCGTCCAATGCTGGAGAAATCTTTTATAAACCTGCGATAGAAACCTGCATGTCCAAGAAAAGAACGCACCTCTCTCACGCAAGTGGGAGAGGGTAAGTAACGCACAATATCTATTTTAGCCTTATCAACCTCTAACCCCCTAGATGATACAACATGACCAAGTAAAATTCCTTGTGTCACCATGAAATGACACTTTTCCCAATTAAGCACAAGGTTAGTTTCTTCACATCTTTTTAAAATTAAAGTTAGATTTTCGAGACAAGATTCAAAAGTATCACCAAAGACACTAAAATCGTCCATGAAAACCTCAATAATTTTCTCAATGTAGTCAGAGAAAATACTAACCATACATCTTTGGAATGTACCAGGGGCATTGCATAGCCCGAAGGGCATGCGTCGATAGGCAAAGTACCAAATGGACATGTGAAAGTCGTCTTCTCTTGATCCTCCTCCGCTATGTGAATTTGGTTGTAACCGGAGTACCCATCAAGAAAGCAATAGTAAGAATGACCGGCCAATCTCTCGAGCATTTGATCAATGAATGGTAGTGGGAAGTGGTCTTTCCTTGTCGTGGCATTTAGCTTCCTGTAGCCAATGCAGACTCGGTATCCCGTCACTGTCCTTTGAGGGACAAGTTCATTCTCCTCGTTCTTCACCACTGTAACCCCTGACTTCTTAGGTACCACATGTATAGGTTCCACCCATTTAGAATCTGAGATAGGGTAGATAACTCCACAATCCAATAACTTGATGATCTCTTTCTTCACTACTTCCATCATAGGAGGATTAAGCCTACGTTGAGCTTCTCTAGTTGGCTTTGCTCCATCCTCAAGAAGTATGTGATGAACACACATAGTAGGGCTTATTCCCTTGATGTCTGCTAGCGTCCATCCAATAGCGGTCTTGTGAATCTTGAGAACTCCTAAAAGCTTCCTCTCTTCTTCCTCTGTTAACTTTGAAGATATGATCACAGGAAGGGTATCATTATCTCCTAAGTAAGCATACTTCAAGTGATCCGGTAATGGCTTGAGTTCTAAAATGGGGGCCTGAATCACCGAAGGTATGGGCTTGTCAGTTGATAAGGGAATTGAAAAAGGAGGGAATCCATACCGATATGGAGGGTTTGCCTCCATGTGAGCTACAACATTCACAAGATGTGGTGAAAGTATTGCTTCTATTTCCTCCAATGGAATCATTTCCCCCTTTTTATCCAATCCTAAACTTTTCACAAGAGTGATATCTAATGGGTCCTCCTTGACCTCCTCAAAATAATCCTGTACAAAAAAATCGATAGTGTCAATAGTAAAACAAGAATGATCATCCATCGGGTATCTCATAGTATTGAAAATGTTGAAACTTATGACTTCCCCATCAAATTCCATGGTAAGAGAACCAGTATGAACATCTATTTTTGTACGAGTAGTTCTCATGAAAGGTCTTCCCAATAACAATGGCATTGGACTTGAGATGCTATCATCCATATCCAACACATAAAAGTCTGTTGGGAAAATAAGTGTATCAACCTGCACGAGGACATCTTCTACAAGCCCCTTAGGGAATGCGTTAGAACGATCAGCAAGTTGAATGATCACATTATCTTTCTTAAGCTCTCCTAAACCTAAAGATGCATAAATAGAATATGATATAACATTAATAGATACTCCTAGGTCTAGCATGGCATTTTCAAACTTATTGTTACCAATTACGCATGGAACTGTGAAACTTCCAGGATCCTTGCATTTTTGAGGTAGCTTCCTTTGTATCACCGCAGACAATTGTTCACTCATCCTCACTACTTCCTTCTCCCGTAGTCTTTTCCTTGTGGTGCACAACTCCTTTAAATATTTTGCATATTTAGGTACTTGTTTGATAGCCTCTAGGAGTGGAATGTTTATTTGCACCTTCTTAAATGTATCCAAAATTGCTTGATCACTTTCATCTTTCTTTGATTTGGATAACCTGCTAGGAAAAGGAGCTGCAGAAATATTATTAGTTATAACATTATTAGGAATGGTAGAGGATTTACTATTCCTAAAACTTTCAAATTTCAGTTCATTAGCTGTTCCATCACTTTCTTGTTTCTTCATGCTCTCCGCCACTTTTGTAGCGGGATCTTCTTCCAATTGCTTTAAAACCTCTTTAGACTTATTTGGAGCATTCTCACATATCTTACCACTTCTGGTTACTACCGCATTAGCCGATTCAAGGCTGCCCTTTGGATTTGGTATGGTACTGCTTGGTAGTTTCCCAGGATCATGTAATTGGTTGAGCTTGGTTACTACTTCTCCCATTTGACGCTCTATATCTGACACTCTCTTATTCATGGACAATTGGCTTTGTATAAGTTGATTTTGTCCGTCTGCCAGCTGTTTTTAACTATTTGTTAGTGCTTCAAGCATCTTATCATATTTGTCATTAGTCTGAGAGGATCCTCCTTGCGGTTTTTGATAAAAACCTGGTGCTACTTGATTGAAACCTGGAGGATTAAGAACATTATTATTATCTTTCCAACGAAAATTTGGATGATTACGCATACCTGGATGGTAAGTATTTGAAAACCCGATGGCATTAGCTTGTTCATTGTCCTCTCCTCCTCTTATCTGTGGACATTTCTCACTTGGATGTCCTATTGCCGAACACACTCCGCATGTGGTAACAATTCCAGTAGCTGATGCAATCTGTGAAACAAGATTGGTGAGTTGGTGAAGTCTATCATCAAATTGATTTACTCTTACCTCATTTACTCTTTCACGAATAGAAAGACCATCATATTATTGTGCAGTGGAGGCTCGATTTTTCAATAGCACTTGTGCTGAAATAAGATCTTTGTCCATAAACGAACCACCACTTGCTGCATCTAACATATTCCTTTCAAGTGGAGTGAGACCCTCATAGAAATATTGCAATAAATTCTCTTCCCTCATCCCGTGTTGTGGGCACTGTGAAAGCAAAACCTTATACCTATTGTAGTATGCATGAAATGACTCGTCAGGCTCTTGCTGGATCCCGGTGATCCTTTTTCTGAGTACCGTGACACGTGATGCTGGAAAATATTTGTCTAAGAAAGCACTTGCTAAGTTGTCCCATGAGTATGTATGTCCTATTGATAACTCATAAAGCCAGTCTTTCGCACCATCCATCAAGGCAAATGGAAATGCCTTGAGCTTCAAGATTTGAAGATCTGCCTCTTTGGGGCACATGGAGACACACACAAATTGAAATTCCTTTAGGAATTTATTTGGATCTTCACTTGGGAGACCATGGAATGTTGGAAGACGATGAAGTAGGCTGGACTTTAATTCGAAATCCTTTTCTTTCCCTTCAGCTGGCTCAGGATAGCCTATGCATGTAGGTACAGCTTCGGCTATGTTATGGGCTGCTAGCTCCCGTAAACTTCTATTAGTTTCCATTTGAGTGAAATAAACAGAACCGGTTGATGATGATGGAGAACCAGAAACTCTTGACTTTCTAATCTCTCGAATGAACTTTTCTATCTCAAGATTCACTGGTATCAACTCTCCTTGTGCTTTTCTTCTCGTGTGCATTCACCAGTGGATACCTGAAATAAGAAAAACACTTTAACCGAGTAAACCGTACTAAAAAGAAATAAAAATAAATAAATAAATAAATAAAAACAAACTAAAAAAAACTTTGCTAGTATAATATAGGCAAAGTTACCAATCCCCGGCAACGGCGCCAAAAATTGGTGCGACCGTAGCCGGCACGCAATTTAAACCCTCTTGTTGTCAATTGTAGCACTGGTAAATAAGGGTATCGTTCTAGCCGGGGATTGAGAGGGCTCACCTCTAATTAACTAGCTTAAACTATAAATAAAATAAAAACACTAAATAACCTCAAATAAATAAATAAGAAAAATACTAATGGGGGTTTATAAAAATAATGATAAAATAATAAAAGAATTAAATAGAATAAAGTAAACTAATAACGAAAATAATGGGAAATAATGGGAAACCGCAGATATGAGAAATATGTTAGGGAAATAAAAATCCACCACTAGATTAGATCGAGATATAATATTTATTTCTAAGTCATATTTTAATCGTGAGAAAGAGATCGACCAAGTTGCACACCAAACGCAGGTCTATACACCTTATATTACTTCCCTTAATTAAATTAATACGACAAAGCGCCAATATTAACCCTATTAAATACCAGCAGTATAGCAGCAACAAGCGACTCCTATATTTAACTAGATTTAATGCATTAAGTGTAAGTGGAAGGCTGTCAATCTAAGTACCCAAACTAGTACAAAAAGCATGTCTAGCTGTATTTCCTTTTCTTGACCCACACGTATCGAAACGTTTTACCACTTCGGTTAGAATCACAAAACGATTAGGTGAATTGTTATCTAACCTAGCTGCAATTTATACATATAAATTATAGTATATTTAGATGGCCACCTAGCAGGCAAATAATCCTACATACTGTCACTTATGAGGAACCAGAACAAGGCATGCACCAAATAAACTATATTGGACAGAATTATATATATAAACGGTAGCAATTAATATAGAGTCAAGAAACAATCTCACGAAACAAAGAAAATAAAATTATAATTCAAATCATAATCTAGGGTTTCAAATTATTCCCTAACAATAAATAATCAGCCACTCATAATTAAAGAATTAATTACACAGAAATATATATCTAAAATATAAATTAAAAATAAGAGAAATAAATAACCGGAATTAATTTTGAATTAAAGATCAAGAATTTATTCAGATAAAAATTAATTTTATCTGAAATAAATTCTACCAGTATTAATTTCTTCCTTATTTTCTTCCTTATTTCGGCTCTTGAATTTCCGTGCAATTCTTTCTTTTTTTTTGGGCGCTGATGGCTGACGTTCGTCGTCCGTGCCGCTGCGTCAGGGCCTACCTGGCCGAATGCCGCACACCTCTGTGCCTCTTGTTCCTCTTCGACGTAATTAATGCGGCTCGCCTGCGGCGCTTGACCGAGCCTTTGAAGGCTCTGTCGCCCACTCGCTGCTGCCTCACTCTCTGCCTTTGTCGCGTTCCCGTACTCGTGACGCGCCCTACGTCTCCTCACGCCCGAGCCCTGACGGCTCTGTCCCCCTTCAGCGTCTGCCTTCTGCCCTGTCTCGCTCTGCACTGCTGTCTCCTGTCTCTCTCTCTCTGCGTCCTCGACCGCACACCCTGAAGCACGCTTTTATAAAAATTTTGTGCCTTTGCCACGTCAGCCCTCGTTTTTTTTCTCGTGGCCCCTGCTTGCCCAGTCACCCGGCTTTGTTTGTTTTTCTTTTTCTCGCGCTGAGTCTTGTTCGGCGTCGTTTTGTTTCAGGCCTTTGGGCCTTCGGCCTTTGGCCGTTGGTCCAAAGGTCAAATTTCTTTTTTTTTTCTTTTACTTAAATACAAAATCTGCAAAACAAAATTCAATAAATATTAATAAATAATATCTTATTCTAAATTTACTTAATTTATATCATTTTAGCTCAAATAATAAAATTTATACAATTTTTACCACTTAAGCATAAAACAATACTTATTCCCCTATATTAGCTAAATAAACTACCAAAAACTAAGATTATAAGGGCATAAAATGTGTCAAAATATGAACTCATCAGCAAGTTAACTTGAAAATAGAGAGCTTAGGAAAAATTAAGTATGTAAAAATGCTTGTGTTCAACCTTTCCGTTTTGTCGAGAGGTTTCAACATAAGTGGGTTGATGAATTATACCATTCTCAGCTAAATAATTTTCCAGACATACAAATTCAGTTCCCTCATTGCTACTAATTATTTTCACAAGTTTATTAAATTACTTCTAAACAAGGACTACAAAATTATAAAGGGCTTGTGCCACGTGTGATTAATCATTTATCACTTATTCCATAATCCTCTAGATAAATCATTCACTATTGTTAAAAATTAATGAGGACCACAAAAAGTTGTAATTCTTTAAGAACCCCATAAATTACAATGGAAC
Source organism: Tamarix austromongolica (assembly GCA_039764185.1). Lineage (NCBI taxonomy): Eukaryota > Viridiplantae > Streptophyta > Magnoliopsida > Caryophyllales > Tamaricaceae > Tamarix > Tamarix austromongolica. Next base: position 8,071,184 of record CM077809.1, on the reverse strand, counting down.
AAATCAAACATAACAAAGGATTCATTACTACTAAATATAAGTTTTTCTCTGAAGTATTTTGACTTGAAATATACATCACATGACTTAATGCTATATTTATTATTTTTCCTAGAGGTGACAAAAGGTAATAATTCAATAATTTGTTGAGAGGGATGTCCCAACCTCTGATGAAAAATATCAATCACTCCCTTTTCAACTGTCTTCATTACTCTTCTTAACATAGTGCTCCAAAAATAATAGTCTCTCTAGTTGCTTATCCACACCAACCATTATCCTCAAAGTGTGGTCTTGTATCATACAAAGCCTATTATTGAAATGAATAACACCGTTTAATTTTTAAATTAATTGCAACACATAAATTAAGTTGCAATTCAAACTAGGAGACATACAAAAAATTATTTAATTTTAGTTGATCATTTAGCACAACTTTTCCATCTCCTTTTACTATTGCCTCCTTTCCATTAGGTAATTTGATAGAGGAAGACATCACACTTTTTATGTCACTCATCAACTTAAGGCACCTAGTCATATGATGAGAAGATCTTGTGTCAATTATCCACTCCAAGTTATTTTTTCCGTTTAGGAGTTGATTCTTTTCTATATGAGCTTTCAAAAGCTTGAGTAGTGTAATCCATTGCTCACTACTTAGGCCCTGTTTTCCTCACCTGATTTTCCAAATCTAATCTGATTTGATCTAAGTAGCATTGATAAAAATAAAATTTATTATATTAATGTTAATTATTATTATGATAATAATTATCATAGCACTCAATTATATTGATAAATACTATAATAATAATAATAATCATCATATTAATAATTAGAATAATATTAATTATAGTTATCATAACAATATTAATATTTATAATACATACAATTATATTAATAGTTATAATTATAATATTAATATTAATTTTTCATATCAGATCGCTTTAAATATTAAATTAGTCTGTCAAATATCAGATCACATAAACAATCATATATAGTATACTATATGTAATATCCATAATGAGTGTGTTGTATATTGTATGTAGAATACAAGATATGGTAATTTTGACATATACCATCTAACATATAATGTTTTTGATGGCGTATATAGTATCATTGACACACATTTAATATATATATATATCTTATAGGCTACAAGGAGTATATATATATTATATTGGCTTTTGATAAATATAATGTAAAGAAGATATGTATAACATTCAATATCTTATAGGCTACGAGGAGTAAATATGAAAAAATATATTAATTTAAGTTAGTATAATTTTAATTTATGTGAGAAAATTTACTGATAATTTTTTTTTTCTATTTATAATAGTGTTTTTTATTTTTATGTGACTAAGCTTATTGATGTGAAAGATTATGCGGAGGCTAGGGATAAAATAAAGTGAAGTTAATTATAGTTAAAATAATAAAACTAAATTTGTTACGATGAAAAGAGTATAATGAAGAAATTAATTTAAAAATATCATTAATGTTGAATAAAAGTGACTGTACATATTTTCTAAGGCTCTTTATTAACTTCATAATGTATCATAAATATTAGTATCACTCCTATTTACCTCTCCTCATAATGGTACAATAATATTCATTATAACTCCTCGCATTTCACCTTTTTTTCTTGTATTATAAATAAGTAAATTGTGAAATGAGAAGTAAGGTTAAAGAATTATATTTTATTTTATCATCAACTTTCTAGCTTTTCTCTTAAGTGTGTTATATATTATTCTTATATCATTGTACGTTATTAGCACGATTGTTTTAGGTGATAAGTTATTTTAGCCCAAAATTTATTTTTTAATTCTTTGGTTACCATCAGCAATACCTTCTTTTTATGATTTCAATCATATTTTAGTCATTTTAATTTTTCTTGCATAGTGCATACGTGTTATTATAATCAAATAATTACTATACAGTGATATATATCATTATCATGCATGCTAATTTTTATTTTATTTTTCATAACATGTGTTTTCTTTCATGAAGGCATGATGTGTGATTCCTATTTTTATATTACTGATTTTAGAACTTTGAAATCATAGTATCATGATTCACAATGTTCCATTTAAATGTCACCATTCTATCTTATCATATGTATATATGTATGGAGCTAATACTTTGTTGTGTATTGGTCATATTGTATAAATATTATATTGCTTTTGTGGAGGAATGGCCATATGAATCTACTAATATTTTGCAATTTCTAATTGGTAATCAACACACTTCATGAAAATTTTGATTTGTGTTATATTACAGCTAAAGCATAACTTAACCAAGCTTTGTATTATTTATGTGATTTTATTGAGCATAGTAATATTGCAAATATGAGTCTTATTTCATATTTAATACTATCATTTATTATATATACGATACTATATTATATATTTAATACTATAATTATCATAAAAATAAAGGGTGATAGATCGACGTTCTCATCGCCTATCACCGCATACATGAGGAACGGGATGGATTGGCGTTCTCATTGCCCATCACCGTATACATATTTCTATCACCAAAAGTTGATCAGAGGACCACTTAATGTGGTTATATAATTTGATATATGTAAACCTCTATTACCTGAAGCTAATAGAGGGCCACTAGATGTGGGTAGTTTTTCCCACATACTTATGGTCGGTTGGGTGATTGCACAAATGTTGGTAGAGGCATGAAGCTCCCAACCAACTACTTTATTTACAAGAATTTTATAATTCTGTAATTTACTTTTTTTTTTCAATTTAAATTTATTTTTATTTATATTTTTCACTTTACTTTTGTAGTTAAAAAAAGGGAAAAATTTCCAGCCTTACAAAGTTAGAATTCACCGCACTAGACATGACCGAAAAGAACTATTTATCATTGGTCTTAGATACGGAGCTCCTTTTAGCTAGTCTTGGTTTGGGTGAAACTGTGAAAGAAGATTCAAACATGTCCAAACAAGATTGCATAAAGGTGATGATTTTGCTATGTCATCATTTACATGAGAGCCTTAAAAATCAATATTTGAGTGTTAAGATCCCACAAGAACTTTGGAAGAGTCTTAAAGATCGATTCAATCACTTGACAAAAGTTATCCTCCCTCGTGCCTGATATGAGTGGATACACTTGAGGTTGTGGGATTATAAGATAGTTAATGAGTATAATTTACACATGTGTATAATTATCTCAAAGTTAAGGCTATGTGGGTAACATGTCACAGATGATGCGATGTTGGAAAATACCTTATCTACCTTTCATATTGAAAATATGGTCCTCCAGCAGTAATATAGAGAGTGTAATTTCAAAACTTATATAGATCTCATCTCACATCTGATTGTAGCAAAGGAAAACAATCAACTGCGCTTGAATAACCATTAGGTACAATCCACTGGTTCAACATCACTGCCTAAAAGTCATGCAACATTTCCTAAAATATATGTTGCTTCCTGTAGGAGAAGGGAAAATAATGGTCAACTGTGTGGTCGTGGTCATGGTCATGGGCGTGGTCATGGATTTAACAATACCTCGATCAATTCGGATATGCAGAAGATGAAAGGGGGAAAATCCATGAAAAATGATCCATTAAAGAAGCCTGAAACTCCAGGTAGAAGTGTTTGTCATGGGTGTGGAGCATCAATGCATTGGGTCTGTGCTTTTCGTACTCCCCCACACATGGTGAAGCTATACCAAGAATCCATGAAAGGAAAAGGGAAGGGCATCAATCTTGTTGAAGATGGAAGCTTTGAGAATACCCACTTGGATACATTTGATTTTATTCTAGATAATGAGGATCACACTATGGATATCCCAGATATTGGGTTCCCTTTCGGTGATATTCCTTATGGTGGCTATTTATTTGAATAGAGAGCTTTTAAGTCATATTGTGTTTTTTTCTTTCAATAATTATGTTGCAATTTGTTTCCTCTTCCAATTTTATGAATGATATGTACTTTTCTTATTATAAATAAAAGTATGATGATTCTAATTATGTATTTTTTATACTTTACTAGAATGGCTCAATATAATCTTAAGATGAATAGTAGATATTTATGTCTCGTAGATAGTGTCACTACTTATACTATTCTCAAGAGTATTATATTCTTTTATACTCTACAAAATGAAAAAAAAAATATGTGGCCACCATATTTGGCATTACTAATATCATATAAGACTTCAACAAAACTTCTATTTTGCTCCCCGCTGGGACAATATTAGACATAAAGAATGCCTTATTATCTAGTAAGTCATAAAAGAACTTGCTCAATTTCAAGGATATTCAACAAAATGGGCATCATATAGAAACCACCTGTAAGGATGGTATCAAATACCTTTATTTGATGTCTTATAAGACTGGTCAAAAGCAAATTTTAGAAAAGATGCTGGTGTGCACATTTGGGCTATATGGCACTTTTATACATCCTATTGAGTCCGATAGTGTCACTTCCCAAAAGTTATTTAACCAAAAGACATTCATTATGTGGCATGATAGAATTGGTCATCTAGGTGAAATGATAATACGTAAAATCATTGAGCATTCACATGGACACCCACTAAAGAATTTGAAGATTCTTTCTACAGGTAATCTAACATACATAGAGTGTTCCCTTGGAAAATTGATAACAAGGCCTTCAGTAATAAAAGTAAATGCAGAATCTCTCATGTTCCTTGAACGCATTCAAGGAGACATATGTGGGCTTATAACACCACCATGTGAGCCATTTAGATATTTTATGGTGTTGGTCGACGCATCGACCCAATGGTCTCATGCAAGTCTATTGTCCACAAAAAATGTGCCATTTGCAAGGATTTTAGCCCAACTAATTAAATTAAGAGCTCATTTTCCTAACTGTCCAATTAAGAACTTCAAGTTGGATAATGTAGGAAAATTCACATCCTAAAGTTTTGACAAGTATTGTCTATCAATTGGGATTACAATAGAGCGCCCGGTGCGTCACACTCATACTCGAAACAACATAGTAGAGTCTTTAATTAAGCGGTTGAAAATGATAGCTCATCCCATATTAATGAGATAGAAGTTTCCCACATCGAACTAGGGGCACGCAATTTTGCATGTAGCCGAATTAATTCTGCTTAGACCAACTGTATATCATGAGTATTCTCCTCTACAACTTATCTTTGGTATAGAGCTTGGAATTTCTCATTTGAAATTTTTTGGATGTACGGTGTATATCCTTATTCCTCCTCCACAATGATCTAAATTGGGGCTACAAAGAAGACTGAGAATGTATGTGGGATATGAGTCCCATTCTATTATAAAGTACCTCAAATCTAAAGCTGGTGATTTATTCAAAGCTAGGTACTTAGACTGTCATTTTGATGAAATAGTCTTCCCAACCTTAGGGAGAGAAGAGAAGGAAAAGGATATCGTTAATAAAAGTATTACATGGAATAATACCTCCCTGCAATTTTTAGATCTTATCACTAATCAAAGAGAACTTAAAGTTCAAATGATCATACACTTACAAAATATAGCCAATAAGCTACCAAGTGCGTTTAGATGCCAAGAAAGTGATGATATCACATATACTAGCTAAAAATTCCCTATTTTGTATAGAGGTCCCTATAGGGACTTCACCTCAACTAATAGCAAGTGAGTCACAAGTAAGACGAAAGCGTGGTAGACCACTTGGCTCTAAGGATTCTAATCCTAGGAGGAGGAAAGAATCCACAACAACTCCAAAAGTTGTTAATGTGGCGACTAATAATGATAAAGATAAAATCTCTAAAGATGTTTTTATCAGAGGATCATGATAAAAAAGATGATGATAGAGAAAATGACTATTATGAGAGATTAATTAATTATGCTACCACCGGAAGTGGGTGGTATAGAAATGAAATTTTCATCAATGATGTCATTGTATACGATATTGTCATCGATATTATAGATAAAAATGACAATGAGCCTCAATCAATTAAGGAATGTCAACAAAGGAATGATTGGGATAGCTGGAAAGAGGCCATACAAGCATAGTTGAACTCGCTAAACAAGTGAGGAGTGTTTGGACTTGTTAGTCCAACACTTGTAGCTGTCAAACCAACCGATTATAAGTGGGTGTTCATGCGTAAACGTAATGAGTGTAATGAGGTTGTAAGATATAAAGCCAGACTAGTGGCCTAAGGCTTTATACAAAAGCCAAGAATTAACTTTATAGAAACATATTCCCTTATAGCGGATGTAATTACCCTAAGGTTTCTAATTAGTTTGGTAGTGACAGAAAAAGTGTAAATGCACCTCATGGATGTGGTCACTACATAACTATATGGCTCATCGAATACCAACATCTATATGAAAATTCCAGAGGGATTAAACATGCTCGAAGAATGTAAATCAAAACCTTGTCATATGTACTCAATCAAGTTACAAAATTTTTTGTATGGACTTAAATAATCTAGATGAATGTGGTACAATTGCCTAAGTGAGTACTTAGTAAGAGAAGGATATATAAATGATCCCATTAATCTATGTTTGTTCATTAAGAGGACTAAGTTGGGTTTTGTGATCATAGTTTTTTATGTCAATGATTTAAATATTATCAGGACTATTGATGAGATCCGACAAACAACTAATTGGCTGAGGAGAGAATTTGAAATGAAAAACTTAGGAACCACCAAGTATTGTCTCGGACTCCAATTTGAGCATATCAAAGATGGGATATTTGTCCATTAGACGAATTATATAGAAAAGGTCATAAAGTGCTTTAATATGGATAAAGTGCATCCATTAAGTACATTGATGGTAGTTCGGTCACTTAACATGGATACATATCAGTTTTGTCCTCGGCAAAATAATGAACAAATACTTGGCTCTAAAGTACCATATCTTAGCACTATTGGTGCCTTAATGTATCTTGCCAATTCTACCCGACCTGATATATCATTTGTAGTAAACCTACTAGCAAGATATAGTTTAGCTCCCACACAGAGATATTGTCCTAGTATAACACATGTCCTTTGCTATTTATGTGGAATAAGTGATATGGGATTATTCTTTAAAAATGCAAGAAAAATAGTGCCAATTTGGTTGGATATTCAGATTTGGGGCATTTATCTGACCCACATAAAGCTATTTCCCAAATATAATATGTGTTCTTCTATGATGGGATTGCCATTTCTTGGCATTCAACGAAACAAACAATAGTAGCCACCTCGTCAAACCATGCAGAGTTGATCGCACTCTATTAGACAGGGCGAGAATGTGTGTGGCTTAGATCATTAATGCACCACATAGACAAAGCATGTGGGCTGAAAATAAATAGAGAAGGTTTGACTGTAATATATGAAGATAATGCAACTTGCATCATGCAATTCAAGGAAGGATACATCAAAATTGGTAGAACTAAGCATATATCACCGAAGTTCTTCTCAACATATGAGTTAGAACAAAAAGGGGCACTTGATGTTCAACATATTCGATCAAGTCAAAATTTAGTAAATCTATTTATTAGGTCATTACCAACAAGGACGTTTCGTCAACTTGTACGCAGTATCGGAATGCATCATATGAAAGATGTTTGCTAAGTTAAGTGACTCTTTTTCCTTAGTCATGGTTTTGTCTCATAGGGTTTTTTCCAACAAGGTTTTTTTTAATGAGATAGTAACTGTAGATATACATTCAAGGAGTGTTGGAAAAAAGTGATTGTACTTATTTCCTAAGGCTCTTTATTAGCTTCATAATGCATCATAAATATTATTATCACTCCTATTTACCTCCCCTCATAATAGTACAATAATATTCATTGTAACTCCTCATCTTTCACTCTCTCTCTCTCTCTCTCTTTTATATTATAAATAAGTAAATTGTGAAATGAGAAGTACGGTAGAAAAATTATATTTTCTTTCATTATCAACTTTCTAACTTTTCTCTTAAGTATGTTACATATTTTCTCTTATATCATTACAATTGAAAGATTATGGCCGACCTAAATAGAAAAATATATATTAACATATCTAATAAATCTAAGTATTAATTGACTCAAAAGATAATGATTTAAGACTAACTTGTGGGGTGGAATTAGGGTTCACATTGAAAAAACACATTTTTCCAAAAGTAATTAAATATTGAAAATGCCACCCTCTTAGACTATTACGATTAGCGAATCAAGTGGATCCAGAGTTGACTTAGGAGATAGAATGCTTCTAGAAGCATTCAAGTCACAATCCGCACGGCATAATTGTTGACTATTACTGCATTGCCGAAACGTAGCTACCCAATTCATCACGTGAACTCTAATCAAGCGATCTATTAATGCTGCACGAAACCACTTCAAATATCGGCTCATTAAGTCACACACTACACTACAAATATCGGCTCATTAACGTAGCCCCCCCCCCCTCTCTCACGCGACAAGAGTGACTTTCTGGCTTTGTTTGCCTAATTTACCCCTGACATATAATATTGTAATTGGAGTAATTAGACGGTGGAAATTTGTTGAACGGACTAACTTAAGGCGTATTAGAAATAATAGTAATATATATTAACTTTATTATTAACATGACAACTTGATTATAATTTGGAACGAACGAAAAAGAAAAAATAAATGATATCATATTTATCGGATAGAAAGATTACATTTTTGTTCAAATCCAACAACTTTTTTGACTGCCAAATTCAACAAACTTTGGATAAACAAACGAATAATAATAATAATAATAATAATAATAATAACAACAACAACAACAACAACAACAATAATAGTTCTAAAACTCCTCCCCCTGTCTTCCAAAACATATGATTTTTTAGGTATCTTTTTCCTTATTAAAAAAGACTAGTAATTTTTAATAAAGACATGCTTTTTCTAATATATTCTTAAATATATACTCTTTCGAGATTGATTGTCATTAGATATATCCATAATTCTTTCCGTTCGTTTTTCTATCAGAAGTAAAAATAACAAAAAGTTTTTTGGAGGGACTAGATTAAATTTTTTTTTATATAAAAAATAGAGAGAATAGCTAGAATGATAAATTAAGATATATAGTACTTAAATTTTAATAATTTTCATAAAAACCCTTTTGCAATCATGTACCAAAATAAAAACAAAAATTCTACACCTGTTTGAGGGTTGTTCATGTTATCCAATATTTGATGATCAGATCCGATCCAAAATATCAAATAATCGAATCGATATTTAAAAAAAAATATCTGATCTAATAAATAAAAGATCAAATAATTCGGATATCATATCCGATAAATTATATACATATACATATACATATACATATACACTTTAAACACTATTTATTTTTCATAATATTTTCCTTTATATAATCATGTGTGTGTATCTGTGTATAATTTGAAATGAGTATTTATTGTAAGTTTTATACTTTTTAATTATTATTTTAATTAAATATTTTATTATTTTCTAAAATTTAAAATTACTAATTGAATATAATATAATTTAATACTCAAATTAAATCATTAGATCATATTTATTCAAATTGGATCAATTTTTTATTTAATATTTTTTAATTATGGTTTATTCGAAGGTTTGAAATATCTGATAGATTATTTATTATCCAATCTAAAATTTTAGATATTTAAAATATCAGATATTTTTTTTAAATATCTAATTTTTTAAACATTCAATTTTTTTAGGGTATTGTTATATAGAAAACATATTTTTACTCCGTGGAAAACAAATTCCGAAAGTGACCTTGACATTGGTGATTTTTGCCGAAAGTCACGATCAGCATCGACGATTTCAGCCGAAACAATGGATCATATTCGGTAATTTTTACCGAAACTGGCCCAGGCCATCGGCACTTATTGCCGAAAGCAGGCCAATGCATCGGCAAAAACTGCCGATGCATCAATTTTTTTTTTTTCAATTTCGGCCGAAATAATAACAATAAATACTGACTTAAATTTTTCAGCCGAAATTTAAAAAAAATAAAAAAAAATATATATATATATATATACTGTATCGGTAGTTATTACCGATGGAATGACCTGGTTTCGGCAATAATTGCCGATGGCCTGAATATTAACTTACTTATTTCGGCTGAAATTGAAAAAAAAAAATTTGGTGCATCGGCAAAAACTGCCGAGGCCTTAGCATGCTGTAGATGGTAAAATAGGTATTCACTGCACAAATATTTTCTGCGCAGTAAATACCTGTTTTCCAAATAACAGGTACGTTTTTTTATTATTAAATATTTGATATTCAATCAAAGAGCGCCCCTACTTTTCATAAAACCGATAGCGTCCGATTTGTCCATATCGGCTCTTAACCCCCCCCCCCCTCTCTCTTCCACGTTGTTGTGCTCTTTTTTAACGACCGGCCGGGCACAAAAATTAATGATTTATCATTCTCGCAATCCAGCTCTTTCCCAAATGTTTATTGCATAGAAAATATGGTCCGTTCTCCATGGATATTAATCAGCCCTTGCAGTTCTCTACGGCTAAGGTTGGATAAACAATGGTAAAAAATTGTAAGATAAAATGTGTATTTAAAGGCATAAGTGTTTGAGTTTATTTTTGAAAAATTTATCAATAATTTTGAATTTTATAAAAGCATAAATGTTTATATACATTGTTCTCATTAAATGAATAAATGTTTTAAAAATAAAATTTTTAAGTATGAACTTTTACATTTTGTTCTTATTGAACGACAATAATCATAATTACTTAAAATTTTTCAAATATTATAAATTAACAGAAAAAATTAAAAATGTTTATAAAATTATGAAAATAAATTTAAAATCACTATGCCTTCAAATATACATTAACAAAAATCTTAATATGGAAATCGGATTTGATTCAAGAAATCCAATTTATTGAAGTATTTGCCCAATCTTAACATTTAGCATGGGTAAGGGCACAATATATATATATTGAAGATTAAAAGCTCGAAGACAGATAAAGCTGATCAAGATTCTAGTAAGAATCAATCCACAACCCATTGGTCATGAAGGATATAACATACTTGCTAATAGTCCATTTGAATCGGGGTGAATCAAGGTAAAGGTAAATATTAAAAATTACCCTAGATGAATAAAATGGAAATAAAGTGAGGTGAATAATTTAAATAATATTTGAATAATATTAATCTAACTTAGATGAATTAGGATAAATGTTTTAAAAATATTGTTTGGATTGAAGTGAATAAAGGTTAAAAAATAAAATTTACTTATGTTTTCACCTTCACCTCAATTACCCCCAAAATCAAAGGTTGAGAAAAATAAGGTTAACTAGGGTGAATGGATGTAAGAATTTAACATTACTTAACCAAGTTGAACTTAACAAAACCTATCTCCAAATGGGATAAATCAATTCATTTACATCTATTAATCCTTATTCACCCTAAATCAAATGGAGCATAAATGCCTGTGGTATGGCATTCGCCCTATGTGGAGCAAATCGGATAACAAAGTCTTTGTTGTTGTTAAGAATGCTACAACATGATAAGATACCATGAGTAGAGGAATCCAAGTGATATTCTAGCAGCTTGATAATGAGTCTACTTCAAATATTACACATGAAAGCCCTGTTAATATATTTTAGATTTACAAAATTATTGTTATTGTTTTTATAAATAAATTGTTACACACACATACACACATTAATCATTGGTGTGTTCCATATTAAATTAGATATAAAAACTTTAGTCACAAAGTTTATATTACATGGTAATATATTAGTAAGCATGACCTTAATCTCTCTATCTAATTCTTGATGGAAGAATTAGAATTAAGTAGGTTTAAATACAAGCATATGCGTGTCAAGTTATAAGGAAATAAATGAGATAATAAATCAATTATTTATTTTAATCTATCTCAAATTTATGCTTTTAAAATTTAAGAGGGAAATTAAAAGGTTAGTTATAATAACCAACTCCCTACCTTATTTTGTACGTAAGAGAGAAATACATGCATGAAGTGTTCTACACTAATATAATGAACAGTAACAACTCCAAAAACACACACTATTTTCATACGCACATATATATATGTGTGTGTGTGTGAGAGAGAGAGAGAGAGAGAGAGAGAGAGAGAGAGAGAGAGAAAGGTTAGTTTTCTTCTTCTAGTTTTGATATGAGATTTTTGTGTGAAATCCGAGAAGAAGAATAAAAATAAAACCAAGTCCCTATTCCCAATCCAGTCAAGAGACACCATTGAGTCAAATATTGAGGGAATAGAACCAAAATATTATGATTGATTTTTTTGTCAATTGTGTTTCTAGTAAAATTAATTTTGTAAATGGATGGAGGTGCATCTCTAACGATCCTCAACAAGCGTTATACAATCAAATTTTGCATACGAAATACTTGTATAGCTTGTTGGGGTTTCACACGTTTGTCACTTGATTGTGCATAAGTTATATGTATTAAATGGAATATTATAATTCATGTTATAAATCTCGTCTAACAAACTCCCGACCCAGCGCCGGTTTTATGCTTAGGATAGGAGGATGCACATTTTTTCCTAGGCCGGTAACATTTGTTGTATTCTTCATAAGTCACCAACAACTCGATCGTATTTCGTTTGACATCACATCACCGAAGCATCATGGGGTCTTATAATTAATAACTCCTCTTGCAATAATAAATTGACCACTACTATCTGCCACCAATATTACACTTGAAAAAAAAGGTTGAGTGGGAGCTTCCTAGTGTTGCTAGATTTGATTGCTAGAAGTTACAACTCTACCTATAGCTTTTAATAATTCCTCCTCGCGTATTGTTGTAGAGAAGAACTAGTATGTCACTGCCGAGATAATGGAGTTGAAGTCTACACAAAGTGGCACATTCCCAGTGGATTAATGCCTTGTAAGTAAACACCATTATTCAAGAACCTAGTAGTAAAGAAAGTAGAAATAGTATCTTCTGTTTGTAGGATTAGTTCACGTGCACATCATACTCTTTTTTGCAGTTCACAATGATGAAAAATGTGACCTACCATTTCTTCAAAATTTTAAAAAAAGGGCCAAAGGTTCTCGATGAATTCAATAGTCATTTGTGGATGCTTGAGCTTTAGTTGAATTGATTCAGGCAATGCACGCCAAAGGAATAGATGCACACGGGGTTCCATATCATCAATACTCTAAACCCAATAAATTTTCAATTTTTGTTTTGAAGGACATAAAGTGTGGGAGAGCATCAGATTTACATGCTATGGGAAAGATCTAAGTAAAACTGCTATAAACATCAGTTAAAAAGTAAATAATACCGAAAGCCTTCATGAGATAGATAAGGAGAGACCCATCAATCTGTAACAAGTAAATTTAATGGCATAGAATAAGAAGTATAGCTTAACGGGAATGAAAAATTTTAACTCTTGCTAATATGACAAGATTGACAAAATTTGCTAGAATTAGTAGTAATAGCAAAGTTATTGGACACAATGACTCTATTAACAATACTAGATGTTGGATGACCAAGTCGTTAATGCCATAGAGAAACCGGCTCAGAGTGAAAAATAGATGGAGAAATAGATCTATCCAGCTAACAAACATTTTCCAATTAATAAATACCATCCTTATTTCGGTTGTGCAGAAGTGTTTTCCCTTGAGGCGATCCTTCAAAACAAAAAAGGTAGGATGAAATTCAAAAAAGCAATTGTTATATTTTGTAAACTGAGATACATGTAGTAAATTGGAAAAAATGAATGGAACATGATATAGTTTATTTAAGTAAAAGGTACGAAATGAAGTAGGAAAAGAGGCAATACCTATGTGAGCAATAGAAATAGTCTTAATATCTCTAGTGTTAATTTGATTTGGGCCATCATAAATAGAGTGAATTTGAAGGTTGTTCAAATTTGAAGTCATCTAATACATTGCACCACTATCAGGTATCCAGGGAGACTCAAGAGTGGAGATAGGGGCAGTAGTAAATTAAGGCTTACAAGGAATGGTTAGAGAGTTGATAAGTTTCATCAAAATGAAACCAAAATTTAAGAGCGGTATGATTCTTTCTTTCATACAACTAACATGGCCCATGCACATTCTGGTTAGGAGGAGGATGATTGACATGATGAGAAGGGATAAGATTGTTGCATGGCTGAGAAGGAGGATGATGATCACCTCGGTAAGAAGAAGAATGAGAGGAACCTGATTTGTGTTGAGTAGCAACATTGGCTATTGGATGCTAGTAGAGAATAACTTGTTGTGATTAAGGAGCATTTCATAAGCTAGAAAATTAGAACATAATTCTTCCATGAGACAAGTGTCATTGGTCATAATTAAAGTTGTAACAATGGGATCATAGGAATAATCAAGGCTAATAAGAATTATTTACTACAAATTGGTGACATCAACTTGATTGCTTGAAGCAGCAAGACTATTTGTCAACTGCTTGATGTGAAGGAAATAATGGTACATGTTTTTGTTACCATTTTGGGGAGTTTGGAGAGCTCAATACTTGGATGCATAATTCAAGCTCAAGAATTAGAGGTATAAGCCAAACAACACGAGAGGTGGATAAACCCACAACTTGAGCAAGAAGAAATTCAGTGACAGATGACAGGAGCCAACCTAAGAGCACTTGGTCTTGCTTCTGCTAGTGGGCATAAGTAGGATTCTCAATACAATCGATGTGAAGAAGTTTTTATGGAGGATAAGGAAGTGTGTCGTCGACATAGCCTTCAAGATTGTGACTTTTTAATAGAGGTTTGAACTAAGTGAGCCATAAAACATAAATAGATGAGTCATGTTTAGCTATATTTTGATGGTGAATGTGAGTTAACTGAATAGAAAAAGATTTAGAGGAAGGGAGAGAAGGGATAGTAGTAGTGGAAGATGAAGAAGTGGTCATGAGATTGGATTTGAATATAAGGAGCGAATGAATCTAATACCATGTAAAGATTGGTTGAATCACTTGTTACTTTTAGTAGAACAAGTTTAATGTATATTTATAATTGGTAAGTGATTATAGAGAATAGTTACATAACTTTGAATTAGTTATCACATACTATAATTGCTTCAGTGAATCTCTTATATACAAGAGATCTAATTTTACTCTCAAGTAATAAATTTGACTTTAATGCATGACTCGGTCCTTGGTTGTTGTGATATTACTAATATTGGTTTAACATTTCCTTCATGCTTAGAAAGAGTGCTTGCATCAATCAATTGTGGTAGACAGTGAAGGAAAATCCTTTTCTCCAAACTTTGATAATTAGGTGTTGTAGAAAATAATCCCTTTAGGTGGGGTTGCCACGATACTCTATTAGGAGGCGAATAAGTTTGCTTGCAAAAACTAGTATGGAGGATATGATGTGCCTTCAATGCTGGAAAATTTTGTTGGGTGAGAGATTTGTTCCATCTAGGTGGGTTACATTACAAGATATTTGACACAGTGTTTAGGCATCTCCGTTTGAATAAATACAAGGAATTATGGTAGATAATTGATCGACCTAAGGATCAAGCCATATCTAAATCGTTATACCATCATCATTAGCTTCCCAATAGAATTCTTACATGGGTTCGGAGAATGTGCGTGTATTAGAGTATAATTTACTTGTAAGGATTTCCATGATTTAGGCTAGCACTCAAATTACACATTAATCTTTAATCTGATCCTGAACAGGAATCATAGTTCAAAAAATTGCTAAGCACATTGTCCATTAACTTGGATGCCCTAGAATATTTCGTTGCAACTGTATTTTCTTGGCAACAATCCAATCTATATATGGGATAGGTTAGTTACAAAATGCCAAATAAGCTTCCTTACTAAGGCATTTCTCATCAAGTTAAGTCTTTGTATCCCCGATTCCCCTTTCTTCTTAAGTATACACAAACAATTCCATAATGTGAATCGTAGTCACCTCTTGATTGGTTTTTGTTTCCACTGAAAACTCCTTTGGCATCTAGCTATTTTGATGAGGATTTTATATGTGAGAAGACATGTGGACATGTAGTAGAAGGGAATCGACAGTAAAGTGGATTTAATAAGGGTAAAGTGACCTTCATGAGTTAAATATTTTATTTTCCATCCTTGAAGGTGGTTCTCATATTTTTGGCGAAGGTGATGATAGGCACAATTGTGGTTTTTATGTTAATGTGGCCTAAGTATTTATCATATGGCTAAATTTGACCCAGTGAGATAATCTTAGTAAGCTCTTCTTGTATTTGTGTGGTTATGTTCCAGATAAAATGTATGGATGATTTGTAAAGTACTTGATTTGTTGTTCGGACCACATGACATCAGAGGTGTCAAACGATTCATACAGATTAGTTCAAATTTGGATTTATATATAACCAAGATGGGCTCGGATATCCTTCAGGTTCAAGTGTAATCTGAATAACGGTGATTCAAACTAGGTCTGTATTGGATAAGGTCATTTCGGGTCAGGAGAATATCGAGTCAAGTTCATATCTAACCCATCGAGTGTTTTTGGATTCGGGTCTATAAACTCTGAGTTGGATTAGGTTTGGGTTAGGTGGATTAGAGTATATAGATTCCAGATCGTATCATATTTAGGCTAAATTAATCCAATTTTGAATTTATATTGACATTGATTGTAATCAATTTAATATAGTTAACAAATTAAATTTTGTGATATATTATTATTGGTATGTTTATCATAGGATTTTTTTTAATCATAATATAGACAATGATATAACAAATTGTTATTATAAAATATGTAATAATAATAATCATAAATTATTATCATTATTAATATTATTATTGTAGTTATTGTTATAAATACAATTATAAATATTATTATATACATAAGTATAATGATTGTTATAATAACTATAATTATCATGTTAATTATAATAATTATTTTTATTATTATTAAAATAATAATTATTGTTATTATTATCATCTTTAGAAATATAATAATCATTACTATTAGTAGTAATACAAATATAAATTTTACTATTGTTATTATAATATATATATATATATATATATTTTACAATTATAATTTTTATATTTATAATAATTATAATTATTATAATAATAGAAATTTATATGATATTATCTGATCAATGCTATTATGATATTAAAATAAAGTGAGAAGAGCGTAGTCTTACTAGTTTTATTTTATTTATTATTATATGGGGTGCATATTTTTATTTACATAAATTTTAATTAATAAAATAGTTCATTGATGTTTATGTATCAATTTATATGAGATAAAATTTTATCTTTGTGGATCAAATTTGACCTTAGTTTAAATCAAGTTTGACAATATTTCTGAACATGGATCGGGTTCAAGTTGAATCATTTTAGATTGGATAAGTTTGGGTTGGATTATTATTGGGCCTGGTCATATCGGATTCCTGTATATATACGGGGTGGGGTTCTTTTTGGGTTAGGTAATTTTGGATATGAGTCACTATCCGGTTAGCTCAATTTAGATTGAATTCGGATTAATTCAAATTTTTGGATGAGATTAGGTTGTGGGTTGGATTGTTCAGATTGGATCATATCAACATTTTTAGGTCTACCTGACATAGATGGTAGGAATCTCATACACTAGAGAGATTAAGAAAGCATTTGTAGGACCAAACACAAATAAGTCATCATCTGACATTAGATGTTAAATATGAGGAAACTATTTATTGATTTGGATTCCATAGTAAATCATCCATAGCATACAGGGTAAATACCCTTGAAAGGATTAGTGAGGAAATAACAAAAAGGGAAGATGAAAGAAGGAATCTTGTCTAATACCTCTTTCAAATTTAAAGCAACCATTGAGGTTCACTATTTATGTGGATGGAAAAGGTTGGTGTTGTAGTGAAACACACTCTATTATAAGCTCAAGTGAACTCCCTCAAATTAAGAAAGTCATATAAAATTGCATGATGGAGATCCTAATATACCTTAGAACTATCATTCTTAAGAGTAAAACTTATCTTTCTCCCCTTTCAATTGATTAATGGAATGGATAATTGATTGATTGAAAGAACTGGTGAGGAAATGACAAAAAGGGAAGGTGAAAGAAGGCATCTTGTCTAATTTCTCTTTGAAATTTGAAGCAACCATTGGTGTTCACTGTTGATGTGGATGGAAAAGGTTGGTGTTGTAGTGTAACACACTCTATTATAGGCACGAGTAAACTCCCTCAAATTCTGAAAGGCATATAAAATTTCATAGTGGAGATCGCAATATGCCTTAGAACTATCATTCTTAAGAGTAAACCTTATATTTCTCCCCTTTCAATTGATTGATGGAATGGATAGTTTCTTGGGCAATGATAACATTGTTGGTAATTTGACAATTAAGACTTAGGAGCAAAGGCATTACGGGTATCATCTCTTTTGCCTTAGGCATTATGGGTATCATCAATGAGGGTTTCAAGGAATGGCCTAAGGTGTTGGGTGATGATCTTAGATATTATTGTATAAATTACATTATAGAGAAAGTGTAGAAGTTGGTGGTTATAGAAAAATATGAATAGGGCTATTGGATGAGGTTAGATCTAGTAGTAAAGACCAGCTATTGGGTGTCAAATGTCTTATGTTTGAATCCCCTCCCGTCTCTTGGTATTGTAACACCTTTATGGTTCCACCACCTATATGGTGATTTGTACTTGCCTTTACTCGCCCTCTATGAATCTAATAAAAATATGAATAGGGCTAATACAAATTGATAGGTATTAGATCCGACTTGAGCATCTAAGTTGGAAATTAAGAAGAACTAGTTCAAGTCCTCCTTAGCTGATGCAGACTTTTTGAAGGCTCAAGTTGTGATCTTGGAATATTTTATTAAAAGAAAAAAAAATAACTATAGAGTGGGCATGTTGAAAGCTGATAAAACCCATCTGGAAGATGACCTTCGGAAGGATAAAATCTTGATTCATCAATTATTTTACAAGAAGAACAAATAACTTGTGGATGTCAAGAAGGTCCAAATGTACACTAACTATAATATACCTCTAAATAAAGAGATTAAATAGCTTAATAACTAGGTGGTTGAATATGATTCTAAATGTACTAAATGTAGAAATCATTGCAAGAACAACGTACTGAGACTGAGAGACTTCAAAAGAAAGTTGTTGAAAATGAGATGGTTAATAATACTAAATCAAAGAATCTTCAGGAAAATTTGGTTGGGGCAAAGCAAGCGATTGGGTTGTGGAAGAAAACATGAATGAGTACATAGAAAAGTTCATTGATGATGCCAAAATTAAGACATTCTCAAGAATCTATAGACAAATATCTCAGTGATACGATTATGGAACCTATGTGGTGTACACTCAATTCAAGGATTTGTTAGTTCATGAATAATTTTGAAAGCCCAATGGACATCCATTTCATGGAGAGGATTCAGAAGGCATTTCTATTCTTAGATATCTTTGAGAGGTCAAGGCTGATAGTAAAGAGGATAATAATTCTTAGGAGACCCTTCTCCATTTTTATTTATTTATGTAATTTGTACATCTCTTTTTTGTATATAAATTGAATTTTCCCCCTTTTTGTTTGTCTTTCTCCACATATAGTTTTTTTTAAAGATGTCGAGGAATAAATATTTGTTTTAGTTAGAATATTATAATACATATAATGCATACACTCTAAATCATTATTATACTTTGGTAGTGGAGAACCAAAGTAGGGTATGATCTAGTCGCTATTATTTGATCAGATTGAATAGACCAACCAAACCCCTCAATATTAGGCTCAACAACCTCAACATCTTTGTTGAGGAATACATCATGGAAGCTAAGCCTTAGCTAAGTTAAAAAGCTACCATGTGTGCCTTAATAACTTAGCCATCTCAGTACCTTAACCAAGGAAACACCTTAAGAGCCTAGGCTTAGTGAGTGAAATCACATCGATCTTTCAACCCACTAGGTGTGCCCCTTAGGCTTAGTGAGTGAAAGTGCATTAGTCTTTCATCTCACTACGTGTGTTCGTCTTTAGTTTTGGCCTCTTTGAGGGCTTACGTAAAAAGTCGATGGCTTAGTGTGTATTACTAAGTGTTCCTATTTTCAATGCTTGACAGCCTCTTGGAGGGATTATGTACTGAGACTTGGGCTTAGTGAGTGAAAGCTTTGTTTAAGTACTTTCATCTCACCAGGTGTGCTCGTCTTTAATGCTCGATGGTCTCAGTGAGGGCTTACAAATTTGACTACCTCTTTATGAGAGGGCTTAAAACTTTGACAAATTCTTTGTGGGAGGAATTACATGTTGGGTGGCCTCTTTATGAGAGGGCTTACAGCTTTGATAGCCTCTTTGTGAGAGGGATTACATGTTGGGCGGCCTCTTTGTGAGATGGCTTACAACTTTGACGACCTCTTTGTAAGAGGGCTTAGAAATTTAAATTCCCACTTTAAGTTATTAGCATCTATATTTACTACCAAAGACATTTTATGAAAGCATCAACATATATATATGGACAAGAGAAATTTTTTTATTCATTTACCTTAAAAAGTTAATGTCCAAAGTGAATACACATTAAAATTTTCCCATCGATTCTTGATATCCGATTGTCCTAGGGCACCCCTTACTTCTATTGCATAACATTGTCGTTCTCCCCTGGACTTCACCCCATCCTCTTTTAGTCATGAATTTCACTAGCAACCCAACCATAAAATCCTTACCTAGAGTTTGATAAGGATAGGTAGTCCTAAAAACATATTCTATGTTGATGGACGAGTAATGACTACAAATTCTATTTGATTAATCCTCATATCCCATTGCTGACCAACCATTAAAGCAAGATTCATCATTCCTTTTGATTTTATTATATTACTAGTGAATCCTACTAAGGGTGAAGTCTAATTGGTTATAGGATTCTTTAAAAACAAAATCAACATAACTGTATGTGTCTACTAGGACCCTCTTAATTAAGCAATTTGCAATATGTACTTCAATGCCCAAAGGGTCATCATCATGCTTTCTTACACTTTTCCCCTCATATTTTCTCATGAAAATAACCTCCCATTCATCCATCCTATCTCTCTTATTTGTTTCATGAAAGTCAACTCTTTTGATGTATGCCTTCAGGTCTGGATTGCTTGCTTCTGCTAGGATATATCCTCCTGTGATAATATTAATAAACGTTTGACGGGTTTTATACCCCTAAGAAGGTGGATTAAACTATCAAGCAATAGTTGCATCTCATTTGTTAGAGGGTATCTATGCATATTGCTTCAAATTTCCTTTGCACACTAACTCTTCCACAATATCCTTTAAAGACCTACATTCCTCTATAGTGTATCATAATTATTTGTGATAGGCACACAATTTATTACTATTTTTATATTTCGTCTAATCTTTTATAGGAAAGAGTTTTGGGAAACTCTATTGGCCATTTTTGACATTGAATATATGTGAAAGGATGGTCACTAACATAGTGTATTTATCAAATTTATTGAGCGAACTTCATTAAGAGATAGGATGCACCACCTACCTTAGACCCTTGCTATCTCTTTCTAGCTTATACATATCCTTATTTAATCTCTGTCTCAGCACTACAGGAGTCTCTATCCTTATGGCTGATGGACACATTGCTTTGGTCATCTCCTTGTCATATATATATATATATATATATATATATATATTACAAAAGACATTCTCCTAACCATCCTTTCTTAAAAATTATAGGGTTCGTGATGGACCAAATATAAATTCTCAACCAACTTTTTGTTAGACATGCCGCATAGGAAGGAGGATCCCGTGATGCCATTATCCAACTCATTAATCTGTTGGACTTCTTTATCGAATTCCATCAAAGATAAAAAATTCCTTTTTAGGTAGTCAACATACTTCACGTTGCTTGACGAAAGCCATTGCAAGATGGGAAAAAGAGTTTATTGATTCAGCCCTTAGTTTCCCAAACTATCTCAATGCTGATTATTTCAAGGTACTCCAAAATACCTTGCATAAGGTTTCTTCTCATGCCCCGACTAGTAGTATAGTATTCCTAAATACATTCAAATGGTCCTCCGGATTTGTGGAACCATCAAATAATTTAAAATTTGGAATTCTTATTCTTTGTGCTAGACTTTTAGATATGCTTTTTTTTAATGAAAAAGGTGTCAGCCAGTTAAAACCACTACCATTTTCCTTCTTCTCTCCTAGCATCCAATGCCTTATGCACTCTTCAATCTATCATCTTAGTGATCAAGCCTTCTTCAACTTTGTTAGTCCAATGCTCGTCATGACCTTGACATCTTCCTTATCTCTATTAGTCTCACTACTACAAACACGGAAAATAATAACAGGACATTAATAACGGTAGTTCGAAAACCGTTGTCGAACGCGTGAAAATTAATCGGCGGGAAGTTTTGATAACGGTTCTAGTTAAAAACCGTTATTAAAAGGGCAACGGTAAAATTTGGACGGATGTTTTAATAACGTTTTTATATAAACCATTATTAAAAGAGGATTTAATAACAGTTCATATTAGAACCGTTGTCAAAAGTCAAAAGCTTTTAATGACAGTTCCTGGATGAACCGTTATTAAAACCCCAAAATCAAACTTTTATTTCGCTCGGTTCTGTTTCGTGCCAAAGTTTTTAGACTCTCTGCACTTTCGTTCTCTTACTCTCCTTCCTTCTCCTTGCAAACCCTCGCACCGCCACACCGTGCACCACTAACTCGCACCACCAGGCTCCTCTCAAGTAAAGGAAACCTTCGCACCGCCAACTCTCCACCACGCCTCTACCATTGTTCCGAAGCTAGCTGGCACTTGCACCTTCATCCTCCGTCGTGTTTGAAGCCCTTGCCTCTCTCAACATTCTCACCGTCGTGTTTGTAGCTAGCTCACTTTATGTATGTGTTTGTTCTTCCTCTCGTAAATTTTTATCTACTTATATAAATGCATGTCGCTAGGGTTTCGTTCGAAAATGTGTTGTTGAATGTGTTGGCTGAAAATTTTGCTGTTTGTTGTTGAATTTGTTGCGTTATTGTTATATATTAACAAATTCATGTGTTGGCCGAGACCTTTACATATTATTGTTGTATTTGTTTGTATGGAGAATATAGATTCAACATTATTTAGAGATACAACCATAATAAACAAAAGAGAAGACATTATTGAGGTTATTTAGAGCTAGATTCAACTGTAAACTTTGGAGGGTCATAACTTTTTCATGGGACCTCGGATTTAGGTGATCTAGGAGGGTATTTTGGGTATTTTTTGAGATCTACAATGCGGCAAAGCGGCAGAGCCGGTTTGGGTAATCTCGGAGCCCAAAAAAGGCCATTTTGGCCTCTAAATTGAGGTTTTTTTTGTTACATACAAATTGAACCTTTAATTTAGATTATCCTGAAAACCTTTTTCACATTATAGGGTATGATGGTGTTATATAACCTCTTGATTAAAGTGGTAATACATGTTGCCTACCTTTGTATTATTTTGTATGTAGGATAATACATGTTTTCAGTATCTCTTTATCCTCTATTGTAATTATGGATGAGATAAGAGCTTTAGGTACCTCCAAAATTGAAGATCTTCGAGACAAAGGAACTTAGATGATGATGATGATGATGAAATTGAAGTTTTTAAGGGTTCAAGTGAAGAAGACGAGCAATATAATGTTGATGAAATTGATGAAGTTAGAGACCAATCGGCCAAGCACGTGCACTCATTCATTCGGTATTAGGTAGCGATCTATATATTCTACATGAATTTTTAGGTTTGTATTTCGTCTACATCTTTCGGTCTTCCAGCCTAGATCTGTGAACTCTTTACTTTGGGGTGTAGAGCTACCAAGTTGTGGTATGCCCACTAATTTTTATTCCTAAGTATAGTTGGTGTATTGAGACATGCATATATACCAATTATAGATTGATTGAAATTATGGTGTGATTGCAGATTTGGTAATTATTACATGTTTACTATTATTATTAATAATAATATTATTAGTATAATTATTTATTTAATATTATAATTATTTAATGGGGGCCGATACCTAAGTTTTAATAACGGTTCTTAAACAAAACCGTTATTAAACCTTAGGTTTTAATAACGGTTTTTAAGTAAAAACCGTTATTAAATATGAAGTTTACGCACATATTCGCGGGTTTTTGTGTATTTTTCATGACGATTATGAACCGTTATTAAAGATTTAATAACGGACGATTCAATAACGGTTGAAAACCGTTATTAAAACTATAAAATAACCGTTATTAAAACCCCTTTCCGTGGTAGTGTCTGACATATATCATTCCTGCTTCTTGGACTAAAATGTCTTTCCCTCTTATCTTGTCTAGGAGGGCTTAGAGAGTCTTGGTGTTTGCTACTCTTAGTCCTCCTAGGTGTCTTCCATTGAATTTGTTTGTTCTTCTTGGACGACATTGCTATGCAATCTAGTCCTTCGCTCCTTCTCTGGATGGTTTAGAGCCTCTACTAGGGTTTCTTATGGAGTATGTTGTTGAGGCTTATCATGATGATGATGATCCATAAGGTGTGGTAACTGGATGAGGGTTTAAGCTAAAGGGGCTAGCATGTGCGTGACTATTCCTTGAACAAGCGCTCAGAGCTTAGCGTTATTAGCATGTAGCTAAGGGATAGTAACTAAACTTTCCTCCCTATAAGGGTAACTGATACTAGGATCAAATCGGATAGAAGGTTGGATGGGAGACATAGATTTTTGTTTAAATCTCCACAGACGATGTCTGTTGTTGGTGTTTTTTGAACCAAGGGGTTCTTAGGGAATTAAAGTTGATTTAAGTAACAAGTGAGTATTGAGAGGAAAATTTAGATGAGAGAAAAAAGAACAAAAGTAAGAAAGTCGTATTATGATTTCAGATCTCCCAAAATGAATACAAGACTCTATATACATAGGAATGAAATGAGGGAGGAGGAAAAGGAAAAACACTATGTTTGAGGACAACAAACTGCCCTTATTCTACGTAGATGGCCAACCTAGCATAGAAATGGTAGGACTGTTAGTCCGAGACTGATTTGAAGAAGAGATGAGTGTGTGTGAAAGCTTTAGGACTGACCTTCGTCCTTTGAGTCAGTATTCTAAAGACCCAGTAATAGTAGTTTGGAAAATATCTATATCAATTGATAAAAATATATTAATCATAGTAATAAATAAATAATTATTACACATAATGTCAACTTTTATTATAAAAATGTATTTGCTAAGAATAATATTAGTTATATATATCAATTTTAATTAAGATAAACATTTATAATCAATATAATAATAAAAACTTTATAAATAATGTTAATTATATAAGTAAATAATTAATTAATGAAAATAGTATCAATAGTATTTATAAATTGATAATTAATAAAAATAACATTAATTATTTATAATTCAAACCTTCTCCAACCCCACCCTGGGGCGTTTTCGTACCCATTTTTCTATTGAACGAATGAAAAGCTAGGGATGGCTTAGTTTCATGATCGACTAGGTTTAGAAAATAATCATAATTATAATAATAATAAAAATAAACAAAGTCGGACACGTCTTCATAGCAAGGTCATCTACAATGTAGGGGTCCCCAATACGTAAAATTATTTTGTTTTAAACTTAATTTAAGGAACCAATGAATTTGTTTAATCCAACGAAAGAACCCACATTTGCCGATAGGTACTGCTCCTTTTGATAATTTGTATATTGTTTTTAAGATAATAAATATATCAATAATATTATTATAAAATAATATAACGGATAATACATGAAAAAATTAAGATTTAAAATAGAAAGTAAGTATTGTTTAATTTAAAAGATTTTTTTAAAATAGAATTCTTCATCTGATAATGACCTTTGTTCATAAATGGAAAAATTATTTTATAACAACAACCATAATAATAATAGAGGAGAAAGATTAGAGAATATATATGGAACATGACATAGTGGTAATTCGTAATACTCCAAGATAAGTAAAGTAAGACTTTAGTGGGGAAAAAAATTATCTAAAGGCTTGGTTGGTATGAAGGTAATAGGGATAAAAAAAAATTTCTTTGTTTTTTATTTTTTATATTAAGTATTTAATAATAATAAATATATTTTTAATAAAATATACATTTTAGATCAAATTAAAATCTAAAATAAATATTTATTAAAATAAAAATATTTAATTTTAAATTAATTATATAAGATATGTAAAATATTAAGATATTTTTTTATTCCTATTACCCTCGTAAAAAAGAGCACTAATACATAAATTGTAATACAAGAAGATATTATATATATAATATATATATATATATATATATATATATTTTTTTTTACCGACGGTGGTAACTGTTGTTGTCGGCTCCTTAAGCAAACATTATGAGAGCCTCATTTCTCTCTCTCTTTCTCTCCCTCTCTCTCTTGTTTGATATATTTGTTTTGCGCAATGGTATGCACGAATGTTTGGCGAGCGAAAAAAGGATGGAGGAATGTTCCTTCCATCGAGGAATCAAACATTTTCCTGAAGCTAAAAATAGCGTGGATGGAATACAAAGGCCAGCGATGCCTAACGATCTTATTGTTATATGAATACTTGCAGGACCAGCCTACCCATATGTGAAGGCCATCGGCAATTTTGATAAAGGGGATTTTTATAAACAGCCACATTTATTATGTAAATAAAAATAATATTATTTATTTGTATATATATATAATTGTATATAATAATAATAATAATAATAATAATAATAATAATAATTATTATTATTATTATTAATATTCATAAATGATAATAATACTTAACAACTAATAAAAATATATTATTAAGTATGTAGAACATTATTAATTATAATTTTATTATTAACATTCATATAAATATATTATTATTATCATTGTTATTATTATTTATTGATATTATTATTATTATTAATTGTTGATAACAATTTTTTATTATTGTTATAATAAAAATATTAATAAGATAATATATTAATCAATAATGTCTTTGAGTATTAATTTTGGACTTAAGGGTATATGAGATTAAAGGAAAAATGGTAAAATTACATCTATCAAACTTTAAAACTATGACTAATTATTAATAAAAGATTACATCTCTAAAATCGTCATTATACATTAATTCATTTTATTTTATATAAACTATCAAACACACAAATATATTACTTCAAATACATTTATATACAAATAATATGTGTCGGGCAAATACTTTACCATATTATTACTACAGCATATATTATTATTTCATATTAGATTCAGATCATATATTAAAGGTGTGTGCAGTAATCCCATATCTAATCTAAAATTTGATTTGATCTAAACTAATAATGTGATGGAAGTAATAATAATGTTTGGTTTATGTATTATTATTATTATTATTATTATTATTATTATTATTATTATTATTATTATTATTATTATTATTATTATTATGGGTTCAATTCTTTGGAGATTTCATTAGGGAAATAACTTGCTAAATCTAAGATGAAATGAAGTGAAGTACATTGATAATATTTATATAAGTTGGAAAATTAGTTGCTGCCGACAACAGGCAACAATAATCTTTCCAAATAGAATTAAGCCTGAAATTAATAATAAGATATATGCGTCCGCTTCTTACAACTTATGCTATCTTAGCATAGAATATTACTTAGTCCCTCCACTTAGTCCCTCCCGTACATATACATATATAGCAGTGTGTAGGTGGATGGTACGAATTAGAAGAAAATTTTGATTGTATCTTCTAAACATATATCTTTGCATATCTGACGTTGACTAACTAATTAATCATTCATAGAAAACCATGCATCCAATTGAATAGTTCGAATTTGGTGTGCCATCTAGCGGTGGTCACGTCCGATCCCATGTGTATAAATACATGCACAGTTAGCTAGAAAGGCAGCAAACTGAATTCATATATTTTTCCGATCCCCACTTAATTTCCAGGCCGCCCTCTCCTGCCTTCTACTAGTTCGATCGATCGATTATATATACATGGCTTCTTCTGGTTCAAAATTAGTTTCTCCCCGATTCTCAGCTGCTGATAGCCTTTTCATTGTATGCTGCTGCCTGAGCTCCTGGTTGTTTTTTGGACTAGCCTCCGCTCAATTAACGCCAGACTTCTATTCAAGTACATGCCCAAATGCACTGTCAGCCATTAGGTTTGAGGTGCATAAGGCGGTTTATAATGAGCGTCGCATGGGAGCTTCTTTGATTCGACTTCATTTCCATGATTGCTTCGTTGACGTAAGGAGGTCCTTCAAACCCCCCCCCTTCCCCAAACCCTATTTTTATTTATTTTACATATATGTAGCTAGGAAACAATTGGTAAAGATTACTGATCTGGATATATGTGCATGGGTGATAGGGATGTGAAGGATCGCTTTTATTAGACGACAAAGACGGTTTCACCGGAGAAAAGACGGCACCACCAAACAACAACTCTGTTAGAGGATTTGATGTGGTTGACACCATCAAGTCTAAGGTCGAGAGCATATGTCCCGGTGTTGTATCATGTGCCGACATTCTAGCCGTTGCTGCACGAGACTCCGTGGTTGAGGTGCATATATTAACATAAAATTATTATAAGTGATCTTCTCCTTCTTTTTAACCATGCATGCATTAGATTGATTGTAGCCAGCCGCCGTTAATTAATTTACCATGCATGTTGCGCGCCGGTAATATATATATATATATATATATATATATATATATATATATATATAGTTCCTACCCTACGTACATATTTAACTACTAAATATCATACACGTACACGACGACATGATTGATTTATACGGTCCACCATATTTATCGATTGCAGCTTTGGGGACATAATTACACGGTGCTATTAGGAAGAAGAGACTCAACAACAGCAAACTTTAGTGGAGCACTTTCTGACCTTCCACCTCCGACGCTAAACTTAAGCGGCCTCATCGCTTCCTTTGCGAACAAAGGGCTGTCCGCCACAGACCTCGTAGCACTCTCCGGTGCGCACACGATTGGGAAAGCAAGGTGTGTGACTTTTCGTGGCCGGATCTACAACGACACCAACATAAACTCTACGTTCGCGGCTTCGTTGCAGTCCGACTGCCCCGCCACCGGAGGCGACGACAACCTTGCACCGCTTGATACGACGACTCCAAATACTTTTGATAATGCCTATTACAAGAACTTGATCCACCAAAAGGGACTGTTGCACTCGGATCAAGAGCTCTATAACGGCGGATCTACTGATTCATTGGTCGCACACTATCGCTCTAATCAGCACGATTTCTTCACTCAGTTTGGAAAATCTATGATTAAGATGGGTAATATCAGCCCCTTAACTGGGTCAAGTGGACAAATCAGGACCAACTGTAGGAAGGTCAACTAATGCCACGCGTTACTTTTATACGTTGAGTATAATTGCTATATTAATATATTGGTGTGCTATATCCGTATTTGAACCAGAATAATTAAGGGTTGTGATGACTATATATATATATATATATATATAGTGGATGTGTTGTGCTTTGTACAAGTGAGGAGGATATTTGGAGCAAAAATAAAACCACAAGTTGCCCCCCTCCCACCCACTATATCTATGCTTTTTTTTCTTACAATTAATAAAATAAAAATGTTCGTGCATGATCCCTTTGATTGCTCTACTAATTCACAAGTTCAATCTTTGTTCTCACTTAACTTGTGATTGTCTTAATTCCCATGCCACACTCATACTCGATCACATAGGTGACCTAAATTGAGGAAGATTGTTGCATGCAACGCAATTATCAAGAAATGACCACCTTATGTGCACCTAACTCAGCTGAGAATCCAAATGTACCACTACTTTGGTTTGACCCAGAATTTGTCATAAATTACACTGAAATTTTGTAATTTTACAACACTATCACTACTAGGAAAACGGAAAATAATAACGGGACATTAATAACAGTAGTTCGACAACTATTGTCAAACGCGTGAAAATTAATGGGCGGGAGAGTTTTGATAATGGTTCTAGTTAAAAACCGTTATTAAAAGGGCAACGTTAAAATTTGGACGGATGTTTTAATAACGGTTCATATTAGAACCGTTGTCAAAAGCCAGAAGCTTTTAATAACGGTTCCTGGAAGAACCGCTATTAAAAGATGTTTTAATAACGGTTCTCTCAAGAACCGTTATTAAAATCCCAAAATCAAAGTTATATTTCGCTCAGTTCTGTTTCGTGCCAAAGTTTTCAGACTCTCTGCACCTTCGTTCTCTTGCTCTCCTTCTCCTTGCAAACCCTCGCACCACCACACCGGCTCCTCTCAAGTAAAGGAAACCCTCGCACCGCCAACTCTCCACCACACCTCTGCCATTGTCGGCTCTGCATGTGCGTGCTATCATTGTTCCGAAGTTAGCTAGCATTTGCACCTTCATCCTCCGTTGTGTTTGAAGCCCTTGCCTCTCTCAACATTCTCACCTTCGTGTTTATAGCTAGCTTACTTTATGTATGTGTTTGTTCTTCCTCTCGTAACTTTTTATATACTTATATATGTATATATATATATATATATATATATATATATATATATATATATATATATATATAAATGCATGCATGTTGCTACAGGGTTTCTTTTGTTTGTTATTGAAAGATTGTGGTTTGTCGTTCGAAAATGTGTTGTTGAAAAAATTTTGCTGTTTGTTGTTGAATTTGTTGCGTTATTGTTATATATTAACAAATACATGTGTTGGCCGAGACCTTTACATATATATATATAATATGAATGTGAGTGTAGAATTATATACATTTTCACTCATAAAAACTAATATATATATATATATATATATATATATATACACACACACACACACACACATTTTCATTAATAAGTATAGGAGACTAGCAATATGATATAGGAAATGTCATATAATGAAATGCAAATATATTTTACATATGCATATGTTAATGATTGCTATTTGATGAGGATTAAATAGATATAGAGAATAAGGAATATATAAAAGTGAATAATTAAATAGAGAGAAATAATTGTGTATGATAATAATAATAATAATAATTAATAATAATATGATTTATATATTATGCTTTAATTACATTTATCTAGGTTTAGGGATTAGTTTTTTTTGTGGTTTAGGGTTAGGTTTTATTATAATAAATTATGTTTAATTAGCTAGGGTTAGGGTTTATCGTTAATTATGGTTAATTAGGGTTAGGGTTAGGGTTAGTATTAATATCTTTTTGGAAATGTGTTAGCATGATTCGTATATATATATATAGAATAGCATGATACATTTGAGAGTAATTCTTTCTAAACATGATTCGTATCGATAATATAATGGTACATTATTATGCTCAATACATAACATTCTAACATAATTTATTTATTTATTTTTTGTAGAGATATGACCAACAAAAACATTGATAGGGATAGCAGTGATGAAGAAAGGAAGAGATGACCTACGATTATGAGAATTATCATAGGCATGAGGAATAGAGGAGAACTAGTCGAGTTAGGATGAAATACTTACAATCTTCCCATCGGCCCTTACGCAGATATGTTCTTGACCTACGTTTCACTTGTGATCCGTAACCGTGTTCCTATCTCCTATAATAATTGGAAGTAGGTTCCACAGGGTTATAAGGAGCATATTTGGCAGGAAATCACAGTAAATATGTTATTTTATGTAATCATTTTTGTATGTGAAATGTTATTAATTTTATTACATTAACATCGGTATACATCTACATGTATTATTTTGCAGAGAGTGTTCAATGTCCCAAAGAGTAGGAAGAAATGGCTTCTTAGACATTGTGGGGAGCGTCTAAGAAGCTTTAGGTCATATTTAGCTTGTAGAAAAATGTATAGAAAGAAGGATGGTTCTGTACGACAGAACCCACCCAAAGGATACGGTTTCATCGATCAAGAAAGTTGGAACCAATTCATTGTTTATCATCTTACGGTGGATTTTAAGGTACTTGTTAGATAACAATTAAACTTTTTGTATCAATCCCAGTATTATGCTTAATATTGAAATAACCATGTCATTATGTTTTGGCTTGTCACATAGGAAAAAAGTACCCAAAATAAAGAGATTGCCAAGCAAAATAAATACCGGCATAATATGGCTCGCAAAGGCTATGCGGGCCTTAAAGAGGAGTTGGTATGAATTTTGTGATTATCTATTTACATGTAAATGTTAAATTTTATAATAATATTCTTAATTAAGAATATTTTTTTATTTGTAGCTCCTAGCCCAAGACTTGGACCCATGTACCTCGTCCATCAATATTGGTACATTATGGAAGAAGGCTAGAGCAACAAGAGATGGATATATTAATGAATATGTTGATGTTGCAGCCAAAAAAATTGTAAGTTTGTAGATATCTAGAACCCTAGTTAGTTTTCTTTTAAAAAACTATTATATTATGCTTATTCTTATAAGTTAAATTTATAGGACGAACTTGAAACGTCATAAGGTGAGGAGGTGGACCAATATAGCATTGTGGCCCAGGCTATTGGAATTGTAGAACACCCTAGAAGACACAAGGGCCTTAGATTGGGTGTTACGAGAACGAGCATATGTGGTCGATCTCATGGTTCTCGTAGCACTAATGAGCAAGTTGCCATCCTCATTCAAAAATTGAACGTGGCATTTGAACGGATGGCAACAATAGAGAAAGAGTTGTCATTTATTAAATCTCAAGGGTATAAGCCATCCGATTCAATAGACCATGATCAGCTTCACATACCTAATGTAAATAGCGTCAGAGATAGTTCTGAAGCTGATGCATTTCTTTCTACTCTTCCTGAGGTAAGCATTACAAACTATGAATTGTTATTAAATGTATTCGGTGTAATAAATTATTAATAATGTGTAATATTTTTTTAGGGTTTGCATAAATGTGACTTATTAGCGAATGACCTTTCAACAATTTTGGCGAAAGGAAAGGTCTGCATTAGTCACAGTACCGAAACACAGACAATCCACGAGTATAATTTAGCCCTAAATTCAAGGCCGGTGAGTATTGACACTCCAATTGTTGGCAATGCACACTTGCCTTATTATAAAGAGGGCAATAAGGCAACCATAGTACTAGAAGCTCATGGAAGCTTCGTGGCTTGGCCTGCGGATCAAATACGTCTCACTACTGAAGAGGTATTGACATTTGACATCTTCATTAGACCTTATTTAGTAGTTACACTATATATACCTTTTCATATATATATTTATATACTCAATATATATTTTGTTTAATATTATCAATTAAGGAATAAAAAAAGGAATAAAAAAAGAAGACTACTTCTGCTAGTAAAACCAAGAGAGGTACTAGCAGAACGAACAACACAAAATAGGACGCTGCTAAAGGAAAGAGAGCTAAATCTGAAAAATCAGTTGCCCCACAAAAGATTCCTTCTTCAGATCAGCAAAGCCAACCTCCACCAGCATTAGCTATATTATATTTTTATGCCCAAAACTACGTCAGGGACAATTATATTTTCATCGATTGTCGTCCTGAGTATGTTGGGAGGGACGATGCTACTTACATGGTATCGACGGTTGACATAAGCGACATTTATAATCAAGAATGGATGTCAACCATAAGTGTCGCCGTCTATGTCACGTAAGTATTATTTCATTTTGAGATTTTAGTACTCTTATCTTATACAATTGGAATTTTTATGACCTCTTATATGAGTTATTATTTATTAACAAATATGCATTGTTTTTGCTGTCCTCTATTGTGTTTGTGTGCCCATACTACATATTATGTCCTCTATATAAGTTATTATTTATTAACAAATATGCCACATAACGCTAGTACAATAAGAGAGGGTAGACACATAAACTATTTAGCGGATTGCATTTTGATTGAGGGACACAACAAGCTCTATCTCATTCCTCACCTCGCAACTGAACATTGGGTTTTGTACGCCGTCCAACCTGATCTTAATAAAGTCTATGTGTTTGATTCCCTTCAAACCTACAGCGTGCCTTTTGAAGTCGCTCGTCGTGGTGGGAAGGAATTTATCGACATGTTAGTATACTTTTCACTTCTTACTTCATTAGCTTATTTATACATATATTCTCCTAGCTTTCATTATTTGAGGTATGTATGCGTACTTACAATATTGTGTATCCAATTCTATTTATTAGGGCACTACGGACAGCGTATCAAAGGAGAGGTGGGAATGGTGTCCCAGGCCCAAAGAATGTTCAATACGAGCTTGTCATAGTAAGTAGGAAGGCAATTATTTCATATTTTATTTTAATTAAAATTAATATCTAATAGTTAGAGAGCGAAATGAATTTATTTGACAGTGTCCACAACAGCAAAACGACAAAGATTGTAGATACTATGTATATAGAGTAATGGATCTGTAGTCCAAAATAGATCGGTCAACATAGATCCAAGCCATGTATGTTTTCTTTTTGATATTTTTCTATTAATGAATCATGACATATATGTTTGATACTTGACGTAAGTGCTAACTGTATATTAATCAAAACTTAATATTTGTAGTTTTTTACCGATGATTATGCACAAGGCCAGCAATACAATGTTGAAGAAATTGATGAAGTGAGAGAGCAATGGGCCAAGCATGTGCACTAATTCATTCGTTATTAGGTAGAGATCTATATATTCTACATGCATGTTCAGGTTTGTATTTTGTCTATGTCTTTAAGTCTTCTAAGCTAGATTTATAAACATTTTTCTTTGGCGAGTAGAGCTACCAAGTTGTGGTATGCCTACTAATTTTGATTCTTGAGTATATATGTCCGGTGTATTAACAAGGGATTGATTGAAATTATGGTGTGATTGCAGATTTGTTATCAATTGATGTTGTTTTACAATGCAGATTTGGTAATTATTTGAACATACAACTATGTATGTGGGCAGGAACAAAACTGCAAAAACTAAAAAAAAACTAGAGTTTTAATAACGGTTCTTATGAAAACCGTTATTAAAACCCTCTTGTTTAACAACGATTTTTCTTAAAAACCATTATTAAACATGCATTTTATGCTCATATTGGCGGTTTTTATATATTTTTGATAACGGTTATGAACCTTTATTAAAGATTTAATAACGGGCGTTTTAATAACGGTTAAAAACCATTATTAAAACTGTAAAATAACCGTTATTAAAACTGCTTTTTGGGGTAATTGAACTTGTTTCGTAACTTTTATGCTATAACTTTTACAGTTCAGTTTAATACTTGTTTTGCATATCAATGCTAGAGTAACACAATATGTTTTCTAAATTTATAATTAATCTAAAATCCATATTATAACAACAACACTACTACGAAAACTAACTTTAATAATAGGGCATTAATAATGGTAATAGAAATATTGTTTCCAAGTGTATTAAAATTTTTAGCGTATTATTTTTATAATGGTTTTTTAAAAATATCAATTAATAAATCATTTTAAATAATGGTTATTTAAAAAACATGTTAATGAATCATTTAAAATAATGGCTATTAAAAAAATCATTGTTAAAACTCATTACATCCTAATAACGATTATGTAAAATAATCGTTATTAATATGTCATCGATAGCAAATACTTAATAACCATTGTTAAAACTACTTTACTAGTTGTCTAAGCATTTTTTTATTGGGTCTTTTTAACAATGGTTGTTCATGAGAATCGTTATTAAAACTATATGTTAACAACAAGATTTAATAATAACCGTCGGTAAATGTTCTAGCACAAATTTTAACTTCACTTTGCGTCCTTAGCTCTTTTGCAAATATTCTGAACTCATATATTTTTTCTTCATCTCAACTTTCAGATCTCTCAAACTTTTTCCTATCACCCATTATCAGTGATATCATTTGTTGCTATTGCCACTTTCAGTCAGCTACCCATTGGTAAGTTTTCTTTCAATTTCTTTCTCTTACTTTTATGTAAAACATTTTTAAGATTTTTTTGAAAGTTTTAATAGTGTTTCACTGTCTGTTCCTCTTTGGTAAATGTTAGTCGTTTGCATACTCATAATAAGGTATTGTATTCATTTTGAGATGACGAGAATAACATTTGATACTAGAGTTTTATTTCAAAAATTTCAAACTCTTTACAAACTTTTCAAGGAACTCCATAGGAAAATTTTTAAAGGTTGTCAATTGTTGTCTAATGAATTCAGATGGAATAAGGAAAAAAAAATCGCTACTAACTGGGATGATTATGTTACAACAATGAAACTACATTTTAAATTTATTAGTTGATATATTTGGGGGAGGTTATCGTGATGGATTTTCAATTATTAAAGTACTCGCATGTATTGCTATTCTTCTGCCATCTAGCCACTTCAACTTACGACTAGACTTCGATGTTTATTTCTATAATGAGAAAGAATGTATGTATAGAGTGGTGATGAATTAACTAAATTATGATGTATGGATAGAGTAAACTTTTACGGCTTCTTTTGATTGTAACGACCATTGCATGTCGTCATTCTTCCTCACCCCATAAGTCAAACATTTTAATTTAGAAACAATGGGGTGTTTGGTTGTATGTGTTGAAATTATTGGTGGTATTATCTTTTGCTTAGAAAATGGTTGTTGGTTAGGTACTATTTTGGTGGTGTTCTAAACACACACATTGTTGGTTGGATACTATTTTTACTACTTGTTCTATTGCTTAACTGTTGCTATCCACTTCAAATAGGCCAAGTTGACATTCTAAGGTTTACATAGTTAGTTAAGATATGATATAATATATTTATGATAAATTTGATTGAGGAATTTACATATTTTTGAATTTAGAATGCTTACCTAGTAACCTTGATGATAAATTGAGGAGTTGTTATCTTTTGCAGGGATTGAGATGTCTCACTTACTTGTTATTTATCCTCCACCACATTTTTAGATGTCACCCTACACATATATAAGGATTCACGTCATTTGGTTATTTGGGGAGTTAGATCGCTTGATGGAGAGTTATTAAAACTTTCATCTATATATGTTCAGATTGTATCACTTGTTGTTGACCTTACCTCAAATAGAACCATAGATAGGGGTTACAACTAGTTATTTGCAGTTTTTTATTATTTATCACTGATGTGCTACACCTAAAATTTTTTAGGGTAAGATATTTGTGAGGCATTATGATCAAATAGCTAGGGAGCTAATGGTGATAGATGACCATTGGAGGTTTCGTTATAGCTTACCTTTGAGTATCTGACCTAGATTTTTTGTCAGGGTAGATGAACTCTCTTATGATGAAGTGAGTAAGCATATGACTCTTTAAGGCGAGTGGAATTTGAGAGTCTTCTATTGATGGTGATATTGATGATTATCCTTATGATATTTCTTGTTAGTATTTGGGTGTAGTAACCTTTTGATGTACACAGTTTTCTGTTTCCCTAAAGGTTCCTATTATTTTATGGGTACCATTTTAACCTTTGTTTAAGTATATCATTTTTAGTTTATAATATATATATATATATTATACATTATATAGATATAAATTAATTGTTTCTAAGCATGAATGCATTTGGAATTCTTTTTTAGAGATCTCTAATTTTTTTAAGATACATAAATAATTTGGAATAATATGGCTATTGAATAGATGTATGCAAATAGTAGTTCTAGAGAATATGTAGAAGGGGTGGAGGTTTTTTATGAAGTTTATAGTTGATCATGCTTAAGACTCTAGTGGGCAAGTCTAGCCATGTTTGATATGAGCTTATATTCATCGTATTAGTGCTAATAAATTGAGATATTCTATATTTGTGAATGGAATTGATAGAATTTATAATCATTGGATATGACATAATAAGACAGAGTCTAAATATAACAATGATGAAGACATGAGGGGAAATTCCAAACCATTTGAGAACCATGAGGGGGATTCTTTATAGGAGATGACTTATAAGGTGAATAAAAGTATTCAGAGTTGTCTTGAAATATTTGAAAAGTTATTAAGAAACTTGGAGAAACCTTTATGTGGTGGTTTTTTAATGTTATTAGATTATTTGCTACTTTAAGGTTGTAAAAAATGAAAGCATGTAATGGATAAAGTGATAAGAGCTTTATATATCTATTATCTCTTTTGAAAGAAATGCTTCCTGATGATAATGTTTTTTTAATTGTATCTATGAAGAAAAGAAGATTCCTTTATCCATGGGAATGAGTTATGAGAAGATATATGCATGCCATACTGATTGTACAATGCTTCTCAAAGAGTTTTCAACATTGAATAGTTAGCATAGCCTTGAATTTAAAGTACCATGATACAAGAAGAATAAGGTGCCTAATAAGTTGGTGTGTTCTTTTCTAATAATATCAATATTCATGCAAATGTTTAATGATGTTCAAGATGTCATGAAATTGAGATGGTTTTTTGATGGGAAGATTGATTACTTGTTTCATGAATTTGGTAAAGAAGTAAGAAACTAGTGTCTTACACTTTCTACTGATGCAATGAATCCACACAATCAAGATATCTATAGTATATGGACAGTGATTTGGTCATATATAATTTACTTCCATGACTATACATAAAATACAAGTATATAATGTTGTCTTTACTTACATCAAGGCCAAACCAAACGGGGAATGATATTGATAACTATTTGTCACCATTGATTGATAATTTAAATTTATTGTGGGAAACAAGTGTTACGGTTTTTTATGCATATTGTGAAGAGAACTTCACTTTGAAAGCCATGCTATTATGTATTATAAATCATTTTTTTGGCATATTACAATTTTTCAAGTTATTGTTCTAAAGGTCATTTTGTATGCCCAACATGTGAAAGAATATATCATCCCAACAATTAAAGCATGGCCAGTAGACTATTTATCTCAAACACCATATATTTTTTACTAAGGAATCATCATTATCATAGCAAAGAAAAAAATTCAAAGACTTGCATGAGGTAGGGGAATCACCAACTCTATTGATGGGTCGACGAGTGCATTTAAAGATGCAAAGTTTAAAAGTCAAGCCAGGGAAGATGAAAAAAGTTAAGATTCTATCAATTGGGTGGAAGAAGATGTCTATATAGTTTGAACTTCCTTATTGGAAGTCTTTGTACATGAAACATGTCCTTGATGTGATGCATATCGAGAAAAATATATATGTTAGTCTCGTTAGTACATTACTAAATGTTCCACAAAAGATTAAAGATGGGATCAATGTTTGAATATATATTGCAGATATGGACATTAGATAGGAATTGGCACCATAGAGCAATAGCAGAAGAAATTATTTACCATCGGCTTAACATAATCTCTCTAAGAAAGATAAAATTAAGTTTTATAGTTTATTTTACACTATAAAGGTTTCAAAAGAGTAATTTTCAAATATTTGAAGGCTCGTATCCATGAAAGAATTAAGACTAATTAACATGAAGTTTTATGATTGTCATATTTTGATGCAACATTTGTTCTCAATATCTATTTTTGAGATTTTACTAGATCTAAACTGCTATCACAATACTTTATTAATTCTTCGCTACACTCTACTCAAAAGTCATACAGCTCGATACCTTGGACTATTTGCAAAGAGAGGTTGTGATTACTTTATATCAGCTTGAAATATATTTTCATCCTCATGTTTTGACATTATAGTCATCTAATCGCTCACTTAGGTTGTGGGATAAAAATGTTAAGACTTGTTCATAAGCATTAGATGTACCCTTCTGAATGGTTTATGAAGTTTATTAAAGGTTATGTGAAGAATCAGTATAAGCCAGAAGGATGCATTGTTGAGAGTTACATTATAGAAAAGGCAATTGAATTTTGCACAAAATAATTATCAAATGTTAAAGCTATCGATATTCCTAGATCTATAAATGTAGGGAAAATTGTAGGGTAAAGGAATAGGGGGGAATAGTTTGTGCATGTAGATGTCAAAATGTTACATAAAGCATATATATGTGTGTTATATAACAACAATGGGGCTCAAACATATGCCGAAGAAGAAATGTATTTATTAAAGATGGAAAAATTTTCAAAGAGTAAGAATTGGATTATGGATAAACATAATATTCCCTTCATATATTGGTTCAAAGATCACATCATTTTGCTCATGAGACATTCGCCAATTTCAATTTTCACGACCTTGCATTGATTGTCCCAAAAGCCCTAGTATGAAGTTTTCTTATATACTAGCTATGCCATCAACTACTACACTTTTTATATGGAATAACAAG
Organism: Tamarix austromongolica; assembly: GCA_039764185.1. NCBI lineage: Eukaryota > Viridiplantae > Streptophyta > Magnoliopsida > Caryophyllales > Tamaricaceae > Tamarix > Tamarix austromongolica. Next base: position 8,031,259 of record CM077809.1, on the reverse strand, counting down.
ATGAGTAGAGTACCATGAAGAAAAATGGGTGACTTTAGTGGTTGAGGCAATATATATTACTAGTGTGAAGGACAAAAATCCAACTTTTGTAGATATGAATTATTATGATATGATTGAGCATATATAGAGTTAAATTATACTATATTTAAAGTTTCTATTTTTGGGTGCAAGTGAGTTGATAATAGTTATGGGATTTGATATAAAGAAGGGTACACATTATTAGGTCTCAATAAGATAGGGCATACATAAGACCCATTTATGTTTACATCACAAACAACACACATTTTCTTTCTCACCAATTATGTTGACAAAATATGGTTTTTGGTAATATCTATGAAGAAAAGAAATATCAATTATTGTGATGATTACAACTATGCCCATTTGGAGATTGTATGTGTCATAGTCATTCAAGTAACTTAACCATTTAGCACCAATGACAATAATGTTGATGAGGAGTAAATATATGTAACAAATGATCATTTTGAAAGGATTTATGCACTAGATTAGGAAACCAAAGGGTTTTCAAATGTGGAAAGTAAGGAAAAGAAGGCCATGAGGGTAATTACATGACATTCTAATAAGATAAGAATGAATTTTGTTACTTTTTGTATTTATATAATGAGTATGTATTATGTTAAAAAATCATGTTAACTTAGTTATTGTTATTTTGTACTAATTCATTTATTTATTTTTTTGCAGGGACATGGATATGGAGAAAAAAGTTATTACAAAGAATATTAATGATAATGAAGGGAAGAAGGGCCCCACTATGATGACGATAGTCGCAAACATAAGAAATAGGGGGAGAAGGTGGAGTTATAGTGGAACGCGAGAGGTATTCCTATTAGGAATCATAGATAAATTTTTCTTATTTACATGGCATTGGTCACTCAAAATCATGTCTCTATTGATATGCCAAGCAAGAAGCAGGTTCATGAAGGTGCTAAATAACATATTTGGTAAGAAATTATGGTAGATTTTTGGGCTTGTTTATTGGTATTAGTATGTCAAGTGATGTTAACTTCAATCATATACTTTTAATATTAATGCTATATAAGTATATTTTATTTTGTAGGGAGTATTTCTTATCTAATATAAGAAGAGGAAGTGGATAGTACATCATTATGGTGAGTCCCTAAGAAATTTTATGGCGTACTTGGTAGAGAAAAGGATGTATAGAAAGAGAGCCCAAATAAACCTAGGTGTTATGTTTTCATTGATCAAAAAGTTTGGGATGAGTTTACGACGCTTCACTATAACAAAGAATATTAGGTTTTCATTAAATTACAGTTATAGTTTTAACTAAGAATACTTTATTATTGCTTGATATTTCAATGGTATTTTGGTTTTTAATATAGGAGGAAAGTATCAAAAGTTAGAAAGTGCTAAGAATAATATGTTCCAACACAATATGGCTTACAAAGGCTATGTGGGTCTTAAGGAAAAGTTGGCATGACATTATAATTTATGTGTTTAAATGTCTATGAATAACCGTTACAATAATTTTCTTTGAAGTAACAATTTTGTTTGCCTTATGTGTACATAACTGAAGGCAGGCAATGTGGATCCATGTACATCATCAATCAATGTTTCTACCTTATGGTGGAAGGTTAGAATAATGTTCAATGTAAAGTATGCCAATGAAGGTGTACGAGAAGGTGTGAAGAAACTTGTAGGTTTGAAGCATGTTTGTAATTACATAGATAGTGTTTTTTGCAAGGTTATATATATATATATATATATATATATATATATATATATATATATATATATGGATTCTAAACCTTTGTTTATTGCACACATATCAGTGAAGGCCTTGAATGATCATACTCGATAAATGACATTAATAAATATAACATCATTTTAGAAGTTACAGGAAAAGAAGATCAACCCATAAGGTATAGGTTTTTTTGGATTAGGGGTTACAAAAATGAGTTATGGTATACAACATTGACCTTGTAAGACAAACAACTTAGTGGCTTTGCTAACAAAGAAACCAAACCAGTCACTTGATCGAATGGTTACTATGGAAGCTTTATACCATAGCTCACAAACTAGACACATTTGACTATTGGAGAGGTACAATGATATTGTCCATACAATACCATATTTTTCATTACATTAAACTAATTAGCCATTAATATGCATTTTTTATTAATATAATGGGAAGAAGGCTCTAAAGTCAACAAGAAAGAGAGATATGATTCTTCAGAAGCCAAAATGAGGTGGTGGTAAAGGAAAGAAAGCTAAAATGGTGGCTTCAGTTGCACCATCAATGAGTCTATACTGATCGACAAAAGAGGGACAATGTGAAGGAGAAGCTATTAAATAGGGCGATTTGGTTACCCCACCTCAACCTTAGAAAATACCATCAAGTTAGCTTTGTTACATTTCTATGCATAAAACTACCTTAGTAGTGATACGATTATGGTTGAGGTTCCTAAAGAGTATATTGCAGAAAACATGACTTATCCCATTAATAATGAGTTGAAAGATGAAATATATAATCAGAATTGGATGCCATCCATAAGAGTTGTATTATATGCTAAGTAAGTGTGATTTAATATATTATATCTTAGATACAGTACATTATTTTATAAATTGTATAATATATTGGTTATTAATAAATATGTATAGTTATTGTTGTCAGTGGGTTGGTGGCTCGAAAGGCTGGGAAGGAAGGGATGCTTGAATTCTTTACATTTATGTTCCCATACACCATATGCGATAACCATTGAATATGAAATGGTCAATAAAAAGTAGTGTATATAGCTAATTAATTCAAAAAGAGAGGGCTAGACAAGCTTTAGTTTATACCTTATCTTATCCCCAGACATTGATATTTCTATGTCATCCGCCTTTTGATTTTTTTTTATGTGTTTGATTCCAGGAGGCATTATGAGGTTTCTTTTGCAGTAGCTCAAGTAATGAAAAACAATTTAATTAAGATTTTAGTATACTAAGTTTGCTTCATTAGCTTATTTATTCATATATTATATATATTTATTTTGGTATAGTTACAATATTTTGTATACTCTCTTCTAGGATATTATGCATAGCATATAAAGATGGAAGGGGTTCTCCAAACCCAAAGTTAATGATTCTCCATCTCTTATCAATTTTAATCAATATATCCCTATTAGGTAGACCAATACAAGATTTTGTGAAAATTGTATGAATCCATTTATTTTATAGTTTCCAAAACAACCAGATGATAATTGATGAGTGTGATTTGAACATACGAATTAGGTGTTTATTGATACATATTTCATGGATTTCATTATGTTTTATTCATAGTATTGGCCATTTTTTCATGCTTACTTCCTTCGAATATATTTTTTAGGTTTTCAAAGGAAAATTGAGGTTAAGAAAAGCTAGGCATGACATTTGGAAGCTAGATGAATGCATGAAAGAAGAGAAGAGGGAAGAAGCTCAACACAAGTAGACCATGGTAAAGCCCACGACCTAATTGAGAGCAAACAGAGGGAAGTCATGGTGTTGGTCATGCCTGTGCTGTGCTAAACCAAAAAAAATTGGAAATTTGGCATTGACATAGGGGGCTCATGTCGATTGACACATCTGTGTCGATGCTAATTATCATTAATTCTATCATTTTAATGATCTTATTTGAGGGAGATTAGTGAGGGTTTTTGGGGAGGTCTTCTCATCAACCCTCAGCCACCAATTTAACCTCTCATCTACCTTTTCTTTTCTCCTTCAATTGCTTTAATTTCCATTGTAATATCCAAGTTTTGAAGGTCTTCATTCAAGAATGTATACAACTCAACCATTGGAGGTGTTCTTTTTCTATTTTTATTTGTTAAAAATGAATGCTTTTGATTTAAATGAGTTGATCTACAGAATAATGTGTGGCAAATTTCTTTTCTATGCTAAAGTAATGGGAGATACCCCGATCTTAATATGATTGATTATTTTACCATTCCATTTCTACTTCAATCAATTATGTTATGTTATTGTTTTTCATAGTTGTGATTGGAATTCCAACTGGGTTTTGATATTAATTAATTATGATGAGATTTAAGAGAATAAATCAAAATTAGATTTAGTAACATAATTAGTAACCTAATCTAGAGGTCAAGAGACATTGATTTAATTACGATAACATTTGGGAGGAATTATTTAAAAGTATTAATATGTCGGCTACTATTTGATTTCATTCTAGAGATATATGAGATTTAGTAGATGATAGGGCACAATTTCTTGAGAAAGTATTGCGCTTTACATCCCCATTGGAAATTTTTATTTATTGATTGTGAAATAGGAATCGGTAGAGTATCAATTTCATTAAAGGGTTGGGGTTATCGAACAAAGCCTTGGCTAATTAATTTAATTTGAGCTATGTTGGTGCATCGAGTCTTTGATATTTGCTTTACCTGTTTAATCTATGTTAATTTTCATAGATATTATTCTTCCCATATTTGATTGCTTAAACATAGATAGATCTAATTTTTTTCTGGTGCTCGCTTGCCAGTCTTTATGGGATCGATCTTGATTACTACTCCAATGTCGTACACTTGCAATCAGGGTACATCAATAATGATTATAGGCACTATGTATGAATATTCATGGATTATGTTTTGAGAAATAGATCTTAAGTTATAGATCCAAAAAATATATGTTTCTTAGTCCATATAAAAGATCTTAGGATAATTACTAACTAATTAAATGTTTTTTGTATCTTTATAACTTCAAATATGCAAAAGAAGGGGAATATTCATATGATGAACTTGATGAAGTAAGATATTGTTGATCTAGGCTCATACATTCACATGCACATGGACAAGCCATCATAGAGTAGCCTCTATATGTTTAGGTTTGTGTCTAATGTTTATTACTTCCAAATTACAATTTTAAGGCTTATTTCATTTATTTTAGGGTGTTAGGTTTTGGGTTAGGGTGTTGGGTTTGGAGTTTTAGTGTAGGGTTTATGTTTAGGTTTTTATTTTAGGGTTTAAGTTTATTAACTATTATTTTAGGTTGATGGTTTATGGTTAGTTTTTTATTATAGGGTTTTTGATTGATGGATTGGGGTCTAGGTTTATTCAGGGTTTAGGTATATGTTGTAGTGTTTATGGTTAGGGTATGTAGCATAATGGTTTGGGTTTGCAAGAGCTTTTAGTGTAGGATTTCTGTTTAGGTTTTTAGGGTTTAGGTTTATTTTCGTTATGCCACGGTTTTTAGTGTTTGGTTGATATTTTAGGGTTTAGGTTTATTTTAGGATGTTGGGTTGATACTTTAAGGTTTAGGTGTGTAGTTTAGGTATGTGCATGGTGTAGAGTCTATAGTTAGAGTACATAGGATAATTGTTTGGGTTTGGATTTTCATTGTAGTACTAAGATTTTATGTTTTTCATATATAGCTATATAACTTTGAATGTTCATAATTTTTCACGCTTTCATAATCTTCAAACCAACTCAAGGTAAAAAATGAATGTCTTTTAGCATTCCACTTGATATCTACTCATAAGCCTACAAAATAAAAGGAAATTATTAGTCATCACTTATTCCATGTAAACATAAATGAATAGAAATAAAAGTAAAATCATGCAAAGAGGTCGAGATGTTGATAAGATATCTTGACGCTAAAAAAAATTAAGTTGGACCAAACTCATGTACAATTGATCAAGATTAAGTAAATAAAACTATAAAACCTACACTTATAAAAAAAATCAAAATGCCTATGGCAAACCTGGATATTCAGACTTGAATGTAGTTATATGCAACGATCTAAAGTGAAAAAATCTCTTATTATCTCTTATTTAGACCCATATACCATGCTTTCTAATTTTACGTGTCAATATAAAAGTAGAAGCTAACTACACTATGAGAATAAATGAACATTAGAGTTATAAAAGTGAGTTCTGATGCCTATTGACACTATCATATAAAAGATGAAAATTATAATGGAGCATAGGGTGATGGACCAAATTAACAAGAATGTAAATTTCTATTTGCATGATAAGTTGATCGAGAAGATATAGCATTGAAATGTCACTATTTATAGAAAAGGGGGAAAATAGATACAAGTTACCATAGAAAGGATAGGGTGAAAATGGACCAACAACAATGGGTTCTCCCGTTAAATTAGATTAACTTTACCTCTTGGACTATACTACTTAGTGACATGAGACTACTTAGTAACGTGGTTAAATAGAATTAGTATTAAGCTATAATATCAAACTATAGATTGTACCAAATCAATGCTTAAGCTTTTAGATAAATTTAGTATCAGAGCCCTTGATTCTAGCTCTCCTAATATTAAGAAGAAGAAAAAACACACATATCAGAAGCATAAGGTACAAGGTGGGTCTTGTTAAATACACGCTTCAAGCCAAAGAGCCAAAGAGAGACACTTATATTGTAATCCCCCAAAATTTTAAAAGTCTATAATTTACTAAATCACTTTTATTTGGGATAAATTAGCTTTTAAACTTACTTAATTTAATTATTTTGAAGATTTTACCTTTTTAATTTATTTAGCGTAACTATTTTGTGGATTTTTGTGTATATAAAATTAGATGTGAATATTTAATAAATTAAAATAAATAAATTGTTATTTTATTATACCTATTCTATTTAAATAATGTTTCAAACCAATATTTTTTAAAACTTACCTTTTAAACCAATATATTAAAATATAGTAACTGAAATTATTAAAATTTGTTTATCTACCCCAAAAGTCCTAATTTAGGAATTATGGCAAAATAATGATTTATTAGGAAAATTTAGAAAATAAATTTTTTTATGAAATAAAGAGGAAATTAATTGAGGAAAATAAAGATAAATCAATGAATAGATTATTTAGAAAATTTTGGACATTTTACTAATTAAAATGGAAGTTAAGAAAAATTTATCCAAAATAGTTCAATTAATCTAAAAATAAATTTAACTATTATACTTAAAATAATTATTATTAAAATTAAATATCTAACTTAAATAATAATAATAATAATAATAATAATAATAATAATAATAAAATACCAAAATACCCAATCAACATATTTTTTTCCTTTCCTTTCTTTCTTTTTCTTTCTCTTTTTCCTTTTTCTTTTCTCCTCTCCCCCCCCCGATCTGGGCCAGCCCGTCGTGCGGCCCAACTCCCTTGCGCAGCCCAGGCCCGCGCCGTCCCCCTTTCTTTTCTTCTTTCCTCCCCCGGCCGGTCCGGTCTTCTTTTTCTTTTCTTCTTTTCTCCCTGAGCCGCTCGGTCCCGATGCCATCTTCTTCCCCGAGGCGTGGCGGTGACCGAGGAGCTGCAACCCAGCACTCCGTCGGCCACCAGCACTGCCACTGTCCTTCCCTCCCTCTCCCGTCTCTTTCTTTCACTAATTCAGCCCCAACCGACCCTTTCCTCTTTCCCGAGCACCTGCCCCTTTCCTTTTCCTTCTTCCCTCGAACTTTCCGCCCCTACCATGGCAGTGCCGCCTCGACTGCCACCATCGGCGGCATTCCTGGCACCTGCCACCGCTTGTCTCCTTCCCCTTGTCATTACCCACCCTAATTGGTCTATATATACCTCATAGCCTGCCTCAAATTTGAATTTTGGTCTCGAAACCCAGAAACCCACCATTCTCGCCGCCGCCTCATCAGATGAGCCCTCCGCCGCCTCCGCCTATCGCCGCCATCCAAACCACCCCCTAAATTGCTCCTTGCGCCACCCTCTACCTAACCAAGCCCTACTCGTCTCTTGATATCCCCTACACGAGCCGCCCCGGCCGTGCAAAGTCGCCCTCCCCAAACGACTAACTTCAGCCCCTTCCACCCTTTGCGCCGCCACCGCCGTCAATTCCGCCACCACCAGTGCCACCTCTACCCTCCAAAACCACTAGGGGAGCCTCCTCTACCTCCCTACATCTCCCTTTCTTCCTCCTCCCTTCCTTATCCTCCTCCCTCCTTTCTCCTTCTTCCTCCATCTCAAACTCCCGCCTCCGCCGCCGCCATGCGCCGTCGCCGGTGCCACCACTGCCTTAGGTGGTCCTCCAACTTTCCCCAAACCTTAAACTCATTTTGTACAAATATTAATTATTTAATAATATTAATGGTATTATCTATATTATTATTATTATTATTATTACTATTATTATTATTATCATTATTGTTATTATGATTATCCTTATTGTTACTATTATTATTACTATTATTATTATTATTATTATTATTATTATTATTATTATTATTATTATTATTATTATTATTATATTTATTATCTTGTTAACATTTTTAATATTAACTTTACCCATTATCACTTTCATTATTAATATAGATACTTGGACCCTTATATTACTATTATCATTTTGATTTCTATATTATAGTTATTATCATTATTATTACTATGCTTAACATTATTATTATTATCATTATTATTTTTATTATTTTTACTATTATTATTATTATCATTATTATTACTATTAGTATTATTATTGTTGTGGTTGTTGTGGGCATTGTTAATAATATTACCATTATTTCTATTATTATTAAAGTTATTGAAACCAAAATTAGCATGTTCCCCTTTGGTCACTATAGAAGAAGAATACCCAACCTTAGTATTATTACTATTATTATTATTCAAACCTTGCTAATACTGTTCCTAATACCCTTGTTACTAACATTATTACCTTGGTATCATTGTTAGTTATTACTAGTACTATTGTTATTATTTTGCTAATATTATTATAATAAAAAAACATTCGAACCCTTATATTAGTATTATTATTATCCCAAATACAACTAATATCATTATTATCTTTAATAATATTAGCGCCTTGTTAGGAATACTATTATTATAATATTATCTTACCCTAGAACCATTATTAGCCTTAACCTTAAAAATGATAGGGATTATATTTCTAAGAGCATGGATATTACTACTACTATTATTATTAACACTATTTTATTTTAACAAGTATTAGTACTATAATTAGAAGGAATAAGGCTATTAGGTTGATAATATAAATATAGTTATGAATAATAACATAAGTACATTTTAACTAGTAATAACTAGTAGGCTAGCTTGATGGAAAGAAAACCCTAGTTTTCACTTATAAAACTCCGTGTAATAATAAAAACCTAATCTTAGACTAAAATAAGAAATAATAGTATTTTTGGGTAGAAGGGAACTAACCATTAGTCTTATCTTCCTATAGGTGAATCGAGCCAAAGTCCCAATGAGTAGTAGGAGCGTGCTCCAAGCCTGACGTCGCTTTAGGTAAGGACGTAACTAAGGCCTTTTGTGTGTCTATATGCATTATGTGCTTCGCATGCTACGTACCCTATGTTTATCATTATTAATTATATCGTGTGTGGCATGACATGGAGTTGAAGTATGTGTGGTGTGTTTACATGGCATGTGTATTATGTATATGTGATGATATGTGTCGTGATCCTATAAAATGTGCATGTGAGGGAGTTGATGTGTTTGTGTGGGAGAAAGGTTTAAAAAGGAGGATGGGGAAAGAGATTCACCAAGGGAGGCGAGTCGACCTAATTATTTTAATGATCTGTGAGTGGTAGAATAAAATGGAGAATTCTAGGGTTTATATGGGAGATTCTAATTTATGATTTTATGTTGAAGAATCTATCTCATGATCTTGTATGGAGGAATCTAATCAATTGTATTATATGGACAAATCTTTGGGTTTTATATGGTTTTAATCTAGGGTTTGGTATGGATGGATCTTTGGTTTTGTGTGACGAAATCTAGGGTTTGTATGGTGGTATTAGGGTTTGCATGGTGGTATTTATGGTTGCATGGTGGTATTATAGTTTGTATGGTGGTATTAGGGTTTGCATGGTGGTATTATGGGTTGTAGGGTGGTATTAATGGTTGCATGGTGGTATTATGGCGGTATAGTGGTATTAGGGTTTGCATGGTGGTATTATGGGTTGTATGGTGGTATTAATGGTTGTATGGTGGTATTAGGGTTTCATGGTGGAGTTAGGGTTTTACATGGGATTTAATGATTGTATGGGATTTGGGGTTTGTGTGAAAAGTTCGAGAGGTTGCATGGGATGTGTAAAGTTTGCATGGGAGCGAAATTTACGTATGGAAGGTTGATTTGGGAGGTAAGGAAGGTAATACAAGTATTATTTGGGTGGTTGATCTATTTTGGACGGAAAATAGTATGTGGAGTATTATAAGGGTATGGAGGAGCCCGAATTAAGGTTTGGAGTGATTAACTCTGGGTCGTTGTGATTAAATAGGGTTGGAGTAGCTAATTGTGATTTGTTGTTGTTAATTAAGGTTTGAAATAGCTAATTATGGTTGTTATGGTAAAATAGGGTTTGGAGTGGTTAACCACAGTTTGGGGTGGACAATTAGGGTCGGTTATGGCTGCTTAGAGTTTTAGTGTTATAAGGTGTACTTATTGATTAAAGTGTAATTATGATTGTGGAATTTTATTATTTGTGAGGTGTGAAGTATAAAGTGAATGATTCGTATATGTCCATGGTGAGAACTTTTGAATAAGATACTTAAGACATTAGTCACATAAAGTGGAAGATGTTGAGCCGGACCTAGACCGGTCCACCGGCAAATAATAGTGGCAGGGTATGTTACCCTCGTGACCGGTCCACCGGCTATAATAGTGGCAGGGTATGACCCTCGTGACCGTTCCACCGGCTATAATAGTGGGGGATACCGTGCTCAACAAACTAATCATAATAATGATAAGACATGGGAAAGATACGAATATTTACAGTGGAATACCGGTGAGTCGGGGCCAGACCGGTCCACCGGCAAATAATAGTGGTAGGGTATGTTACCCTCGTGACTGGTCCACCGGCTATAATAGTGGCAGGGCATGGCCCTCGTGACCGTTCCACCGGCTATAATAGTGGGATTCCCGCACTCGCATGGATTAATAAAGACTATGATGTAAATTGATTATAATAATTAGAGATCCGATGAAAAAGTTATCTGGTTCATGGGTGCTGCTCATTCCCACCGGCTATAATAGTGGGGTTCCCGCACTCATCGGTATTGTTTATCTGTGTTATCACATGCTATTTACGTAATTATGCTATGTCTGCTATGTCATGTATCTCTGTGTATGTGGGCCTTAGTGCGTCTGTTACCTTACTCAGTACGTAGCGTACTGATCACCCGTTTCATGGGTGCTGCTCATTCCCACAAGCAGAAGACCCGTTTGAGCTTGTGTAGGTAGGGGACGATGTCTTCGATGCCTACGACACTTACGAGGCATCGGATGGGGCCGAGCGTTGAGCCTAAATCTGACTTGGGGATCGAGAGCGACTCGGCCGGACTCTATTTCCTTTCTCTGACCCTGTATTATCATATTTAGTTGTGTTATCGTACTATGCTTTATGTTTTGAAAACTCTAGTCACGTACTCTTTGGTTTGTAACCCTAAATCGCACTCTGATTTCTGTATGACTTGTGTTTTATTAATGATTCATGTTTTCTATTAAATTTATTTAGCCTTAGCACTTAGTATTGGATCGGTAGGTGAACCGATCTGGTACTAAGTGTGGCAGTAATGCCCCCGAGTTTACGGTTTTATCTTTTCGCTTCCGCTAAATCCTTTTAATTAAACGAAATTTTTCAGTAGTAAATTTAGGGGTGTTACATAGATGAAGGGAGTGTTGAATTATAACATAGGACTATAAATTTGACCAAATATTGGTAAAAGAAGAACTTGATATATATTGACTTCTCTATCACTAGAAATGATCTTTGTTGTAGATGTTAATAGTCACATGAATGTAGGTCTTCATCCCCTACTTCTATAACCTAAAAAAAGTCTATAAAATTAACAAAAGAGATAGAGTTTGGGCTAGGTTACCTTTTGTGGTTCATATTTAGGTGCACATCAATTTTTAAAGATATACTAAGAAGAAATTAAAACCTTATAAAGTGACTTTCTAGAATAGTGAAGTGTGAGGTTTGATCACAATCCTCTCCTTCCCATGAACTTTTTATCTTGAGACCTTCATAAAACACGTTGAGCACATATGAAACTAGATGAGATTGCACCGACTTTAGAAAGTAATTAACCTCTCTATTTCCATATGTTCAACCATCTTCTCCTTCAATTATTCTAAAAGGTAAGTTAGGGCACTAATCATTACAATCATCAGAAAGAAAATTAAGCAAAAAATAATAATCATGAAAAAACTAAAAAGAAAAAAGGATGTTAAATTTATGGAGGAACTAAGAAAAAAGAGTTCAAAAGGTTTACAAATTGTGCTTTTTTTTCTTTAACTAGTGAAACCCTTAACAAGTCCCCATCTCTATCTAACAATGATTGATTCATTAAACCCCTTATTGAATCCTTATTATGCCGCATCACAATTTCCATTTACATCCCTTTTTCGATATTACATCTAATATAACACACCAAATATCATATCCTACAATGTACTTGTAACACCAAGTTAAAAATTTTATTTAAAATAGTTAATTGAGGAAACTAAAATATTAAAATCATAGGGTGTTACTGCCACACTTAGTATGAATCCTATTTACTATACTATTTTTACATGAAGTGCTAAGCCTAAAATGCTACTCTACTTAAATTAAGAACAATAATAATTAGAAATATACTAGAGATTATATTAAAGAATATAATTGTTATGATATACATAAAGGTATTAGTGAAAAGAATTACAACCCACAAGAAAAAAGAAATACAGAAAGGACATAAGAGTCCAGAAATATCTAGATTTAAAGATATCAAAGCAGACATTGAATAGTTATAACTCTTAAGCCCAAAACCTCATCCATCAAGCAATACCCTCAAAGTAAGTCTACAAAGTTACAACTGTTCATTGAATATGTAGGGGAACATAAAAAGGTATCCAATAGCACAATGATACTAAGTAAACTCATTACACAACACTAATCATGCATAGTTCACATAGAACACATAAAAGACAATTACAAGAGAAAGTATGGTATAAATACATCAATAATGCATACGATATGAAAAACTATTAATCATACCATAACATAATTATCACAAAGACTACATAGCCATTTCACCATTACACTTAATCATATTATAGAACTAAATAAATTAATTCATGTCAAGGATGTTTCACAAGGGAAGAGACTAAACCATACTTAATCATTTCCAAAATAGTCATACGGATATTGCACTAAGGCAACTATATAGCTAAAAGACGTGTAAACTACAATGGTCATTCTAGTACTAATGGCAACACAATACCCTCCCACCTAGATCACCTAATCCTTAATCATTAATGTCCCCTATAAGCATTGTAAGTGATCAATATAATAGATTAGGGTGTTACTAGGGCACTAGGGCACACTCGTGAAACTAAACCTAAATAAGGACTCATATCCCATCTATAGGGTAGCTAACCATTCCCAATATCAAGGCTTTATACTTTAAATATTAATATTTTATTCAATGATCACAAATAACACATAATACATATATGACAACCAAGCATTATATCATGAATGATCAAAATTCCCTTATAGGTTATTTACTCATTACATTCTCACTTCAATACCCATTGTTATTAGAAATTATAAAAATCATGGCATAACTAAATATCATTAAAAAGAACACTTTAACATAAAACAAAATTACCATTTTACTCCTAAAACAAAATTAAGCCCATTTAGTACATAAAACCCTAACTATGCATATTTAGCATACCATATTCCACATGCTTCTCATACTTAACATAAAACAACACATGATATACATATATGCCAATCATTACTGATTACATGTGAAATGACTAAAATAATCTTAGAGCATATAAAATTATAATCACTCAAACCCTTGTTTATAAATGCTCAAATATTAACATATAAAATATCAAATTTAAGTAAAACTTGTGAGGAATAAAATGGTAAGCTAAAAATTATAAAATGAGGTCTCGGGTAGTAAAAAATAGCCCATGGTTGAGACAACCCTACAACTCATGCATAAATATTTCACTACAAAATACCATATTATAACATGCTATTATATATGTGTGTGTGTGTGTGTGTGTGTGTGTGTGTGTGTGTGTGTGTGTGTGTATATATATATATATATATATATTAAAATACATCAATTTAACATGGTCATGCATGAAAATCATATGTACATATAATTAGATAAAATTAATCTCAATACATGATGCATGCATATTTTTTCAAATGCCAATACAGATTAAATGACTAAAATTATCTAATCAAGTAATTTTTTTAATTTAATGATTCAAAAGAAATTAATGAACTATAAATGGTATGAATTACTTCATAAGTTAGGGAAAAAATTAGTTTAAGTTACAAAATTTGAATGATTTGAAAATATGTGAAACCGACGTAATTAGAAGAATCGCAGAAAATGCAACTTTTCACAAATGAATAAATTGAATCATGAAAGGATCAAATTTAATATGAAAGGTCTGGAAAACAATATTAAAATTTTTAGAAATGGATTACAAGGTAAATTACTTGGTAATTAGGGTTTGGAAAAAATAGATTGTTGCATCCACCGCCTTATCATTGAAATTGATTGTATATATTCAACCTAATTTTCTTTGTTCATTTTCTTATTAATGGTGAACTACAACAAGGTCTAAATTATTATTTTTAACTACTATAACTTTAAGATTTATTCATATACATAAATTCTTAAAATTTCAAAGATAGTCATATCATATACCTATTACTACTAATTCTGGACAAAAATATGATAAACTACTTTCAAGAGATCCTAGACTTCACATAATCACATGATTATATTGATTGTTGAATATGCTAAGTTCAGTTATGTATTATCCACTATTATCTTCTCATATCAAGCTATTACAAAGTAGGAGTATTTTTCCTCATCAATACTCATGTTTTTCTAAAATAAAACAATTTCAACATTGATAATAAAGTAAATAATCACCATAATAGCAACAATAAACATTGAAAGAACTTTAGAGAGAGTGAATAAGGTTTAAGGAAATGAATATGGAAAATAAAAAATTTACACATAGCTTATTGAGGGTCAAGAGCAAATTACTCTCTACATCTACTACCAAAAGGTTCACCTTTTTAGATTTTTGAATCTTTTGGATTTTGAACAAGTGACTTGTTTTTATCGATGATCACTCCTCTTCTGGTTTATAAACCTTAAAATCTCAATGATCCTCTAAGAGATGATTTACAACTTTAATTGTTTATTTTTTCTATACTCTCAACAAGAATCTCTCAAAAATGATGGACAGACACTGACTAACTCCTTTGTAATAAAATTTGTAAGGTGGTTGTGATAACAATTGATACTCACCAAAAATTAAGATATGAAAATGTATAACTTTGGATGAGATATAATATAGCTATATGTAATAATATATATTATAATTTGTAGAATAACTCTAGCTAAGAGAATTGTGAAATAACCACATTTCAATAAAAAAAACTCAAGATTTAAAATTTATGAGAGTTTAAATGAGAAATTAAATGATTGAGAGAGGATATAATTAATTTCACATTAAAATTGTAACACCTCCATTTTTAAAGCAAAAAATTTTCATTTTGCGGGAACATTAATTATAAAATTTATGGGTGTTACCGCCACACTCATTGGCATCCTCTACCATTCTTATACTAAGTGTTAAGGCTAAAACATATCTCTACTTAAATAACATTTACAATGAAGCCAAGATAGAAATTTCATTACAAATTACATTGTCTTGATAAATACAAAAATATCAGGTAGATAGTTGTAATATAACAAAGGGAAAGAGCAAGGGACTTAAGAGTTCACAAAATATCCGGATTAAAAGATTCCGGGGCTAACATCGGATAATCCTAACTCTTAACTCTCTACATAAGACATCAAGCCAAACCCTCAAAGTACTCCTACAGAGTCATCACTACCCATTGAATAGGTAAGGGACCATGAAATAAAACCCGTCAGTACTATGGTAGTGAATAACCCTTTATACCAAACAAATATGAAAAACTAGCATGGAATACATGCAAGGCATACAACTAACATGGTAAAATACATTTAAGTATTCATACAAGGATTGATATACAGTAATAATTTAGATAATGAAATTCTATCAAGGTCATATACTACTTATTTTTATTTATCTGAAACAACTGAGAGCTTACCAAACGAACATATTAGAGATGCTCTCAAAAGTAATAATTAGAACCTAAACTCCAGCATAAAAATCATAACATTCACATCATGATTCATATCTCAGCATCAATCCCAACCAAATTCATAATGTTACAGGTATATTCACAGGTATGCTATAACAAAATACATAACATCACAGGTATACTTACAGGTACAATATAATAAAATACATAACATCACAGGTATTCTTATAGGTACAGTATAATAAAATACATAACATCACAGGTGTAATAAAATCCATAACCTCACTGATATGCTCACAGACATAATACCAACGCAGGTTGGCACAAAGGCTACTAGCGAAACCAATATAATATCCAATAATAATCATCCTAATCAAATCATATTATTTTTATTTTTATTTACTCGAGGGGGATAAAACAATAACCCGGAGATATAAAAGTGCATCGATCATACCGGCACACAAGGCATCACGGTACCCTCTAACCATCCAACCCAAAGGTATAACAACACTCTAATCGTACTGATGCACAAGTCACACAGTACCCTCCTCACCTCAGACACCTAATCGTAAAGTATCGGCACCTCCTATAGGATGAGTAGGTCACCTATAGAGTAAACTAGGGCCTTACTAGGGCACAACTGGCACACCAAAAAACAAAACAAATCGAGGACTCCTACCTCATGTTTAGGGTAGCTACCCCTAAAGAGAAGCCATTCCCAAAATCATGGTCTTCCATCTTACATATAAGTATTTTATAAGGTAATCACAAATAACACATATTGTAATACCCCAAAAATTTTCTTTGCTTAATCCTACGTTATTAACACCCTAATTTGATTCTTATCTCAAGAAATATTATTTTTAGCCTTAACCTAATTTCTTAATCCTGAAACTTTAATCAAAACCCAAACCTTGACTTGGATAAACCATAATTCGTAAACTAAATTAAATCAAAACCCACTAAAATTTCCACTAATCTTAATTACTTATGGTTAATCCAAAATCACCTAATCTAATCCTACCCCTAACCTCTTCTTCCTTTTTCTTTTCTTTTCTTTTCTTTTCTTTTCCTTCCCCTCCTGTGCCTATTTATTTATGGCATGAAGGAGTTTGGATCCTCTACTGCACTATGACACTATCACCCTGCCTCCCACATGCATCCTCTAACCATCACCCTGCCACCATCACTGACCATCATCATTATCCCTCCTACCTATCTTCTTTCTTCTTCTCTTCCCCTGCCAAGTTGACCACCATCACCTTCCTTGCCACTCTTCTTCTTATCTTTTTCATCCTTACGCAACCTATACTCATAACCATTGCCATCACCTGCATTTTTCATCATAACACACAACCATCACTTCCACTATCATCCTAGTGATCTACACCATAACCTTACACCACCTTCGTATGCCTCCCTCCTTTGTTTTCCTTATCTCCAATTTACACCATACACACATGCACACACACACACATATATACGTACACACTACATACTCTCCTTCTTTCTCTTTAGTTTGCCTAATTCTGCCCATCTTTGTGTTAAAGTTTCATTTTCTAAGCTACCTCTTCCTTCTCCCTTCTTCCTTCTCTTTTCTCATTCTTATTCCTCCTTCTTCCCCTGTTTTTGGCATTTGCACCACCCATTCCACAAACGTGCACCACCTTGGCCACCACTCGTCGTCCATTAGTCAGTGGACTGACCATCAAGGTCACCCTAACCTTCCTCCTTGCCATCACTAGCCATCACCATTGACCACCACCTCTTTTCCCTTCTTCTTCCTCTTGTTTGTCACACCTTTGTAGAGTGCACGGCCTGTGCACCACCTGCTGCACGACTGTGCAACACTTAAAATGTCCTACTACACAGTCATGCAACCTTTGCACTGTTTGGCCATGCGTCATATTTTCTTTCGACCTAGTGTTGCATAGCCATGCAACTTTTATACCACTTGGTCATGTGTTACTTTTTCTCTCGATCAGGAGTTGCACCGCTTGCTGCACAGTCATGCAAATTCCCATGTTTGGTCATGCACCCCTATTTTCACCCCCAAACCTTGTCTAAACACCACCAGAATTTAACCATAGCTCCACCACACATTCCTCTACACTTCCATATAACTCAAGCTTCCATTTGACTATGGTTATTTCCATTTTTACCCTCCTATACCTTAACTTTCCCAGATATTTTTAATCCTTGATTCTAATCATATTTTATCTTATTTTTTTGTAGGTTATCTTCCAGTTATCTTAAATGAGGTCTAGGATTTACGTACATAGAGTCTGGTGTCTTGGTTGGTAAGGATACATGTCGTAACTAGGATTTTATGTGATATATGTATTGTTATATGTGATTTTGTGTTGAGTATATTGTATTGAGTAATGTATTTATGGAAATGCTATAAAATGATATTCTTGAGAGTAATAAAATTATGTAAGTGCATATTTGGGTATAATGTTGGATACAGGATATCTATGAGAAACTAAGGATATGTACTTCGAATAATTATTGGAAATTTATATGTATTAGTATTGGGTTTCATAAGACCTTTGGGAGAATATGATTATCTTGACTACCCTGAGGATATTATGATCATTTGAGGATAATTACATGGTCATACTTATGTTATTCAGTTGTATGTCTTGCACATTTATATGAGTTCAGGATGATAATATACAGTCAACTCTGAATAAGGTACTAATCATTTAAATTGAAATATCTTGTGAGTTGGATTGAGGTGTTTATATAGGTTTGTTCCACCGGATAATAATAGTGGTTTGAGTGTGTTATCCCATAGAGATGCATCAGTTCGTTACACCATATTAAGAATAGTGGAGCCTCATACCCTTACATTTAATATGGGTACCAAAATTATTAAAATCACACACACAACTCACGCTGCATAGTAGTGTGAGCCATGCACAAGGAAAATGGTTGGTCAGGCTATGCGGGTGAGGTAGAGAGAGGTGGTTGTAGGGGTGGAAATCGACGGCTACGGTGGTGCTGGTAGTTGGGATGACTGTGGAGAGCTGGTGGCTGGCTGCTGGAAGGGAGGAGGAGAAGATGGTAGAAAGTGTGACAGTTGATGGTGGAGATGACTAGGATGGGCAATTATGATGGTTGGCGGTGATGGGGTGGTGTTGTCGAAGCTGGTGGAGGCTGCTGGTTGTTGGCTGCAGTGGGGGTGGGCTGGTTGTAGGAGGTTGTAAGAAAGGTGGTAAAAAGGGTGCATGCCAATCAGGGCTGGGGTAGAGGTGCTGGAGTTGCAGCTGCCAGTGGTCGTAGGAGAAGGAGAAAGAAGAGGAGGAGCTGCTGGAAGGATGGTGGTCAGTGCAGGCTTGAGTTGGGCTATAACGGGTTGGGGAGCTGTGGTTGGTGGGTGATGGTTGGTGGTGATGTGTAGGCTTCAAGGTGGTGATGGTGGAGGGGTTGGAGCTAGATGGTGGTTCAAAGGTGGAGGTTGTAGTGGGTGAGGTGTTGGATGTAGAGGGAAATGGAGGAGGTGGTTGGGTGCTGTAGGGTGTTGGATAGTGGCATAGTGGTGCTGTAGGGGCTATGGTGGATGGTGATAGAAATGGTAGGCTAGTGCTATATGAAGAAAAAATAGAGGGGGTGGAGGTGTTGTGGTGGCTAGAAGGTGCAAAAAGAAGAAAGGGTGTCTAGGAGGGGATGGGGAGATGACTCGAGGGCTGCAATGGGGAGGGGAGCTAAGTGTTGCTCTGGAGGCTGTAGTGTGTATATGTATATAATGTTTGCTGGGTTGAGTGAGGTAAGGAATTGAGGGTGACAAGGAGAGTGATTGGGGGAGGGAATTGGGGCAAGCAACGGGTAAGATCAGAAGGTAAAATGGTGGAGTAAAAAAATAGTTTTATTTTATTTTAGGTTTAGTTTGGATAGATTAGGGTATTAGATAAAAAAAATAATTAGGATTGGGATGGGTTTAATGTAATAGACAAAAAAAGATAAAATAATCAAGAATAAATTTTAGGAATTTATTACGGGTTATACGTCAAAGTTATTAATAAAATAATTAGGCTAAGTTTTATGGGTATAAAATAGATTTAAAATTAATAGTTCAATTTCTAACAACTTTTTAACCTAATTATTTTTATATCTAAATCATCATAATAATACGAATAATAATAACACAATTAATACTAAACCTCTTAAAATAATAATTATAACTAATCACATGTAATTGTCAATTATAATTAGGGTTATCAAAAATTGGATATTACAAAAATGCAGTTAAATGATAGAGAGATCATCTTTATAAGGCTCATCCTCATTAGGCATAAGGAATCTAAAAAGTTGTATTGCCTAATAAGCATAAAATTAGCATTTAATGATCGCATGTCAAATGGTTGGATAAACCAATCGACTAGTCATCCTAACTAATCGATCACCCACTCAGACATGTTGACTAAATATGTTCAGACATAAAATAAAAAAGTTTTAGTTACACAAATTAGTCGATCGGTTATGTATTATATACAGTTGATGTTATGGACATATTTAAACATTAACATGGTTTAGTAAACCAATTGATACGTCCTTTCAACCAATTGATTAGTTTTGTGAGACCATTCGATGTGTTTAAACAAAGACAAATGATTTTATATAGGAGCAAAACCCATGGACTGGTTAATTAAACCAGTCGATGAGCTTGGTGAAACCAATTGGTGTCTTTAAATATAGACGAATAGTTTTATATAAGATTAAAGCCTGTGGATTGGTTAGTCAAACAAGTCGATAGATTTGGTAAAACCAATGGATGAGCGAAACCCATGGAGTGCTTAGTCAACCCAGTCGATCTGTTTCTAAACCAGTCAATGTCTTTAAATAGAGACAAATGAGTTTTTGTAGGAGCAAAACCATGGGCTAGATACTTAAGCTGATCGATTGGTTTTAAACTTGCCGATTTGTTTACTCAAATAGCCAATATATTTGAGTTTCACAAGTTTAATACTTTGCTTTAAAACCAAGCTAGTCAATTGTAACCAAACAACAAGTTTTAAAAACACTTGGAAAGATTTAGAAGTCAAGATCGGCCATGAATGCACATAAAGTGAATTCAAGTTAAGTGTTTAAATTTTTTTAAAGAGTTTAAATCAAAATGTGAAATTGCTCAACTTAACTCTTTACAATAAAACCTATAGACTTAGAAATACAGCCCTTAAACCTTGAGTCTTGGTGATCGTCATATG
This sequence comes from Tamarix austromongolica, assembly GCA_039764185.1. NCBI lineage: Eukaryota > Viridiplantae > Streptophyta > Magnoliopsida > Caryophyllales > Tamaricaceae > Tamarix > Tamarix austromongolica. The sequence goes on along the minus strand of CM077809.1, from coordinate 8,009,943 downwards.
GTCTGCTCTTGTGCTTTATAACTTGATTGTTTTTTAAAAAAACTTTTCACTTTGAGAAATGGTTTGAGTATGTGTGTTTTGATCTCTTTGTTTTCAATCATAGTTCATGCACACTTAACCAACACATTAGTTTGTTAAATGTAGTGGTTATCATCTAAACATCAACATCATCCAATAGTAAGACCATTGAAAATTTTCAAATTCTACTAGCAGTCATACAAGTCTCTTGAATGGAAGACCAATAGATTCTCTAGCTGTGCTAACATATGCCAAAAGCTTGGCATAAATTTTCATCAAAAATATTCAATTGGCCCTTCAATCTTTGAAAGCTTCAAGAAATGCTTAGCTTTAATAAAATTTTATAAGTTTTTAAATCCTAAAAGCTAATTACATGACTTTAGCAACAATATCAATATAATAAATGGTATGCGAAATAAAAAAGCAAATAAAAAACTTATTTTTCGTATTTTCATTAGGTTATATATTATATTAAAAGATGGTTGATTGGCATATTTCTCCATTAATGAAACACTGGTCTTGACATTAGATTGATTCCTCACTATCACCTTAAAAAAAAGAGTAAAGAAGATTCAACACGCATATATACATAAGATGATGGTAAACTTCAAGTATCTTACAGAGTATTCTTGTACAAGTTACAATTTGCTACAAAGTGTTTTAGAATAGATAGAACACAATATTAATGTGTTTGTGTGTTTGTGTGTGTGATATTAATATACACCAAATTTTTGAATCAATTATATAAATAGAGCATAAAGAAAAATAAGAGGGCTAAGAAAAAAAATATTAGGAGAAAAGAAGAAGGTTGTGAGATAATGAAAAAAAGGAAAGGTTAACAAACTAAAAACAAAAACAATACAAGATAATATGAAATAAATGGGTCAATGCCATGTGGTACTACAAACAAAATTACTACTTGATGTGTGCCATGCTAATTGCTAAAATTATGCTGAGGTTTTAAACAAGTTTTTCCAACTTGTCCTCAGTGCCAAACTTTTTTCATTTTCTCAAGACTTTCCATTATTTTTGTAAGAAAAGCCTAACGGTTCCGGACCTTTCAATTTTGCAATCATTTTCTTAGTTATTTTATTTCTCATCCTATTTCCTTGACGAATGAACATAAAATTGTATTTTCTCTTCACTTTATGTTTTTTTACCATGAAATTTTCTAGGAGCTCAGCGGACCGTAATAGTGTGTTTGGTTTAAGTAAAGTAACAGGGAAAAGAAAAAAATTTCATGGATAATAATTTTTTGATATTTGGTTTCTAAAAAAAAATAAAATAGAAAGAAAGTACTGTGAAAATAACTACAGAAATTTACATGTCAATGTTTTCCTCACATAAACTTGAGGAAAATGCTTATATGCGACAGAGAGGTGCAATAAGTTAAAAAAATTCATCTATAATCTTCTCATTGACCAGTAGTCTTTAAGTTATATCTTAGTCAAGTTTTAATATTGATGCACCTTTCTTCATGAATAGTTCCTTATTTAATAGCTTACTTAATTTTTCATATTTTTCTTTTATTTTCTTCACAATGACCGATCACACAAAAGAAAACTAAATCTTTCCTTTTTTCTTTCTTTCATTTTTCTTTTATCTTTCTTTTCCTTTCCTTGTTGCTTTCCCGAAACCAAATGTAACCTAAATGTTGTGTTTCATGGATTTCATAACTTGTTTAGAAGTCAATCATTACGTTAGGGTCAATAGACATGGAAGTAGGAGAGTCAAGAGGTGTATCTTCTGAAATAAATTGGCAACAGCAGCAGCTATCTTTAGTAGAATTACTGACTATAGTCATATCATACGAATCTGGATAGCCTATAATCTTGAAGCACCGATGAAAATTGTGTCCCTTCTACCGGCAGTAAGCACATCTGCACGGTACCTTCTCACGTTTAGGATCTTTATTCTTGCTAAAATTTGATGGAGCAACCTTATTGACAGCCAGAACAGTGGTCTCTTGTTTGTAAGAGAATGCGCAACTTATTTGTTTTTGCTTTTCAACTTGTAGAAAAATCGAATAGACCTTATTAACAGTAGGTAGATGGTCCTTTGACGGAATATTGGTGTACGGTCTCAAATCCTTCACTGAGACTTTAGAAACACTCATGTCACTTGAGGTTCATTTCTCAATCATGTAGTTTCTTCTGCAACTGACAGGAGCATTCTTCAATGGCAGCACAAAGACAGGTGGGAATAGGATCAACACATTCAAGTTCTTCCCGTATACACTTGAGTTTACTATAATACTTGGCTAGAGACGTGTTTTCATGAATTAAAAGACTCAAAACTATGCCTGAGCTGATGTTGTAGAGGACCATTAGATTGGCAATGTCTCTCTACTATCTCTTCCCAAAGTTGTTTAGTAGAATTGTCATATTGGAAATCATTCGCGACTTCTGATCGCATGGAATTAAGAATCCAGCAAGTTACCATGTAGTCACATCCTAACCGAGCTTGATAATCTTCATGTTTCTTTGTTAGGTTGTTGATCACATGCGCCATTCAGAAAAGCGATCTTGTATTTTGCTCCCAAAGCTCTCGTAACGCCTCAACTCCAGTTGAGGAGGAAGTTTGAGCCATTGAAGAGCACGCCGAGCAATTGCATCCCCGGATGATATAACAGATGATTATAATCTCGAACACCTAAAGATAGAATACTCTCTTGCCATGGCAATAGAGACAGCTTCGGTTGTTTGTAGTCGATAATTGTTGTGGAAGAGATTGAGTGCCTCTGGATTTATGCATTTTGGAATTGAAGGTATGAAAAAACTGGAAGAGGTTAATCATTATTTACCATATGAATTAACCTAACTTAGATTGAAATCAATTAATCATGATGACTTGAGATAATAGAGGAGGAAGAAAAAGATAGGAGGAACGAAGATTTTATTGAAATGTTTCATCTTAATGGTTACATGTGTGTACGAATTATATTTATAATGCTATATATTACAGCTAACTGATCTGGTTGGTAACAAACTAATAACAACCATTTAAGCCAACTGCCTCAATGCTAATCAACACAATAACCCATTGTTCGATTTGACTGTCAGACACAACGTGCTATTGAGTACAGTGATCAACTTGAATCACTTATATTGAATAATAATATAAATATTATCATGATAAAAAAAAAAAAATTCAACAATTTTTGTTACTCCTTTCTCGGACTTCCTACGCCAAATTCAAAGCAAGCCACAGCAGTCGAGAAAGAAAAACGTCACTCATCTTCCTGTCCCACTTCACTGTTAATAAACCTACATTTCTGTCTAACTTCACCACGAACCGAAGTATCAGGATTAGTGATATTTCCCATCTTAACCATTGAATCAGCAAACTGCTTGAAGAAAGCCAGCGGATTCTCCGCATACTCCACCACCAGCTTCTTCGTTTCTAGACCAAGCACACTCGAGTACATCTCTTGATCCGAGTTCAATAGTCCTTGGCCTTTAAGCAGGATTTGGTAGTAGAAGTTGTCGAAAAGGTTGGGTGTCATGTAATCTAGTGCTGATACATTGTTGTTTCCTCCACCAGTGGCGGGACAAGTTGATCTTAATTTGTTCAAGTATGATTCTGATTTGGGGGACATTTCTGAAGTTGCTTCATAGTCTCCGTAGATCCTTCCTCGGAAATTCTCACAACGTGCCATCCCGATTGTATGTGCCCCTGAATATAATCAGAAAATATCAAACATATGTTCTTTCTGGAGAACACGTTGCATGAATCAAGCTCCAACATCATTGGTCGTTACAGAAAATAATGTCTCACAAGTCATTATCAGCTCAATACAATATATGACCCTCAACTCTCTTCTTCTTTTTTCTTCTTTTTTTTTTTTTTTCTCTCTAAAAATAATAGAACCAAACAGTAAAAAACACGCAGGTTATGCCTTGGTATATCTAGCTGATCACGTTACGTTGATCAGAAAGTAGGCACTGACCTGAGAGAGCAACCATATCAGTGACAGAGAGCCCTTGGTGAAGGAATTTTCCAACAATGGAAACAAGGCCTTCATTAGCACCGGGGAGATTGGTATTAGCTAGCTCCAAGCTCGCACTTCTGGCATCCTTTCTTCCAACAGGTACATCCCAATACGGTCCACCAACCTTCAACCATGAGTTCAAGAAAAAAGCTTCAGCATATGCATGTCAAATTTTGAGAAAGAGCATAGGAGCCCATTTCCATATCTCATAAGCTTTCTTTTCTGGCAGTGGGGTGTTATTTACCAGCATAACTGCATCTCTAGCAGCAATAGTAAGAATATCTGCACAAGAAACAATTCCAGGGCACTCTGACTCGACCATGTTTTTAATCCTGTCCATAATTCTGAACCCTCTCAATGAATGTCTGTTTTCAGCAGCTGTCTTCTCCCCTTTCAGTGTAACTGTATCATCCAACAACACTGACCCATCACAGCCCTACATTTACTAGCACCAAATTAGTCAAAAATACTATATACAATCATATATACATTTTGGTTTAGCATAAAAATACTTATCCAAGAGTGCTGGAATCCATTCAAACCTGAACGAAGCAATCGTGCATGTGTAGTCGAACAATAACAGCAGCATTTCGTGGCTCAGAAAGCACAGCACATTCCATTTCTTTCCTTATCAGGCTAAATACTGAAGGGCATGTCTTGGCATAGTAATCCAATGATAAAGAAGGGTTTTCAGCTTGTATTCTTGCACTAAACAAGCAGAAAGCTAGAAGCAAAAACTGCAGGAAAATGAAGAATCTTGAGCAGAAGGTTTCCATTCTCCCTCGGTATTGATTTCGATCTCTTATCTTCTGTTTCTGGGATCTACTTACTGGATGAGATAGGTTGTGGAGGATGAAATAGACATGGTGCGTTATATAGCTATGAAGAGCTTAGATACCATCATAGAAATTTTAGCATTAATGACACAAGATTTCTTTAGTCAAAGAGAAGATGCAACTAATATCAGATGGTAGTTGAGAACTCCAAACCTAAAAAGTTACAATATGAAACAAAGGAGTAGGTGACAACAAAAGTTAAAATAATAACTAAACTTTGATTAGTTAAATACGTTATATAACGTTTCAAGCAACATTGGCACCAAATTTTCGACCAAACGCTACTTTTATAGATTTCAGGCCGACTTCTGGAGTAATTCAGCTGCTGATTACCGGGGCACAGGCAATAGTTTCACCATGCTCTTCATGATCATGACAATGAGTACAATAGTGATTTTTCATCGCTGGCTAATTTTGCATAATCTTCCCCAGTGAGTTATCCATTGATTTGAAATTCTTAACCGATATTTGACATCCATAGCTTTAATTTTTCAGCGGAAGCTACCATAAGATCCAATAATTTTCATAATATTGCGTGTCAATTTTTTTTTCTTTTCCCCCGCCCAGCTTTTCTGACAGCATAGCATAAAGTAGAACGCATCCTTCTCTCATCTGTTGTTTTCTTGCTTAATCTGCCATAATCAGAAACTTGGTCTTGGGGTGGCTCAACATCTGATACTTATGATTTTAGCCATGATAATGAGACACACGTCTACGTTACTTCATGTCTTGAAAATACAACAAAAATTACTCCAAAATATTTACTCTGCCTCAGCTTAGCCATAAAGTCTATCCCACTCCTGCAATTGGCATCCTCAATGGCCAAAGACGATAGCCTTCAAAGTCCAATGCACAATTTATTCAGACCAACAATCCCTCCGAACTTCATAAAGTTTTCATGAATTTGATCACACATCATTATAATAATATAAGCGAACTGGAAGGACCGGTTGTTTCCAGAAAGCTTTAGTAATTGGTTAAAAAGTCATTCTCCAAATCACTAGAACTTGACACATCACGATTCGTGAGATCAAATTTGATCATCCAGTAAAAAATTAAAAACGACTTGAAAAACAAACTTTTTCCTTCTTTTTCATTATATCATCAGATAAATGGAAGAAAATTTCTTTTCCAGTTAACCAACCATAAGCCATCAGTAAGAGTGCACAAATAAAGCCCAAGTACAAAAGTTTTAATAATTCAAACCAACACTATTGAAGAAACAGTATCTGATCCACGTGTCCCTTAGCTAGCCACCTTTACCGTGGTTTCAAGTTTACAATTCTGTATCTAGCAGAGAACAGAGAATTCTTCGTCCAGCTACACCTCAAGCTTTCACCCTCAATGCCATCATTTGAATATATTTCTAGACCGGGCATGATATCCTTCAGCAGAAGAGGCCTAACTGACTGATCACATAGGGTTCCTTTTGACATTTTTAACCGCGTCAAGGTAAAAAAGCAGCAGCAAGACCACAAATAACGCTCCCAGATGGAAAATGATCCAATTCCTTTGTCATCTATGAATTTCCACTATCGCATCCTTTTCTCTGAAAAAGTCTCATGCTTATTGGCAACCATCACATCTCGAGATAGCTTCCCTCTGAGGTTCTGGCTCTGGATTGAGTCCAGTATCAAAACTGTGTCTGGAACAATCTGTTCACTGAGCAGCAACATTGAAATGTAAAGTGAAATACTAAGAAGAGAAATTTTGGAGAAGTTTTTTGTGCTTTATCTTCTTATCATTGAAACAGAAGCTTGGGTATTTACAACTAGAGGAAGCGTAATCCTCATAAAGAATACTAACAAATCTCCTAAGAGATGTAAACAGCCTGATAATTAGCCTCGAAAAGATAGCAATAATATTATCCTAAAATAACAAGATTTATGATAAATATGTGCTAATAACCCCCCTCAAGTTGGAGCATGAAGAGTGGAAATGCCCAACTTGACAAGAAGAGAGTGAAACGGTCCTCGTCCCAAAGCTTTTGTAGTGTGAACATAAGAAGGAGCAATAGTACCACGTGAGATCTCATCGCGCACAAAATGACAATCAATCTCGATATGCTTCGTACATTCATGAAAAACAGGATTATTAGCAATGTGTAAGGCCGCCTGACTATCACAGTGAAGAGAAACGGGTGCTAGATGCCCTATACTAAGACTTTGAAGCAAGCCTTTCAACCAAATAATCTCACAAGTGGCGGAAGCCATGGCTCGATATTTTGCTTCGACAGAAGAGCGCGAGACAGTTGCCTGTTTCTTTGTTTTCCAAGAGATGGGAGAACCCCCTTGACCAGGACTACTTTTCAAATAACGAACAACATGCAGTGCAGCATCCCATTGAGACTAATTCGGATTCTGCATAAAATGAGATAGATTATGAACGGAGTAGCAGAGCTCAAGTCGCGTGATGGTAAGATAAATTAGTCTCCCCACCAGTCGTCGATACCATGCAGGATCGGTCAGTGGTGTGTCAGTTGCAAGAGCCAACCGATGATTCTCCTCCATCGGAACACTAGTTGGTTTAGAACCAAGGAGACCCGTCTCCTTCAAAATATCAAGGGAATATTTGCATTGACACAGAAAAATCCCGCGAGAGCTCCTAGCCACCTCAATACCAAGAAAATACTTCAACTTGCCCAGATCTTTCATATGAAAACAATGATTGAGATACGCCTTGAACTCCACAAAGGCAGCATTATTATTCTCAGCAATGACAAGATCAACAACATAGACAAGAACATTCAAAACAACATCCTTCTTGTGATACACAAATAAAGAATGATCAGAAGCACTAGCAAAAAAACCATAAGAACGCAAGGCGCTTGCTAGTTTGGCATACCCGTAGCGAGGAGCCTGACGCAAACCATAAAGGGACTTGCGGAGTCGACACACCTTGCTAGTCATCCCATCACTAAAACCAAGAGGAAGTTGCATAAAAACTTCTTCATCCAAATCACCATGAAGAAAAGCATTGTGGACATCCATTTGATGGAGCTCCCAGTTCTTAATGGCAGCAACATTAAGAAAAGTACGAACAGTGACCATTTTAGCAGTAGGAGCAAAAGTTTCACCAAATTTAATGCCCGCAATTTGATGATTACCAAAAACAACCAACATGGCCTTGTATCGTTCAACTGTGCCATCGGAACAATACTTTACTCGAAACACCCACATACAACCAAGTGCAGATTGGCCTGGAGGAAGGTCTTCCACAGTCCAGGTTTCATTTTCTTCTAAGGCAGTTATTTCTTCCTCCATGGCCTTTCTCCACCGAGGATCCTTCATAGCCTCTTTAAATGAGGTGGGCTTCACATTAGCAGATATAGCTGCAATAATTTAATGATGGCCAACAGAAAAAAGCATTACAATTCACATAGCGTGCTATAGGATAGGGAGTACCTGAGGCGATAACTGGTATGGGTGAAGCTTTAGGGGGAACCAATGTCGTGTTAACATGCTTCTTCACATCTGCCTATTTGACAAAATCCTTATGCCGAGTATTGGTAAATTTCTCATGTTTTCCATGACCAAGCTCAGCAGCATCTAACCCATTCATTTCCCCATCACTTCCTACCAAATTCTCATTGTCCGCAGAATCTTGATAATTGGACCCACCCAAAACTGTGGCAGCATCGTCATGGTGGTGAGGTGTAACATTAAGTGACTAATCCGGTAAATTGATAATAGGTTGGCCAGAGGCAGGTTCACCCGTTTCAGAATATACATATTTATCAAAGTCTTCAAAAAAAAAAGTATGAGAATACAAAGAATGTTCTGTGGGATTAGCTAAAGGTAAAATATCCTCAAAGAAATGTACATCCCTTGATTGAAAATATTCCCCCGTCTCAAGATAAAAAAAAATACCGACCCTTCTTCCCAAAGGGATACCCAAGAAATATACAACAGCGACTCCTACTGTCAAACTTATCCCGACATTTCATATTTTTTGCATAACACAAGCACCCAAAGACTCTAATAGAGCTAAAGTTGGGAACGTGCCCAAAAAGGATCTCATAAGGTATCTTCCCGTCCAGCACACGGGAGGGAGTTCTATTGATCAAATAAGCAGCTGCTAAAACACACTCACCCCAAAAATCAATAGGCAAACGTCCTTGAAAACGCAGAGCTCTAGCAACATTAAGAATATGACGATGTGTCCATTTGACTCTAGCATTTTGTTGAGGTGTCTTAACCATAGAAGTTTGATGGATAATGCCATTCTTCCGAAAATAAGGACCAAGAGCATTAAACTTAGTCCCATTATCACTTCTCATGATTTTGACCTTTTTGTTAAATTGTCGTTCAATTAGAGCAAAAAAAATTAACATTAAACTCGACAGCTCACCTTTGGACCTCATTAGATAGACCCACACACATCTAGAATGGTCATCAACAATCATCAAAAAGTAACGAGAATTACAAGCATGATTCTCATTGTAAGGACCCCAAACATCACAATGTATTAACTCAAATAAGTTAGCAGCCTTATTATTAAAGGAAAAACATTGCGAGTTTGTTTGGCTCTATGAAAAATATCACAAGATTTAATATCTAAATTGTGCTTATATCGACGAACATGAGAGAGATGCTCCATTGGTTGTAGTGATGGATGTCCTAGTCGTTTGTGCCAAAGGTCAACTTTCACTGCATCAGTCACAACATTGGTTCAAACTGGTTTCCCCATCGGGAAGTAGTATAGCCCATTAATCAGCTTACCCACACCAATCTTCGTCCTCAAGGCATGGTCATGTACAACACATTCGGAGTGAGTGAATTGAATGTTTAACTGCTGAGTAGATAAAAGTTGGGAAACAGATATCAAATTACAATTGAAAGTGGGCACAAACAACACATTTGACAATTTAAGAGTGTCATTCAGCTGCACAATCCCAACTTTGACAGTCTTTAGAGTAACTCCATTCGGTAGACCCACGACAATAGGACGTATAGATCGACAAGAGGCAAACAATGTCTCATCACAAAAAATGTGATTTGATGCACCGGTATTAACAATCCAAGTATGAATATCCTTACCATTCAAGCGCACATGATTAGTAGATGTCGAGGCCTCACCAAACACAGCATTAGCCTTAGGTGGAGGAGCGGTATCAAAAGACCCCGAGCCACCTTTGCCACGACCACCAGGCACCTTGTGCTCCCTACCCTCTGGGTACCCGTGTTTCTGCCAAAAATTTTCTTCAAGATGCCAAAGCTTACCACAATGGGTACACTTCATCGGAGAACAACCAACCCCCTTGCTTGAACCCTGTGACACAGTTCCCTTGATAGCAAAGGCCATGGAGGGTGGCTCTGCTGCACAACATTCAGTTAAGAGGCACATCTCCTCCTCTTGAACAAGCCTAGAGTAAACAGTATGAAGAGAGGGCAAAGACTCGACCCCCAAAATACTTAAGCGAACATTAGCATAAAAGGGTTCAAGACCTAGTATGTAATACCCCAAATTGAGTGGAGTACTACAAGGATTGATATGACTACTTATATCAATATGGTATACCATCCTTTTGGTGATTCCGTCCTAAAGAACTCCACAGTTAAGTGTGCTAGCCGTGGAGCAATTTTTAGTTGGGTGACCTTCTGGGAAGCTCTGAAAATTTCTCAGAATGTGCGTGAGTGAGGACAAAGCGCACTGAAAGAACTCGTGTTGATTTGCGGGGCCAGCCAATTAATCCGAAAGCACTTCAAGGTATCGACTCGGGGTGTTATAATTGGTATCAGAGCAAAACCACGACCGTGAGCTGAACTTGGATGAGCCAGTTAGCCACCTTGTGGGATGATTCTTGGGATGAACTGTATTGAGACATTCATTGGTTGAGGCGCAACGAGGATGTTTCGTTCTTTGAGTGGAGGTGAATGTAATACCCCAAATTGAGTGGAGTACTACAAGGATTGATATGGCTACTTATATTAACATGGTATACCATCCTTTTGGTGATTCCGTCCTAAAGAACTCCACAGTTAAGCGCGCTGGCCGTGGAGCAATTTTAGGATGGGTGTCCTTTCGAAAAATTCTAAAAATTTCTCATAAATTGCATGAGTGAGGACAAAGCGCACTGAAAGAACTCGTGTTGATCTGCGGGGCCATCCAATCAATCCGAAGGTATCGACTCAGGGTGTTACACAGTAAAACTCACAAACCTAATCAGTTACACGCCTTTGACGAAGCGTCGCAGTAAGACTGCACTTAGAGCCGTTGCACGAACAAGAGGGCAAGGCATCATAGTCATTGACCTCATCCCATAATTTCTTCAAATGACCATAGTAATCCATAATCAATTCTCCAGTTTTCTATTTACAATTAGAAATATCATATTTCAATTGGTAAATTTTGACACCATTACCAACAGAGAAACGTTGGTGAATGTCCTCCCATAGTTCATGAGCAGTGTCGCGGTAAGAGATGGTGGAGCGAATGGCAGGTTCAATAGTATTGAACATCCAAGTAATAATCAGTGAATTAACAGTCCACCAATCATCAATCTTGCTTGAACTTTCGACAGGTGCTTTCAACGTTCCATCAATAAATGGAAGCTTGCGTTTGGCACGCAAGGAAACACGAAATGCCTTAGCCCATTCTTCATAGTTCGAGTCCCGTAGAACGACACGAGTGATGGCCATTCTAGGGCTGTCATTGGAACTAAGAGTATATATTGGATTAGACAGAACAGGTGTAGAAGTAGTAGGTGGTCCTTCACCAGTAGTCATATTGAATTAAAAAAATAAAGTTTTAGAGAAAAAAAAAGATACAGGATTAACCTGACTTTGATACCATAAAGTGAAATACTAAGAAGATAAATTTTGGAGAAGTTTTCTATGTTCCTTCTTCTTGTCATTGAAATAGAAGCTTGGGTACTTACAACTAGAGGAAGCGTAATCCTCGGAAAGAATACTAACAAATCTCCTACTTCTTGATAATTAGCCTCGAAAAGATAACAATAATGTTATCCTAAAATAACAAGACTTACGAAAAATATGTGCTAATAAAATGGCATGAAATCTCTCAGCAAACACAGTTAACTGGACCAAAACAATGAGTCATTTTTTCAGCGTCATTGTGTGCACAACATGTTTAAAGATGGTTAGATCAAGAATCCAGAAAGTGGAATTTCAGGAAGACGTGACGAGCTGGGGTGATGTCGCAACCATGAGCAATTCTGGATGAGGGGTTTTGCTTTTGAAATAGTCAGAAAGTAAAATAAATGTTGTTGGAAGGAAAGGTAATGGAGCAAAGTTGTTGAGATCATCTTGGAAAAACCTTGAAGAAATCTAATGGTTGTCTGTAATCACATCTTCCATTCGCTGTCAAAATCTGTGTCTGCACACTGCAAAATTCAACCATGAAACTTAGGCATCTCACTGATGCTCGTATAATTAAATGATAACAGAAATTCACATTTATTTCTATTAGTTTAGTATCGCTCCATTGAGCAATCAAAAACAATGATAAAGACATATGTAAAGCCTAACGTTTTCACAACCATTAGATTCACAAAATAGAGCTGCAGGCTCTTGAACCTAACTAGTAATACCAGCAAAATGTCATTTATATTGCATAGACTTCAGAAGACAATCCTACCTCGTCCCAACGCCTGGCGATAGATGCAACATAGCCAAGCTGAGAAAGTTTTTCAGATGCCAACAATTTGTATTTATACTAAGTTATTTATTCATTTGGCTCGGACCAACAAGCCAAATTTGATTACAGGAGCACAGAGACAAACATATACCATGTTAAGACAAAATCAGCACCAGCATCATCAATTATTGCTTTCCCACAAACCTCTTCTGCAACGAATCCCATCTTTGATAGGTGAAGAAGCATGTAGCGTCACCTCTACTGGATGGATTCTTTCCTACAAAAAGATAATGCTTTTCTCTTTCCTCAATTTCCCCCAAAACTTCATCCTATGAGCTCCCATTATTACTTCTTTTTATCATTGTCTCTATGACTGTGAGTATTCAAAACTGTCCTACTGCTTATCACAAAATAAATAAATAACAAATGCAGACAAAAATGAGAATGTCATCTCCATACAACATTAATTCCCCAAACGGAGACTGGGTAATGCACATTAGTTTGGTTAGGTTTTAAGGCTTGGAAAGTGAAGATGAAACATAAAGAGAAACAAGAAAAAGATGGTTATAGCACAACAGTATCCAGGTAAGGGAATGTGATGTGGAAGATTATCACCAAACAATCTTCTACAAGTAGGAACTTTTCTTTGGGGAATTACAGGTCACAAAAACACACCAATCAATCGACTTCTTCACTTGATTCTAATGATACTTGAAATACTTTGGTAGGGTGGCGTAGATCTATACCAAGATCTAATGCCTTCTAATGAGAAATCTTCTATTTCTCAATAAACACTCTTAGAACTCTCTAATACACTCAATTGAAGAAGGAGAAGAAAAGAAGAAGAATACACTCTCTTGTGTAAATTTTCTCTTTCTTTTATTCATTCTTATATGATTCATGTTGTGTGTCGAGTTCAATTAGTACAAGGGTTTATATATGCATGCACCCATGCAGGTGCTTTCATGAATAAGTCCACTAAGAGTCCTTTATTAATGAAATCAACCACTAATACATAGTACAATACATATTTAAAAAGTTACAATGATAATTTACAAGTATTACAAAGTATACAATAAAATAACAAAGCTATACAACTTTAATAAGTTACTACATAGATGTAATCATACGTAATTCAACTTTGTAGGCTTATAGCCTTGTTCTTCCTTACACTTTGTAATCCTTGTAATTCCATTGTCATTGTCTTGTACATCAAAGATCTTCAACAACATGAACTTCTTACAAACATATACAATACCTGCAATAATTACTTAATTAAACATTAGAAGTATAAAAATTGTCAAGCACAATAGATTTCATCTTCAAGTATGCTAATTCATCTTGTTCTTTATCATTTGAAAAATAAGATTGAAAGTGTTCTAGAGATGCTTCTGCATCATAATGACTTGAAACATTCTATGTCCCACAAGACACAATAAATAAGAAAACCTAGAACTTTGGTTCATTCCCTTGTATCTAGGATATCAATAGGTCCTCGACCCAACCCAAACCCACTAGATTATTTCAATTATAGTTGGTTTGGATCTATATTTCTTGGATCCAAGGGCATTTGTATATACCTTAGTAGTATAGTTGTTTATGTTATCCGATATTTGTTTATTCGAAATGATTTGATCCGAAAAAATAAATAATCGATCCGATTTTTCTTCAAATCAAATATCTAATCCGACAAATACAAATCATATCCAATCCAAAGAAAAATATTTGTATATTTTTATAATTTTTTATTTTATATATAATTATATATAAATAAATTTAGATGTATATATATATATAATTTTTACTTGATTTATTATTTCGGCCAAAATTTAATTTAGTTACAATTATATTTTTAATATAATATCTTTTTAGATATTTATACAAAAAAAAATTAAAACACTTTGCGTACAGATAGACCTCATCCACCGAGTTACCCACCACTTCCTTATTTTTTTCCCTTCTCTCTCTTCCTTTCTCATTTTTTCTCTATGGTGCAAATTAATTTCGAAACCTCTAAGTCTTGACCCAACCTCCTGTTTTGGTGCTTCCTGCATTCTCCCTTGTCTTCTCTTTATTTTCTATCTATCCGTGTCACCACCATACCACCTTGCCCCGCCACTGCCTCTGAGCTCCAACACACCGGTAGACGACATCAGCTAACAACATACCACCTCACCTCGCCACCATCGGCTACCCCAGTGGCGTCCACTACAACCAAATGTTCCCCGACCTCCAGTGAAACTCCACTTCCATTTACCTACTCTATTTTGAATTATTTCAGCGGATATATTTTGTCCAAACCCTAACTCTTATTTTGATTAAATTTCTATGATTAGCTTATGATAAGTTAAATTAATTGTTGAATTTGTGATGTAATGTAGTTTAAAGATTGCATGAGATAGAATCCAATTAAATCTTGTAACGTAGGAGCCTTAATCTTAATTTTAACATCAAATATTTGTTGAATAAGTCAGATATTTGATGAGAAAATTGGATATTTGCTTAGCAAATCGGATAATATCAAATATATTTATAATTTGATAATTTTTTTTTATATTTAAAATTTTATTCGGATAATATTAATTATATTTGATATTCGATTCGAAAATTCGAATATCTGATCTTTTAAATATCCAAAATTTTAAATCAAATATCAAATATCATTTTTAGATATCCGAAATTTTAGATATCCAAAAATTGGATATTCAAAATATCGAATATTTAAACCATGAACAACCCTACTTAGTAGGGTCTAGCTCAGGAGTTTTAGACCTAGACCCTACACACGAACCTCTCTAATATGAATATACAATTATGTTTGATTATTTATTTATCTTTCTAGTGATGTTTTTGGGGCTTCTACTCCATTTTTTTCCGATTTTGTTTTAGTCTTCTTACTTTATAATGATAAACTAAGCAATTTATTCCAATGCTCTTGAAGAATCTAAATACCATTTCGAAAGTTTGAGTAAGTTCTTTTCAATTTATTTCTTCTTCCTTGAGGGAACTTTTTAACCAAAAAAAAGTTACAAATATGTTACATAAAAATTATATCAATATCTAGAAGGGATGGTAATTTATCCTACTGGTTTGGGGCTCCTTCGGATATCCCTCGTTTGTATTCGGATTTGGAAAAAGATTTCAGAGATTGGGTTCCGATTCAGGAATTCTTATAGGAAATATTTTGGGGGATTGGGCCAGGACGAGTTTAGGGTCCTCATCCCCGAACCTACCCGAAATTATATATATATATATATATATATATATATATATATATATATATATATATATATATATATATTATATATATAACTTTTTTTTATATAGAATATGAATTAAAATATATTGTAAAAAAATAAGATCGGATATCGGGGATGGGGTCGGATTTCAGATATCGGGTTGGGTTTTAATGTCGGAGATGAGAAATTGTTTGGAAATCAGATCAGATATGGAAATTTGATCCCTATAAGAATTGGGTCCAAGATTCCCGGATAAAAAAACAGAGATCGAGATGGATACAAAAATAATTTTGTTTATTGTATGCAGAAACAGAAATAAAATCTCCCTGACCTAAACCATTTGCAGGGCAGATATGATGAGTCTAAACTTTAGGGATCTAATGGGTCCCGGTCATATTTGGAATACGTACTACAAACCATAGTTTTAAAAAGTAAACCTTGTAATTGAATGAATATCATTATTAATTTAGTGATTTAGACTGGCCGGACTAGTGGTGTATATTAAGTCAAAAAATATAAAATATAAAAAAAAATTACATACAAATTTGACCGGGTCATAACTGATTTTCACTGGTTCTGAGATCCTGAGAACTGGTGCATAAAATATGTCCAGTGACCCGCCTAGTTCTCGAGATATTTCTTTGTTCAACATAATATGTAAATAAATGATGACAATAATAAATAAAAATGCCAACTTAATAATATGATAGACTGAGTGAACAAATTACAATTCGATAAATATGTGTGGCGTGACGAATTGACGATGCATGTGAGGAAAATCAGCCACCATAATCTTAAATATCAAAGACATTTTTTATTTAGGAATATATCACCGAGCAATCACGTACGTCGATCAACAATTGATTTTGCAACCTAATCTTAGTTAATTAGTGAAAGGGCGTCTAACTAGCCTATGAACTTGCCGTGCATCGAAAAGAGACATCTAATTGACAGAAGGACTACAATTTGGATCAATTAAAAATTAAATCAGTAAATAAAATAATACATACCTCTAATCCGACGCCGGAAATAAATTAGTGCCACGGAATGAAGTGAAAAAGAGGCTCAAGGAGATGCAGAAAGAGGGGAAAGAAAGAGGTCGACAAGGAGAGGGGCCGGGGCGAGCCGAGGAGAAGGAGGAGATGCTCAGAGCAGCTGCAGTCTCGCTGGATAGACGGCCACGGGGCTGGGAGGGCCAGGCAACTGAACTAAGAAACAAATTAGTACCTTTTTTATTTTAAAAGATAATAATAATGCTACACACGCAACTTTTGTAGGGAAATTTTTTTATGGATTTTGGGTCCCGTCACATTCGGATTTGGATTCAAAAAGAGATTTTAGAAAATGGGTTAAGGTTTGAAAAATTTTTTGAGGACCGGACGGGATGGTTTTAGGGTCCTCCTTATTCTCCAACCTGTCCTGAAATATTTTTATTTTATTTTATATGTATTATATTTATAATTTTTTATACAGAATATAAATTAAAATATATTATAAAAAATAAGATCGGACATCGGGAATGAAGTTGTATTTTTAGTATTGTATTAAGTTTTAAAGTCAGATAATGAACATGGATGGAAAATAGTTCGAAAATCAAGTCGAATATAGGAATTTAATTCACGTAGAAATCGGGTTAGAGATTATCTGATAAAAAAATGAAAATAAAGACAAATTCAAGGATGATTTTACACATCAAATTTGGAAAAGGAGATTGGGTCCCCGTCTCTGACCTGGTCCATTGTCAACCTTAATATTTTGTTTGTATTAACTGACAGCCAATTTCAATAGTGATTAACCTATCTTAATAAATATTAAAAATTAATATCTTTTAAAATCTAATAACAAGTGATCGAAAGAGATTAAAGTTAACTTATTTATAAAACTTGGCAATTAACTTTCATTCATTTTAAAATAAATAAGGTTATAGCCTAGTTAATTAGTTTAAACTAATAAACATCCAAATTATATTTTAAAATATTCACTTCTATTTACCTAACTTTAATTTACCTACTTCATTTAACCTAACATTGGTTAACCTTGATCCAAGAATGCTTATTAGGAACTTTTTTTTTTGAGTAAAATTAATGTTTTATTTTTATCATTTTATTTTTCTCTCATGTCTTTTCGTAATAATAAAATATAATAAAAATACTAAAGTTATTTTTTTAAAGTGTACATTTTGACAAAAAAAAAGTTACGATTTTTCATATGGAGAGTGTAATTCTTTTGGTAACCGTTAAAAAAATTATAATTGTCAAGTTAATTCTCCTTATTTTTAGATAAATTTCTTATATCTACTTTGACACTTGACTTTAAATTTTACAAATACCTTATTTTTTTAATTTTTTTTTACTATGATACATTGTCATTTCAATTTATATTGAATAACTAAATTGCCACCTAAATGATATTTCAAAATATAACTTATTCTTATTATATAGATACTTATGTAAAAATAAATTAAAATTTAATCATATTTAAGTAAAGATATTAAAAATATGAAATTGTTATTAAATGTTATATTAAACATATGAATACATTAATTAAGTATTTTTTTAGTAGTATAAAAGTGTTATGTTTGTTTGGATAGGTGGTTGGGAATCATGAGCCGCATCCAACTTCGTTATTTGGCCCACCATAGTTTGAATATTCAAAGGCATTGTTTTAGTTTTGGTCATAGTATTCTATTGAATAACTAAATTGCACCTTAATAATATTTGATTATATGATTTATTTTTATTATATAGATACTTAGGTTTAAGTAAATTAAATTATAATTATAAAAAATATAAAAGTATTATTAAATGTTATATCAAACATTTGAATATACAAATATAGTCTTTTTTGAATCATCTACATTTTAGATTTGTTTTATTATTCTTTTTCCCATTTAGATTAAGCATATTTTTTATATAATTTAGGCTGATTTTTAAAACTAACTTCCATCTATAGCCTTTTATTTTAAGAAAGTATTGATATTAAACTAATTTACCTTATCCATTTCCATATTCTTTTTGCAATAATAATTATTCACATATATATCAATTAGCTAAATACATAATACTTATATTAATTTATGTATTGATAGGTTTGTAAAAGATATATACTATATATTATAAGATCGTTAAAGATGTTATCTACTTTATATTACATGTTCGTCAATAATACTAAAGGTTAGTCAATGACATATACTATATACTACACAATTATTATAACTGTGTTATGTTTTATACTTCATATTATATGCTTCACAATTAAGAAAGATATACTAGATATATGCATTCGATAAAAATACTATATATGACACATTTATGAATGATAATATATGTTATATCTTATATTTTATATATGACACACTCAACAAAAATAATATATCCTAGATATACATATACAATAAAGATATTATATACTAACATTCATCAAAGATAATATAGATTGTGTGGTATATATTCAATACGGATATTATGCACCCAAATTGTATTAGTAAAGTGCTCATAGTATGCGGAATAGTAAAAAATATATATAATAAGCATAATAATATTTTAATTATTTTAGTATCAAATTATAATAACTATGAATGCAACTATTTTATTTTATTATAAAAAATTTAATTTTAATTTTAATTTCAAAAATTATTGTAATTATTGATATTATTATAAATATTGTTATTATAATAAGTTTAATAAGGAAGCATCAACCCAAACTAAAATAAACATCAATCCAAAGAAAGAAAGCGTCAAACAAAGCTTAAATGAATGTCAAACTTAAAAAGAAAAAATATCAACCAAAGATTAGATAAATATTAACTAAAAAAAAGGAAAACATTAACGAGGTTTAAATAAAGATCAATCCAACGAAAAAAAATCAAGTCAATAACACAAACCCAAAAAAAAACCCTCTAATTGTGATATATAGTATTTTGATTTTTAAAAATATTGCTATTAGACTGTAATCCCCCAAAAATTTCGAAAACCTATATTTTAATAAATTACTTTTATTTGGAATATAATTGCTTTTATATTATTTATTTTCATTATTCTATGGATTTTAGAGTATGTAAATTTGGATAAAATTATTTAATAAATTAAAAATAAATAATTTGCTATTTATCATATCGTTTTATTTAAATAATTTTTCAAAACTAATATTTTACTAACCTTATCTTTTTTTTAAATCAATATATTAGATTATAATGAATTAAATTATTAAATTAAATAAATTATCAAGAATATTACATTTTATGATTTATAAAATTAATTTAATTTATTTCCCCTATTTTTCCCCTTTTTTTTTTTTCTTCCTTTTCTTTTCCTCCTCCTTTTCTCTTTTCCTTCTTTCTTCTCTTTTCCTCTTTCTCCCCCTTGGGCCGCCCGCCCGGCCTGCCCGTCACCCCCCCTTCCTGCGCCTTGGGCCACTGGCCCACTTCTCCCTCTCCCCCTCAGCCCTCTCCCGCGTGCCCAGCCCGGCCGGCTTTCCCCCCTGCTTTTTCTTTCTTTTCCCCTGGGCCGACCGGCCAGCTTTTTCTCCCTTTTTCCCCGACCGGTCGGCCTGCTCCTTCCTTTTCCCCGACCGGCCGCCCGCAGCCTCCTTCTTTCTTCTTCTTCTCAGGCGGCGACAGCCGCCGACCTGCTCTATCCTGCCCGACCACCTGCACTTGCCGCCCTGCCACCCTGCTTCTCCCTCTTCTTTTTCTCCATCTCCCCAGCCCTCCATTCTACTCATTTCTTTTTTTCGAGCTTCTCCTCCCCGCCCCCGAGCTCCCTCTTCCCCATTTTTTTTCTCCCCTCCATCTTCTCCCCTTCGTTCGTGCGCCGCCGCCCTCCGCCGCCCTGACCGCCGCACCCAGCCCCTAAACCACCTCCTGCACCCTTCTTCTACCACCCTGCACCACCCCAATAACCCTCCCGCAGCCTCCTTCTCCCCTTCTTCCATTTTTCTCCCTGTTTTCACCCTTACCACCGAGCCACCTGCAACCGCCTATTCCGCCGCCGTCCGGCCACCTCTGCCGCCACCCAGACCACCAATCTCCTCCCTGAAACCCCCTCTATAACCGCCAAGCATTATTTGGCTGAAAACAGCCCTTGAAACCTTCCATCTTTCCTCCTTCTTTTCCTTCCTTCACAATTCCTCCACCTCACCCCTTTCTCGGCCGCCACCTTCGCATCCCTGCTGCCGCCGCCTCCGCCACCATTAGCCACCAGCAACACATCCCCGACCACCTCTTACACCCCCTCTTCACTTCTGCACCATCCATTTGCCTTAGAACCTCCCCCAACTATCTCTTTTTCTAGCCTAAAGTCCCTAAACCGAGCCACCCTTCCTCCCTCCCATTTCACCCCTCTTCGAGCCTCTCCCCTTTCTTCTTCTGCATGAAACTCACGCTGCTCATGCAGCGTGAGCTCTCCTCCATGTAGAAAAAAAAAAAAAAAAGAAATGATTTGGCTAATTTCTAAGGTATAATGGTGTTTTATATTAAGTATTTTTACTAATTAAATTTTATAAAGTTTGATACTTGGATTTTATTTCTAACGTGTATATGATGGATATTATTCTTAGGTGTTGATTTGCTGATTGTGCTTGGTAAGGTTTGGTAATTTTGGCGAGATTAAGGTAACCGTTAAATCTCGCTTAAATGCATGGATTAACGCATGTTATCACATTAGGCATTATCAATATGTATTATGCTTGATATATGTTACTTAGCATTATCACATGTGGTTAATGTGGTTGTTGATGAAAAGGAAGCATGATAGATTGATGATGTGTATGGGAATAATATTTTGTGTAATAATTTGGTGGTTGGGGAAAATATAAATTATTATCCATGTTGTGATATGCTATGGTGATTTTTATTATATGTGTAACATTTTGTTAGCATTAGGGGGAGATTTTAATAATGTATATTGTATATGAGTATGGCCTAAGAGTAAAATGGTGAATGTGTTAATCAAGGGAGAAAATAGTAATTTTGGAGGTAGGGGTAAAATTGTAATTTTGTGAATAAAGGAGAAAAGAGTAATTCTTGTAATAAAAAGGGGCAATTTGGTAATCTTGTTAAAAAGAATGGCAATTTGGTAAATTGTAATAAAAGGACAATTTGGTAATGTTATAATAAAAGGGCAAAATAGTAATTTCATGATTAAAGGACGAAATGATAATTTTACAATCTAAGGGCGGAATGGTAATTTGGAAATTAAAGGAGGTAAGATAGCAATTTTATAATTAAGGATAAATGGAAAAGTTATAAGTAAAAGGGCGATATGATAATCTTGGGAGTTAAGGGGGTAAAATGGTAAATTTGAAGGTAGAGGGGTAAAACGGTAATTGTGTAAATCAAAGGGGTAAAGGTGAACATTGGAAAGGAGTAAATTGGAAATAATGATTATTGAGAAGGGTAAAATAATAATTTAAATAACCAGAGGGTAATTTGATAATTAATAGTAAAAAAGGGGTAAAATGGCAAATATGATAAATGTGAGGGGTAAGTTGGTAATTTAACCGACTGGAGGGTATTTTCGTAATTTTGGATAATGGAGTAGAGTAGTTTGATAATTATGACAATTAAGAAGGGCAATTCGGTAACTTAAATAACAAAAGGGTAATTTGGTAATTTCACCAACCGAAGGGCAATTTGGTAATTTTGACAATGAGGAATGGTAGTTTGGTAAATGAGAATAAAGGACGGTGAATTGGTGATTAACTAAATAAAGGGTTAATTTGGTAATTAGGATAAGGAGGAAGGGTAATTTGGTAATTTGACCAACTCAAGGATAATTTATTAATTATGATAAAGGAGGAAGAGGCAAAGTGGTAATCTAACCAATTAAATGAAAAGTATATTAAGTGTAATAATTATTAAGGGGGAATTAACGTCCTAATAAGTATGATAGATAATTTAGTAACCTAAATCGAATAAGGGATAACTTGGTGATTTTGTAACAAGGAGGGTAACATGGTAATTTATCAAATAAGGAGGGGTGATGTAGTGATTTTATAAGTAAAGTGGTAAATAAGTAGTTCGTATCTAGTGTATCATTATGATTGTGGAATTCGTGACATGGCTCTATTAGTGTTGATTAACGAGGCAAGAATGTTTGATGATTAGTAGGTATCACGAGAACGAGTTTTAATTCGGAATTAGATGAGTTTAGGATGGCCTTAATGATTCTCCTATGTTACTTTGGATGACCATCTGAATAAGAAATTTCTGATGATATCTGAACGATTAAAAGAGGGTAATTATCTTCTTGTTGTGCTTTTGTGATCACCCTTGATTAAGACACTATTACTTAAAGTGAAAGACCTCGAGATCGGGAATGGTGACTCCTTAGGGGTCGCTACCCTAAGGACGTGGTTTAGTCCACGATTGTTTGGTATTTGCTGGTGTGCCTTTGTGCCCCAGCCAGGCCCTATATCTACTCTTTCTAGCTCTACGGACCTAGTTAGGGGGTATGCATACTTAAGGATTAGGTGTCCTTGTCGGTAGGGTACTGAGTTAGCTTTATGCACCAGTACGACCAGGGTACCTTTGCGTCCCTGGGTTACTAGTTGAAGGGTACTGAGTTGCTGTTATGCGCCAGTGCGACCGGTGTACCTTTGTGTCCCGGGTTATTGATCTCCCTATCGAGGCAAATAAATATGATTGATGTGCTGATTTAAGAAAGGAAAGATACTATAATTGAAAGTGGAATATTAATGAGCCGGGCCCAGCGATTTATGGTATTGAGTACCGGTCCACCGGTTATAATAGTGGCCAGGAGCGTTGTGCCCTGGGTGATGATTCTTTATATATCCCGGTCCACCGGTTATAATAGTGGCCAGGAGCGTTGTGCCCTGGGTGATGATTCTTTATATATCCCGGTCCACCGGTTATAATAGTGGCCAGGAGCGTTGTGCCCTGGATGATGATTTTATATTCCGGTCCACCGGCAATAATAGTGGAGGTCCCGAGCTCAATAAAAATTTAATGTGAATGAGTTATGGAAAAATACTAGTCCTTGAGATTGTTGATTAATGGCCTCAAGGCCCGAAAAATATCTCGATTACTGATCATGGCCTATTTGATATTGGTTGATTGATTATGGAATATATGAAAGTGAATTTTACGTATACGCCATTAATGTATGATTGAGTTATTGGATGTACAAGGAATTGGATCTGGATACCATGTTTCTACCTATGGTCATATCTGAATGTAGTAGTATCATGTGTAATATGTGTGCCTGTATTTTAAGTGCGTTTTTAAAGGGTTACTCAGTACCGTAGTACTGAAGGGTTCCCTTCATGGGGCCCCTGCCTATTCAATGGGCAGTACCCCTTGCAGGTTGTGTTTCAGGTGCTATTCAAGTGGGCCCTTGGGGAGAGCGTAAGGTACTGTCCGGAAATTTTTAGGGTTTTAAATTGTCTCATTTAAATTCAACGTATTTGTTATTTTGTAATCACCGTGGTTGAATGTTTTCTCTTGTAAAGTATTTACTGTGCTACTCTGATATTCAAATGCTTAAGTTCTCGTAAAATTTTATTTTACTCCTTTAGCCTTAGCACTTAGTACTGGAACGGTATGAGTGAATCGATCTGGTACTAAGTGTGGCGGTAATACTCCCAAAATTCACGGTTTATCAAATCGCTTCCGCTAAATTTCTTTTAATAAAACGAAATTTTTCAGTAGTGAATTTTGGGGGTGTTACAATATGGTATCAGAGCGTTGGTTTCGATAACCACGCTTTAGTTTTGAAAATTTTTGGTTTTATAATGTTTTCCTCATTTCCAAAAATAATTACATTCGGAATTGATTCTAAAATTCCCTCCAATTTCAAATATTGAGTTGATACGACAAGTTACACCTCTTTCAATTTTAAATGTTTTACACAGACACCTCAATTGGTGTTAGGGTTATTTTCGAGCACTCTGGTAAATTTCAAGTATTTTAGGCTGGTACCACAAGTTGGTATCAGGTATTCTCATAAAACCTGTCTCGATTTTTTTTAATGTTTTGAGCTGATACTACAAGTTAGTATTAAGGTATTTCACATAGGTTTTTTTTTCAAGTTCAATTATTCCAAAAAGGAGTTTTCAACCTATCTCTCCTTGGTTTCGAGAGAACCGGATTAGTCCTGAGAGTTGGGTATGGGTAGACTAAGTGACGTAGGTTTAGATCACTTAGCTTGAGGAAATAGCACCTTCCCTAACAGACTTTTGTTTTATAGCTAACTCAAGATGGACCGAGACGAACGAATCAACAACCTAGAGAGAGCGTTCGAAGTACTCGTGGGTTTAGCCCAGCGATCCCCGGTACCCCAGTCTCAAGCTACTGTACCTTCGACTAGAATCGGAGAAGATTGGCTCGATAGAGTTTCACGTCATCGACCTCCGACCTACGATGGGAAGGAAGATCCCGTGGTCTTAGAAAGTTGGGTACGAGATTTCGATAGGACTTTCGAGGCACTTAACTGTCCTGAGGAACGAAGGACAAACATCGCGGCATATTTCCTACGAGGACCAGCCGATACTTGGTGGGAAGATCTTCGAACTCAAGGAGGACGACCGGCATCATGGGAAGACTTCAAGACCGCCATCCGTACGCGTTTCTACACGGAAAGTCTCAAGAGGGCCAAACTTAAGGAATTTATGGAGCTGACACGAGGAAACCTATCGGTTCGAGAGTACTACGCACGATTCACGGAATTGCTGAGGTTCGCCCCGGAATAGCAGCTAGCAAGGCAACGACAATCTTTCAATTCGGGCAAGGACTTCGATTCAACATCCGAGGCATGATGGGCGCTGACATCTTCCACGACCTGAGTACGCTGTACGAGCGGGCATGTAGCGCCGATGCCCTGATCCAAGAACAAGCCTCCATCCTAGGCAAGAGAAAGAACGAAGAGACTGAGACCGAGACAAGGAGTCATCGCCCCAGTAGCAAAGTTTTGCGGGAACAGTCTCAACTTCAAACCAAAGCTCCGTGTAAGAAGAATCAGAGTATTTCCAAAGCAAAGCCTAGCAAGAGACCGGACCGACACTACCACTGCCGACGTTGCAAAAGAGATCATCCAGGCAAGGATTGCAGAGGAAAGCTGATTCAGTGCCATGATTGTGGACAACTTGGGCATAGAAGTTTTGAATGCTACAGTGCGCCCCGTGAAGGATTTCCAAGGCCACAACAGCCGTCGGTTCGGCAAGATCAAGCGCTAGAGTAATACGTTCAGCCTCAATAGCCAAAGGAGACGAGCAAGCATTCAATCATAACCTAACCTCTTCTAGCTTACCTTCAAGTTCCTTGTAGTGGTTGTATTGCTTTTCGTGTGTGTAATTATTTTTTTTTCCTTATTTAAGTAAGTTTTTCTTTAAGGGGGTAGTTACCCCCCAAGTAACTTAGGATCCCTGTTGTAACCCTAGTGCTAAGGCCCAAACTTCGGGGACGAAGTTTCTCTTTAAGGGGGTAGTGATGTAATCCCCCAAAAATTTCGAAAACCTATATTTTAATAAATTACTTTTATTTGGAATATAATTGCTTTTATATTATTTATTTTCATTATTCTATGGATTTTAGAGTATGTAAATTTGGATAAAATTATTTAATAAATTAAAAATAAATAATTTGCTATTTATCATATCGTTTTATTTAAATAATTTTTCAAAACTAATATTTTACTAACCTTATCTTTTTTTTAAATCAATATATTAGATTATAATGAATTAAATTATTAAATTAAATAAATTATCAAGAATATTACATTTTATGATTTATAAAATTAATTTAATTTATTTCCCCTATTTTTCCCCTTTTTTTTTTTTCTTCCTTTTCTTTTCCTCCTCCTTTTCTCTTTTCCTTCTTTCTTCTCTTTTCCTCTTTCTCCCCCTTGGGCCGCCCGCCCGGCCTGCCCGTCACCCCCCCTTCCTGCGCCTTGGGCCACTGGCCCACTTCTCCCTCTCCCCCTCAGCCCTCTCCCGCGTGCCCAGCCCGGCCGGCTTTCCCCCCTGCTTTTTCTTTCTTTTCCCCTGGGCCGACCGGCCAGCTTTTTCTCCCTTTTTCCCCGACCGGTCGGCCTGCTCCTTCCTTTTCCCCGACCGGCCGCCCGCAGCCTCCTTCTTTCTTCTTCTTCTCAGGCGGCGACAGCCGCCGACCTGCTCTATCCTGCCCGACCACCTGCACTTGCCGCCCTGCCACCCTGCTTCTCCCTCTTCTTTTTCTCCATCTCCCCAGCCCTCCATTCTACTCATTTCTTTTTTTCGAGCTTCTCCTCCCCGCCCCCGAGCTCCCTCTTCCCCATTTTTTTTCTCCCCTCCATCTTCTCCCCTTCGTTCGTGCGCCGCCGCCCTCCGCCGCCCTGACCGCCGCACCCAGCCCCTAAACCACCTCCTGCACCCTTCTTCTACCACCCTGCACCACCCCAATAACCCTCCCGCAGCCTCCTTCTCCCCTTCTTCCATTTTTCTCCCTGTTTTCACCCTTACCACCGAGCCACCTGCAACCGCCTATTCCGCCGCCGTCCGGCCACCTCTGCCGCCACCCAGACCACCAATCTCCTCCCTGCAACCCCCTCTATAACCGCCAAGCATTATTTGGCTGAAAACAGCCCTTGAAACCTTCCATCTTTCCTCCTTCTTTTCCTTCCTTCACAATTCCTCCACCTCACCCCTTTCTCGGCCGCCACCTTCGCATCCCTGCTGCCGCCGCCTCCGCCACCATTAGCCACCAGCAACACATCCCCGACCACCTCTTACACCCCCTCTTCACTTCTGCACCATCCATTTGCCTTAGAACCTCCCCCAACTATCTCTTTTTCTAGCCTAAAGTCCCTAAACCGAGCCACCCTTCCTCCCTCCCATTTCACCCCTCTTCGAGCCTCTCCCCTTTCTTCTTCTGCATGAAACTCACGCTGCTCATGCAGCGTGAGCTCTCCTCCATGTAGAAAAAAAAAAAAAAAAAGAAATGATTTGGCTAATTTCTAAGGTATAATGGTGTTTTATATTAAGTATTTTTACTAATTAAATTTTATAAAGTTTGATACTTGGATTTTATTTCTAACGTGTATATGATGGATATTATTCTTAGGTGTTGATTTGCTGATTGTGCTTGGTAAGGTTTGGTAATTTTGGCGAGATTAAGGTAACCGTTAAATCTCGCTTAAATGCATGGATTAACGCATGTTATCACATTAGGCATTATCAATATGTATTATGCTTGATATATGTTACTTAGCATTATCACATGTGGTTAATGTGGTTGTTGATGAAAAGGAAGCATGATAGATTGATGATGTGTATGGGAATAATATTTTGTGTAATAATTTGGTGGTTGGGGAAAATATAAATTATTATCCATGTTGTGATATGCTATGGTGATTTTTATTATATGTGTAACATTTTGTTAGCATTAGGGGGAGATTTTAATAATGTATATTGTATATGAGTATGGCCTAAGAGTAAAATGGTGAATGTGTTAATCAAGGGAGAAAATAGTAATTTTGGAGGTAGGGGTAAAATTGTAATTTTGTGAATAAAGGAGAAAAGAGTAATTCTTGTAATAAAAAGGGGCAATTTGGTAATCTTGTTAAAAAGAATGGCAATTTGGTAAATTGTAATAAAAGGACAATTTGGTAATGTTATAATAAAAGGGCAAAATAGTAATTTCATGATTAAAGGACGAAATGATAATTTTACAATCTAAGGGCGGAATGGTAATTTGGAAATTAAAGGAGGTAAGATAGCAATTTTATAATTAAGGATAAATGGAAAAGTTATAAGTAAAAGGGCGATATGATAATCTTGGGAGTTAAGGGGGTAAAATGGTAAATTTGAAGGTAGAGGGGTAAAACGGTAATTGTGTAAATCAAAGGGGTAAAGGTGAACATTGGAAAGGAGTAAATTGGAAATAATGATTATTGAGAAGGGTAAAATAATAATTTAAATAACCAGAGGGTAATTTGATAATTAATAGTAAAAAAGGGGTAAAATGGCAAATATGATAAATGTGAGGGGTAAGTTGGTAATTTAACCGACTGGAGGGTATTTTCGTAATTTTGGATAATGGAGTAGAGTAGTTTGATAATTATGACAATTAAGAAGGGCAATTCGGTAACTTAAATAACAAAAGGGTAATTTGGTAATTTCACCAACCGAAGGGCAATTTGGTAATTTTGACAATGAGGAATGGTAGTTTGGTAAATGAGAATAAAGGACGGTGAATTGGTGATTAACTAAATAAAGGGTTAATTTGGTAATTAGGATAAGGAGGAAGGGTAATTTGGTAATTTGACCAACTCAAGGATAATTTATTAATTATGATAAAGGAGGAAGAGGCAAAGTGGTAATCTAACCAATTAAATGAAAAGTATATTAAGTGTAATAATTATTAAGGGGGAATTAACGTCCTAATAAGTATGATAGATAATTTAGTAACCTAAATCGAATAAGGGATAACTTGGTGATTTTGTAACAAGGAGGGTAACATGGTAATTTATCAAATAAGGAGGGGTGATGTAGTGATTTTATAAGTAAAGTGGTAAATAAGTAGTTCGTATCTAGTGTATCATTATGATTGTGGAATTCGTGACATGGCTCTATTAGTGTTGATTAACGAGGCAAGAATGTTTGATGATTAGTAGGTATCACGAGAACGAGTTTTAATTCGGAATTAGATGAGTTTAGGATGGCCTTAATGATTCTCCTATGTTACTTTGGATGACCATCTGAATAAGAAATTTCTGATGATATCTGAACGATTAAAAGAGGGTAATTATCTTCTTGTTGTGCTTTTGTGATCACCCTTGATTAAGACACTATTACTTAAAGTGAAAGACCTCGAGATCGGGAATGGTGACTCCTTAGGGGTCGCTACCCTAAGGACGTGGTTTAGTCCACGATTGTTTGGTATTTGCTGGTGTGCCTTTGTGCCCCAGCCAGGCCCTATATCTACTCTTTCTAGCTCTACGGACCTAGTTAGGGGGTATGCATACTTAAGGATTAGGTGTCCTTGTCGGTAGGGTACTGAGTTAGCTTTATGCACCAGTACGACCAGGGTACCTTTGCGTCCCTGGGTTACTAGTTGAAGGGTACTGAGTTGCTGTTATGCGCCAGTGCGACCGGTGTACCTTTGTGTCCCGGGTTATTGATCTCCCTATCGAGGCAAATAAATATGATTGATGTGCTGATTTAAGAAAGGAAAGATACTATAATTGAAAGTGGAATATTAATGAGCCGGGCCCAGCGATTTATGGTATTGAGTACCGGTCCACCGGTTATAATAGTGGCCAGGAGCGTTGTGCCCTGGGTGATGATTCTTTATATATCCCGGTCCACCGGTTATAATAGTGGCCAGGAGCGTTGTGCCCTGGGTGATGATTCTTTATATATCCCGGTCCACCGGTTATAATAGTGGCCAGGAGCGTTGTGCCCTGGATGATGATTTTATATTCCGGTCCACCGGCAATAATAGTGGAGGTCCCGAGCTCAATAAAAATTTAATGTGAATGAGTTATGGAAAAATACTAGTCCTTGAGACTGTTGATTAATGGCCTCAAGGCCCGAAAAATATCTCGATTACTGATCATGGCCTATTTGATATTGGTTGATTGATTATGGAATATATGAAAGTGAATTTTACGTATACGCCATTAATGTATGATTGAGTTATTGGATGTACAAGGAATTGGATCTGGATACCATGTTTCTACCTATGGTCATATCTGAATGTAGTAGTATCATGTGTAATATGTGTGCCTGTATTTTAAGTGCGTTTTTAAAGGGTTACTCAGTACCGTAGTACTGAAGGGTTCCCTTCATGGGGCCCCTGCCTATTCAATGGGCAGTACCCCTTGCAGGTTGTGTTTCAGGTGCTATTCAAGTGGGCCCTTGGGGAGAGCGTAAGGTACTGTCCGGAAATTTTTAGGGTTTTAAATTGTCTCATTTAAATTCAACGTATTTGTTATTTTGTAATCACCGTGGTTGAATGTTTTCTCTTGTAAAGTATTTACTGTGCTACTCTGATATTCAAATGCTTAAGTTCTCGTAAAATTTTATTTTACTCCTTTAGCCTTAGCACTTAGTACTGGAACGGTATGAGTGAATCGATCTGGTACTAAGTGTGGCGGTAATACTCCCAAAATTCACGGTTTATCAAATCGCTTCCGCTAAATTTCTTTTAATAAAACGAAATTTTTCAGTAGTGAATTTTGGGGGTGTTACATAGACATTCTAGATGCACCTTCTAAGGTACGCCCAAGTTCGTAATAAAATTTAAATTATACTATATACATTATATATTTATTAAAGATACTATATGAAACATTTCATAATGATAGTATGTACTATATGTTGTATATTTTTCAAACATATTATATACTATATCTTACACATTTGTTAAAAATATTATATACTAATACTACATGTTTATGAAAAGTATCATATATTATGTACCGTGCATTGTTTGTCAGATATATTATATAAAAAGCCACTAGCTATATACTGCTACAATTTTTTTTATTCACAAGCTTATTAAACTTTAAAATTGGAAGTGATTGTTTATGAAAATGATTACAACAAAAAGATTTACCAAGGAAAAAAAGAAGTAAAGTTTAATTTGTTATGGTAAAAAGAGTACAAATTAAAAGTTAAATTTAAAATGGCCTAATTTGTAAAAAAAATTAATTAACCTTATTAGGAAAAAATGAGTCAAACTGAATCTAATTAGTAGTTTACTATATTTTTCAATAGTAAAAAAATGTCATGTTTGTTTGGAAAGGAGGGTGGGCATCATGGATCATGTTTGCAACTTTTGTTGTTCGGTCGTCCTTATTTGATCGATCAAACTTCAAAGCATCATTTTGGTTTGGTTCATCGGTATCTTACTATATATAAAAACATAGTTGTTTGCACAGGATAATTTCCGGCCCAAACAATTCTATCATGTGCATACATACATTTGACCTGAATACATACATGTCACATGTATACATACATGTCACATGTATACATACATGTCAATCATGTGCATATTGACATGTCGCAAGTCTATTTCTTAAATAATCAATGGTCTGTAAATTACAAAAACCTATATCAATGGTTAGATATCGACCACATCATGTATCTAACTTTTGATCAATTGTTTACAATATTTTACAATTTATACTATATATACAAGCATATGATCTTCTCATAGCCACAACATTAGTGAGATTTTGTTGCAAGTGCCATCTGAAGCATACTATTCTCGAAGCTCAAAAACAACTGCAGCATCAACAAAAAAAAATCTGTATTTTCTCCAACCCTATTTGAATAAACAGTTTGTTAACTTATTTACTTATTAAAATAAATTACAGACTTTGTATTTTTTTTTCTTGTAGATACCTTAATCATTCCATCATCCTTCTGTCTGCAAGTGCCATCTGAAGCATAATATTCTCCAAGTTGCACAAAGAGTTGCAGCATCACACAAAAAAATGGTATTTTATCCTGCAACATTTGATTAAACAGATTGTTTAGTTATTTACTTATTAAAATAAACAACTAATAATGTAATATTTTTTCCTTTCAGATATCATAATCAGCCCACACATGCCTCTATTTTCTCTACTAAATGAAATTAACCCTTCTTCAACCACTTGGGCAGTTCAACTGAGAATGATTAGAATTTATGAAATAAAATCCTATGAGAACAAATCTCAGGCATACTCAATAGAATGTATCAAGCACAACAGTCAAGTAATTATTCCAAATTAAAATTAATGTAAATTTGTTAAAACATAGAGTGAGATATCAGTATTGCTATGTTATGTTACATTGTAGGGAGTTAGAGTGCATGCATCAATTAGAAGGCCACTCATTCAAAAAATCAAGCACATTTTATCTAAAGGAAATCTATACCACTTGAAAAATTTTATTGTTGCTGACAACAAAATGGGTACAAATTTCCATATGACAAACACATAAATTTTTCAAAGAATGGACATGTTTCCAAAGCATCTATATCAATTTGTCCCATATGAATCTTTACCTACAACAGATACTTCCATACTTATTAGTAAGGTTCTTCAATTTTATACACATTATTTCCGGCATCATTAATCATTAATATTATCAAAACCTTGACAGATGTGATTAGCAAAGTAGTGAGCATCCACAACATGCAAACAAAGGAAATTTATGGGCAAATGACATATCAGCTAGATTTCAGCATTGAAGACTCCAGGTATATAATAGAAAAATAAAGAAATGATGTTACACAAGTCTTACTTACAGTAATAAGATTTTGCAGGCAAAACATCATAGATTGTACACTGTACGCTATGGGGTGAACTTGCTACTAAGCTAGACACACATGTGAAAGAGTGTAGCCCATAGGCAGTTTACATAATATTACAATTTGTCAAAGTCAGAATATTCAGAGATAAAAACAATATATATATGTTATTTTTTATTATACATACATGAATGATGTTCTGTATGTTTCATTTATGCAGATCAAGTAATACTTTTCCAACACTTGAAATGTCATTAAAATCACGTTGGACAATGATGAAAAAGAGATTCAAGAATTTGCAAATGAGTAATGTTTTCTAAAACAAATGAAAGACCATTTAATAATATTGTATATTTTATATACAACTTTTCAATAACTCTAATTAAATTTCAATGTTTCAGATTTCCACCCTACATAAACAATGATACAACAATTAGTGAGCCACAAGTTTTATCATCATATTCTATTGATGGTGAGTTAGAAAGTGGAAGGTGGCCATTTAAATCTATAGAGGAGCTAAAAAATGAGGAGTCTGTTAAATATCAGTTTTTCAGGTATTAAGTTTAGATTAGTTTATCAAATACAAACAAAATTTATTTATATTATTAATCTACTGATAGGAAAGTTCTGGGTTAGAGGAAGAATAGTAGCAGTGGAGACTGAGGGAAACTAGTATTACATTGCATGTAAAAGATGCTTCAAGAAGCTAAAACCAAGTGGGGACAAATTTAAGTGCGATAAATGCAATAAATACTAAATAATTGGTAATTTAAGGTACAAGATACAAGTCAGAGTTGTTGATGACACAAGTAATTCCCCATTTCTAATGTGGGATAGAGAATGCAAGGAACTAATAGGGAAATCGGTAAAGGAACTGAAATAGGGTAATGCAAAGGTATAGCATACACTACAGGTGAACTATTATTACCTAAATTGATGTTTCATACTTAATTCAGATAATTATTTCACTTGATATAGATATCAGATGATGGTCTACCATGTGAACTTAAAATCATGTTCAATAAGGTCGTACTATTTTTTGGTGCAAATTAAGGATGAAAACTTGGGAGCATACAAGGAAGATAACAATAGCAAACTCATGAGATTATTTCACAAACTGTTGAGGTCACAATAGCAAACAAGGAAGATGACATCACTCCATCAAAACCCATAGATGTGGAATCAGACAAGAGATGGAAGAGAAACATAGATTGAGATTTGTCATCAACTGTTCCTATGAAGAAGACAAGAGTAGTGATCAAGAAAGAGAAACTCTAAAATTAGTTTAGATATCTATATCTTTTATGTTTTCCCATGCTAGTTTCCTTGTCTTTGGAAAGAAATTGTACCTAAAAGACTTATTTATCGGTATTAAGCATATTATGTTTGATTATTATATCGATCAATTTGTTATTGGCACCTTATATTATCCTTATTATGATGTAATGGTATCTTATGTTATTTCATTGGATATTATACTTTTCTCTTGAATTTATGCAAGTAATTTTAGTCCAACTACATATAATCCTTAAACAGACTAAAATTAAATGAACAAGATGATTAAGTAACAGCTTTATAAAAGATGTCAATTGAAATGTCAATTCAAATAACAATTATATTCAATAGTGACTATGAAAAAAAATATATTGATATTTTGGATCCCCTTAATTTGAATTAAACAACTGACATAGCCACACAAAAAAATATAACTGCAATTACAAATATACCCTCATTGTTTGACTGCCCTATTTGAATAGACTATTTCCTTATTTTATCTATTTAAACAATGCAGAAGACAAATCTCACCTTTCTTACATACTCCCTTTCATCCATACTTTGAAATGATTTTTTAGCTATCAAGTAAATTGAATAAGTATTGCAGATTATCACAAACCAAGACAAATATATTACTCAAAGTAAGCTTTACTATTGCGCTCACTCTTTTATATTTATATTTACACTATTTATTTATCTATTTATACATGTGCATCAGCTACTTAAATCATGAAAAATTAACGAAGTCCAGAACCTTATGTCGAAAAAGGACAACAGAAGAAGCCTCAACATCAGGTTCAACTATCCATTATTATGAATTATAGTTTGCATACATGTTTAGTTTTGTCCACTTATAATTTATACATTCTAACATATTAGTCATTAGTTATTTCTAAATTTTTATTTAGGATTGGAGTTATGACTATAGTATATGTTATTAGTAATGCATACTAAAAACCAAATATATTTTTATAATTGATCATGCTACCGATGATATTACTACAATAGGTCATAATGTTTGTATTATTGCATTGAAAAAATATAACACAACCATACATGATGCTACCTTCTGTTAGCCATTAGTCATTGTTTCTAAATTTTACAATGTTTTTCAAAATATTCCAAATGCATATACTTCTGTTAATTAATCCATAATGACAACTGAAACTGTATAGTATATGTTATTTCAAATTAAGTTAATCATGTTAATTAATCATAACAAATTCATTCAACATAGAAAATATGTGCACATATGGTGACATTTTCCATAATAGGAAACAAACAACACAGTTAATCATTAGATAATAATGTTTATGTTTACAAGAGTAAGAGTATAATACCTGGCATATAAGGAAATAATCCAGGAATGCTATAAATAATAAGCAAGATATAACTCTTTAATGCATAAATAAGAGAAAACAATAATTGAAACCGATTAATAATTACTAAATACTAGTAATTGATCCTTTACTTAATTTAAATACTTTACATATATAATAATAAATTATGCATATAATATTAACCGATGATGGGTTCCAACATCAACATGAACATCAACGTCAACATGCTTTCGAAATAGAAAGTATATTTAATTATATTCATTATTGCTTAAAATTAGAGTATATTAACAATTGGAGAAAAGTTTAAAGCTTATTATCTCTGTATCTTATAATGCTGAAAATATTGTTAACATATGTAGCAATTTTTATAATTTATATAAAAAAATTATAGAAGACAATGAATGGTTTAAAAATGAATTTTGAATATGAATTTACAACAATAATAATGTATCAACCATTAATGAAAACTCTTTTGATTTGTAAAAATCAAGTATCTAACTTCAGAACATAAAATTTTAACTTATCAAACCTTATGTTCACAACCTGCAAGAAAAATTGAAATCAAATTAGTGGCCTAACTTGAAAGACAGAAACAATATTAAACTTACAAATTCAAAGGGAAAAAATTGAAACATCTTACCTTAATATTGTTTATATTTCGATAATTCAGAGTATATTTATGAAGATGTCACTCACCTGTTAACATTAATTAAATGTAAATAACTATAAATATTAAACATAATGTCATGTTTGTGTGTTTTAATTTTAAAAAAATTGACACATAAAAATCACAGAAATATACTTACACTTTGATAATGATACTTAATGCCCTCAAAATTATGTGCTAAATATTTCGAAATCTGAGGTGATCTCATATTGAGATATAAACTCAGATAATCGAAAGAAGAAAGATCAAAAAACATTAGTTAAAAAAAATTAACTTATACTATTTTGATAGATACAATAAGTGATTTTTTAAAACACTTACGATTTTTGAAATCTTCAACTTGAGCGATTTGCTTACCACGAAGATTTTCCCTACAAATAATTTTGAAATACGAGATCATCTGAAATGGAAGTCAGATAAGCACTCAGATTTTCGTAGGAAAAATACAAGCAAATCTTTAGTGTCATATTTTAGAGTATAAAATATTTTATGTAATATTGAAAAAATTTGCGAAGAACTTACCTTATTGCGGCACATAAAACAAATCGATGACGAAGTTGACCATAAGAAAATAAGAACAAATTTACACCTTTTTAGTAATTTCTTCGATTTCAGAATAATAGCGTAGTAAAGATCTGAAGTTGACCTACTTATTTTGGTGTTCTATACACATTGGATTTGGATCCCAGGGCCGGAATTATGAAAATTTAACATAAGTTGAGTTTAGAAAAAGAAACTAATACAAAAATAGGAACCGACTATAGTTGTAACACCCCAAGTAGATACGACCACGCGGGGGCTACCTTGAAGTACTTTGGGATTGATTGGCTGGCCCCACAGATCAACACGAGTCCTTTCAGTGCACTTTGTCCTCACTCATGCACTTTCCGATAAATTTTCAGAACTTCCCCGAAGGTCACCCATCCTAAAATTACTCCACGGCCAGCACGCTTAACTATGGAGTTCTTAGGATAGAATCACCAAAATGATGCCATATCAAGTTGATATAAGTAGCCAGATCAATCCTTATAACACTCCCCTCAATTTGGGGTATTACATTCACCCCCACTCAAAGAACGCCTCAACCAATGACTGTCTCAATATAGTTTATCCCAAGAATCGTCCCGCTAGGTGGCTAACTGGCTCATCCAAGTTTAGCTCACGGTCGTGGTTTCGCTCTGATACCATTTGTAACACCCCGAGTAGATACGACCACGCAGGGGCTACCTTGAAGTGCTTTCGGATTGATTGGCTGGCCCTACAGATCAATACGATTCCTTTCAGTGCACTTTGTCCTCACTCATGCATTTTTCGATAAATTTTCAGAACTTCCCAGAAGGTCACCCATCCTAAAATTGCTCCACGGCCAGCACACTTAACTGTGGAGTTCTTATGATAGAATCACCAAAAGGATGGCATACCATGTTGATATAAGTAGCCAGATCAATCCTTATAACACTCCCCTCAATTTCGGGTATTACAATAGTAGATGAAGACAAAACTTCAACTCGAATCAAAGTATTATTCCATTTTGATGATAGACATGGAGTTTGAAGATTCGAAGCAGAGGGTAGAGTTTCGGAGAATGGAGGAGAGGACGCCGAAAGCAGGGGCAGGGATTCGGACGATACAAATTGTGCCTCGAGCAGTGTAGGTCGAAGTTTCTAGGTTTCATGCGTTGGTGCCTATGTTCAATTGTGGTCATCGATCATGAGTAAAGTATAACGTGGATGGCTGAGATTAAGTTGATTTGTGTTTGTTTGGGGAATCCGAACGAAAGCAAATCAACGCCTATGATACTTTTGTACATAAATCAACGGTATAGATTGGTATAAATTGTGTTTGTTGAAGGTTGATCCGTGTGAAAAATATATACACGGTCTCGATCAGCTGATTTTGAAATGAACGGTTACGATTTAGCTATAATTATTACAAGACTAATTAATTATTTTCGTTCAGTTGTGCTATGTTATAGTGTATTAATGAAGTTACTTAAGTAACTAATTACATTTTGTGTAGCTAAACTGACTTGTCTACATTAAAGGTAGATTATATTAATTACTTAATTCATTATTAACCCAAAAAATACTAACATTATAAAAAGCAACTAAATAAATAAATATTTCTTATGATATTAATTGATTAGTAGATTAATACATCCATATTAATTAAATTATTAATTGAAATATTATTTTTATTTTTATATTCTTATATGATGTGTTAATGTGTTAATATTAATAATAATAAAATTAATTTGGTTAAGGAATTGATACATATTAGATGATTAGATGATTAAATGATTAAATGATAATAATAATACTCTTATTACATTTTGTGATTAGGTGATAACATAAATTACTATAATATTAATAGAGCATACTTTTAAAATTTTTATAATTTTTAAATCTTGATTTAATATTCTAAACAAAATAAACCAATAACTTAAAAAAAATATTCACGAATGTATAAAATTAAGTTATGCAAATTATATTAGATAATAGTTAAAAAAAAGTGTTTTGCAACTTAACGTATAATATTATTGAATTATTGAATTTTTACAATATTGTAAAAATGTTATAGGACTTATATTTCTATTTAATTTTATTTTAATATAATTAAAATTATATAGATATGGTCATCTATAATTGCAATTTTATTATCCATGATACTCTTTAGTTAAGTTTTTCATTTATGTGTTAATGAGTTAATATTAATAACAATAACAATAATTTGTTTAAGGAATTGATACATACTAGATGATTAGGTGATAATAATAAAATATTAATACTCTTATTATATTAAGTGATTAGGTGATAACATGATCTGCTATCGTATTAAAAGACCATACTTTTAAAAAAAATTAAATTTTTGAATTTTGATATAAAATTCTAAAGAAAATAAACAAAAAACAAAAAAAAATATATTCGCGAATATAAAAAATTAGGTTCTGCAAATTATATTAGATAATAGTTAAAAAAATAAATTTGTTTTGCAGCTTAACATATAATATTATTGAATTGTTATAATATTGTACAAATATTATTTGACTTATATTTCTATTTAATTTTAATATTAGTTACCCAAGATAATTAAACTTAAATATATATGGTCATCTATTATTTCAATATTATTATCCATAATACTCTTTAATTAATTTGTTAATTTGTTAATATTAATAACAATAAAAATAATTTGGTTAAGGAATTGATACATATTAGATTATTAGGTGATAATAATAAAATCTTAATACTGTTATTATATTATATGATTAGGTGATAACATGATCTGCTATCATATTAAAAGAACATACTTATTAAAATTTTAATTTTTTTGAATTTTGATATAAAATTCTAAACAAAATAAAAAAAATTCACGAATATAAAAAATTAAGTTCTGCAAATTATATTAGATAATAGTTAAAAAAAAATAAATATGTTTTGACATAATTGCGTATAATATTATTGAATTGCTATAATATTTTTTATCCATAAAAAAATATAATAATACTTATAAAGATTTAGACTATAATTTATCTAGAATTATAAAATTTTTAGTTTTTAATAAAAATTTAAAATTAAATTAAATAAAAATCCAAAAAAATGGGAAACATAAAAAATTATGTTCTATAAATTATATTATATACTATATTATATAATAGTTAAAAAATAAAATGTGTTTTAGACTTTAATGTATAATATTATTGAACCGTTATAGTATTGTACAAATAGTATGGGACTTATATTTTCCATTTGATTTTAATAATAGTTACCTACGATATTATTGTACAAATAGTATAGGACTTGTACTCTTTAGTCGATATTATTATGTTTAAACATAAATTATTACCCTAAAATATATTTACGCATAGATTTTAGATAGATACTTAATGATTCATCTTTTCTACTTATAGTTGATCATAAGATTGATAGATATATTGAATAATGTGTTAATATTAATGAGAAAATTAAATTTTTTTTAGCATTGATACATATTAATATATTATTTCCTAATTTATGAAAAGTTTATTAATTGAAAGCTTCCATTGGATTTATACTTTATTTATGAATTAGTCTTATTTTTTTAGTAATGTTATTAAATTAGGTCATAACTACAATTTCTAAAATATTATATTTTTGATATAAATTCTTCAATAAAAAAAATAAACAGCAGTTGGCAAACATAATGTGTTCCTAATAATAAAAATAAATCTAATATTCTTTTTTAATAGTTGATACATATTAATTTATTATTTTTAAATGTAAAAAAAAACTTTATACATTCAAAGATTACATTAGATTTAGATTTTATTTATCCAGTAGTCTGAAATTATTATACTAGATAATTAGATAATAGAAAATAAGAATTTTTTATTTACTTATAAATAGTTAGTTATACATTGTAGACTATAGACAGATACTTAATGATTCATCAATCCTATTTATAGTTGATCATGTGATTGGTATACATATTCATTAATGTATTCTTATTATAATGGAAAAATTAATATGTTTTAAAAAGTGATACATATTAAGTATGTAATTTAAAAATTATTAAGAGCATATTAGTTGAAATGTTACATTTATTTTATATTTTATTTTTCATGTAGTCATAAATTAATTTTAGTATTTTTATTATATTAGGTGATTAGGTGATAAAAAAATCCTAAGAATATTTATAAAGTTTTAGACTTTGATTTATACATAATTTTAAAATTATTCATTTTTATATGAAATTTATATAAACAATAAACAAAAAAGAAAAATGGAAAACATGAAGAAAAATATGCTCTACAAATTATATTATATAATAGTTAAAAAATTAAGCATGTTTTGTACTTTAACATATAATATTATTGATTGATTATAATGTTGTACAAATATTATAAGACTTATATTTCCATTTGATATAAACTTAAGCTTATATTATTATTTTCTGACCAAAATTATTATTGATTATAGATAGAATTTATTTTTCCAGTAGTTTGAAATTAATATATTAGATAATTAGATAATTAGCTAATAAGAAGTTTTTATTTACTTATAAATAGTTACTTATACATTATAGATTATAAACAGGTACTTAATGATTCATCAATCCTACTAATTATGTTTTTTTTTATAATTGTCTTTTTATGTAGAGAATAATGATATGGTGTCAAAACAATATTCTATTGAAAAAGCTACACCTTAAAAATATGTGTACATCCTTTTCAGTCTCAAAAAACAACATCCCCATTTAGTGATATTACCAATGGTAAATTTGTATTTCTTTATCCGATGTTAATGTAACATACATTTTATCATTCATGTTAAAATATATTGATTGATTTATTATTTTTTAAAAGTACTTTGTACTCCAGGATCCGGGTTTGTCGGTTTTATCTGATTAAGCTATTTTAGATAAATTGAATTGACATTATACTTTAAAATGTATCTAAGTTCATGTTAGAAAGTATCAATTTGAAAATTTTGTGCAAAATTAATCGGAATTGGATTCTTAAATCAAAATTATTGTAGGTTTTATCCGGACTTGTAAATTAGCTTATGATAAGCTAAATTTGGTGTTAGATTATGTAAATTAGCTTATGAGTTAGATGATTGATTTGGATCGGTTGATTGTGTCATATATGGTTGATTTATGAAATTTTGATTTATA
This sequence comes from Tamarix austromongolica, assembly GCA_039764185.1. Lineage (NCBI taxonomy): Eukaryota > Viridiplantae > Streptophyta > Magnoliopsida > Caryophyllales > Tamaricaceae > Tamarix > Tamarix austromongolica. Next base: position 7,968,084 of record CM077809.1, on the reverse strand, counting down.
ACCAAGATTTATCGATATAGCTCTGCTTCGTCCAATTTTAAGCAATTTTAACCAATTAATTCTGTAAGATTCTTTGAAATGTATTTAATTGAAGGTTAAAAGTGTCAATTTGAGAAATTTGTCTAGAATCAATAGAAATCAAATTTCTTGGTCAAAACTCTTTTAGTTTTGAAATTTGATTGATCATTGGCTTATTTTATTAAATTGATTATAAAATATGTTATAAAATATGTCTAATTGCATTTCTAAACTTTCAATTTGAAGAAATTAATAAGATTTGACCGAATTATGTTTTGGACCTAAAACCCTAGTTTTGAAAGTAATTTTCTAGAGTTGGTCAACATTGTGATTCTTTTTTCTAAAATTGATTGTTCAAATTTGTTTAGAAGAGGTTGTGGCCTTGATATTTAAAACTCGTTTTCGAGCAACCTTGATCTAGTCACTATGAAGAGGCTGTGGCCTTTCATGAATTGCTAATCATAAGAGGGAATCACATGTGAGTGGGAGTGTTGAGAAGTTGAAACCTACATGTAATTTATCCTATATGAAAAAAAAGGAAAAAAAATAGGATGACTTTGTCATAAGTGTGTGGTTTTAGGATGAAAGTCCAGTAGATCTTATAAGCTGTTAGACTCTCTTTTCACTTGGACCTACATAAAATCCATTAAAGATTTTGTCAGTATGCTCATGCATTATCGGAAAATTAGAGACCTATATAGAAACTAGTTAATGCTCGTAATCAAATACGCTACTTCATAGGGAATACTTTTGCATGCTTTGTCTACGCATCAATGCTTCCTATGGTTATGTTCTCTTCGTCTCATTTTTATTGATTTGATTTGATTTGAAAAAAATTTAATGTGCTATTATTATTATTCTTTTACTAATGTTAGTGTCATAATTGATAGTTTTTTTATTACTACCATTACTATTGTTATCATTACTATAAGTATTATAGTTATTATTAATTAACTAGTGTCTTGATCACATGGATGATCATATTCATTTAATTAATTAAATTGCCATAGAGATTCCATTCTTAAAGCAATTCCAACATTGTTGTCATAATGATCTATATACTATGATTAATTATTATTGTGATATCATTTGACCTACTTCTATATTTTTGTCCATTGAATGACATAAAGTCTAATAGGTGGCCATGTTAAGACATTAAAAATAGAAAGAACATTGACATTCAATAATACCAACTAGTGCATGTATGTATAATTAGTTATCTAATTACATCATTTAGAAAAAGAAATTAAAGTCTTGATAAGTGCCTAAGGGAAATTGTTAGACAAACTATTATATTAATTATATTTAAGTTTAACTAGAGTACACCTAAAGGAAGGATTAATTTAGGATGTTTCTCTTTTTAGGTGATAAGTAGTCACATGTAACACCCCCAATATTCACTAATGAAAAATTTCGTTTAATTAAAAGAAAATTAGTAGAAGCAAAATAATAAATCGTAAATTTTGGGGATATTACCGCCACACTTAGTACCAAACAGGTTTATTCATATCGTTCCAGTACCAAGTGCTAAGGATAAAGGAGAAAAATAAAAATCATGAGAAACTCAACTAATAATTAAATTAGAGTAGTGCAAGTAAATATAATCCATCAAGTGGTGGTTACAGAACAACGATACATTGCAATTGTGAATTTAAAAGAAGACAGAGTAAAACCTTAATAGTGTCGGATAGTTCCTTATGCTCTTTCCCGAGGCCTACTTGAATAGCGCCTAAAAATGACCTGCAAGGGACACTACCCATTGAATAGGTAGGGGCCCCACGAATGGAACCTTTCAGTACTACAGTACTGAGTAACCCTTTAAAAATACACTTAAAAGTAGGCACACAATGTAACACATGTTATACTACTATACCCATATATAATGAGAGGTATAAACATAACATTCAAATCCATACATTCACATATTCAACAAGTCAATCAGATATTAATGGTGTATACATAACATTCACCTTCGTCTATTCGCATACTTAACAAGTCAACCAAACATTAATAGGCCATAATGAATAATCAATACTTTTAGGGCCTTAAGGCCATTAGTCCATCATTAATCCATCATCTCGGATTACAAATATCCATGTGAGTGTGAGAACCTCACAATTATAGCTGGTGGATCAGTCATTTATAGGGCAGAAAAAATCTAACCACTATTATATGCCGGTGGATCGGTCTCCAAGACAAAACGCTCCTGGGCACTATTATGCTGGTGGATCGGTCTGGTCCCAACTCTCATGGTGTTCCACTGTAAGTACTTAATGTCTTTTACGTGAGATAACAAGTTAGGGTTTTGTTTATTGAGCTCTGGATCGGTCACTTATAGGGTAGAACACACCTAACCATTATTATATGCCGGTGGATTGGTCTCCAGGGCACCCTGGCACCTGGCCACTATTATGGCGGTGGATCGGTCTGGGCCTGGCTCAATAATCTTCCACTTTACATTATTAGTGTTTTACCGTATCTTATTCAATAATTTTCACCCTAGATATGCATGCATAAATATATCCATACTTATCCTACCAAGAGGGCCCGTCCTATATCTTGAGACTTCTGCACCTCCTAACTCACCTTGATATCCTTCCCTTAATCCACTTTCTTACACCGAGAGCCCAATTCCTAAGTGTGTGGGTCAAGGCCTACACTTCATACCCTCAAAATCCACTCACTGCCTTACCCTTGGGTTTTCTCCAGAAACCCAAATTTGGGCCTATGTGGCCCATCCTTCTCTACCTCATACAACCCAACTATTTTAACACCCCACACGTCATGGCCCCTAGATTCAACCCTCACTTCATGCCCCACTCATTCTCATTTATTTTTATTATTTTCTTTTCTTCTTCAACCTCCTCAAATTAGGGTTTCCTCCTAAACCCTATCTTGGTCTCCTACACACCCTTATACTGTCCCACGTACTAGTTTTCACCCGAAGCCCCCAAACATCCAAATGACCCTTCTATTACCTTTCTCACGCCCCGAGGTAACTTTTCATACGTAAAGTTTGTCTTCATGCGGATTCTAACCATCCCATGCAAATCCTTGATTCCCCCACTCTTTCATTTTACTTATGTCCCCTTTTACTCATCCACTCATGGGTTATGGATTATTTTGGTCATTCTTACCTATGTTAGCCAACTTACTTCCCCTTGGTTATATTATTCTCCCATTTTTCTTTTTCATGACTTTCACCCCATATCCTGTTATTAAACCCTAGCATGCATGTTCTAGAGGGTCACATTATATAACATCATACACACAACACACGTAATCATCATCCATAGGCCATAAAGAAGTTACATGAGCATACATCCACTCCATGTTGCGCTACCAACGATTAATCATTAAACATAAAGTACATGATATGGTATAACACATGGCATACAAGGCACACAACCCACACATAGTTGATCTTAGCCACAACCTTGCTCGGTTTGGGGTTATCAAGTTATCTCTCACATTTATTAGGCCACTAAACACCCTTCATAATTGTTATATTTAATATATTTCCCATTTGGTTGGTTAGATTTCCAATTTGCCCTTTTCCTTTATTATAATTAACAAATTGCCCTTTAGTTGGTCAAATTACCAAATTACCCCTTTTACTTAGTTAAATTAACAAATTACCCTTTTATATGATCATAATTACCAAACTACCCTTCTCCATTATCAAATTTACCAATTTACCCTTTAGTTATTTAAATTACCAAATTACCCTTATTTATTATCATAATTACCAAGTTACTCCTTTCCAATTTCCACTTTACTCTTTTTATTTAAAAAATTACCATTTTGCCCTTTTACTTTTAAATTCACCATTTTACCCATTTAACTTCCAAAATTTACCATATCACCATTTCATTCACAAATTTACCATTTTTCCCCTTTAATTAAAAAATTTCCATTTTGACCTTTAATCATGAAATTACCATTTTTCCCCTTAATGAAAAAATTACTATTTTGACCTTTAATTAGGAAATTACCATTTTCCCCTTCAATTATGAAATTACCATTTTGCCATTTAATTACAAAATTACCCTTTTGACCTTTAATTACAAACTTACCATTTTGCCCTTTAATTAAAAAATCACTAATTTACCCTTTAATTACTATTTTACCCTTTTTCATAAAATTATCATTTTGCCCCTTTACTTCCAAAATTACCATTTTACATTTTACTTACAAATTTACCATTTTACCCCTTTATCTCCAAAACTACCATTTTATCCTTTAATTACAAAATTACCACTTTACCTTTACCTCCAAAATTAGCATAATACCCTTTTTAATTAAAAATTACCATTCTGCCCCTTAGTACACCACTTATATCAAATTATCATTATTACATAAAATATTAATATTAATACCTCATCCACAACTCTTACATTTAATATAATACTTATTAGCACCCATATATATATATATATTAGGCCATATTCTTGTACAATATACATTACTAAAATACCCCTAAGGCTCACAAGATATTAACCATGCATTAAAGATCACAATAGCATAATACTTATCATTTTCATTAACAACCAAACTCTTACCTCAAATAATGTTCCTATATATAACATATAACCTAACATGCTTCTTTCTATCAAACATCACAAGAAACTATTCATATGATATTAAACAACATATATTAAGCATAATAACATATTAAAAATCTTAATGTGCTAACATACGTTAATCCATGCGTTTTAGTGGGATTTAATGGTTACCTTGATTTCCGCAAAAATGAACATTACCAATATCCTAGTTAAAGATTTAACCTTTGATTATCAAAACCAATGCCTAAACATAATATCAAGGTATATTATGTTAGAAATAATAAAAATCAAAGTATAAAACTTTATAATTCTTAATTAATCAAATACTTGAATTAAAATATTATTATACCTTAAAAATTATTACCCAAATAAGGAAATAAGGAGGAGGGGGCTCGAAGGTGATGAAAGGAGGAGGAATAGGCTATTTTTGGGCTAGTAGTTTGGGGCTAGGAAAGAAGGTATTTGGGGGAGGATTTAGGGCAAGGGAAGGGTGTAGAGGTGGAGAGGGGGTGTAGGTGGCGGTCGAGGATGGGTTGACGGTGGCTAAGGGAGGCGGAGATGGCGGGGTGGTCGGGATTCTCGTCGAGGATAGAGGAAGAAGAAAGAAAGAAGAAGAAGGGGAGGGGGGCTGGGCGCGATGGGCAGCCAAAGGGGGAAGGAACGTGGGTCGGGCCGGTCGGGAGAGAAGGGGAAAGAAAGAAAAAAAAGAGGCAAGTTAGGCTCAACATGGGAGAAGGAAGAAAAGAAAAGAGGAGCCGGGCCGGGGAAAGGAAAAAGGAAAGGAGGGAGGAGGGGAAGAGTCGGGTTGGCGGCCCAAGGAAGGGAAAAAAAGGAGAAGAAAGAAAAGAGAAAAAGGAGAAGAAAAGGGAAAAAGGAAAAAGAAAAGGAAAATGGTATTAAATAAAATAAGTTGATTTATAAAATAATAAAATATAATATTTTTGGGTAATTCATTTATTGAATAATTTAATTTAATATAATTAAAATATAAGGGTTTAAAAAGGATAATTTTAGTAAAATAATAGTTTGGAAATTTATTTAAATAAAAAGGGTATGATAAAATAAAAAATATTTATTTTAATTTATTAAATATTTATATCCAATATTATATATTTAAAAATCCATAAAATAATTAAATTAAATAGATTTAAAGGCTAATTTATTCCAAATAAAATTTATCTATTAAATAATAGGTTTTTAAAAGTTCAAGGGATTACATCACATGTTGCCTTTCTTAGACTATGTATTTGAACTAATGAACCTAAAAGCATAAGTTTGTGGGTTTGGCTTGATTAATGATTTTATACTTTCAATATTCTTTTGTACGTGAATAATTTATTTAGGCGTAAGACATGGACTTGCTTATACTAGTTCTAGAAACCACACATCTTGGAATAGTATAAATGGGAGCTCTGAAGATTTGAACTTATTGAATACATCAACTTGTTGAATAGATCGGCTCTACCATGTCCAAAATCAAAAAGCTTAAATTGTAAGGCTTGAAGCTATTCATTGTTTCTCACCCTAAAAGATATTATTTCGTAATTAATATTTCCAAGACTAAAGTAACACTCGAATAAGAATATTGTCATTTATATGGTCTAGGTAAAGGTCTAGATGTACACACCATCACAACCCTCATATACAATTGCAGCATATTACTTCCAAAAGACCTATAGAATATTGGGGTTTCGAACTTCTAATTTATGTTTCCAAGAGTATAATTTTCAAACATTGATATTGGTTGATGATTGAAATATGCATGCCATGTGAACTCAGATTATCTAATCAAGGTTGCAAGCTGCACGAGCTCCTACATTATTGTATGTAAATAAAAACTCAAATTCCATTTAATTTTTAGTTTTCCTTTTTATTTTACCATTTTGCGATAAAGTTCTAAAACTATTGAGAATGATTTTCCAGAATAATACTAATTAGAGAGCCATTTTAAGTTTTCTTCCAAATACTTAATTTTGCTCGCACCTGCTCTCCCTCTTAATTAATGAATCTTATTATTTTTGAGAAAATTTTAAAACTCTATTTATTTAGCTTTTGGGTATGAGTTTATATTAATCTGATTAAGTTACTTGTATATTTTCTTAGGGAATACATCTTGAAAATTATCAAAGAGAATGTTGAAGTCGTTGGAGATCTTGAACATGTTGAGAATGAAGATGATGGTGTTTGATGTGTTAATGAAGATGTCTTGTATGTCAGTGTATATTATATGTTGTATTCATAGTATTGTACCTACAAGACTATATTACAAATAAACTAAACACTGATGATTATGTATGGTATACTTAATTGTATATAAGGATAAGTTTTTATTACAGGTAAATATTACAACAACAGGTATTATGGACATCATTATCATTTTAAGAATAATATATATATATGTATATATATATATATATATATATATATATATATATATATTTGTTGGTAATATTTTTAGCAGTATATATTATTTTATGGATAATACTTTTCGTTATAGATATTGTTTTATGGATAATAATTTTAGTCACATATATCATTTTGTGGGTAATACTTTTACTCAGAGATATCGTTTTATGGACAATAGTTTTAGTTACAGATATCGTTTTGTGGTTAATACTTTTACTCACAGATATAATTGTGGGTATAAGTTTTACCAACAGATAAATATCTGTGGACATTATTAATTATTCCTAACATATCATATTTATCCATGGGAAAAACTGTTAAGTATAGATTTTTTACCCACAGTTTTGTCACAGAAAAATATGTGTTGGTAAAACTTTTGCCAACATAAAAATGGCTTTTGCCAACAGATAATGCCCTGTTAGTATAATTGAATTATTTTGTAGTGTAGGCTAGTGGAAGGGTGGCCACGAGTAGGCTCAAATGTGAGGATATGTGGTCGAATAGAGGGTGTTAGTGGTCTCACTGGTGTTTGGGAGGGTGGTGGTGTTGTTGTGAGTTGGATGCGAAAGGGCCATGGTGTAGAGTATAGTGTTGTGGAGGGAATCATTCATGGTGGTGTGTGGGATGGTTTAAGGGAAGTGGCTGAAGGTGGTTGGTGATGTAGGGAGGCAAAGGATGGTGAGGTGATGGTTGCTGGCCTCATGGTTCGGTGGGTTGGCATAGTTGTGTAAAGGGGATAACTTCGGTGGCAGGCGGGGAGGTATGATGTGGGGGAAAGATGTAGGGGTAGAGGTGGGTGGGTGGTGGTGTGGTTATAGCTTAGTTGTGTAGGGAGGCTGTAGCATGGAGGTTTGGTGAGGTAGGGAGGTACGACAGAGAAGATAGAGGCAGGGGAGAAGAAGGATAAATAAAGGAAGAAGAAGAGGCAGGGAAAGGTGCGGGTAGAGGGTGGTAGTCAAAATGCATTTTGGTGTGTAGTTGTTGAGGGCGTGAGGAGGATGAAAGGTCTGAAGAAGGGATGGGCGGGGGTGAGGAGCCAAGGCTGGATGGTGGAGTGCAATACAAAAGGGAGATAGGGTAGGGAGGTGGACAACGGTTGACGAGGTGTAGATGACGAATCACAGTAGGGCTGGGGTGGTGTAGAAAGGGTGGTGCATGAGCATGGGTTGCTGGGAAGGAAGAAGAAGGGTGGTGGTGGTGGTTTTTGGGTAACCTAAACAGAGAAAAAAGAGAGGGGGAGTTGGGGATGATCAAGGGAGTTGCGTTGAGATGAGGAGTGCCAGTGTCTATATGTATATGTACATGTAGAGAGGGGAAGACATGAGTGAGGAAGAGGACAAGGATGATTTGGGTAGAAGAGGAAAGGATAGCAGGCAGGGGTGCAAGAGAAATCAGGGGCGATGCAGGTAAAATGATGGGTAGATGCACACATAAGGTTTGGCAAGGAAAGGAAAGAAGGGTGCAGGCGTGTAGAAGGGGTGAGGGTAAGTTTTTGTTTGGCTAGAAGAGGATAGGGGATAAGAAAAGGAAGAAGTAGACGGGCGGGATAAGAAAAGAAGGAGGGAGACAGTTTAGGCTCAGCGGGCTAGGGAGAAGGAGGGAAAAGAAAAGAAAAGTAGGGGCTGGGCATGGTAGAGCAAGGCTTGGGAGAAGGGGAGGAGGAAAGAAAATAAAGGAGAAAGGGAGGTGGGTTGGGATGTTGGGGAGCAGGGAAGGGAGAGGGTTGGCTGCGGCAAAGTGGGTTGGGGAAGAAGAAAAGGAAGAAGATTGGGCTAGGGCATAGGGAAGAAAGAAAAGGAAGCGGGAGAAAAAGAAAAGAGAAAAAGGAAAAAAGATAAAGAAGAAAAAGGAAAAAATAATAAATTAAATTTAGGGTTAGAATTAGAATTAGGTTAAATTTAGATTTAGGATAATATTAATTTATCCAAATTTAGGGTATCTAATTAAGAAAAATAAATAGGGTAAAACTATCGGTTTAGGGTTGTTTTAAATAAAAAGGGTAAGATAAAATAATTAGAAAATTTTATTAAATAATTTATTTGGATAGCGGTTCAAGGGTCGACCTAAAATAATTAATCTAATATTTAAAGGTTAATTTTTTTTGATAAAAGGTTATAAATTGATATTATAAAAGTTAAGAGTATTAGAGAGAGAGAGAGAGAGAGCATAACCGCTTTCAAGAAGCCTCAATTCACAATGTCATGTATTGTACGAATATCTAACTTGATCATGTGATGTCAGGATAAATATTTATTTTGGTATCCATTTACTATTTTAGCTTCCATAAGGATGTTTTTATAAATAATCTTACATTTTATAAAAGCATCTTGTGTATGACCTATCAAGTGAAGCATGATATGTTTAAGTCAAATTACTGTCACCTTCTTTATGATTTTGTATAAAATTTTGCAAGACACTATTAGCTTATACTTTCCTAGTTTCTTAGGGTTTGGTATCTTGGGAAAAATATGTAAGGGTGCTTTTCGGATGATAAGCCCTTATAAATGCATTTTGAGTTGCCTTCCAAATTTCATCACGTAAAATGTGCTAGCATCATTTAAAGAAAAGAGCATTGTGGTCATCAGGTCCTAACAATTGATGTTATTGGATATGAATTTTTTTCCATCCATTATCCATATTGGTTTTAGAAAAAATTCCTACTTGGGGAATTTATGTGCCCATAAGTCAAATAAATATTGATTTAGGGTAGATAAAATATTTTCTTGATTACAATTCAATTTCCTATTGGTATCTCGAATTGATAAAATCTAGTGTAGTTGTCTCATCCCCTTAACAATGGAATGAAAAAAACTGCTATTTTTATCTCCTAATTGCATCCATTGAATCTCATACTTTTGTCTATAAAAAATTTCCTCACATGGAGAAAGATGGTTAACTGAGTCTATTCTTGCTATATCATATATGGATTTAGAGGATCCATTGCAAGTTGTTGTTGAATATATGAAAATTTCTATCTTTCCATGGACACTTTTAAAAAGATGTTCCTAAACTACTTCTTGCTAATCTCTTTTAGGGGAGCTTCAAGCCATTTCAGCTTTTAGATGATGAACTGGATGAGATAACCCGGTGTACATTTGTTACAAGTCTCTTTTACTATTGGCATGAACTTATCTAATTTGGTCCACATATTGAAAAAGAAATGTTAATGATGTGTGGAGTGAAGACTATTTAACCACACTTTCATAAAAGAGAGATCTGACCGTAAATCTAACTGGAAATAGACTAAGATGCCACCAGTATTCACCGACCACTCTTCATTACACATCACTTGATCAAGCTTGCACCATATTATTTGTGATTCTTCTTGATTTTTTTCCCATGTAAGGAAATAACCCAAAACATTCACATCAAAAAGTCTAAGAGAGTTTATGTAGTTATTGAATTATTACACATCTTGTTCATTAATACTAGAGCTACGACAACCCAAAATTGATGTTAAAATTTTTTAATTTTTGAAAAATCTAATCATATTATAGTTTTGTGTTATCACCATATTTAATATAAGTATGTTTTTTTATACCATTATCATATTAAGTACAAGGTAAAAACACTAACCAATTTAAATGCGATAACAAGAGAAATAAGAGAAAATTCATAATCATGGGTAAGAGATTTAGAGAATAACTATGAATAAAGTATAATAAAAGAGAACCATAGATATAAGAGTGCATAAGGTATAGGAATAAAAATACTAACTATCAAATAACTAAGAATCTATGACCAACCTAACAAAAGTTGTCACTCCTCTCTAGGAAGTGCATCAAAGTCAACAAAGTCTCCGAGATACTTGTGGGAATGAAAAACATGCATAAAAAGGATGATCAATACTTACATATTGAGTAGGGTAATAAATATATATCACTAGGGTAAAGCATACACCGTAAAAGATCATCCTAACATGAAATTACACATGCACACTACTCATAACTAGAAACTATCTACGATACAACTATATTAAATACCCATAATTCAATGATCAACAAACGCATTTCATTAACACATTGAGGTCAAGAAAATGGTAATAATAGTACTACCTCCTTTCCCCTCACAAATGGGAGAAATGTATTCAATCTCACTGATACTCTCACATCCATGGTAAAGGTAAAATATTCTTGGACCCCTATAAGTTGATACTCTCACTGATACTCTCACATCCATGGTAAATATCTAATTCTTAAGTGTGCATATCCCTATAAGCTGGTGGATGGATCAAATAGAGTAGGCTAAGGTCCCCTAGTTTTGTTAGGACCAGGTAATTATTCCAAATAATTTCAAAGTACATGATTTTGACTTATTTTTTCTTCTAATTTAATGTATTATTAATACCTTAACCACACTTTGCACATAAAAAATGTGTTACTTGAGCTACTTAATTCATTATACTTCCACTTTTATTATCATTAACTTATTATGAGATAAATTACTTACCAAGGTCTTCGATTATTATAAATTTATTATAACAATTGATAATATAGTGTATCTCAAATAACACATTGAACATGCTACATGGAGTAAAGACAAGATATAAGAACAATTATTAAATACGTAAATGAACTCTTAGGAAAAAAAATCAGAGTTTACTTTAGTATCAACTTTGTCCCACAAGAACACAGTACTCTTTGATAAGAAAAACAAACTATTGATCCTATCCTAACAAGTGCAATGCACTGATTAATCTTGCATAGAAAATATGATTTCTTGGTTGAAGGTTAACTAGGAGAAGTCGAGAGAAGATAGAAGCAGAGGCAAAGAGAGTTCTTTAGCTGATTGCTAAGGGAATTTTTATTAGCCGTGGAATCAAATACAACCAAACAAGCCTGTCGGTATTTTTACACTTAAGACAATAGGTAGTTAGGCTACAAACTGCACGTGTGCATTCCCTTCCCAACCAACCCAAAAACCTAAACCAACCACCTCTAATTGCCAAAACAATCAGCCTGACTATAAGCTATATACATAAATTGATTTTGCACCAAAAGGCTAGTATAGGCTTAATCAGAACTTTATATCTTAAGTACAAATTATAGACACATTTAAAAAATTTCCACCTTGACTACAAATTTATACCACAAGCAATCATCTTCAAACAGTGATGAACTTTACATCCTCCCAATGGCTTTATCAGTAGATCAACAACATTGTTTGCTATCCCTATCTTTTCCAGCTTCAACTTCCCCCCTACTACCATTTCTCGAATGAAGTGTAACCTCACATCTAAATTCTTTGTCCTCTCATGATATACAGAGTTCTTACTTAGGTAAATGACCCTTTGATTATCACACCAAATGACCACTGAGTACTGATTCAGAAAAAAAAAATCTTGATCAAATCCTTCAACCATAATACTTCTTTAAAGACTTTAGTCTAGGCTATGTATTTAGCTTTTGTTGAATAGAGTTCTACCACTTTCTGTAGTGATGCCTTTGAACTTATTACTCCTTTTCCTAGCTTGAATATATACCCTGATTATGACCTCCTAGAATCATAATCACCTGCATAGTCGAATTAGTATATCCCTCCAGAATCATCTCGTCACCAGTCCTATAATCATAAATTAGGCCATAACCACTTGTCCCAGCCAAATATCTCAAAACCCATTTGACTACTTTTCAGTGCTCCATCCTAGGATTTTTCATGTACCTACTAATCAAATTGATTGCATAGCATAGATTAGGCATTGTGCAAATTATTAAGTACATTAGACTACCAACAATACTAGCATAAGGAACTCTACTCATCTCCCTTCTTTAAACTTTAGTAACAGAACTCTGTTCCTTTAACAATTTGAAATGAGGAGCTATTAGGGTGGAGATTGGTTTTACATTTGTAAAACCAAACGTGTTAAGAAGCTTTTGCGAATATGAACATTATGACATAATCAATAGTCCCTTTGACCTCTCTGTACTTATGTCAATACCAAGTATCTTCCTTGTTGGCCCCAAATCTTTTATACCAAACTCCTTACTCAGCAATTCTCTTACTATTCTAATTTCCTCCTTGTCTTTACTATCAATTAATGTGTCATCTATATAGAGTAGCAGGTAAGCAACTGTAGTTGACCCTTTATTTTTAACATAAACACAGGAATCAAACTTACTCCTTTTGAAACCTATGCTTACAACCACCTAATCGAACCTTTTATTCCATTCTCTAGGTGACTGATTCAGACCATAGAGAGATTTATTAAGCAAACACATATAAATGATCTTTTTCATCTATTTGTTCCTTTCCTCTCTCTGCAAAACCTAGTGGCCAAACCATATAAATGGTCTCCTTTGACTCACCATGTAGGAAATCTATTTTTACATCTATTTGTTCCAATTCTAGATCAAAACAACAACTACAGACAGAAGAAATCTTATTGAGATATGTTTTACAACAGGAGATAATATCTCCTTGAAGTCAATACCTTCATTTTATGTGAATCCCTTTACAACCAGCCTTGCTTTGAACTTTGGAGTTTCATTGTACCAGCTCCTTCTTTGAGCTTAAAGACCTATTTCCAAACTACCAGCTTGTGATTCTTAGGTTTGGGAACCAAAACCCAAGTTGTGTTGTCCATTAAGGATTTTATTTCATCCCCTATAGCCAACTTCCAATCCTTACTATGATAGTTCATAATAGCTTCTTTATAAGTGGCTCATCCTCTATTACAGCTACAGTTGCAAGTGCATAGGCCACCATCTCAACATGACCAAATCTGATAGGAGGCTTCACTTACCTTTGTCTATCCCTAGCCAACTGATAATCACCGAGATCCCCTATTTGATCATCAAAGACAACCTCCTCATCTTGGTCTTGATCAGTTTTAGCTCTTTGAAATAAATCATGTTCTACCTCTAACTCCAAAGTCCCCTTTCCTTTTTCACCGGTGGTGGAATTGTTTCCCTTCAAGTGTTCTTTATAGAATTCCCACTCTCTAAATACCACATCCCTACTCACAAAGGTTCTTGCTCCACCTGAATCAAGGCTTAGAAATTTATAGCCCTTAACTCCATCAGGATACCCTAAGAAGGCACACTTATTAGCCCTAGGATCAAGCTTTCCTTCCTTCATATGAGCATAGCAAAGGCAACCAAACACCCTAAGATTATCATAGGTTCCAACACGGCTAGACCATATCTCTAAGGGAGTTTCAAAATCAATTGCAGAAGATGGACTTCTATTAATTAAGTAACATGCTGTATTAGCTGCCTCTGCCCAATAACCTTTAGGCAAACCTGATAGAAAAAACATACTTCTAATTCTTCTAAGGATTTTCCTATTTTTTAATACCCCCAAAATTTACTACTAAAAAAAATTATTTTAAATAAAAAGGTTTAACAGAAGTAAAATAATAAAACTTTAAATTCTGGGGATATTACTGCCACATTTAGTGCTGGACCGACTCACTCCTACAGTTCCAGTACTAAGAGATAAGGTTAAATAGGATTAACACCAACCACAAGTCATTAATAAAAAAAATGAGAATCTATGAGAGGACTCCTTAATAGTCATACAGAAATCAGAGTGCGGTTTAAGAATTATAACCCAAGGAGTAACTAAAGTTTTCCAAAAATAGAAGTGTTGTACGATATGACATAAAAGAGATACATGGTAAAATCAAAGGAAAGATAGAGTCCATCCAGGTCTCTCTCAATACCTAGGCCAAGTCTAGGCTCAACTCTCAGCCCCACTCGATGCCTCGTAAGTGTTGTAGGCATCAAATACATCATCTCCTACCTGCACAAACTCAAATAGGTCTTTTATTTGTGAGAATGAGCAGCACCCATGAAACGGGTGGTCAGTACATTACGTATTGTGTAAGGTAACCATGTGATAAGGCCAACATACAAAGCATAAAACATAACATGATCATATAAGCAACACACAATATTGCAGATAGTGAAGACCTGCTATGGTCCAGATAAACTAATTCCATAGGTCTTTGATAAATATAATATTTTCACATCCTCATCTTTATCAATCCATACGAGTGCGGTAACCCCACTATTATAACCAGTGGATCTAAAACACACAGGGAAAAACGCTCCTGACCACTGTTTTTACCCATGGATCGGTCTCTAGGGCATGGTGCTCTTGGCCACTATTATGCCGGTGGATCGGTCTGGCCCCGAATCTTATGGTGATCCACTGTAATTACATAGTATCTTTCCCAAGGTTTGTTTCAACTTAGAGTCTATTTGGTTTTCAGAAAGTTACAAGGAAAAGAAAAAAAGTGTAAGGAAAACATTTTTTAAGTGTTTGGTTAGTAGGAAAATTAAAAGGAAAGAAAATAGGAGGTAAAAACGTGGGAAAGTTACACGGCAACATTTTCCATGACTAAACCTGTGGAAAATACAGACTGGAGTGCGGAAAATTCATCGACCATCTTTGCACGCAAAGTAACCACCTCCAACACTCGTCCATCCCAAATTGTTAGATTAGATCCCACCACCGTCATTGTCTTCATTACCATTTTACTTCTCTCAGTAGTCCTTCACCCTTCTCATATCTCTCCCTACAACAAGAACACCGACACCACCAGTGAACATCACGAATTTTCCTCATATTCCTAATTCATCTCAATACACAACACATTTCTCCTCCCTACTTCCCGAAAACCCTACAGAAGATTTCTGTTTTCTGCTGCGTGGGAAAATCCAATCCATATTTTTATTTAAATTGGCCAACATGATGATGGAAGTGGGTAGAGATGGAGGTACAATATCGTCAGACGATGAGGAAGAAGGTGACAGACAAAACCTGATTCCGCAAAACCAGCACACCAAATCTAGCTTATTCTCCTCCTTCAATATTGCTCACGACGAGTTCACTTCCTCAATATACTGTTGATTTAGAGGTTCCATTGCCGCTGGTAAATTTTGTAAGAAGTGGTACTTATTCTTGATTTCAATTCTTATATTATAAATAGCCATTTACTTCTCAGTATTTGGGAATTCTAACACTGCTTGGAATGTAAAGTTTGTCGGTTCTGAATCAGATCAATTGAGACAATCTGAATTAAGGGCTTTGTATTTGTTGAAACAACAACATGTGGGCTTGGTTTCTTTCTTGAATCGTACCTTGGGTAATTCAGGAATAGCGAGATCGAATTCAACGGTAAATTTTAATGGAAAGGAATATGAAATATTTTGTATTTTTTAAATTTTTTAAAAAATTATTTTAAGTTATTCATGTAATATTTTAGAATAGTTCTATAAAAAAAATTGGAATTAGTATTGATTTTATGGAATTTTTATAAATTTTTAGAAATTTTATGTAATTTTTTTATGTATCAATAAAATATTATAATTTTAATTAAATATATAAAAATATTTAAATAATAAAATTTAACTTTTCTTAGAATTTTCTTTCTATATACCAAACACTAAAAATATTTTCCAAGAATTCAATTTCCACAAAATTTTCTCCAATAACGAAACAAAGGAAAGAAAATTATATTCTTTCATTTTCTTTCCTTTAATTTTCTTTCCTTTGTTTTTCTGAAAACCAAATAGGGCCTTAGTGTTTGGTTTATTGAGCTCGAGATCTATTATAGCCAATGGATCGGTCACTTCTAGGGCAGAACGCACCTAACCACTATTATACGCCGGTGGATCGGTCTCTAGGGCACCTCGGCATCTGGCCACTATTATGTTGGTGGATTGGTCTAGGCCCTACTCAATAATTTTCCTATTTAAATGGTTAGTATCTTATTAGTGTTTTATTCGATAAAACTTTCACCCTTGACATGCATGTCACCAACCCTATACTTTTATCCTCCCAAGAGGGGTTGTCCCATATCTTGGGACTCCTACACCTTCTATCACACCCCGATATCCTTCCTCCTTCCACTTACCCATAATGAAAACCCAACTCCTAAGGGTGTGGGTCAAGGCCCATCACCCCATGAAATCCAACTCTACTTACTATCACCCTCTCTCCCATTTACTTTGATCACCTCTTCCTCTTTATTTTCCCCTTATGGATTATGAGGTAGTTTGGATCAACCTCATGTCCCCCTTAGTGAACTCACTTCCCATTTTTTTCTTTTTTATCCTTTCATCCCCATATCATATTATGGGTTATCCTAGCATGCATTTCCTAGAGGGTCACATCATAATCCCTACATATACATAATATATTCATGTTATAAGGACACATATGAACATACCTCAACTCCAAGCTGCACTACACATAAGACAAGTTTAATGATAATCATACTACATACAACATAGCATGGTATATAACATATGTGGCATACAAGTTTCATAATACACATAGTCCTTAGCTACATCCTTCCCTAAATGACACCGGGCTTAGAGCACATTCCTACACCTCCTTAGGGTTTTGACTTGATTCACCTATAAGAGGAAAATACTATGGATTAATCCCCCTCTTACCAAAATTACCATTATTCCTACTCTACCCTTATTGTAATCCACTATTAGGGATAATGATGATAATAGTAGTTTTATAATTAAAAGTAGGGTTATTATCCTCAAAATACTTAATCATGCCACTACTAACCAAAAGAAGTCTTAGTAGCCATTGTGGTTTATGTTAAAGTAGTCATAATGATATTCATAGTATTAGAGGTAATAGTTTCAATAATAATAATACTATTAGTTTTAGTGATAATACTAATATCAACCCAAACCCTAGTAATAATGATAATAGTGATATTAGTAATATAAAAGTAGTGACCATAATGATACTTATATTAATAATGCTGGTAGTGATAATAGGTTAGCGATTATGAAATATTAAAAAAATGGCAAGGTAATAATAATAATAATAATAATAATAATAATAATAATAATAATAATAATAATAATAATAATAGTGCCCATATTAAGAATAATGTTAGTAAAGGTCCTAGAAATCATAATAGTAGTGGCCTTGGTGATAATATGATTAATAATAATAATAGTAGTAGTAGTAGTAATAGTAATGATAGTAATAATAATAATAATGTTAAGCATGATAATAATAATAATCGAATAGGGTAATAGTAATATAAGGGTCTCGATATTTATACTAATAATAAAAGTGATAATGACCAAGGTTAGTATTAATAGTATTAGTAAGACAATAATGATAGTATTAATGATAATGATGATGATGATGATGATGATGATGATGATGATGATGATGATGATAATAATAATAATAATAATAATAATAATAATAATAATAAAGATAATCATAATAATACTAAAGTTGTAGCCCTTTAATAATAATAACATTAGTTAGAAATATTTCTGAAGTTAGGTTAAATAATAATAGTGGTAACATAACAACAACAAAAACAACAACAACGACAACAACAACGACAACAACAACAACAACAACAACAACAACAATAATAATAATAATAATAATAATAAGAGTAATAATATTAATATTACTAAAAATTACTAACACTTATATAAAAAGGTTTAGGGATTGGGGAAATTAAAATACCACCTAGGGTTGGTGGAGGAACCGCCGGCGGCGGCGGTGGTGGAGGAGGAAGAGAGGTGAAGAGAAGGGAGTATAGGCTAGAGGAGAGGGAATAAGGGGGTGTTTGAGGTGGTGGAGGGTGCCTTAGATGAAGAGGGGTGGAATGAAGGTAATGGTGCAACCAAAGGTGGCGGCACACAGTGGTGGGTGTGGTGGCTGAAGGTGGTGGAAGGTAGAGGAGGGAGAAGGAGAGGCAGAAGAGGGAGATGGAGTTATGGGGAGGTAGAGGAAGTTCCATTGGTTGTTTTAGAGGGTGGAGGAGGCATTTGTTGTGGCAGAATTGGTGGCAGACGGTGGTGCGAAGGGTGGCGAGGGGTTGGTGAGGGTTGATTGGGAGGCTGACTTTGCATGGCCAGGGTGGCTCGTGCCGGTCAAATCGAGGAAGAAAGGAGGCTCAGTTCTATAGAGGGTGATGTAGGGAAGGCTTTGGTGGGTGGCGTGGGAGGCGGCGAAGGTTGGCGGCAGCAGAACAGGGGTATGTTTGGGCAGTGGCGCAAAGTCAGGGTTTCTAGGCTGCGAAAACAAAGACACGATTATGGCTACTTATGAGGATGTTTATAGGCTAAATTGAGGAGCAAAACAAAAAAGGAGGAAGAGGAAAAGTGGGGCAGGTGAGGTAGGTCACCGGCCGACGGTGGCAGATGGTGTAGGCCTATAAAATCGTAGGGTGTGTTTGGTCGGGGTGAGGAAAAAGAAAATGGCAGGCATGTGGGAGTAGGGAGGATGGCTTGGTTGGGTCGAAATTAGAAAGAAAACCATGGAGAGAGTAGGGAAGGACGACCGGATGGAGCAGGTGGCTGCTGGCGAAAGAAGGGCTGCAGGGTAGGGGTGTAGGTCGCATGGGGAAGAAGAAGGAAAAGGAAAGAGGTGGACCGGGCGGCCTAGGGGGAAAGAAAAGAAAAAGAAAGGGAGGCGGCTCGGCCGGGTAGCTGAGCAATGGGGAAAAAAAGAAGACGACATGGGCTTGGGCCGTGTAGGATGTGGAAGGGGGAGAAGGGAATTGGGCCGATGGGTTGACCCATTTTGAGGAAGGAGAGAAAAAGAAAGGAGAAAGGAGAGAAAGAAAGAAAAAGGAAAATGGAAAAAGGAAAAAAGGGAAGAAAGAGAAAATAGGTGGGATGGAGTATTTTGGGAATTTGATATTTTTGGATTATTATTTAAAATAATAATATTTAGAAAATAATAATTAAATACCTTTTTAGATTATTTTGGGCTATTTTGAATAAAATTTCCTTAACTTCCATTTTAATTAGCAAAACACCCTAATTTTTTCAAATTAAATTATTTATTATTTTCTTCTTTATTTGAATTAATTAATTCCCTTTTATTTTAATAAAATAATTAATTTAATTAATTTTTCTAATAAATCCCTATTTTACCATAATTTCTTAAATTAGGATTTTGGGTATTTCATATTCATTCTTTCTACTAACCCATTACGTTGTGGGGTTCTAGGGACAGTGAGATGTCTTAATATTCCATTAGTTTTGCAAAAGTTATCAAATACTTCATTGCAAAACTCTAACCCATTATCAATCCTTAGTTTCTTTACTTTCCATTCAACCTGATTCTTTACCATGATGTTCCATTCAACAAAGAACTTGAAAGCTTCATCCTTATGTTTTAGACAGTAAATCTAGACATACCTATCATCAATCAATGTAAGAAAATATTTTGCACCTCCCTTTAAAGAAGTTCTTGAAGTCCCCCATAAATCTACATCCACATAATCGAGTAAACCCTTAGATTTACTCATGCTTGTGTTGAATTTTAACCTGTAAGCCTTTCCTATAGTGCAGTGTTCACAAAAATTCAGGTCTTCAAGTCTGTTGCTGCCAAATACACCTTTCTTTTGCAATATCTTTAACCCTTTTTCGCTCACATGATCCATCCTGAAGTGCCACATCATAGATGCATTCAAAGACTCATTGCTATCAGTTTTAGAAACTGCCATTACTTTAAGTACACTTTTATGTAACAGATACATGCCATTATCTAACTTCCCCTTTAGTACAACCATCAAACCTTGCATTAATTTCAAGGTACCACTCTCAATATTCACTTTAAATTCTTTCTTGTCCAAAAATCCTAGATAAACAAGGTTTCTTTTCAACTCTGGTATATGCCTTACTTTGTTTAACTTGAAATCAAGGCATATACCAGTTTTGATATACACTTGTCCAACACCAATCATAGGGCATGCTTTATTGATTCTCATCAGTACATGTCCTCCATGCACCTTATCATAGACATTGAATCTTGAATTATCCAGGCACATATGAAATGAACACCATAAATCAAGTACCTATGACTCACCTATTGCATACATGGACACCATAAATACTTCATGACTGTCATACCCATCTGAGACCACATCAACATCACCCTTATCTTGATTTTGTGGTTGTTCCTTCCTCACTTGACCATACTTACCACTTCTCTCAGGACATTTCTTCTTGTAGTGCCCTTTCTTGTGACAATAGAAGCATTTTCTTGAACTTTTAGACTAGGATCTTGTTTGTGACTGTTTCCTTTTCACTTTCTTGTTTTCTAGCCTTTCCCGTAAATTTAATGACTTAACAACACCATCATCCTTATGATTCAATTTACACTTCATTTCCTTTAAGGCTAAGGAAGTCATTACAGTCTCAAGTTTCAGTTCTTCATGGCCATACATCATTATGTCTACAAATGTTTCATATTTTTCTGTTGGTAAGGAATTCAGAAATATAATTGCATGGCCTTCATCACTCACCTTTACTTCAATGTTCTCCAAGTTTAAAACCACCTTAGCGAAGTAATCAAGATGATCTTCAACACTCTTGCTCTACTCCATCTTAAATGAATACAATCTTTACTTTATTAAAACCCGTTTTGATAAGGATTTTATTATATAAAGTGTCTCTAGTTTATTCCATACCCCAGTAGCTGTAGTCTCCTTTGAGACTTCCCTCAAAAACTTGTCTCCCAAACACAAAATGATGGCACTATGTGCCCTTTCTTCTATTGACACAACCTCTGTTTCATCCTTCTCATCTATTTTGTCTTTCATCTTGCCTTTCTTTTCCTGCAATACACTCAGCAACCCCTGTTGCACTAGCAGTGCTCTCATCTTAACTCTCCATAAGCCAAAATAATTTTTCCCATTGGAAATTTCCACATCAAACTGAGTAGAATCCATCATCAGAATCACAAGGCTTTGATACCAATTGTAAGGAAAAATTAGAGTTTACTTTAGTATCAACTTTAATTGAGTTAACTACTTTGTCCCATAAGAACACACTACTCTTTGATAAGAAAAACAAACTATCGATCCTAGCCTAACAAGTGCATTGCACCGATTAATCTTGCATATAAAAGATGAGTTCTTGGTTGAAGGTTAACTGGGAGAAGTCGAGAGAAGATAGCAATAGAGGCAATATGCAAAGGAAGAAAATCAGAGAATTCTTTAGCTGATCGTCAAAGGAATTTTTATTAGCTGTGGAATCAAATACAACTGAGCAAGCCTATCAGTATTTATACAATTAAGACAATAGGTGGTTAGGCTTCAAAATTGCATGTGTGCATGTCCTTCCTAACCAACCCAAAAACTTGAACTAACCACCTCTAAAAACAATCAACCTGACTATAAGCAATAGGCATAAACTGATTTTGCACCAAACGGCTAGTATATGCTTAATCAAGATTTTATATCTTAATTTAGGCACATTTAACGTGAACATTTTACAAAGTAAAAGATCATAATACCCTTATAAACCTACTTTCACAATTGCATCGCAATTCTACCCATAAGACTCTCCAACTAACCAAAATTTAACATATTGACCCAAAATATTGTTAAAAAGACCATTTCTAAAAATCATATCCTAAGTCTAATTTTTTTCACACATAAAAACCCTTGCATTATCGTTTTTGGTTATATTTCCCAACTCAGGTCATTTTCATAAAAGCACACCTTATGTTATTCATAATTCATCAAAATACTTCACAATTCACAATTATCATATTTTAGCCCACATAATAATTATGGAATACCAAAATTTTAGATTTAACCTAACATGAATAAAATGCCATTGGTTCACCTAAGTATCTTCAAATTTATTATTTTCATAACTTAAGTCATTTTTATCCAAAACTTAACATATTATATATCAAATTTATTGTAAAAACTTTAAGGAAGACAATTCCATACTTATTTTCTACAAAAATCACAAGAAGACTATTTTAAACATATGGTTGAGACTCCCCCCATATATTCACAAAGTTTTACAAGTCTTCAAATCTTACTAATTTTACACAACCACTTTTGCATAATTATCATCTTAAAAATTTAATTTGCTAAAATTATAACAACCCACAACACCTCAAAAGCCATGTGGCTGAAACCTCCCCAAGGCCTAAAACCCCAAAATCTTAAGATTTCAACACTTTGCCCCAATATCCATAATTAGACATAATTTAATCTACTCATCCATTAACATAAACAAATAACATCATATGCTATCATGCTTAGGAATTGATGACAAAGCCTAGCATTGCACAAAATAAAGCAACTTCTCATAAAATCACAAATAATAATAATAATAATAATAATAAGATCATAAATTAAAATTATAATAATTATTTATAATTATTATATCTATAAATGTGAAAATAATAATTATTATTATAATAATTCAAATCATAATGATAATTATAATTATAGTGATTATTATTATTATTATTATTATTAACATTATTATTAGCATTATTACTATTATCAGTGTTTTTTTAATTATTATAATTAATATCATTATAATATAATAATAATAATCTATTAATAGTTATTTTAATAATAATAATTAGTTAATTTGAATTTTATTATCATCATATTAGATTAGCACTTATAGAAAATAAGATAAGAAAATTTTTAATTAAATAAAACAATAAAGACAATGAAAATTAAACTTAACTCATTTAACCCACTATCCTACATGTTTGTGGTAGTGATTGATATTTTTTTAAAGTCGAATTAATAAATTCAGCAAGATTAATAAACTTCAATTTAACACCTTGTAACTCATGGATTATATGATTTAATTGTAGTTCACCGAATGTTAATACCTATGCAAACCACCATTGTGTCGTGTCAAGCCAAACGTGGCTTGGAAGCTTTTATTTATTTTTATATATTTAAAAAATATTATGTCATAGATATTTTTAATATCAACATTTGCATTACCTATTTTGTTATATGTTTTTTACTATCATCACAACAATAAAACGGATCATGATGGGTCTACAGGGGTGAAGAGGTTATTGTGGTGGTAAGGTGGGTGACTATGATATGGTAGAAGTTGTGGTCGGTAGCCATTAGCCATTAGCAATATGCAACAACTCAAATATTTTTTCACATTATTTATTTTAATTTATAATCCATCATGAGTCAACACATGCATACTAATACATACAATATATTAATTCACATAGAAAGAAGAGAGAATAGAGATATGACTAACCTTATCTATTAAACATCAATTCTTGCTTGGTATATTAGATGTCATTTTCCATCTCTTTTTAATTAATTGAAGTAGTAAAGAGTATTAATAAAAGTAGATAATTTTTTATTTAAAATTTGATAATTTTTAATATTTGTGTAAAAAACTTATCTTATATCATAAAACATAAGAATTGCTATATAAGGAATATCCTAAGAGCACAGAAAAGCCCATTTTCCTCTTAATTTCTTACATAGGGTTGTCATACATTTATGAAACCAAAGAGGGGACTTCTATTTTGTTTCAAAAGACAATACATTTACTTTAAGCATTGGTGTCAATCATGTCCTAGGACAACATAACTGAGTTAAACCGCATTATGCACCTCAGAATACAGAGGGCACGTATTTGTGACAATGAGTGTCCACAATAAGTTGATTCCCTAACTAGTGACTTAAGTCATCACCAATAATCAGACTCCTATATTGAATCTGTTCGGATTATTGTAATTATTTCTTTTTTAAGAGACCCACTTGTCTTTTTATACCTAAAATCTCCATTGGAGACTGTATAATTTGATAATTGGTAATCGTAGAAAAGAATCAAATTCCTTTCCATTAAACTACATAAGGAACCACTTCTGCTTTTTTTTTTCTTTTTTTATTATGCAAAAAAGAGAGGAAGGACTTGTGTCGATATTCTCTTGTTGGAGTTATCTTCCTCTTTTCTCTTGCTTGATGAGTTGTCTATTTTTGTCCAACAAGTTTGTGTGTTGCATGTAATGCCCCACCTCACTCGACCCACATGTATAAGTAAATATATAATAGTGGCAATATTTATACTATAAGATTGGTTGTCTATATAAGATTTGTGCAATTTGATGACATCAGTATACTTTTAGTATTTTTTTAAAAAAATGTCTTTCACTAGAATGATTAGAAAAAAACTATATAATAATATTTTTCAATTTTTTCTCCATAAATTTATACTCATATTAATATACTTTAAATTTAAAAAATAATTTATTTACATCTTTCACCAATATAGTATCAATCTTTAAACACTCTAATTTTACTAAATATTTCACTACAACCATATATATATATATAATAATTTATTTAAATATCAATCATCACTATTAAACTAATATTTCACCATCATTGAACTAATTTTTCATCATTATTCTACTTTAAAATGATATTTTAACACTAATATACTAGCTTTTTACCACTAATATATTGATTTTTCATATGAAAATTGATCTTTCACCACTATTACTATTCTAGTTTTACTAAATATTTCACCATAACTATATATACATATCATACATTTAAGTATCTCTTACCACTATTAAACTGATTTTTCACCATCACCTGACTAATTTTTCACAGAGAGTTGATATTTCACCATTGTTCTACTTAAAACTGATCATTTGTTACTAATAAGCTAACATTTCACCACTAATATATTGAGTTTTCACCGCTAACGTATTGATTTTCCACTAACAAATTGATCTTTCAGCACTAGCTAATAAACCAATCTTTCACCAATGAGTTAACATTTCATAATTAATCTACTCATACTTTATTTTTCACCACTAATGTACTAATTTTTTACTACTAATATAGTAATTTTTTGTCAGTAAGTTAATTATTCATCATTAATGTATGGTTCTTTCACTTCTAATGTAGTAAACTTTTACCACTAATATATTAATTTTTCACCAGTTAATCGATCTTTAATTATTAATTTATTGATTTTTTACAACTAATATATTAAATTTTCACCAATACTATTCTACTTAAAAATTAATTTTTTAGTACTAATATATTAATATTTTATAGCTATTGTGTTAATTTTTTACTACCAAGTTGATATTTCACCATTAATATATTGATATTTTAACATTGTTCTAATTAAAATTAATTTTTTATCACTAATATATTAATTTTTTACCTATTTTTTTATCAAAATTATATTGATACAGATTTCTATCTATAAAGTAAAATTTTAAAATATTATAATATTTTTTTTAATAAGCTAAAATTAAAATAAATTAAAAAAAAGTGGTGGTAGCACCTATTATACGGCGCTGGAAGTGAGGTACTACTAGTCGAGTATTACTGCATCCGCATGCATCTTCCAAAAGAAATTGATGACCAAAGGTCGAAAAAATTCCAGGTGTCGCATTACTGACCATGGGGCACTGATTTGTGATGAAAGCATTGACTCAATATATATTACTATACGTTTGCAGCGAATTTATTATTAGATTATTATTTTATTTTAAGCAGTCTAATTTTTTTTTATTGATGAAATATATCATTATCTTTTATTCTTATTAAAAAAAAAATAGCAGTACAGATTATTTGATTTCCTTTCCTGCTCGACGTACTAATTTTTCAGGACCAAGCCTAGTTCGCTTCCCTTCAAATCCAGTACACTTAGGTACACACACATCATCATCACAATATCCTTTTCAATTATAAGTTAGTTGATTTATGTGATTAGGAATAAATTGAGAAAGAAAGAGAGACGCCAGCCAATAAATAAGAGTATTAATAGAGTGACAGATTGCCAGGTGGTGGAACCCAATCTGTCTCGCCAATTATGAAAGCCGGCCTTTAGTTTTGAGGCTTAAATTATTTATTTACAATAATATGATAAAAACATTACTAATAAATATATATGCTAATTGGTGACATTTTTTATTTGTAATTATTTCAATGCCCATAGTTAGAAATATTTCGAAAACCAGGCATGGCAGTGATAATCTATATTCTTCTAATTAACTATCCTGAATCTATTTACTACTCCGGGCTTGTCATCTAGGCCATATTTGGCCTAGACGTGCATGCTAAAAAATGATACCTAAAATAATTAATGCATCCTCTAATCTATATATTTTAAAAGCTTAAGTATTATTTATTTATACTTTTGATAAAAATATATAACAGAATGGCATATATAATAATAATAATAAAGTACTTGCACCCTTTCTAATGTGTTTTAAGTTTTGAAATATATTTAATAAACTAACGTGACCTATATCACAAAACGGATTAATCTCATATATTAGTTTGCAAAAGTGATTTGAACTAAGTCAAATTAAGAGTCAATCTTTACTCAATAGATATAAATTTATTAGTAAAAGTATGCTATCAATTTACTGGTTTGACCATTCTTTATAGAAATATTAGTAGTTTGATTGATCTTTTACTATTTTTTTTATTAGTTTGATCAATTTTATTTTTTTTTATTTTTACCATTCATGGGTCATATTAATATATCATAGTATAAAATAAGTATATTAAATAATTAAAGGTTTAGATCTACTATTGCTCTAATATGTGTATGTGTGTGCAAGCATGCATGTGTACATATATTGGTCGACCAACTTAAAACGTGTTTATGTAAGTCTAAAACAGGGTTGGTATATACAACTCTTCTAATTAGACTAAATTTTTTTTAGACAACTATCCAAATATTAACCGTAAAATTATTATGTGCTGCTGGTACACCAAAAATGATGTAACCATGATTGCACCTCTAATATTTTTTATAATATACTTTTAATATATTTAGATGTATCTTTATAATTGTAAATAATATAATTTAATTATTTATAGATACACTATAGTTATAATAAATATACATTATTATTTTTTGTTATATCTAAAATATTATAAATATAATATAATTAATTATAAACACGTCTAAAACTATTAAAAATATATTAAAGGTACGGCGGTAGTTGTACTATAGTTGCATGTTAATTTTCCATGTTAATGGGTTGAAGACAAAGATATTGCCTAGAGGCATATCATTTAATTTGGCTAGGGAATAATCCTTGTCATGAATTTTTTAATAAGGTTGATGATATTTGTTTTCAGAAGCCATGCCAGCTACGTATTTAAACGTTTGATTTCTGGGTAGGTAGCAAGCTAGCTAGCTAGGTCAAAAAGAAAGACTCCTATAATAAGGCCATAAATATATATGAACAGCACCACCCCCCCCCCCCACCCCCACCAAGCTCGCTCGCTCCCCTTCCCCATCCATCTTGATTAGTTGGCCTGCTTCCACCAACACATAAAACCCTTTTAAGTAAGCAAGCATCCCCGCCTTACAGCTAGATATACTAGAAGCTATCTGCTCTTCATTTATAAATATACCAGAAGCTAGATATACCGGCCGGCAATTTTCTCAACTCAAAAAATTAATGGAGGAAGATCTGAATAGCCGCAGCAGCGGTGAGTCTGGTTGGACTAAGTATATTATCTCCTCTAGTAATTATACTAGTACTAGTAGTCATGGTGAATGTTTTAGCAGTAGTGCCGTTGTTGATGCTGATGCAGAAGAAAAAGGAGGGAGGAGAAAGATCAATGGTGGTTATTATATATATAAACAGGATCATACTACTAGTAAAGGAATCAGCTGCAGCGAGGAACTCGACTCCATGACTTCTGATGCATCTTCAGGTCCAAGCTATGATGCAGTACTACCTATCTTCAAGGATGATGATGATGAACAGGAAGATCCTGCCAATAATAACAACCCGTTGAATTTATCATCATCATCGTCAGCTAAGAAGAAGGCAACCAGCAGCAGCAGACAATTGATGAAAGAAACAAGAAAACAAGGTAGCAGAAGTCGTGTAATTAAGGGAACAGGGTATCATGTGAAGCGGAGATCATAGCTGAAGGTCGAGAATATTACTGGTAATTAAATACTATTACAAGCTGCAACAAAACCAGGTAGCTTGCTAGGAGGGGTAGCCATGTGTTCTAGTTTTGTTGTGATCATCAAAATTTTAAGGAAGTGAATAATTACAAATATGAAAACAATATATCTATGGCTTTGTTGTGTTATGATTTTTGGTTTTCTTCTTAAATATATATTTTTTCCACTATTATTTTTTCAATTAAATGCTGACACATATTTGATAGCATGTGTGTATCGATTTGAAAAATAATTTCAATAAAAAAATATATATATACAAAAATATTTTAACCTAAACATTGTCCCATCCAAATAAAAATTGCCAAACAAACAAGATCAGTGACTTTTAATCACCCTTAGACCAGTGTCATCCAGTCCCATCGAAATAGAACTTCAGCCAGAGTGACTGGTATGGTGGTAATGGTCGTCTAGGTATCCACACATTTTACGTATCTTTGAAACGAATTCAAATTTTTGCAGAAAGACCCATCTTTTTCGAATTTTACCTTATTTTAGACACGCAAAACCAAAAAAAGGTAAAATTAATACAATATTACTACCACATCCGACCCAACAACCTCCTTAAATGTGTGAAATATGAAAATAACCGTTCATTGGTACGTGCGTTACCAAATTATCTGTTATTTCTATCCCATTTCAAACTATCACTGTTCAATATTTTCACTCAAAATCATGTAAATGGGTGAATATATCCTCATTTGATATAAAAGTTAAATTATTCCATACTCCAGAACATCAATGTAATATAGTTTTGGATTCTTTTTCCTGACTTATATAGTTTTAAAACATGAAGGTTGGTTTTATAAACTTAGCCATATTTGCTTTTGGTTGATCATAGATTTTGTACTAAATTTAGATTGGGACGAATAAAATCATTTACTTCAACTTACTTCCTTTGGGTATTTAATTTGTTATATTATCTATGTTAATCCTTCATCTTAATTCACTCTATTTTAATTACTTCAAAAATTATAGGATTATCAGAGTGAAAGGTTACTAAGTAAAATTTTAAAATACATATATAATACTACCTCTAAAATTAGACAACCAGGACGAAGGATAAAAAATTAAATAAATATTTACTGTATGATAACAAAATTATATATTTTAAAATATTTATCCTGAGTTTTTGTTTTCTCCTCAGCTAGATTATTTTTTAATATTTACTATTACCCTAATTTATTCCAATACCGATAAATCTTTCTGGTGAATGGTGATTCACGAAATAATTGTACTTGTGGCATATTGTTAAGTTTGGATGCACGGGGGCAATAGAGTACAATCCATGCATTGTTTTTACCGGTAGCTGATCAATCAATACCTTCTACCAATCGCTGACATCAACCTGTAATAATTGACTATAAAGCTCAAATACTTCCATCCCTACCGCAACACTGAACATTCCAACTCAAAAAATTAAAAAAACAAAAAAAAACAAAAAAAAAAAAAACTTTTGCTTCCATAATTATATCACCAACTTCAGAAGCACGTGCACGTTCAACTTGACAAGCACAACCATTTACAGCTTGCTCTTACCTGTTGGATGGAGCAACATCAGAAATACGTTGAACCACATCTGGCAGATCGAAGTAGGTGGAAAAACCACTTTCTGGATGCTTAATGCACCCCTCCGTTCAGACAAATTAGTAATTGAACCACATCTACTGCGTAACGGACAGTAACTCGACAGAAAGCCCTCCTTTGGGTTGTGTTTGGGGAGTACCACAATAAGGTGCTGAGATGGGAAAGGGAAAATACACAGAGTCCAGTTTCTACTTGTTTAGCGTGGCAAGCCACATTTACCTTCGTCGAACATGAAAACAGAAACAAGGGCTGCAATTCAAGCCATGCAATAAAAATGCGAACAACATCAGAAGCATAAGATGCAGAATAGTATGCTCTTAGTGCTTTCCAGTAATTTTCAGATAATCCAAGGCAGGCAATGATCTGAAACAAGAGGCGGCCTTTGCTGCATAATTTTTCTTCAAAATAAAAAACAGCAATCGCCGGAACTCCATAAGCTCATAGTGTAATACCCCGATTTTAAAAACCTTAATTATAAATTAATAATTATATGTGATTAGAGGTAATTAATGATCATTTTAAGAAGTTTAGTATTAAGCGTATTATTATTATTATATGTATTATTACGATAGTTTAGATATAAATTTAATCAGGTTAAAATTTGATAGAAATTAGATTATTAAATTTAATCCTAATTTATACTCATAAATCTTAGCTTAATTATTTTGTTAAAAACAGTTGATCTATAACCCAAAATAATTTTCTAAAATTTATCCTGGATTACTATTACTCTTTCCGTTCCTTTTTTTCACTACAACAAACTGGCACATTAATGACCAATTTAGCGACCAATTTTTTTTTGTCGCTATTGATATATTATTAATGGCCACCATTAAAAGTCGTTATTCGTATATCTATTACGACTAATATAATTTTTGGTCATTAATCAATAATTTATTGATCGCTAAAATTGTTTAAGTCTCATATATATATGTTTTATAATATTTTTTTTTCAAAATTTTAAAATCCAAAAAAAAATGCGATGGAAAAAAAACACTTAAACTGTAACACCCCGAGTCGATATGACCACACGAGGGCTACCTTGGAGCGTTTTCAAATTGATCAGCTGACCCCACAAATCAACACGAGTCCTTTCGGCGCGCTTTGTCTTCACTTACGCACTTCCCAAGAAATTTTTAGAAAATTTCTGAAATTTTCCAAGAGGGTCACCTATCCTAAAATTGCTCCACGGCCAGCACGCTTAACTGTGGAGTTCTTAGGATGGAATTACCAAAAGGATGGTATACCATGTTTATATAAGTAGCCAGATCAATCATTATAACACTTCGCTCAAATTGGGGTATTACATAAACCCCCTCAAACCCTTAAAATTTCAAAAATAAAACCCAAAATCCCGCCCTAGCGCCCCAGCACCGTGCCTTATTTTCGGTTCTTCCTTTTGAGTTTCGACCTGCTCTGCATCTTCAACCCAGGCTACACCACCACACTAGCCACCACTGCTCGAGCACATCACCAGCCCTCCTCTCATCACCGTCATCCTCCGGCGCAATAGCAACGAGCATCAGCAGCAGCCGCCAGCAACGCACGAAGGCAGCAGCGGCGCGCCACCACCCGTCAGCCTCCAGCGCCGTTCGGCACCGTCGAGTGGTCCTTGGCCATTGGCAAAGCTCCAGCACTCCTCATCGTCTCCAATTTTAGAGCAATTCCTTTGGTATAAATACTCAAACCCTAACTTCAGTTTTGATTAATTTTGAATGAATTAACTTATAATAAGATAAATTAGTTGTTTAATTATATATAGATTTATTTTATGAGTGATTTGGAATAGTTAATTGTATTGGTTGTTGATTTGTAAAAATTGAATTTGTGACTCGGCTATATCCGGATTTGTTGGTTTTATCCGATTAAGCTATTTTAGATAAATTGAATTTACAATATGCTTTAAAATATATCTAATTTCATTTTAGAACTATCAATTTAAAAATTTTGTGCAAAATTAATCGAAATTGGATTCTTAGGTCAAAATTCTTGCGGATTTAAATTAGATTGTGTAATCGAGTTATTTTATTCAATTGTTTCTATAATTTTCATTAGATTATGTTTAATTTCATTGTCGATCCATCAATTTAAATATTTAGCAAGATTTGAGCAAATTTGTAGTCCGGGCTAAAAAACCCTAATTATGTTAAATTAGATATTTTCTTTATTATTTTAATAAATTGAGTATACAATATATGTTATCTTGATTGCCATGGCATAAGAATACGAGTTGTGGGTGTGTAAAACTTAATGTGGTGGTATTGTTTTGGTTGGTCCATGTAATATGTTTTACATTAACTTAAAACACTATAGTGACATAGATGTAATGTTTAGTATAGATAATATGTGACTAAGTTTGGTGTGAGCTTAAAAAATTGTGATTGTATGGATAATATATATTTTGTGTCAGTAGAAACAAAGTTATGATTTGATAAGTTAGTGTAAGCTAGAACCTACTTTTGATAATGACTTTAATGTCATCTTAAAATAGTGTTGGTAACAATTATTTAAGGTCTAAGTATTTTGGGTATACCTATGATGAGGATGATATATGGAGGAATCAATAAAAATTAACTAAATTCTTAGGGGTGTATTAGGGATTTTACTACTATAAAGGGAATCCATAAATCTTGTGATCTATGGATATTTTTTGCTTATGTGTCTTATAGTACGTATATATGAAAGCATGATAAATAAAATTATTAAGGTCATGAGATAGATATGTCTTCTTCAAATATGAAATCTTTTTAAGTGTATATAGAGGTTATATCTTACTAAGTACCTTACTATACATATGCATTTGTGGAGTTGTATTGACTCTGGCTTATTTGGAGGAGTAGTTAGTGATGTTTTTCAAGTTGTAAAATTTTTGTTAAAGCTCTTGATTGGGATAGTGATGATAGCCTAGGCTTGTTGAATTTTAATTTCCTTAACTACCATCTCATTTATCTATGTTCTTTCTCTCCATTATATACAATTATATTCATCACTACCCTATCATTATCTTATTTATTAAAGGTTTTATTATTGTAAAATTTTGGATCTACTACACTTATCCTTGCATGGGGTATTGAATTAGGTGAATGATCACACCTCTCTTCATTTTTTATGTAGTAATTTCACCTCCATTCCCTTATTTTTCTTCCTCATGTATCATTAGAACAAAATTTTCAATTATGGGAAAAAGGTCTTGATGTGGTTTTATGAAAGTAAACAGAAGGTTGGATCAAAGATTGTATGAGAAACTATCACCCACGAATTAATGCAAAAGAAACGAAGTTTGTATCTCATTTGGTACTACTTTCTCCCTGGCATGATCCATTCCCTTTAGGTTTTATGTTGTCTTCATAAATTATATAACAATAGTCTTGGTGTATGATTACTCTATTTCCGTCTGCTATGCTGATTTGGTACACCTGGAATTATTAGATGTTACGCCCACCTCCATCCAACTGCCGGAAGAAGAAATGTGGACACAGCAATCAAGTTTGATTGTGCATCTTTGTTGTACTTGAGATATGTTGAGAATAAGTGCATGGTGTGTTTGAAATATATTTACTTGTTTTGTTTTTCTTTCTACAATTGTAGATTATCCTGTCTTACATGTTTTTATCTTGGAAGTCTGAGCTACATGTACCAGGAGAAGAGTGTTTTTTTGATACTCTGCATCTCTTGTCTTGCCAAAGTGGTTGTAGCTATATAAATCATTAGAAGTTAATTGACCGGTCGTTGTGAACTTAGTTAGCGATCTTGCTTACCGAACTTCTCACATATATAATTGTTCTTTTATTCTACTTTGTAGTATCTTGGCTAGTAAGGAATTTGGGAAGTTGGAGAGGAGATATCATAAGAATTTAGTCATGTTAGATTTGCGGATGTTTGTACTTGCTGGTGGTGTATAATTTGTTATTGTTAGGCCTTTGTCATGTTTTTGAAAATAAAAAAAAAACTAGAAGTTAAATGTAAGTGAATCTTGTAAGAATGACACAAAATTATTCTAGTTCTATGGATTATGCAATATTATTAACTATCTATTGGCTCATAGTAATCTACTAAATGTATTCATATGAATTTATAGTGGATGAACTGGAATATAATATAGTAAGCACTTATGGTTGCAAGCAGAGGAAAAAGGATAACGATGTAAACAATCATAATGTGCACGTGCAAGAAGAAAGGATGAAATATTAGGGGATAAAAGAAACCTAGGAAGCCAACCTTGGATGGATGAAAGAAACCAATGATGTAAACAAAAATGTGTTTGAATCAGATAGCATTATTTTATGGAATCCTTTGTGAAAAAATGATGTTTTCTTTACACACTATATGATGTGGTTGAAATTCCATGCCATAGGAAACATGCCGGCTCTGCTAGTGTGCGAGCTACATGTACCATGAGAAGTGTGACTTTTAGATACTCTGCGTCTTTTGTCTTGCCAAAGTTACTGTGTCTATATGAACAATAAGAAGTTAACTGGCAGGTTGTTGTGAATTTAGTCAGCTATCCTGCTTACCAAACTTAGCATGTTGCAATTATACGTTTGCTTCTACTAGTGCAATAGGTATCTTTTTTACTAATATGTCAGAAGTGGGCAGAAATGCAATAGGATTAAGCCATGTTGTGTTTGTGGATGTTTGTACTTACTGGTTGTGGGTGGCTAGAATTTTCTCTGCATATCATTTCTAGATTTGTGTCACGTGTTTGATGAAGTGTATCATGTTGTTGAAAGTGGAATTTAAAATGCAATTCAATCAGTTGAAATATTGCAATCATTTTTTCCCTCTATGTCCCCAAATTATCAGAATTGATTAATGACAACAAATACACTCTCCTTGTTCCTTAAATTTTGTCATATCAGAGATGCACACACAGATCGAGATAGTTATTATAATGCTTACACTTGATTGAAATGGTCCTGATTAAATTTCACAAGCTTCAGGAGATAATAAATCAGAATTATACAGCTTGTTTATGGGAAAATGGACAACTAATGGAATAGTTTTGGAATTTTGCTTATTGTTTAGACTGAAATCTTAAAGTGAGAGATACTAGAAAAGATTGAATTAATGCTGAAAAGATAAATAATACCAAAGAACAGAGGGATAACTGAACTGTTTGGAATAAAGGCATGCAAAAATATTACGATGGATTAAAAAGTTACCTTCATGTAAGTATAATACTAATTAGGATAACACCTTTCTTGGCTTTGAAGAGTTTCATAACCATAAGTTTTCTTATAACACTTGCAACCGTGAAGATATATAAACACGTAATCATATATCACCTTTATTGTTTGGCATGGTGTTTTTATTTTATTTTGATATGATATGTCATTGTTTATTTGATACTTATATTAATTATTGTTTTTATATTTCTGTTGTTGCAGATCCAACTCATTTTGACAAGCTGACTAAGTCTATTAGGTTCGGTAAATAGAATGATTAATTTTTAGGTGGTTGCTTATCATGATATTTTTGTAATGCAATGTTATCCTACAACTCTTTTGTAATATATTTATAATTAATCAAATATTTTGTTGTACGAGATGTTTGATACAAATTATTTGTATGAATATTTAGTTGAATGTTTGTAAACAGGTATTTAGAAAATTATATCCATACGTTAAAAGTGATATATATGCATACAGGTATAAGAATTTTAGTAGTGAAGGAAAAATTAGTTGTTATTGGTGTGAAATTAGTCGCTAATATTATTTACGACAGTATATTTTGTTCGTCGCTATTGCTTATAACGACCAACATTATTCGTTGTCGCTATTGCTAATAGCGACCAACGTTATACGCCATCGTTATTGCTTATAACGACCAATATTATTAGTTGTCGCTACTACTTATAGAAACCGACGTTATATGCTGTCGCTATTGCTATAGCGACCAAAAAATTTCGGTTGGTCATTACAGCCTTTAGCGAAGGAGCAATAACGACCACTGACGACCAACAATTTGTTTGGTCGTTAATGACATTAGCGACCAAAATTTGGCCATTAAAGACCAAAATTGTTGGTCGTTAAAAGTCTAGTTTTTTGTAGTGTTTTACCTATCCTAGATCGGATTATTTTTTCCATATTATTTTTCTACCTGATACCCTAATCTTCCTAAACTAAATCTAAAATAAAAACATAAAATAAATCTACCCTACCCTACCCTACATTTTTTTTACCCGCATGTTGCACTCTACCCCTTCCCCAATCTCTCTCCCTATGCTACCCAAGCAATAAAATCGCAATGGCGACCGCAGTCGCGGTCGCGATTGCGTTTGCGGTTGCGGTGTCACGGTATCGAAGCGTAGTGAATGTTATTTTATATGTCGTGGTTGTCGCAGTGTGATTTTTTATTCATTTTTACAATAAATATTAGCAAATACCAGTAAATATCGACAAATATCGGTAAATATTGGTAGAATATCGGTAAATATCGGTCGATAATTGATATATCGCCGATAAATATGTGAAATTCTAAATTCGTCGCGTATTTCCAATTTTGTATATCAGCTGACCCAAAACTCGATAAATATCGGCCGATATTGCGTATCGGGACCGATATTTAATTGTATGATGCTACCTCTGCATTTTTTCTTATACAAGCTACACATGCACATGACACTCCCTCACCCTTCTCATCCTCCTTCCCTCTCTCTATTTTGTTTAGATTTTCCAACCCGAACAACCCCCTACTTCCCTTCTCTGTACCGTTTTGCTTCCCATCGCCTAACCACATACCACCACAACCACCCCAGCCTTCACTTCCTTCTCCCCTTCTCACCCCTGTTCTTTTCCTTCAACCAACATCCCTCACCAAACAGCCCCCGAACCAACCATCTACACCAACATCCAACACCACCTTGCCACTTCTAACACCAACCACCATCGCCCTTCACGAAACCAACCCAGCCCTCACATGCCCAACCACCCCAGCATCCACCTGCACATCCCTTCAAGCCACCACCAAACCGAGCGCTATCAACCAAACACACCACCACCACCAGTCACCTGCCCTTGTCCACCACAGCTTTAGCCCTCCATCGCAGCACACTCTAGCAAACCATCTCCATCACCCAACCTTTTTCATTCCCCAACTCTCTTTGCCCTTCTCGGCTTCGTTTGGTTTCTTGCCAAAGCCCCAACACACCACTCTCCCACCACTACACCTCCATCGTCTATCCAACACCACCTCTCTACCATTGTCTTCCACCTTCCAACCACAACCTCCCAGCCCTCACCAACCAGCATCCTTCTCCTACTCTCCCTGCGTTGCCCATCCATGCACCATCCTTCCTTATCTTGCCCTGCCACAGCACCTTGTAGCACCACCACCACCACCCTTCTTGTAGCCAACCACCACTCACAACTACCACCCACTTTGTTGACCACCAACCATCACCACCAGTCTCCACCCCATTAGCCACCATCTCCCCTACCTCACTCCACCACCCTATCTAGCCTTAAGCCGGACCCCCTTCTTCGTGTGCATTACTCAAGCTGCATGCGCAATGTGAGGCAGCTTCGTTTTAACAAATATTTGGTACCCATTTTACATGCAAGGGTATTTTAGTAATTTTAAAAAATAAATATTTTTATATTATAATTATTATTTTATATGATAGATATTAACTCGGTAATTGTGGTATTATTTTTAGGTATGAAATTTTGATCGGAAAGACCTAATAATTTTTAATAGATACCGCTAATTTTACATTTTTGCTAGAATTTGGATAACCGTTATACTCTACTAAAATGATAAATATTGTAAGATAGCACATTAGAGTTTTTTTGCATGATATATGTTAAACATGATTCGTTACGTTATAGTTATGTGTTATTTGTTGTTATCATGAAAATCGGCAAATTGAACATGTTATCTATTGTAAAATATTTTGAGTACAAAAGTATGATTAAAATGATTCTAATGATTGAAAAATATTTTGTGTGATAAGTATGTATAAAATAATAGGGGGATCATGCTTAGACATAATTGTGGAATAATAATTACGGATGTGTGCCCTAGGGGCAATTTAGTCATTTTTAGTGTAATATAATATTTATCCTGAAAATCATGTCTAATATGTATTATCTATTATTGATTATGCAATCATGTGTTTTGTACGTTTTAAAAGTGTATGATGGGGTTTTGTATTCAAAAATAGGTGTAAGGGCAAAGCGGTCTTTTGACATAGCTGGTAATTTAAATTGCATTATAAATAATTAAATTATTTCAATTTATCCTTTTTATAACAAATTAGTAAATAAAATAGATTTAGTATTTCAATGGATGATAAATGATAATTCTTGGTCTTAGGGGCATTTTGGTCATTTTGACCTAATGTACTCAAATGTGAATAATTGGAGATAGGATAGCCTTAGACTTTTAATAGGTTGACCTTAGTGTTGACTTGAGCTTGTTTTGGATAGTTAACCTTAGGGTTGACTTGGATAATTATAAATAAAGAAAAAATGGATAAGTATGGAAGTGAGAATAATTATGCAATATGTGACATCTATGGTCACCTTATGAAATACTAATATGTAAAGTGGAAGGCCTTGAGTTTGGGAATGGTTTCTCTTTAGAGGTAGCTACCCTAGAGGCGAGGTAGGAGTCCTTGATTTATTTGGTTTTCTAGTATGCCGGTTGTGCACCAATAAGGTCCTAGTCTACTCTATAGGTGACCTACGGGCCCTATAGTGGGAATCGATACTTAAGGATTAGGTGTTTGAGGTAAGGAGGGTACTATAAGCCTTGTGTATCAATATGACCACAATGTTGTTATGCCTCTGCGTTGGATAGTCGGAAAGGTACCGTGATACCTTGTACGCTAGTATGATTGGTGTACTTTTATGTCTTCGGGTTATTATTGTATCCCCTTCAAGTAAATAAAAATAGAAATGATATAATTTGATTGGAATGATTATTATTAGATATTAGATTGGTTTTGGTAGTAGCCTTTGTGCCTACCCGTAGTTTCGGTAGCAACCTTTGTGTCTACATGTAGTTTGGTAGTAGTCTTCATGCTTACCTGTGGTTTTAGTAGCAGCCTTTGTGCCTACATGTGGTTTGATAGCAACGTTTGTGCCTACCTATAGGTTCTGTAGTAGCCTTTGTGCCTACCTGTGTGGTATTATGTCTATGAATATACTTGTGATATTATGGATCTTATTATATTGAACTTGTAAGTATAAATGTGATGTTATGGATTTTATTATATTGTATCTCTAAGTATACCTGTGATGTTATGGATTTTATTATATTGTACTTATAAGTTTACCTATGATGTTATGGATTTTATTATATTATTATAATACCCCAATTTGAGTGGAGTATTATTAGGATTGATTTGACTACTTATATCAATATGGTATACCATCCTTTTGGCGATTCCATCCTAAGAACTCCACAATTAAGCGTGTTGGCCATGGAGCAGTTTTAGGATGGGTGACTCTCATGAAAAGTTTCAGAAATTTTCTGAAAAATTTATTGGGAAGCACATGAGTGTGGATAAAGTGTGCTAAAAGGATTCGTGTTGATCTATGGGGCCAGCCGATTAATCCGAAAGCACTCCAAGGTGGCCCCCGTATGGTCGCATCGACTCGGGGTGTTATAAATGGTATCAGAGCGAAACTGCGGCCGTGAGCTGAACTTGGATGAACCAATCAGCCACCTAGCGGGATGATTCTTAGGATACACTGTATTGAAACAGTTAATGTTTGAGGCGCAACGAGGGCATTGCGTTCTTTGAGTGGGGGTGAATGCAATACCCCAATTTGAGCGGAGTATTATAAGTATTGATTTGGCTAATTATATCAACATGGTATACCATCTTTTTGGTGATTCCATCTTAAGAAGTCCACAGTTAAGCGTGCTGGCTGTGGAACAATTTTAGGATGGGTGACCCTCCTGGAAATTTTCAGAAATTTTCTAAAAATTTATCGGGAAGCATATGAGTGAGGACAAAGTGTGCTAAAAGAACTCGCATTGATCTGTGGGGCCAATTGATCAATTCGAAAGCACTCCAAGGTGGCCCCCGTATGGTCGTATCAACTCGGGATGTTACAATTATACCTATAAGTATATATGTGATGTCATGGATCTTATTGTATTATACTTGTGAACATACATGTGATGTTATGTATTTGGTTGGGATTGATACTGAGACATGAATTATCCATTGTATTATACTTATGAACATACATGTGATGTTATGTATTTGGTTGGGATTGATGCTGAGACATGAATTATGTTGTGAAGGTTAAAATAGTTGTGTAGAGTTGGGTTTTAATTATTACTTC
The DNA here is from genome assembly GCA_039764185.1 of Tamarix austromongolica. NCBI lineage: Eukaryota > Viridiplantae > Streptophyta > Magnoliopsida > Caryophyllales > Tamaricaceae > Tamarix > Tamarix austromongolica. The sequence continues at coordinate 7,927,485 of CM077809.1, read as the reverse complement.
AGAGAGCATATTTCGATGCTTAGTTGATATGTGTTATTACGTTTAAATGAACACGCATGGAAAGTATGTAGTTTGGTGACTACTGCTTTCTACTATGATTATTGGATTTGGATCATTTCGTATATGTCTTAATGTTTATACCATATATTGTCATGATACCTTATGGTTATTATGTTGTGGTTGATCTAATCATACTTTAGAGAGCATCTCTGGTATGTTAGTTTGGTAAGTTTTCTATGCCCTCGATGAACTAGTATGCGTAGTATGTAGTTTTGGTGATTATGATTTATTTGATATGATTATTGTATCTTGATCATCTCATGCATGTCTTAAGACTGTACCATGTATCGTCGTGATGTCTTATCGTTATTGTATTGGGTTTTGCTTCTAATCATACTTCAGAGAGCATCTCTGGGATGTTTGTTTAGTAAGTTATGTTGTTTCAAATGAATGAATATAAGTAGTATGTGACCTTAAGGAAATTTGATTATGTAAATGATTATTGTATATCAATCCTTGAATGTGTGTGTGTGTGTGTGTATATATATATATATATATGTCTTACACCATGTTAGTTGTATGCCTTGTATGTATTTAATGGTAGTTTCTTATATTAGTTTGATATAAAGGGTTACTCGATACCGTAGTACTGAAGGGTTCATTTTTGTAGGTTCTTGCCTATTCAATAGGTAGTGGATTTTACAGGTCAGCTTCCAAGTTTAGTCAGATGTTTTTAGTTAGTTTTGAGAGCGTAGGAATATCCGGTATCTCTTTTGTTATCTGATTTTCGATTGTAATTGGACTTTCATGTCCTCCTATAATTTCTCTCTTGAGATTTGGTAGACTGTTGATGTTGCTTTTAACTAGCATCGTACTTATCTATTATTCTCTGTATTGTGAATTTTGTAATCATGTTATTTAAGTAAAGTAATGTTTTAGCTTTACCACTTAGTATAAGAATGGTAGAGGATACCAAACCTATACTGAGTGTGGCGATAACACCCATTAATTTTATAATTAATGCTTCTGTAAAACGAAAATTTTTAAGTATAAAAAATAAGGGGTTTTACAAGTTGGTATCAGAGCTTTTGATTTTAAAATCCTCTCTTCTAGTTTCGAAAACTTCTATTCCTAAAAGTGTTGAGATCCGGTTTAGTCTTGTGAGGATTGTGAGTTAGAAATTTATCTTTGTCTTAGTCTTAGTCACTCGGTTTGCTATCCTAGTGACTTTGTTTGATTTTGTGCTTTCCCTTGTTTAGTTGGGTGTGTAGATGGAACTTTATTCCTATTAATTTGGTTGATGAATTATGTGTTAGAGGAACGAGCTTGATCTTGATCGGAGGTTTAAGAAATGGTTTTGTTAGAAAGTGGAACGGATTAGGTGTTTTGGGTTGCGTTGTTGTGTGCTTGAAAATTTTTAAGTACAAAAAAAAAATAGAGGTGTTACACATACAACGAAACCTCAACCTCCTTTGAAACTAATTCTAACATAAGAAGGGATATACTGAATCAAGGGTACATTTTCAGTTCCCAACAAATTGAATGACTATGCCAACAGTTGAAATGTACCACACTTAAATAAGACATTCTTGTAAACTTCAAAATAGTCCTGAAGAATGCCTAATGGGGGACTATAGTAAACCACACCTCAGTCTCGAAAACTGAATCTTATTAGTGTTTGAAGTAATAGTCTGATATAGATCGAAATACACCAAACTAATGGCTCAATTTAAATCTTTGACTTCGCAAGTTTGAACCACTCGGTGTGGAAGGAACCAGGAACGTCAACCCTTTCGTAAGTATGAGCTCCAAAGTAATCTCTTTGGGCTTGGACCAAGTTAGCAGGCAGACGTTCCCTCCTGTATGTATCAAAGTACGCAAGGCTGGAAGACATACCTGGAACACTGATACCCGCATTGATAGCAAGACAGACAACCCTGCGCCAAGCAGACTGCCTTTCGATCATCTCCTTTGAAAACTCTGGATCGACAAGGAGATTGGCAAGTTCAGGATTTCTGTCGTATGCCTTCTTGATGCGGTCCAAGAATATGGCCCTGATAATGCATCCTCCCTTCCAGATCCGAGCAAGCTCCCCGAGTTTCAAGTCCCATCCTTTCTCCACGCTCTTTGCACGGATCAAGTTCATCCCTTGTGCATAACTGCATATTTTGGAACTATAGAGTGCCTGCCTTACATCGTCAATCAACTTCTTCTTATCGATGGCTTGGTTGGTGAGAATATCCTTAATACCACTAGATTTGAAGACATTTGCGGCTTGAACCCTCTCTTCTTTCAAACCACTGAGAAACCTTGAATCCAAAGAGCAGGCTATGGTGGGTGCTGCAACAGACAGTTCCGCAGCTTGCTGCACTGTCCATTTTCCAGTTCCCTTCATGCCAGTTTTATCCAAAACTTTGTCCACAAGATATCCTTCACCCTTGTCATCCTTAATTCCGAAGATGTCAGCAGTTATCTCAATCAAGAAGCTGAGAAGCTCCCCCTTGTTCCATTCTGCGAACACTTCCTTCAACTCTTCATTGGAGAGCTTGCCTACCGATCTTAGCACATCATATGCTTCTGCAATCAGCTGCATATCACCATATTCGATTCCATTGTGAACCATCTTCACAAAATTACCAGAACCACCTTTGCCGATGTATGTTACACAAGGACCGCTATCAGGCACTTGAGCAGCTACCTTAAGAAGGATATCTTCAATGTAATTGTAGGCCTCAACAGAACCACCAGGCATCATTGAAGGCCCATGTCGAGCACCCTCTTCACCACCAGAGACTCCCATTCCAAGATAAAGCAGTCCCTTCTCTTCCATGGCCTTTTGTCTCCTCTCCGTGTTCTCATACCACTCGTTTCCACCATCAATTATGCAATCACCTTTCTCCATGTAAACAGATAAGGTTTCAATGGTAGCATCAACTGGTGCTCCAGCCTTAACCAGCATGATGATCACACGGGGTTTCTGGATGGAACGGACAAATGACTCAGGATCATGGAAGCCATATAGAGGAAGGTTTCCTTCCCTCTTAGCTCGTTCAACAGTTTCATCTACTTTTGAGGTGGTACGATTGTAAACAGAAATTGGGAAGCCTTTGTCAGCAATGTTGAGCGCAAGATTTTGGCCCATAACAGCAAGACCAGCCAAACCAAGTCTTGTTGGAGCAGCCATTTCTTCCCCCCTACATGAGACATAACAATTATATGCAAAAGTCATTTTTCCATCCGCATATACAAAGATGTAAAACAACATCTGAAGTTGTCAATAGTACCAATGAGTAGATTTCTAAATCGTTCAATAGGAAGAACCCCTCTACTGATTTTATTCACCGAGGACATCATCACAGAGTAAAACATGCTACTAGGTTTTGAATTGGTAAAGCCAATCAGTTAGACTGATGGAGTTAACTGCTTTTATTAGACAACAATTTCATATATCATGAATGAAAAGCTAAAAGATGATAGCAACATGATCCGCTGCACAATGATTTTCTTTTTAGTATCTCTAATGACTCTCCTGAAGAAGAATATGAAGCAGAGAGGCAAAAGAATGGATGCTTCATTTTAATATCAATCTTCGATGGGGTAATAAGGTCATTAGACCTTGAACGGCCCCACTAGACTTTAAAAAATGAGTTGGAGAGACCAATTTGGAGCAGAAACAAGGAAAAATATGAAAACTAGAGCTGATGATTATGACATGATTCTTTAAATGAACAAAGATAGGCAACCTCAGAAGTAGCAACAGATTTTTCCAAAGATCATTTAAGCCACAACGTCAAAAGAAAAGGCAATGAAGATTTTGTTGGCCTTTTTCCCGAAGCTCTTTCTCATTTTCCAGGACAACATAAGAGAGCAATCATGGCAGCTCCAGTAAAATCTCGATGTCAACCTATCTGTAACGCATGGGTAATCTGGTGCACATCCAAGCCACCCAATCCGGTAAACCTCTAAAATGACGGAAGCCTCATGCACAGGGCCATTAGTCCTTCAACTTAACCCAAATGGGCAAACTAGAAGGCCACAATCGAAGACAAGAAAAGCAAACAGCTGAAATCTCAACTCTGATGAAGAATTTCAGCAGAGTTCATTGATCAGAAACAGTTACCAATAGAACAACATAATAGTAACACCAGCTACTCGTTACATTGAATTGACCAAAAAAGTTTTCAATAGAACAGCAACACAGTAAGACCAGTTACGCAGTACAACTAATTCATCACTCTAAGCATCATGATCGCTCAACAAAAATTAAAATTATCAAATTTCACCAATTTCATCATGCTAAATAATCATTTTGCCATCATTTGCATTTCACGGCTTAACAAAATCAAATATCAGCAGATCACTAATCACATCGATCGAAGTATAAGCAGAGAGCAACTGGAACAAACAAAAACATTCTGAACAAAATATACAACTCAAGCGACTAGAAATTTACCTCAGCAAAATGCAATTAAGACTGGGTGAAAACGATATGGTTCCGAAAAATTTTATGATATGGGTATTGAAGAAGACGAGCGATTGGATCAGATTTCAGAAGGAAACACAAACTGTCTATCAAATAATGATGTTAAGAAGAGAATGGTAAAGTCTCCCTGTTCATCAGCTAGTTTTCATTGTTAGGTCAGCGGCCGAAATCACCCAACTGGAGTAGCACTTTTACTTTGCAGTCTGCGATCTCTGATCGTAGCCCCGTATAATTCGTCTCTCACCGGTCACCGCACAACAACCCACCTACCAAGATGGTCGATTATATATGGAATTCTCATACGGTCATACCTATTAACTAGTCAATTTTGCCCACCGATATCTTATATTTGTCGAAAGTCGTCATTTTTCAAGGATTATTGGTACGTTCCTTCAACATTGTAATTTAATCCCTAGACAACAAGAAATTTACATAGAGTATTTGTGGCTAAACATATACTCCTCCCTTCCTTAAAAGATTTTTTTTACCCATTTTAAAAATAAATTTTAGTCATTAATATCTTTTAATATGATTATTTATAAACATTATGAAATAATATTATTATAAACATACATTTTAATATCAATATAATTACCATATTTTATATCATAAGTTGAAAAAAATGGTTATAATTTATTTTTAAAAATTACAATGAATTTTTTGTTTAATATAAGGGGATAGTAATAAATTAGACTTGCTTAAGCCCCTTTTGCAACTAAGGTATAGGACCATTTTTTTTGTTGAGGAAAACTATTTTGTTTATTATTTGACAAGTCATTTCTAATTAGTCTTTTTGATGCTTTTGAGTATTTATTAGAAATCAAATTTGGGATTTTTTTTTATAATTTTGGAGCACTACTACGAAAACGGGAAATAATAACGGGACATTAATAACGGTAGTTCGAAAATCGTTGTCAAACGCGTGAAAATTAATGGGCGGGAGAATTTTGATAACGGTTCTAGTTAAAAACCGTTATTAAAAAGGCAACGTTAAAATTTTGATGGATGTTTTATTAACGGTTTTATGTAAACCGTTATTAAAAGAGGATTTAATAATGGTTCATATTAGAACCGTTGTAAAAAGTCAGAAGCTTTTAATGACGGTTCCTGGAAGAACCGTTATTAAAATCCCAAAATCAAACTTCTCCTTCTGTTTTAAAACCCCAAAATTTCGCTCAGTTCTGTTTCGTGCCAAAGTTTTTCAGACTCTCTGCACCTTCATTCTCTTGCTCTCCTTCTCAAGTAAAGGAAACCCTCGCACCACCACACCGTGCACCACACCGTGCACCACCAACTCGCACCACCACACCGGCTCCTCTCAAGTAAAGGAAACCCTCGCACCGCCAACTCTCCGTCGTGTTTGAAGCCCTTGCCTCTCTCAACATTCTCACCGTCGTGTTTGTAGCTAGCTCACTTTATGTATATGTTTGCTCTTCCTCTCGTTTGTTTGTTATTGAAAGATTGTGGTTTGTCGTTCGAAAATGTGTTGGCTGAAAATTTTGCTGTTTGTTGTTGAATTTGTTGCGTTATTGTTATATATTAACAAATGCATGTGTTGGCCGAGACCTTCACATATTATTGTTGTATTTGTTTGTATGGAGAATATAGATTCAACATTATTGTTGAATAATGGCTGTTGGGAAATAAATTTGGGTACTATGGATCAGAAATACAATATATTTAGAGAAATAAAATCACTAACATTAACACCATTCAACATATTAGTAAGTAATAAACAAAAGAGAAGACATTATTACTGGAAACTTTGGAGAGTCATAACTTTTTCATGGGACCTCGGATTTAGGTGATCTAGAAGGCTATTTTGGGTATTTTTTTCAAGATGTACAACGTGGCAAATTGGCGTAGCCGGTTTGGGCAATCTGGGAGCCCAAAAAAAGGCCATTTTGGTCTCTAAATTGAGGTTTTTTTTTGTTATTTTTCATATTTTGTTACATAGCTAGGGTATATTTTTAGGGCCTTTTTTTTACAAATTGAACCTTTACTTTAGACTATCCTGAAAACCTTTTTCGCATTCTAGGGTATGATGGTGTTATATAACCTCTTGATTAAAGTGGTAATACATGTTGCCTACCTTTGTATTTTTTATATAGAATTTATTCTAGAAACAACCATTATATATCTACCCCTTGTATTATTTTGTATGTAGGGTAATACATGTTTTTAGTTATTTTAGTTTTTACTTTTATCAAAATTGTTTTTCCTCTATTGTTTATCTCTTTATCCTCTATTGTAATTATGGATGAGATAAGAGCTTTAGGTACCTCCAAAGAGCTACTGGAACCAGATCTTCAAGACAAAGGAACATAGATGATGATGATGATGAAATTGAAGTTTTTAAGGGTTCAAGTGAAGAAGACGAGCAATGTATCTTATAGTCTAGAATAGATTGGTCAACATAGATCCAAGCCATGTATGTTTGCTTTTCCATATTTTTCTATTAATGAATCATGACATATATATTTTTGACCTAATGGCTAACTATATATTAATTGAAACATGGGTGTTGTAGTTTTTCACCGATGACTATGCACGAGGCCAGCAATATAATGTTGATGAAATTGATGAAGTTAGAGACCAATGGGCCAAGCATGTGCACTCATTCATTCGGTATTAGGTAGCGATCTATATATTCTACATGAATTTTTAGGTTTGTATTTTGTCTACATCTTTCGGTCTTCCAGCCTAGATCTATGAACTCTTTACTTTGGGGTTGTAGAGCTACCAAGTTGTGGTATGCCCACTAATTTTTATTCCTAAGTATAGTTGGTGTATTGAGACATGCATACCAATTATAGATTGATTGAAATTATGGTGTGATTGCAGATTTGGTAATTGTTTTAACATACAACTGTATATGTGGGCAGGAACAGAACAGAAAAATGCTAAAAAAAAAACATATACTTTTAATAACGATTTTATGAAAACCGTTATTAAAACCTATGCTTTAATAATGGTTTAAATTAAAACCTTTATTAAAATGTAGGTTTTAATAACAGTTTTGTTTAAGAACTGTTATTAAACCTTCGGTTTTAATAACGGTTTTTAAGTAAAAACCGTTATTACATATGAAGTTGACGCACATATTCGCGGGTTTTTGTGTATTTTTCATGACTGTTATGAACCATTATTAAATATTTAATAACGGGCTATTCAATAACGGTTGAAAACCGTTATTAAAAATATAAAATAACCGTTATTAAAACCCCTTTCCGTGGTAGTGGAGTTAGCTTTGTTGAAGAAATTTACTATTGTTTCTATCCCAAACTAGTAGTAATCTCAAATCTAATGAATATGAACACATTTCTAGTGAAAACAAAATAATAAATGTGTAAAAAATACTAAAGGTAAAGATATAATAAAAGGGGCCTCACACACTAGTGTGAATGTAAAAAAATTACCAAAAATACTTCATTATCTTAAAAAGCAATAATTAAAAAAATGAATAACATTATGTTTAACTTAGAAAATTATCTAAATGATTTTTTATAATACAACATTTTTGTTATATATGTACATGTAAGTTTGAAATCATGTAATTATGTATGTGCATTTTACTTTGAGATGAAAGAAATACTTCTTTTGATAAAATGTTGGTGAATTGTTGTTCTTGTTCTTTTTTTTTTTTACATTGAAAGAAAGGATCAAAATCTAAGTACACTGATGAACACACCAATACCTAATCCATATAGATTTTGTAGACACTATTTGTAATACCTCCATTTTTAACACTTAAAATTTTCATTAATAGGATTTAATTACAAAAGCTAAATTATTAAAATACAGGGTGTTACTGCCACACTTAGTATAAGTATGGTTCATCTACTAACCTTAAACTAAACGTTAAGGCTAAAATATTACTCCGCTTAAATCAAGAACATCCATCATAAGAAGCTAAAATAGATATTTTGTTACAATATTAAACTATTCCGATGATGAAAGATAAGAAAAAAAAATAGCTACTACTAACAAGAGAAAGAAATACAGAATGGGGCATGAGAATCCAATGGATATCTAGATCAAAAGATGTAGGAGTGGACACCAGATAGTCCTAGCTCTAAAACCCTACCAAAAGCTATCAAGTTATCCACTCAAAGGATTCTTGTAAGGTAAAGATCATATATTGAATAGGTAGGGTAACCCATCAATACAACAATATTAAATAAACTACTACACAACACTAACATGTAAAGGCCAAATGAGTTACATAGGAGGTAATGCATCAATACATGGCATAAATACACTAAATAGTCCATGTGATAATAAGATTTTATAAATATGTTGTAAGGTGCACATCACCAAGGCCATATGATTATCATACCAATATACCCATCTAATTTACAAGCATTTCATGAATTCAATCAAAACCATAACTAGAACAATTACCTCATAATCTATAACCACTAGTGTAGAGTACTAAAACATCTATCAACCAACCATTTCCAATTACCAAAGGTAGGGCGCAAATGTATATACTGAGTCCACAATCTATGCCAACCTAATAACATTCCAAAGGCCACATCATAAATTAATTTTCCTTTTTATTACTTGAGGGGATGCATAAGATAAGCTAAAGACACATTGGTTATACCGACGCATAATGTAACACAATACCCTCTCAACCATCCAACTTAAAGATATAACAACACTTCTATCATATTATCACATAAGAAAACTCATTACCTTTCCAACCTAATCACCAAATTCTTTAGCATGCATACCCTTTAAGAATCCTCGAAGAATAAATAGAGTATACTAAGGCCATAATCAAAACACCGAGGCATCCAACAAAATCACCAAATTAAATTGAGGGCTATTATCTCTTCTCTAGGGTAGCTAATTCTAAAGAGCAACCATTTCCAAATCTCAAGGTCTTCCACTTTAAATTTTATCCTTTAGTTGATGATCACCATACCACGTAATACGTACAGGATATTACTTTTTATACTTAACCATTTTTTTTCATTTATGAGTATTCAAATCAACCGTAAGGTCAATTGTCAAACCAAGGGCAGAGTTAACATCAAGATCAACCTAATAATTTACTAAGGACGTCTCATGTTTAATTATTTACACATAGATGCATTAGGTCATAAATGATGAAACTATCGTAAAACCTAACTTACCATGATATTATCCATTTAAAATGCTAATTTCCTTTTGATTAATGATTTGTCATGAAAATGGTAAAATATGATAGTTCATAGTAACTTACCGTGTAAATAAATTGTACTTCATGGTAAAAGAGTATATAAGTATAAGCATAAACTTAACATATTATGCACATGAAACCATATCATTCATTTCTAACATGACACCTTTCCATGTTCATCATGCAAAATAAATTAAGGCATAATTTGGAATTTAAGGTAGAAATTAATATCATAGCACATGCATTAAGTTATTTCTAACCCTAGAGTATACGAATAAATATTAACTTAAATTAGCCCTAATCATGCTCAAACATTTCCATATTATGTATTCAATGTATTTACACCATGTGAGGATTATCATAGAATACTGATGATAGCAAGATAATAACTTAACAGGGCAACATATCTCGATCAAACCCTAATGCTAATCATATGTCACAACCCTAGCATTTATTATGTAGCACCATATACATACTTAATTTACAACATTAAACCCTAATCTAGAATACTAACATAAATGTATCAAGGTGTGCAATTTAAGCATGCCTTAACATGACATTGCATTATATTATAATTATGATAGGATTTCGACATGCTACACATGCATATATCTTTTCAAAAGTTAACACACATAGAACATAATCTAATCAATATAGCAAAGCTATATACCACCACACAACTTTACATTTTAGTAGAAACATAAAGTTACCTCTTGTCCAAGATAAAGTAAAAGAAATAAAACAATGAATCACCCAACCTTAGTATCCACTCAAACCTCATCGAATTCCTTAATAAAAAACAACAAACATGTTAGCAACTAATCATCAACCATCAACTAAAACAACAAGAGGTAATCATACCAAGCTACATAAGCTATGTGTGTTTCCTTGTCTTGATTGTGTGAGTAATTAACGTAGGTAGATGATAATAATGTAAGTTAGCCACACTAGATGGAGGCTTAAATGTGAGAAGGATATGTTGCTTAGGAAAATAAGGTAGAAGGATGATTGAAGATAGGGTGGTGCACTATAAGGTTAGGGTAAAAAATGGGGGTTCTTATATGGGAGATTCACGTAACTAAGGGAGGTTGTATTAAGGTTACACAAAAATGTGGTTGGGTAGATTGAGCTATAGCCAAAGGTGGAGCTAGATTGCAATAATGTTGGTGTAAAAACTCAAAGATCACTAGGGAAAAGAAGGGCCAAATAATGAGGAAGAAAAAGAGGAAGAGTTGGGCTCCATTGGGTGTGATAAAAAAAATTAGAAAAAAGAGAGTGGAAGGAGATTTATAGGGGTGGATTGTATGGAAAAAGGAAAGGCATATGGTTGGGTTGGTTAGGGAGTCAGGTATGTAGGTTTATTAGAGCATGGGCATGGGTTTAGCATAAAAATTAAACATGCATAGACAACCATCTGGAAGGGTAGAGTGTGGTGATCAATTTAGTTGGGGCTTAGTTATGTTATTTTGTTACACAAATTGAACCAAGGCTAACTAATCTTTCAAAATCTATCTAAGTTTTCACCTAATTAGATTTATAATCCAATTTTATATAATAATACACATAATAATAATGCAACCAACATAAAATATCCTACAATAATTATTATAAATAATTACACATAATTACCAATTTTATTAATTAGGATTTCCAAATGAAAGTTCTACACATGAGGTATTACCCTAATGTCGCCTATAATATCAAAGAGTAAGATATCTTGAACAACTTGTAGGGGAACCTTATAACTATAAAGAATAAAAAATATACTATAGCTAAGATATGTAACTAAATTGGCTCCCTTATTGTCCCTCCTATAATAGAGGGATAACAAACATTTTATGAAGCTCCTCATGAGATCTTTGCAGGCGTTTAGAAAGGATAAGTACAATGATTGCATAATGTCTCATCATTTAGTAGCTTTAGATCTAGAGCAAAATCCCAACACACATGTATCCGTTAGAAGCTACATTTGAGGCCTCATAAGACCATACTGAAATCCCTAAATATCAATTATCATCATTGTGCCCATGCTAACTGTGGACAGACACTAAAAAAATATATATTGGCATGCTAACATACCACTCCACCCTCCATAATTCTCATAGGGTTAGAAACAACACTTCTATCCATATTTATTTTCATCAAACTAATAAGTTGTGACACCAGCTAAGCATGAGCTCACTCTTTGTTTTCTTTTATACAAATAGTCGATAAACAATAACCAAACATGGTATTCATCCCAAATGAAATTATGAAACCACAATACGACTCTAGTGGGTTGAACCTATTTACTAAGGATCATTAGGAAACTCTCCCAACTCCAAAGAAACCAACATGTTAAGGAAATAATGATTGCCTATTGTGAGTTAGGTTCTTCAATATCATGAGTATTATGGAGCCTCACTCATTACTAAATGGAATAGTGTATTGAAGAAATCTAAATCCATAACAAAACAAAGAAAATTATTCTAAATGGTCCTACTCACATGACAATCATGCAAAATGTGCAATAGACTCTCCATAGGATGCTCACAAGACCCACATGATGGGTCATTAGCTAACCCATTATGGTGTCTATTACCATTAGTTTGAAATTTATTTTATGTTGCTAGCTAGACAAAATAATGAATGCTTGACTTAGCTTTAAGTTTATGGATTAACCTCTAAATTTGGGAAGGAAGGGAAGATCTTCCCCAGCTTATGTCATAGGCAGATAGAATGAAAAATTTACTATCAAGATTGTGACCCAAAATCCCCAAATATTCAACTTAGGCTCGTGAGCTAATGAACACAACTGAAATATTAGCAAAGTATCCAATTGAAAGATGCTCATATAAGCCACACCAATCCTAAGTTTCATCTGCCTTCACATAGATTTAACAAGTCTATCAAGGTGTCCCTCTAAGATGTCCATAAAAACCACAACAATTAGTGGTCCTAGCCCCACCCATTAATTATCGAAAATCTAGTTTATGCTCTTATATGAATGATCCACTCAAGCTTAATATGAACCTAATGCATGGAAACAAATAAGCTAATTTTGAAAGGAAAAGGAATGGGTTTAAGGGAAATACTTGATCTCAAACTAACCTATCATGTAATTCTCCTGAAGAAGCTTAATCCACAATCTTGAAAGAACTCTCGGGAAAGTTTCATCAATAGGATTTGGTTGCTAAGGTCCATCGCTTATAGATGAAGACTACCACACTTCTTAGGAAAATAAAGATGCTTCCAATTTCCTAGATGATTTATTCTCTTATTGTGCAAATTGCCCCATATAAACTGGCAATTAAGTTGGTTAATCTTATCATTGATGCCTTTTAGCATCCTATTAAAGTGTATAGTATACAAGGGTATGGAAGTGGTAACAACCTAAACTATATTCACCTAAACAACTATTGAGTACATTCAACATCTCCCTGTTAATAATCAATTCTAGAATTGTTCAACCACATACACAACCAATTTCTTATTACACCTCCTAATTCTTAGGGGTTGGTTCCCAAATATTTACCCATAATGAGCATTAGTCTCATGCCAGATTTTTGAAACAATATCTCTAATAGTGTGTTTGGGGTACATTGGGTGAGAACAAAATATCTATTTTTTATCTTACTATGTTTCTACTCCAAGCACCATTCCAAGGTTGTAAGGAATTGCATAATAATTCTTATTTTTGGACAAATAGCCTTAGAAAACATAATGAAGTCATCCACAAAAGATAAGTGAGGCGGCTTGATACCTCCATGAGATAATAAAATGAGTTTCCACTATTCGTCGCCAACTACATGGAGAATTAAATAATTCATTCACTAAATGTGTAATATGGATATATATGTACAAAGAGATTGAATATTCCAAAAAAAAAAAAACTCTAGTTGGTTGAAACACTTTGGAAACCTCACCATTCCAAATGACTTAAATGGATATAGTAATAACATGTCATAATAATTCAAAATTTCAAATAATATCTCAAGGTAAACTTGCCACTTGCAAATTATCCTCCATAAAGCTCCATGAAAATTGGTAATAGGCCTTCTTGGTCAACTTTAATAGCCATAAGAAACATCTTACTTTTTTCTACTTCATTGTGTGAAAAGCTTCCTGTGCTATAATAATAATATTATTTGAATATTTACCTGGGAGAAAAGAGTTTTATTATAGATCAATAAGGCAACCTATAATGGGTTTGAGCCACATGCTCAAGACTTTAGTAATAACTTTGTAGGTGACATTGAATGACCTATTGGGTTTGAATTTCTTCACTAGAGAAGGATTATCAACCTTAGGAATCAAAGGAAGGAGAGCCTCATTGAATAAGGAAGTAAAAACATCATGAGTGAAATCCTTTAAAATTAAATGATGATGATCACTACCCACCATATGCTAAAATTTTTGGAATAAAAATGGGCTAAAAGAATTGTGTCTCAGGCTCTTAAACAACTCCATGGAAAAAGCATTGCTTTAACCTCATTTAAAGATATTGGGCAAGTTAGTAAATTGAATTTTGATGCACTGTCGTATGCACAACAAATTTAACAAATAAATCCTAATCCCCAAATACGTAGTATATGGCAAGAAGGAGTCGAACCCACAAGGAATGACGTTTTAATCACTAATTTTGCTATTGATGTTATAAACCCGTTTGTACAATTTTCATTGATTCCTAACTAAATTCAATTATACTAAGGCTTTAACCACGACTTTACAATTAGGGAAGGATTGAATTGGTGATGGAATTAAAATGCCATACATTCACATAAAAGAATGATTCTAAATAGTTTAATGTTGACTTAAGAAATTCAGAATAATAATTTCTATACTTCCTCTCAACCTTAATAAATTGAATATGCTCTCAATTTATTTTTGTACCCAATTAATAACCTAGGTTACGAACACTAGATTCAATTAATGGTAGCATTATGAACGGGAAGTAGCCAACTACAATCATAATCACACAAGCTCGGATCATGCAATTGCACGAATTAATGGTCTTCTTGCTACTAGAGACAAATTAATTAACAATTACGGATTAATTTCATTGTCTTAGCAAAAACTAAGTCCTAAACCAAATAGGTGATCAATCTAATCAGTTCAAGAATCTTAATCTATGATATGGAATCATTCAATTCAAACCATTAATTCAATTAAACCTCATGTAGAATCAAACATTTAAATTATGAAATGATAATTAAGTTATGATTCCATCTTCAATTCATCCTACCCTGTTCTAATTACTCAAATTTCTGCATATTCACAATTCATACTATTATACAGAAATATTAAAAATTAATGACAATAACACATTCACAAATTCTATTATTTCAACAATTAGATAATAATGAAATGATCACAAGTAAAATTACACAAAAACTACTTAGATTCTGCAAAATGAAGATACAGAAATTTACAAAGGAATAGAGGAAACTTATCAATTGAAGTGCAGAATGTCAAATCATCAATAGAATTCAAGAAGATCAAAGATTGGAATTGTGCATTACATGTATGTTCTAAAGGAATAAAGGAAGAAAAATACATTCGATCCTTTCTCTCCCGCTATCCCAAACTCTGTTTTCATATCCAATTTTATCAGGAACAAGTCGCGTGGCAGTTACACATTTTTAATCGAAAACACGGTCCGTGTTTATGAAACACGGGACCCCCGTGTTTTCTTCCAACCGTTATGCTGACAAAGCTTTACAGACCGATATTCGGGATTAATAACACGGTCCGTGTTATGGAAACACGGGACCCCCGTGTTTTTTATTCTTCCACTCAATTCCTTTGAAAGTTTCAGCTTAACTTCTCTTGATATATTTGTTCCCTTTCCAACTTTGCTCTCCTTGATTCTGCATTTCTTGATTTGTTCTCTACTTGATTTCTTCTTCTCATTGATTTCTCCTTGAATTTCTTCAATTCTTTTCTTTCCTGTAAAACTTATTCAAAGGAGGAAAACTTGACGAAAAGATTAAATCTAGTAGAATAAATGAGGGATAAATGATATTTTAGACATGAAAATAATCAATAAATCTCATCTATCAAATTCATTTACAAGTATGGTTGGGAAAAGAGATTTCATTTGTAATTGAGGACATTGGGTGGACTTATCCATAAATAAACATTCATAAAATCAACCACCAAAGACATAAGTTGTGCATGGTCGTGACCCTAATTGCCTAGGTCATCTTTCAAACGCATCGGTTTATTATTCCTTTGTCACTTAACAACCATGGAATGAAATTAAGAATTGTGAAGGTTGACCATATTGAATTTAGCCTTCTAGAACCAGATAAACTACTCTAAGGTAATAATAGAATTAAAACATGAAACAAATAATTTTCTAACTCAAGCAATATATTATAATGAGATATATCTAGGCCTTTTTGAACTCCCCTTAATCTAGCTAAAACTTGCCACTTACGAGCCCCTAACTCACCAAATGTGTTACCATTCCAAACAGTATTAGAAAAAAGTATTTAACTTCTCACAAAGATCAATCTCTTTAGAGCAAGATGCATCAACTACCTCAATGACTTGTGGGTGATAAATTCACTCCTCCTCAAATTGGAAATAAAGAAGATGAAAATAACTAGTAGTATTGTGAACCAAATAAAGTAGTAATGGATTATGGTTCAAGTAAGTATGAATCAAATGGAGAACACATGCATTGAGGAAAAACATGCACCAATCACCATTAGCCAAAACATAATCAATATTAGGAGCTATTGTGGTGACCCCCACCATGCCATGCTAAGTAAACTGTAGACTTAAGATACCCAAGTCTAAGAAATTACATCTAGTAATCCATTGCATGAAAAGAGAACACTATGCAAACCATTGGCTACTACCACTCCTACATTCCCCTAGAGATATCACATCTTTAAAGTCAACTCCTAGTAGCCAAGGTTTATTAACTTCACCAAAAATAGCAAACATGTCATCCTAGAGCTACCTGTATAGTGTTAGCTTGGGTGAGGCATATATGCTTGTGAAAATAGGAATCATATCCCATGCCTAAGGTTTATGGACATGCAAAAGCTGGGTAAAAGCATACAAAATGGAAAAACTGAGTTTGTTCTCGTGCCACAACATCTAAACCCCACCCATAAACCTATGAGCCTCCACATGGACATTACCCTAAAACTTGAGGTGACAAATCACATCATCAACCTTAAAATTGGTAATTTTAATATAAAAAAAACACCATTAACCAAGGATCATGCTGCTTATTAATCTCATGTAGATGATAGTGGAAGGACACATTCCTCGCACTTTTGGCATACTAGAACAAAACCTTCCTACTAACTTTTGGAACTATGATAAAGTTTAACATGAAGAGGAAGACCTTGGAGGGTCTCAATCACAGTCTCTCCTAGGTTAGGATAAATTTTCTTACCCCTCTCATGTTTTTCAACACTATTAAAAAAACATTATCGTTCAAATGGGGCTGATGGGAGACCAAGTAGGGCCTTAGACCTTTTCTCCTTACAAAGCAACATTATTAATATTCTTCTTGGCTAAGGAGGAAGAGTTCTTGGGCTTGCTTTTCCAAGATATTCTTGCCGTCTTAGTTTGTTTCAGATGTTTAATAGTGGACCTACTTGGGACATGAGCCTCTATATGGGAATCACTATCACAAATCTCTAAATCCTTGCCAACCACCTTACCTTTGTTTATTACCCTATTACCTCTAGTATATTTTGAATCTTCACACTACCACGGAAAAGGGCTTTTAATAACGGTTATTTTATAGTTTTAATAACGGTTTTCAACCGTTATTGAATCGCCTGTTATTATATCTTTAATAACGTTTCATAACCGTCATGAAAAATACACAAAAACTCGCGAATATGTGCGTAAACTTCATATTTAATAACGGTTTTTACTTAAAAACCGTTGTTAAAAAGGAGCTTTTAATAACGGTTTCTCAGTAAACCGTTGTTAAAAATAAGGTTTTAATAATGCTTTATAAGAAAAAACCATTGTTGAAAACCATGTATTAATATCGGTTAATACAAAAACCGTTGTTAAAACATCATCGAGTTACCGTTTCGGTCATTGATTATGCGTTTATTAAACCCTCTAATACGTATTAAATGCGCATAAATATCAGATTATAAGGAGTTTTAATAACGGTTCGTAAACAAAACCATTATTAAAACCTATGCTTTAATAACGGTTCTATGGGAAACCGTTATTAAAACCTTAGTTTTTAATAATGGTTCTATGAGAAACCATTATTAAAACCTGATTTTTTAATAACGGTTTTATTTACGAACCGTTATTAAAGCATAGGTTTTAATAACGGTTTTCATAGAACCGTTATTAAAAGTATATGTTTTTTTAGCATTTTTTTTGTTTTGTTCCTGCCCACATACACAGTTGTATGTTCAAACAATTACTAAATCTGCAATGTAAAACAACATCAATTCATACCAAATCTGCAATCACACCATAATTTCAATCAATCTATAATTGGTATGCATCTCTCAATACACCAACTATACTTAGGAATAAAAATTAGTGGGCATACCACAACTTGGTAGCTCTACACCCCAAAGTAAAGAGTTCACAGATCTAGGCTGGAAGACCGAAAGATGTAGACAAAATACAAACCTAAAAATGCATGTAGAATATATAGATCGCTACCTAATACCGAATGAATGAGTGCACTTGCTTGACCCATTGGTCTCTAACTTCATCAATTTTATCAACATTATATTGATGGCCTCGTGCATAGTCATCGGTGAAAAACTACAACACACCCATGTTTCAATTAATATACAGTTAGCCAGTAGGTCAAAAATATATATGTCATGATTCATTAATAGAAAAATATGGAAAATCAAACATACATGGCTTGGATCTATGTTGACCGATCTATTCTGGACTATAAGATCCATTGCTCTACATACATAGTATCCACAATCATCACCGTTTTGCTGTTGTGGACACTGTCAAATGAATTCTGTTAGCTCTCTAACTATTATATATTAATTTGAATTAAAACAAAATACAAAATAGTTGTCTTCCTACTTACCATGATAGGCTCATATTGAAGATTCTTTGGGTCTGGGACACCATTCCCACCTCTCCTTTGATATGCCGTCCGTAGTGCCCTAATAAATAGAGTTGGATACATAATATTGTAAGTATATATACCTCAAATAATGAAAGTAGAATATATATATGTATAAATAAGCTAATGAAGTAAGAAGTGAAAAGTATACTAACATGTCTATAAATTCCTTCCCACCATGACGAGCGACCTCAAAAGGCACGTTATAGGTTTGAAGGGAATCAAACACATAAACTTTATGAAGATCAGGTCGGACGACGTACAAAACCCAATGTTCAGTTGCGAGGTGAGGAATGAGATAGAGCTTGTTGTGTCCCTCAATCAAAATGTGATCCGCTAAATAGTTTATTTGCCTACCCTCTGTTATTTTACTACTGTCAGCTATGTAGTATGGACACACAAAAATAATAGAGGACATAATTCCCTCCAACGTAGCGCGACTAGCTACCAACCTATATATGGATGACAATAATAATGGATATTTGTTAATAACTAATAACTCATATAAGCTTAAGAGGTCGTAAAAATTCTATTTCTCCAAGAGTACTAAAATCTGAAATATGAAATAATGCTTACGTGACATAAACGGCGACACTCGTGATTGACATCCATTCCTAATTATAAATGTCGCTTATGTCAACTGTCGATACCATGTAAGTAGCATTGTCCCTTCCAACATACTCAGGATGACACTCAATGGAAATATAATTATTCCCGAGGTAGTTTTGGGCATAGAAATACAATAAAGCTAATGCTGGTGGAGGTTGGCGTATTTCCGAAGAAGGAATCTTTTGTGGGGCAACTGATTTTTCAGATTTAGCTCTCTTTCCTTTGGCAGTGCCCTCTTTTGTGTTGCTCGTTCTACTAGTACCACTCTTGGTTTTACTAGCAGGAGAAGTCTTCTTCTTTGATTCCTTAAATAATCATAATAAACAAAATATGTATTGAGCATATATATATGAAAAAGTTATAAACAATGTAACTACTAAACTAGGTCTAATGAAGATATTGAATGTCAATACCTCTTCAGTAGTGAGACGTATCCGATCCACAGGCTAAGGCATGAAGCTTCCATGAGCTTCTAGTACTGTGGCTGCCTCATCGCCCTCTTTATAACAAGGCAAGGGCGCACTACCAATGATTGGAGTGTCAATACTCACCGGCCTTGTAAGTAGGGCTAAGTTGTACCCATGGACAGTTTGCGTTTGGGTACTGTGATTCATGCGGACCCTTCCTTTCGCCAAAAGAGTTGAAAGATCATTCGCTAACAAGTCACATTTATGCAAACCTTAAATGAAAATATTACACATTATTAATTATTTATGACACGGAATACATTTAATAACAATTCAAAGTTATGTAATGCTTACCTCGGAAAGAGAAGAAAGACGTGCATCAGCTTCACAACTGTCTTTGACACTATTTACATTAGGTATGTGAAGCTGATCATGGTCGACTGAATCAGATGTCTTATACCCTTAAGATTTAATAAATGACAACTCTTGCTCCATTGTTTCCATCCGTTCAAATGTCACGTTCAATTTCTATGTAAGGATGGCGACTTGCTCATCAGTGTTACGAGAACCACGAGATCGACCACGTATGCTCGTTTTCGTAACACCTAATCCAAGACCCCTGTGTCTTCCAGGGTGTTCTACAATTCCTATAGCCTGTGATACAATGTTATATTGGTCTACCCCCTCCTCACCATCTGACGCTTGAAGTTTGTTCTATAATGTATATAATATATGTAAAATTAGCTTACATGAATAAGCATAATATAATAGTTTTCTAAATGAAAAGTAAGTAAGGTTCCAAATATCTACAAACTTACAATTTTTGTCGCTGCAACATCTACATCTTCATTAATATATCAATCTTTTGTTGCTCTAGATTTCTTCCATAATGTACCAATATTAATGGATGAGGTACATGGGTCTAAGTCTTGGGCTATGAGCTATAAATCAAAAAATATTCTTATAATGTACCAATATTATAAAATTCGTCAGTACGCTGTAAATAGATAAATCACAAAAAACATACCAACTCCTCTTCAAGGCCTGCATAACCTTTGCGAGCCATATTATGCCGGTATTTATTCTGCTTCGCAATCTCTTTATTTTTGGCACTTTTTTCCTATGTCACAAGCCAAAACATAGTGACATAGTTATTTCAATATTATGCACAATACTAGGATCGATAAAAAAAATAATTGTTATCTAACAAATACCTTAAAATCACCCGTAAGACGATATGCAATAAATTGGTTCCAACTTTCTTGATTGATGAAATCGTATCGTTTGGGTGGATTCTGCCGTAGAGAACCATCACTCTTTCTGTACATTTTCCTACGAGCTAAAAATGACCTAAATGTTTTTAGACGCTCCCCACAATGTCTAAGAAGCCATTTCTTCCTACTCTTTGGCACATTAAATACTCTCTACATTGTAAGACATAAAAATGTATA
Organism: Tamarix austromongolica; assembly: GCA_039764185.1. Taxonomy (NCBI): domain Eukaryota; kingdom Viridiplantae; phylum Streptophyta; class Magnoliopsida; order Caryophyllales; family Tamaricaceae; genus Tamarix; species Tamarix austromongolica. The sequence continues at coordinate 7,906,286 of CM077809.1, read as the reverse complement.
CCGATATTAATGTATTAAAATTAATAACATTTTACATACATAAATGATTACATAAAATAGTATATTTACCGTGATTTCCTGCCAAATATGCTCCTTATGACCCGTTGGAACCTGCTTCCAATTATTATAGGAGATAAGAACACGGTTACGTGTCACAAGTGAAATGTAAGTCAAGAACATGTCTGCATAAGGGCCAATGGGAAGATTGTAAGTAATCCATCCCAACTCGACCACTTCTCCTTTATTCCTCATATCTGTGATGATTCTCATAATTGTCAGCCCTCTTTTCCCTTCTTCATCACTGCTGTCCCTATCAATATTCTTATTGGCCATATCTCTGAAAGAAATCAATAAATAAATTATGTTAGAATGTTATGTATTGAGCATAATTGAGTTGAAAAAAACCAACATAGATATTATATGTTACAATATTATTACCCTCATTGCCTTCTTTTCCTTCTTTTTTTCCCTCTTGTTTTTGGATTAGATTCAAGATCTGATACATATATTACTTCACGATGATCATCCCTAACATATATTTCCTCCTCATTAATTTTATTGTTATCATCGTTCAATAATTGAGTTGCTTGCACAGCTGAGACACACTCGTTATTCCAATTGGCATCATTTTCATCATCACAGTCATTAGCATTTCTTTTTTTCGTAGATAGTACTACAGACCATCTGTTATCAGTAGGGTTAGTGACATATAATACTTGTGTCGCTTGTGATGCTAAGATGAATGGGTCTTGTTTATGCCCTGCCCTATTAAGATCTACTAATGTGAATCCATCTTCATATCTAACCCCACTGCCGTTATCAACCCATCTGCAGCCGAATACAGGGATTTTAAATACAGTGTAATCTAACTCTCATATATGTTCAATCACACCATAATAATTCATATCTGCATAAGTTAGATTCTTATCTTTCGCACTAGCAACATGCATTTCCTCAGCCACTAAAGTCACCCCACTGTTCTGCATTGTACTCTTCCCATCTTGTTCTTTTGTATAAAAGTGCAAGCGTTGATCACATAACTGGTATATTGAAAAACTTTATAACGAGGTTTCTGAGACAACCAATGTAGGGTTTCGGAAATTAAAGTTGGGGAATGATCGATGAGTGGAATGATGCGATCTCTTATCCAATCAATAAAGGAAAGATTATGTTTATCGATAATCCATTTCTTAGTCTTGGATGGATTTTCAATCCGTAAAGAAGTCATATGCTCTTCAATGTACGACTGAACATCATCACTGTTATGTAATACATATAGGTGTGCTGCACGGAACATGTTAGGGTCTACACGCCCAAACTATTTGCCTCTAATACCCTGTCCTTCAAATTTGCCCGCATGTTGAGACTTAGGAATACCAAGAGCTTCAGCATTTGACAAGTACTTTGTGCAAAACTCAATTGCCTCTTCCACCAAGTAACTCTCAACAATACATCCTTCTGGCCGATATCGATTCTTTACATAACCTTTTATCAACTTCATAAACTATTCAAAGGGGTACATCCAATGCCCATGAACAGGTCCTAACATCTTTATCTCATAAACTAAATGAACAGTTAGATGTACCATAATGTCAAAGAATGACGGTGGAAAATACATTTCAAGTTGGCACAAAATAATCACAATCCCTTTTTGCAAAGCGTCCAAACTATCAGGATGTATAACTTTAGAGCAGAGTGCTTAAAAAAACCAACAAAGCCTCGTGATAGTAATTCGAACACGTTTTGGCAAAATTTCACGTATAGCTATCGGCAACAAGTGCTGCATCAAGATATGAAAATCATGAGACTTTATGTTAATTAATTTCAACTCTTTCATCGACACGAGCCTTCTGACATTTGAAGAGTACCCTTCTGGAACCTTGACATCATGCAAGAATTCACAAAATGAAATTTTCTCTTTTCTGGAAAAAGTATGACATGCCAGCGGTAAATATGTTCTTCTTCCGTTGTCTCGCGGTGTCAGTTCCCGTCTAATACCCATTTTTTCCATATCCATTCGAGCATTTATCCCATCTTTAGTCTTGCGTGGAACATTAAGTAATGTGCCAACAAGACTGTCACATATATTTTTCTCAATATGCATCACATCAAGGGCATGTCTCACGTAGAAAGATTCACAATAAGGAAGGTTGAAGAATATTGACATCTTCTTCCACCCAACTGATGGAGGCTTATCTTTATTCTTCTTCCCAAACTTGACACTCAAATGTTTCATCTTCAGCCACACTTGTCGACCCGTCAACCGGATTGGTGCCTGCCCTTCTTCTCGGAATCCATTGAATGCTTTTCTTTGCCTACGATAATGATGATTCTTCGGTAAAAACCTACGATGCCCATGGAACACAGTATTTCGGCCATGTATTAGCTGAAAAAATGAAGTATTCTCCTCACATATCGAACATGCATAATGGCCTTTCACACTATAACCTGACAAGTTGCCATACGCCGAAAAATCATTTATAGTACAGAATAACAATGCTCTCAAAGTGAAATTTTCTTGACCATATGGATCAAATACTTCAACGCCCATGTCCCATAAGAACTTCAAATCATCAATCAAAGGTGCCAAATAAACATCAATATCATTCCCAGGTTGGTTTGGCCCAGAAATGAGTAAAGACAATATCATATACTTGCGTTTCATATAGAGCCACAGAGGTAAATTGTATATAACCAAAATCACTGGCCATAAACTATAGCTGCTTTGATTGTGCGGATTCATTCCATCTTGCTTCTTTACCAAATTCAGGAAACAACCCATCAATCGTCATCCATTGTGGAGAGTTAGATGGATGTCTAAGAAGCCCGTCATCTATCTTGTCATGAGCATGCCATCTTAGGTTCTTGGCATCTTCAATGTCATTAAACATCCGCCTTAATCTTGGTATTATAGGAAAATACCATAACACCTTAGCGGACACCTTGTTCTTCTTGTATCGTGGTGCTTTGCATTCAAGATTAGCACAACTATCCAAAGATACATTGCCATTACGATATAAAATACAACCATTAGGGCATGCATGTATCTTCTCATAACTCATGCCCATAGAGGATAGAATATTCTTTGCTTCATACGTACGATCGGGTAGAACGCTATCATCAGGAAGCATATCCTTCACAACTGACAATAATTCTGTGAAACTCTTATCACTTCATCCGTTACATGCCTTTAAGTTGTACAACCTTAAAGTAGCGGATAATCGCGTAAACGTCTTACAATCACCGTACAAAGGTTTCTCCGAGTCATTCAATAACTTCTCAAACATTTTTGGACAATCCCGAACACTTTCCTCAACCTTTTGAGTCATCTCCTCTAACGAATGTCCCTCATAGTTATCAAATGATGATCCACTACTATCCCTCCTAACATCGTCATTTTCATATTTAGACTATGTTTCCCTATGCCATATCCAACAAGTATAACTTGTATCAATTACATACACAAATAAATGATCTCTCAAATCATTAGCGTTGACACGCTGAATATAAGCACACTTCAAACAAGGACAGACTATTCTACTAGAGTCCCGAGCATGTTCAACTGCAAACTTGATGAAAAACTCCACTCCTTCGTTATATTCTCTAGACAGATGATTTGCAGACAACCATTTCCGATCCATATTATTTGAATCTAGATATATCCCACATGAAAGTAATTATTAAAATCAATTGAATTATAAGGTTAATAATTTTCAAATCACTCTTGCTTAGAAAGAATTAATCTTAAATGTATCATGCTATTCTCTCTCTCTCTCTCTCTCTCTCTCTCTAGATATATATATATATATATATATATATATATATATATATATATATATATATATATATATATATATATATACAAATCATGCTAACAAGTTTCCAAAATTATATTAATGCTGATCAATGAAACTCCTCATACTTACAAAGAGTTCATTATATATATATATATATATATATATACATATATGCATACATACAAACGTAGCAAAATATTATAGAATTAATAGTTCAATTTACAAAAGATATGCATACTACAATATTTAAGCAATAGCAGCACTATATACATCAAAATGTTGCTACAATTCAAATACCTAAAAAACGAAAACTCATATCCAAAACTAAATCCCCCGATAGCCTCGTCGAGCCCGACTAAAAACTATAACTCTAAAATTCCACTCATCACGATATATCATTTGATCCCTGACATCATCGCAAGAGAGGCTACTCACGGATACTCTAGGATAACTGAGGATACTCCGAGGCAAGCTATGACGATACCTCCACTCATCATCGATGACCATCAGTTCTCTCGATATCCTATCATACTCTCTAGCAAACATCTCACCCTCAATAAATCTCGTGTGTGGTGCATCAGTGTGGTAGATAAACCACTGCAAAAAAGTAGATGTAGCTGATGCCCATGGCTCTATCTGAGGCAGGGTCAACAGAAGGTGATAAGATCTAAAATGGAAGGGGTGATAGGATGAGCCACTCGCGTACAAATGACATAGCTCGTCATATAACCATATCACATGAGTCCGTACATCTCTATGTGGCGCCATATGAAAATACAGTGGAGGGTATGTCATCTCACTACCTACAAATGAGAACCACTAAATCTTATCATCAAGGTTGTTCTCGAAATTAAATGGATCTAAATTACAGAATATGTAAACTGATCTTCAACTAGCTAGACAAATCATAAATATATTCTACCAGATCATAACCAACTATGTAAACCTAACAACATCAAACTATTTAAAATAAGGACATAAGCTTTAGTTATATATTTAACAAACTGGCTAAACATCAAACTATCATAAAATCATTCAAGCTACGCATAGTAAAATGAAGTAGACATTAATAAGATAATATATATATATATATATATATATATAGTACAATCTAATAAATCCTATATGATTATTATTATTATTATTATTATTATTATTATTATTATTATAATTATTATTATACACAATTATTCATCTCTATTTAATTTTTATCGATCACAACACTGATGCCCGACCAACCTCCTCAACTTTTCCCCATGCACAATACCCTAATCCTTAGGATTTTTCCTTATAGCCCTAGTTTATATTTAGTATAATAAACGATAAACCCTAACCCTAACCCTAACCCTAACCCTAACCCTAACAATAATTAACCCTAATAAATTATAATAAAAATAACACTAAACCTCATAAGATAATGATCCTAAACCTATAGCTAACCCTAACCCTAAAACTAACCCTCCCCCTAACCCCAACCATAACCCTAACAACAATTATTTAAGATTATATATACACATCTTATATATAAATATATTATAAATATATATACATATAATAGAACACATATAAACACACATTTTACGGAATATAAATACACGTCTTACAAAATATATATTTAAAAAAAGCATATAAATACACATGTTCATCTGCATATATAATAATGTCAGTGCTAAAAAAATATATACACCTTAATTTTATACTTAGAACATACATATCTTATGATAATAATATATATTTTAGGCTTGTGGATTCTCTTAAAATAATAATACATATTTTTATAAAATAGATTATAAACACATTTATATATATATATATATATATATATATATATATATATACATATATATTAAGGTCTCGGCCAACCACAATAAAAAAGGCCACAGCAAAAATTTTCACCAACACATCAAACAACAGATTTTCGGACAACAAATCAAACACAACCTCTTCGGTGCAACATGCATGCATTTATATATATATATATATATATATATATATATATATATATATACATATCATTAGTGACAAATTAAGCAATGAAGGAAGAACAACACATACGTAAAGGGAGCGACGACGTACAAGCTGAGAACGGCAACGACGAAGGTACAAATGCTGGCTACATTCGCAAGAATGGCAGAGGGGTGGTGGAGAGATGGCGGTGCGACGGTTTCCCTTAATTCAGAGGAGCCGGAGCGGTGGTGCAAGGGTTCGCAAGAGAAAGAAAGTACGAGAGGGAAGCGGTAGAGTCTGAAACTTTTGGCACGAAACAGAAGAGAATGAAATAAAAGGAGATTTTAATAACGGTTCCTGTAAGAACTGTTATCAAAACATGATTTAATAATGGTTTTTAAAGGAACCGATATTAAAACCTTGCCAATTTTGACAACGGTTCTTATTTGAACCATTATTAAATCATGTTTTAATAATGGTATTACGTCAACCGTTATTAAAATTCCCGTGCAAAATTTTACCTTGCATTTGTAATAACGGTTATTACATAAAATCGTTATTAAAGCTTTCCGTGCATTAATTTTCACGGATTTGACGATGGTTTTTGAACCAACGTTATTAATGTCCCGTTATCATTTCCTGTTTCCGTAGTAGTGTCATTAACTCCCCCTAAAAAGGTTATTCCTCTGTAAGGGAATTATTTTACTCAATCCCCAAGAATATGAGAGATTATTAGATGGTACAACTTCCCCGTCTATTTTTAATGAATGGTGAACACTCCCAATTAAGGGGAAACAATTATAAAGTAGGAAGAGGAACTCCTTATACATGTAAATGAATGGAATACAAATACACATAAATCTCTAACTGAAATGATAGGTGTATGTAGCTATAATATATAAAAATTTAATAGGATGTTAGTTTCTACAAAGAAAAAGTGAGGGAACTAAAATGTCATATCTGATTCAAAATCGAACTATCTCAACCCAAACCCAACCTGGCTCGATAAATTAACCCGATACAACCTAAATTTGTAGCGATCCGAACCTGAACCCGAACTCAAACTTGAACAATAAGGCAACTCAAAATGATCTAAATTTGAAATGACTAGACCCAATTTGCAACTGAGCCACAAAAAAAGATGACCCGTAAATAACCTGACCCGAGAACAATCGAACTTACTTTAACATGACCATATTGTCACTTTTAATGAAGACTACAACTAATGATTGGTTCCTTTCTTTATCTAGGGGAAATGACTTCAAATCTTTTTTATAAGATCCTGGGCTTGAGCCACATGGCCCCTGGTACATATTTCAGGTGTAAAAGAATATGCAGGATCTATTAAGATAAAATAATTATAATAATTTGAAAAGCCATAACGTGAGAGCTCGATTACTGCTAAAATTATTAGTTTGACTTCAACTCTTTTTTATAAGATCCTGGGCTTGAGCCACATCGCCTCTGGTACATATTTCAAGTGTAAAAGAATATGCAGGATCTATTAAGATAAAATAATTATAATAATTTGAAAAGCCATAACGTGAGAGCTCGATTACTGCTAAAAATTATTAGTTTGACAGTCGGTTCCTTATAAATATCTGCAATTGCAAACATTTATTATCTATACTTTTAAAGTAAATTTATCTTTATTATATTGCCCCACGATAGGATTAACCACTACATATAGAATAAGCAAATTGACTTTTGACACTAAGGAGAGAGAATCAAAATAAAAAAGTAACCATCTTGTTAACCTTTTTTTTAGTGTAGATATATTACCGCTATCATTTCAGTAGGAGAATTGATCATATTTGTATTCTATTTCATTTGCACTTACATGAAGGTCATCTTCGTTCTTTATTGCTATTTCCCGAGTGCACCATTCATTAAAAATTAAGGGAGAACTTGTCCCATCTAATATACTCTCGTGCAGTGTGCACCATTCATTAAAAACTGATGGTGAACTAGAAGTACCCAACAATCTCTCCAAGAGACGTTAAACCGAGAATTATTATAGGTAGTTAATGGAGCTTGCAGTAAATTCTTCTACGAATCAGAAATAAATTTTACCCTCCATTACGGAGTGGGTAGGCCCCTAGGTATCTTTTGACGTTGCCCTTTCTTAGAGGTTAGCATCCTTGTTCCAAACGGAATCGTATCCTCCTCATTGGCAGCACTCTCATACACCACCATAATGACGTCCTGCTCTACCTCTTTACCCGCAACCCCTCCCTACTGCATCACATCTACCACAGCAGAAGGACAACTTGATTGAGAATTCCCTACACGACTACATTGAAAATAGAGCATCTGTATACCCTCATACTCGATGCTGAAGAGGCTGGTACCCAAATAAATAGTGGGAAGGAGTGGTTTGTTCAGGGCAATTTCAACCGGTAGTTTGGCAAATTTGCCCTTCTATGATTCTTTGGTTTTATCATCAACCTTCACAAAGAGACCAATACAATTACTAATTGTCTTTAACTTCTCAATGTTTGATGGGGCATTTTCATGGATCTTCACCCAAGCCAGGGTCTAGTGTCTAACAGTAAGGTATTGCCCATAAATAGCCTATGGCACTTACTTTGGATATGGTTATAATCCTCCCTCTTCTAGAGTTTAACCAAGAAGAATCCCTACCCATATCATCAAGCTCGTAAGTCTCCTCTATTGTCCAAAGGTCACAGATTTTGTGACTACTGCTTTCATAGTGAAATGATCAATCCAATGGCTTGATAATCAAGCATCTCCTCCATGGGAGTCTAAGGATCCTTAGACTCTCATTTGTGGCATTCATGGGAATCTATGGCTAGGGTACTTCTTGAATGACAACATCATTTGCATACTCATTATCATCCTCAATTTCCCCCTCCATTCAGCATCATCCGAAGTCAAGTAGACTACTTTGCAAACTTGGCTTCAAACAACACCTTTGAAGAAAAATCCTCGACACCTATGGTCTGTTTGGATTTGGGTGAATTGGGGTGAGAGTAAATATTAAAAATTAACCTAGATAAAGGTAATGGAGGTGAATTGGGGTGAGAGTAAATATTAAAAATTAACCTAGATAAAGGTAATGGAGGTGAATTGGGGTGAATGTTTTAAAATATTATTTGGATGATATTAACATAACTTAGGTGAATCGAGGTGAATGTTTTGAAAATTCCGTTTATATTAAGGTGAGTGAAGGTTATAAAAAATAAAGCAAATAAATAGATAAATCCTATCAAGTTAGGGGTATAGGGTTTGAGGGGTATTTTGGTCCTGTCAGATCAAAAATTTACTTATTCTTTCATCTTCACCTCAGTTGCCCAAAAAATCGGAGGTCAATAAAAACGAGGTTAATGAAGTAAACGGAGGTGAAACATTAACTCTAATTCACTCATGTAGAGTTATTAAAAATAGTACCTAAATGGGTTGAATCAATTGATTCACCTATGTGAAACCCCTTTTCACCCCAATCTAAATGCACTACTATGGTTATGTTCAGTCATTACATACACACCATGGTTATTGTCTAAAGGAGACAAGGGAGTCGAATCTTCCATAACGACATCACGAGGGAGATTTGATTCTTCCATTTAGTGGCGAGGTTTCTAAACAGTAGAGATTAGGATAAAGGGATGAGGAGTAGGGGTTTATTAGTGAGAATAACATATAAAAGAGGATTCTCTTGGAGGAGGGGCATTACTGTGCATTCAATTGCCTATGATTCCAATGAGGTGATGGGTGATGGCGAGGCTAGAAGTAGGCGATCATGGAGAATTGTTTTGGTTGGAGACCTAACTTTTTTTTTAAAGAGGATCACTGGAGGAGAGTTATGGAAAAAGATTTAGCTTGTTAAGCAATAACCATACTGTGAAGTTGTATACCTCCACCATGTTTGTGACCTTGTATCCTTTCATAATACTAACAAGTTAGTGGAAAGATGTACAGAACAATCAATTTGTAGCACCGAGTCAAAACTTTATAATATTCACCTCCAACTGTTGAAGTATTTGGAAATCTTGTACTATATTTAGGTTACTTTTTCTAGCTGATTTATGATTACCAAATGGAGTATTACTATACTAATGACCAAAGTTTGTATACTCCCTCACGCACTATAGGAAATTAGGTTTTTTAATGAATAACAATTTTTATTGTTAATGAATAAATTTTGGTTGCTAGTGTCAATAATGATCAAATAAATTAGTGGTCATCAGTGGTCATTATTGCTCCCTTTTTAAAGGTTTTAATAATGAACTGAAATTTTTTGGTTGCTAAAGTAATAATGACAATATATTATGTTGGTCGCTAAAGTAATAGCGCCGATGTATGATATTGGTCGCTAAACAACGTATTAAATTTAATGGTAAAGAAGGTCATTTTAAAGTGTAACTTTTAAAAAATCAATACTACAAATTTAACTTTACCTTTTTTTGTTGTTCTTATTCTTATTATTTTCTAGGTATTAATAACTTTTTTTTCTTATCTTTAATCCTAACTTTCACTCTATCTTATTATCTTCTGTTATTTAGACTTTTAATTCTCCTACTCCAATTTTCTAGGACTTCTCTTTCTCTCTTTATTATCTAGTTATTATCTTCCCTATCTTTAGATTTTTTTGGATGATGCTAGTTTTCAATTTCCAATGTCTAATCGGTGGCTTCATTCATGCTTATAGGTTTTATTGCTTGGTTTTTAGATTCATAGGAGTTCATAAAGATAAATACAAATTATTATCTAGGTTGTGATACCAAAAATGTGTGATAATATTGAGAGAAGGGGGAGGAAGGTTCAAACCTAGAATCTTTGGTACCTAGAAGATAGTTTTGACCACTAGACCAAACTTTATTCTATAAGTTTTATTGCTTGTATTAATTAAAGAGTTATAGGTACTAATTCCATTATTCTTCTACGTATAAATTGATTCATACTTGATTTGCTTATTTTTCACCAGTTAATATTATTTTCGTCTCTGTAACTTTTTTTTATTTCTTTCTTCTTAATACTAGCACCATGCCTAATTTAAAATTCTTACTACAAGAGCCACAAGGGATTGATGACATGCTAAAAATTATTTTTGGGAAGTATTGTAAGTGCAGGTAGCTTTTCTCTACTAATTGATTTTTTTGGGCAAAATTTATTTACCATCATTTGAAAAAAATGGGAAAGAAAAGAAAGGTGGTATTAAGGAAAAATGAGAATTGATAAATTCATGAGGAAATTTATTATACCCAAGGATGCGAAGGTGATGCTATTTTTTCTATTTGTCGGAATTGTGTTTTGAATATTATTGTTCATAAATCGCCTCCTTCCGAAGCTAAAAAGCCCAAGATTATTCAAGTTATAACAAGTGTCATGTTGCCTAGTTATTGCAATGAAATATTGTTGAGTTTGGCTGTGATATATTGATATAATTAGTAACATGTTTCTATTAAATTCACCATGCATGAATGAAGTGTATCTATTTTAATTATTATTGTGGTTTCACACTATCAATAAGGAGTATAAAATTTGTCAATTTTTTTTGATGTGGATTCAATTCTACCACCATTCATCAATTATGAGCATTAAGTAGTCTTGCTTTCAATTCTTTTGTTTTTCATTAAAAAATGATGGAAGTGATATGCACTTACAACATCATATCTAAATGATTATAACAAGCTGGTAATGATAGAAAACGAAACCTTCTATCTTTTCATTTGCCAAAAACTATATGTAGAAAAATCATAAAAATGGAACAATCATTTACAACAAATTTCTAATAGATTATAACAAGCTAAAAATGAACCAATTAGTTATAACAAATTTGTGGTTATAACATATAACGGCTTTGTCAAGTACACTAGACTCCCTACTCATGTTATGCTCAGCTTGTTTCTGCTGTTAGGTATTGAGGTGCTTGTGGTGTGGTTGAGTCTAACATATTCATCTTAACTAATAGAGCCAAGCAAAAAAATAATTTCAATACAATAATCTAAGAGTGAAGACACATTAGGATGAGAAATCTATAATCAATTGTTCCAATCTCATTTAATAATTCAATTTCTATTCTATTTTCACTTGATGAATTCATTAACTTCTTTACAACCTTCACTTGATGCCTTTATCTAAATAAGATCCAATTCTCTTTGGTCATTTACTTAAACAAGATGTATCTCAGAGTGACATACTCAGAAAATAGATAAGATAATATGAAATTTGAAAGAAACAAGAAAAACCTATGGTTAAGGCATTTGCACAAGGTCCTAACAATTTGCACAATTAAAGCATAGAAAACATGTATAAGAAGTTTCAAATGTTTCCATTAGATTAGTGGCTTATTGCCACCAAGAGCGTATGCACAAGTCTTTCAAAGAAGGGTTCAAAATATATTTTTTCCCTTAGCAAGTATGCATTTGGTCATTCATAAGAGGATAAATTTCTCTTTATTAATTACTCAATTGCTTGAATCTTCTAATTAGGAGAAAACTGTAAGATGAATAAAATTAAGATCATTAGAAATTGACAATATTAGAAATGGTAAAACTTTACTAAGCATTTTATTATTCTTGTAAGTAATTGAATACATAGGTATATAATTGAGGATCAATATTTAATTTTGTTGGAAGACTTCTAGAGGATTCTAGTGTATCTGTTTCTCATGTGGTATATGATGCTTGTTCGACCCATGACATTTCATTATCTAGATCATGCATGATTGTGGTGTAAAAAAAATATCAATCCAGCTTTGCTACTAGATGTTCCTCAAACACATTTTGCACAGCTATTATGAGCTCATCAATTAAATTAGGGGATTATTAATATTTTAAATCTTGAATGACATTAATGTAACACCTCCATTTTACCAGAAAAAATTTTTTATTTTTACAAAAGCGTTAATTACTAAATTATCAGGTGTTAGTGCCACACTCAGCATAAGTCTCGCTCCACACCTTTCTTATGATAAGTGCTAAGGCTAAAACAAAACTCAACTAAAGTAAATCAATTGTAATAGAAATAATACATAATAGGGTTATAAATAAATGTTGTTGTACAATAGTATACCCAAAGTACAATGCGAGACATAAGAGTTCAAAGGAAAATCAATTATAACAAAAACCAACACCCAAAGTGTAACACCCCAAAATTCACTACTTTTTTTTAAAGCGAAAGTAATTAAAATAGAAATACTTAGAACCTGTGAATTCAAGGAATGTTACCGCCACACTTAGTACCGAACCGGTTCTCTCCGACCGTTCAAGTACCAAGTGCTAAGGCTAAAGAAAATTATTAACATTAAACTCAAACCAATAGCTCATAAAAGAACTAGAAAGATCATACATAAAAATCAGAGTGCGAGTAAAGAATCACGAATCAAATGAAATCAGAGTGTGAAATTAAAATTCCTTGAAGGGAATAATCTTACAATTTATAAAAGGTTTAATCGAAACACATAATACAAGGTAATAAATTTAAAAGAATAAATGCAAATCAGAAGAAATAACATAAGGAAATGAAATCACAAGAAGAAAATTACGGCCACGACACTCTCAATCTTTGAGCCAAACATGCTCAACACTCAGCCCCACCGGATATCTCACCCACCTACATAAGTTCAGAAGGGCATACTACTTGTGGGAATGAGCAACACCCATGAAAAGGGTGATCAGTACGCTACGTACTGAGTAAGGTAACCGAGCACTAAGGCCAACACATAATAGCACATAAAGAATGCAGAATAATAATAAAGCATAAGACCAACATGATAACATAATGCGTATGACAATTCAGGTAAAATTATAAAGGCCGAATTATAGTTCTAATAAATTTTTAAATTAATCTCTGATCAGAACTCATTTCACACCATACTTTTTTATCAAGTCCATACGAGTACAGGAACCCCACTATTTTAGCTGGTGGATCGGTCGCGAGGGTACATGCCCTGCCACTATTTTAGCTGGTGGATTGGTCGCGAGGGTAACATACCCTGCCACTATTATATGCCGGGGAATCGGTTTGGCCCCTTCTCATACGGTGTTCCACTTTAAGTAATTAGTGTCTTCCCATGTCTTAGAAACTGTAGAGTTTGATTTTGTTGAGCTCGGAATCCCCCACTATTATAGCCGGTGGATTGGTTGCGAGGGTACATGCCCTGCCACTATTTTAGCCAGTGAATCGGTCGCGAGGGAAATATTCCCTACCACTATTATGCCGGTGGATCGGTCTGGGCCCGGCTCAACATCTTCCACTTTACGTGATTAATGTTTTAAGTATCTTATTCAAAAGCTTTCACCATTGACATGCACGAATCATTCTATTTATACTTCACACACCACAAATAATAAAATTCCATAATCATAATTGCACTTTAATCAATAAATACACATGATAACACAAAAACTCCAAGCAGCCACAACCAACCCTAATTGTCCACACCAAATCGTAGTTAACCACTTCAAACCCTATTTTACCATAACAACCATAATTAGCCATTCCAAACCTTAATTAATCACAACAAATCACAATTAGCCACTTCAGCACTAGTTAATCACAACAACCTAGAGTTAATCACTCCAAACCCTAATTCAGTCTCCTCCATACCCTTATAATGCTCCATGTACTATTTTCCATCCTAAATGTTCAAATACCCAAATAACACTTGCATTACCTTACTTATATCCCAAATCAACCTTTCATACGTAAATTTCACTCCCATACAAACCTTACACATCCCATGCAACCTTTCGAACTTTTCATACAAACCCTAAATCCCATGCAAAACGCTAACTCCACCATGAAAACCCTAATACCACTATACAACAATTAATACCACCATGCAATCATTAATACCACCATGCAAACCCTAATACCACCATGCAAACCCCAATACCATCAGACAAACCCTAATACCACTATACGATCATTAATATCATCATGCAGCCATTAATACCAACATGAGACCATTAATACCACCATATAAACCCTAATACCATTATGTAAACCCCAATACCACTATACAATATTACATCCATACAAACCCTAGATTCAAATCATATAAAACCCAAAGATTTTTCCATATAATACAATTGATTAGATTCTCCCATTCATAACCACAACTGTAATACCCCAAATTGAGTGGAGTGTTATAAGGATTGATCTGGCTACTTATATCAGCATGGTATACCATCCTTTTGGTGATTCCATCTTAAGAACTCCATAGTTAAGCGTGCTGGCCGTGGAGCAATTTTAGGATGGGTGACCTTCTGGGAAGTTCTGGAAATTTCTCAGAAAGTGTGTGAGTGAGGACAAACTGCACTGAAAGGACTCGTGTTGATTTGTGGGGTCATTCGATCAATCTGAAAGCACTTCAAGGTAGCCCCCGTGTGGTCATATCGACTTGGGGTGTTACAACAACTTAGATTCTCCTATACAAGACCATAAGTTAGATTCTTCTACATAAAGCCATAAATTAGAATCTCCCATATAAACCATAAATTATATTCTTCCACCAAAACCACAAAAATCATAAATCAAATTCTCCCACATGAAACCATAAAAATCATAAATCAGGTTCTCCCACAAGAAGCCCTAAAATTCTCCATTTTATTTTTCCACTCATGAATTATTAAATTAATTAGGTCAACTCACCTCCCTTGGCCAACCTCTTTCCCCATCCTCCTTTTTCATCCTTTCTCCCACACAAACCACATCGACATCCTCTCATGCATGTCTTACAGGGTCACAACACATATCGTCACATACACATAGTACACATGCCATACAAAAACATACTTCAACTCCATGTCATACCACATACAAAATAATTAATAATCATAAACATAGAATACATAGCATATGAAGGACATAATGCATATAAGCACACAATGGCCTTAGTAACACCCTTACCTAAAACGACACCAGTCTTGGAGCATACTCCTATGCCTCCTTAGGGCTTTGACTAGTCTCACCTATTATGAGGGAAAAGCTAAAATTAGACTCCCTCCTATCAAAAATACTATTAAAAACTAACTTAATATAAGACTAGGCTTTGATAAAATATTAAAATAATAATAGCAAAAATACCAAAAATAATATCAATATTAATAATGATAAGGTTAATAAAAATAGTAACAATAATAATAATAAGGACATTACTCAAAAACATAGTAAAATAAGGGCTTCATCCCTTTTACTAAAATACTACTACTAATAATAATATTAGTAAATTAAATAACTAAATTTAGTAATAATAATAGTGATGAAATAATAATAATAATAATAATAATAATAATAATAATAATAACAATAACAATAATACATTATTAGCAAAACTAATGTTAAAATATTTGTATTAATAATAATGGAATAAGAATAATGGAAATTCAACATAGGAAATAATAATAATAATCATACTTATAACATTTTAATATTAATAATAGTAAATATAGAAATAATAAGAAGAAGAATAATAAAATCGAATTAAAATACAATAGTCTTTAGCCCTCAACATAAATAATAATAAAAACATTAATAATAATAATAATAATAATAATGCATATTAAAAATATAAATATTAAGAATAATAATAATAGTATTTATATGCGAATAATTGAAATAAAATAATTTAAGGGTTATAAAAATAGGAAAAATGGCTGAGAGGGTTTAGGGTTCAACCTTAGGCTGGTGGGGATAGGCGACACCGGCGGCGGAGCACGGAGGCGGCGGCGGTGGCCGGAAAAAGGAACTAAAAGGGTAAAAGTTGCATGCTGGGAAAAATCTAAGGAGAATTAAGGTGGGAGTTGGGGTGTTTATGGTTGCCCAAAAGGAGGGGGACAGAATAGAGGTGATGGCACAGCCAAAGGTGGCGGCGCATGGCGGCGATACGTGGTGGCCGAATGGAGGAGAAGAAGAAAGAGAGAGGAGGAGAGGGAGGAAGAGGAAAAGAGGGGTAGGGGAAGGTAGAAGGTGATATGCAAAACATTTTAGAAGGTGAAAGAAGTGGTGGAAGCGGCGGAAGAGGTAAATAAGGGCGGCGCAAAGGGTGGCGGAGCTGGAAAACAGGTTGGTCGACAGGGTTACTTCGCACAGCCGGTGTGGCTTGTGCTGGAAGAGTTGAGAGTGATGAATGGTTTGGTTAGCTAGAGGGAGGTGCAAGGAAGATTTTGGTGGCCATGGATGGCAGCGAAGTTCGCCGAAGGTGGCGGGCAAGGCATCTAAAGAGTCGGCGGCAAAAAGGGTCAAATTCTGGGTAATGAAATCAAAGTCTCGATATAGGTTATCATGGGGGGTATTTATAGAGTGTAAATGATAGGTTAGGGTTATGTGGCTCAGTGTGAGAGTAAGGAAAGTAGGGTTAGGGCTCACCGGCGGCATTGTTGGTCGGTGGAAGTCAAAGTTGGGAAGGGATTTCACAGGGGAAAAGGGGAAAAACTATGCGAGAAGAGGGGAGAGTTGGTTGGGTCTATGTAGTAGCTGAATTGAGGGGAAAAGAAAGGGAGGAGATGGGCCGGTCAAAACTTGCAAGATCGCTGGCAAAAATCTTGGACGCGTGGCGTTGTTGTAGGTCGACGGTGGCTCGGGGAAGAAGAAGGAAGAAGATGGGGGGTGCTGGACCGGGCGGCCGGGAAAGAAAGAAAAGAAAAGGAAAGGCGGCGAACAGGGCCGGTTGGGCACCAGAGGGTGCGTTTAAATGAAACTCAGAGTTTCGGTATAAAAAGGGTTGAAACGCAGCACATAGAGGGATGGAAGAAGGACGACGTTGCGCGGCTGGGTTGGGCTAAAGGAAAGGAAAAAGCAGAAGTGGGCCGCGGAAGAGGCAGCCCAAACGGGGAAAAGGGGAGGAAAAAGAAAAAGAAAAGAAGAAAGAAAAAGAAAGAAGAAAAGGAAAAAGAAGAAGGGCAAAAGGAAAAATAATAATATTGGGTATTTAAATTATTTAAAATATTTGATATATTTAAAAATAATAATATTTAAATCCCTTTTTAGGCTAAATTAGGATTTTTAAAAGATTTTCCAAAAATTTCATTTTAATTAGCAAATCACTTTAATTTTCTCTAATTAAATTGTTTATAAAATTGATATTAATTTAAAAATTATTTTATCCTTCTTACTTTAAATAACATAATTTATTTTATTAATTTCCAAAATAAAATCCTTAATTAGCTAAAATACCCAAATTTCACCCTAATTAAAATATTCATAAGATTTCTCTTGATTTGCCCAAATAAATTTTATTTTACTTTAATAAAAATAATTTATTTAAGTAATTTTCATAATAAAATCTTATTTAAATATAATTTGAAATTAGAAATTTTCAGGGCATTTCACAAAGGTACAACTATGATTTTCCCTAACTCTTAGACCCAAAGGCCCATTCTAAAAATAAAACCTCTTATCAAGGAATCCATTTGTCCTACCCGTACTTATAAGCTTCATACTATTCCATGACCCTCACATAATCATCTACAAAAGTGGTATTAGTACGACTTTCCCATACTAAGTAAACCACAATACTTCACAAGAAGGAACACACCTATATTTCACATAGTTATGCAAAAACCGAAAAGCATACTTAAGCACAAAGCATGAACAGTATAAAAATACTCATATAAAAACATATATCATGGTTCAAGTCTCTACTCAACAACAAAACATACCAATCCACTTCTTATCATTTCAAAGTTTAAGGTCAGATTTGATTGTTAAATAAATTCCAATCATAGTGGTAGTGCACTAAGGCAACTTCCGAAACAACAATCCAAAATAATACTAGGGTAGGATACTAAGGGGACTACCAAACCAACACATCCAATATAAACCAAGGTAGGTTAGTAAGGCAACTGCCAAACCAACAATCCATTACAATACCAAGGTAGGGCACTGAGACAACTACTAAACAAACAATCCACCATTCTCAATTTATTGCACAACAAACATTTCCATTTTTACTTTCTTACTCAAGAAGGATACAAAAGCGATACACTTGGTCATACCGGCATCCAAAAGCAACACAATATCCTCCCAACCTCGGTCACTTAGTCCTTAAGTATTGATACCCCCTATTGGGTCAGTAGGTCATCTATAAAGTATAGTAGGGCCTTAAAAACTCGGGCACAGTGGCACACTAGCAAACCAAAAATGAGGGCTAATACCTCACCTATAAGGTAGTGACTCCTAAAGAGCAATTATTCTCAACTCGCAATCTTTCATTTTAATTATTAATATCTTATGAGGTGATCACATAAGTCACATATTGTAACACCCTAAGTTAATATGACCACGTGAGGAATATATTGGAACACTTTCACATTGATGGGCTGACCCCAAATGTTAACACGAGTCCTTTCAGCATGCCTTTTTCCTATGAACACACTTCTTGAGAAATTTTCAAATAATTTACAACATTTTCTAGGAGGGTCACCCATCCTAAAAATTACTCCACGGCCAGCACACTTAATTGTGAAATTCTTAGGATAGAATCACTAAAAGGACGGTATACCATGTTGATATAAGTAGCTAGATTAATCCTTATAAGTTATAACACTCTACTTAATTTGGGGTATTAAATGCTAACAGTCACAATTTTGCTTTGATAAAATTTGTAATACCCGAGTCAATAGAACCATGTGAGGGCTACCTTAGAGTGCTTTTGAATTGATCGATTGGCCCCACAGATCAACGCGAGTCCTTTCAGCATGCTTTTTTTTTCCACTCATGCTCTTTATGATAAATTTTTTAGAAAATTTATGAAAATTCCCATGAGGGTCACCTATCCTAAAAATTGTTCCACAGCCAACACACTTAACTGTAGAGTTATTAGGAAAAAATCACCAAAAGGATGGTATACCATATTAATATAAGTATCCAGATCTATCTTTATAATACTTTGCTCAATTCAGGTTATTACTCACATCTAAATTAGAGACCCCTAGAGAGAAACCATTTCCAACTCAAGGTTTCTTACTTTAATATATTATAAGGTGATCACATAAGTCACATACAATAACAAAATTTATATTTTCCATATGTAACCATTGTCCCTTTCATTTTCAATTATTTAGATAAATCCTAAGGTCATAGGTCTATGTCAAGTCAAGTCAAAGCTAAGGTTAACCTATCAAAGGGCTAAGGCCATCCTAGCATTCAATTATTTGTAAATGATATGTTATGTCAAAATTACCAAATTACCAAAATACCCTTTAAAACCCTAGTTTCCACATTTTATTTGTTTTCATACCAGACATTATTATTGCAAGAGATTTATCATGAACAGGCAAAATAAAATACCCCGAAAATTCTAATTTTATTATCTATTATTAAATAATATTTTACTATGAAAATTAATTAAATAATTTATTTTTATTAAAATAAAAGGAAATTAGTTAGGGCAAATTAATAAGAAATTTATAAGTATTTTAATTACAAAAAAATTGAGTATTTTAACTAATTAAGTATTTTATTTTAAAACATTAATTAAAAAATTATTTTATTTAAAATAAGAGGGAGAAAATAGTTTCAAATTAATAGAAATTTTGTAAATATTTTAATTTATTAAAATTAGAGTGATTCGCTAATTAAAATAGAATTTATGAATTTTTTTAAAAAAATCCTAATTTAGTCTAAAAGGGGAATTAAATATTATTTTATTTAAATATTATTATTTTTTTTTATCCCAAATATTTTAATTAATTTAATTAACCTAATCCATTATTTTTCCTTTTTCCTTTTCTTTCTTCTTTTTTTTTTCTTTCTTTTTCTTTCTTCTTTCCTTTTTCTTCCACCCCTCCCCCGATTTGGGCCTGGCGCGGCCTACTTTCCTTCCTTCTTTTTCTTCTCCTACCGTGGCCCACACCTGTTTCCTTCTATCTTCTTTCCTCGGCTGCCAGTGCGCCGAGTTTCGTCTCTTTTTTTCCCCAAAGTGTGGCGTTTAATTTAAACCCCTTTAACTTTCGCCTGACCGGCTCGGTTTACCTTCTTTTCCTTCCTTTATTTTTTTCTCCTCACTCGCCTAGTCCAGCCTTTCTTTCTTCTTCCTCCTTCCTTCTCCCCGTCGTCAACAGCCTGCCATTCCCACCACATACCTGCAACTCCTTTTGATCAACCAAAAATTTCGGTGGTGACTACACACGATCGTTGTCATCTCCCCCTCTCTTCCACATCAACTCATCGAACACACCTGCCTACCTATTCCCCTCTCCTTGAACGTTTCCCTTTTCCTAGCCAACTACCTACCAAATTTTTTTTAATTTCGCCTGCAACCGTCGTCGCCGGCGAGCCCAATTGACTTGTCAGTCCTCTCGTTCTTTCCCTTTCACCTAATCCACCTTTTTTCCTCCTATAAATACCTCCTACCCAGTCTTGAATCGAGCTTTTCCCCGAAACCCAAAATTTTCTGACCTTGCCACCGCTGCCCCTTTAGGCTCATCGTTCGTCTCCTCCAGCCAACTTCGATGCCCGTTCTGGCCACCCAACTCATCCTTGAACCACCCTATAACTACCTAAACCTCCCTCATCCCTTGATTCTTCCTACAGAAGCTATCAAGGCTGTGTAAAGTATCCCTCCCGATCAACCTATTTCTCCACCTCCACCACCCTTTGCATAGCCCTTAGCCACCTCTTCCGCCACTGTTGCCGCTTCTTTCACCTCCAAAATTATGCTACAGACCCTCATCTACCTTCCCCTAAATTTCTTTTCCTCTTCCTCCCTCTCCTCCTCTCTTTCTCTCCTTCTTCTCCATTCAGCCGCCACCACCACCGCCGTGTGCCGCCACCTTTGGCTACATCACCACCTCAATTTTTCTCCTCTCCCTCTAGGTATTCTTAAATAACCCAACTTCCACCTCTATTCTCCCTATATTTTTTTCCAGCATTCAAATTTTCCCTTTTTCTTCTCTTTTTTTGGCTACCACCTCTGCCGCCGTGCACCACCTCCGGTGCTGCCTATTAATATTAATGTTTTTATTATTATTCAGTTGAGGGCTGAAGCCCTATTGTAATTTTTAATTTGATTTTAGCACTATTACCCTTATTATTTATATTATTACTATTATTAATATTAATATGTTATAAGTATAATTATTATTATTATTTCCTATTTCAAATTTCTATAAAACTTATGCTAAAATTCATTTGGCCAAAAGTTTCTAGGCACAAAGTTTTAGTTGTGAGATCATAAGTATAAGCCATAAAATTCATTAGGTTTCCTTTGCTGGGGATCATTGCTAAAATAGGCATGAAAATAGTGATTATTTTCTTCTGTTTGAATTTATTCTAGTTGGCAAATGAGTCTACATTGTGTAGGCGTAAAGTGATCAGCAGTGACATAGATTGTGGGTCTATCGTGTATAGAGTTAAATAGTTAGTTATACGAGTTGAAGTTCATTATATTAAAAGGGGGGATTTTTTTCTGCTCCTCTAAATTTTCAAACTCCAAATATATTTTGGATGAGATACAAGCTGAAACTTTTGTGTTGGTCAATACTTATTTTCATGGCAAAGTGCTCTTTCTCCTCACATAGATCATAAAAAATAAGTCACTATATTTTTATTCTTGTCTTCTGATATTGTTGTGGTTCATAGGTGTGCTCCAGCTAATTGCATGCGTAATATTAGTCGGCTTGTTTTCCCTACAGAATTATGGTACCCATAAGGTGGCATTTTTGTTTGCACTAATAGTGTTTATATGATTTTTCTCTATACTTTCTATTGGGCTCTACAACATAATATATTGGAATCTAAGTATAGTACGTGCAATTTCTCCATATTATATCATAAATTTTTTCAAAGATACCGGAAAAGATGGCTGGATTTCTCTTGGTGGCATACTTCTCTCAGTTACTGGTTTGTTGGATTACTTTTTTTTTCTTGTTTCTTTACTGGGATTTGGTTTTCATCATTATAGTAATAGATTGATCCGAATAATTTCTTCTTCTTCTTATTTTTTTTATATGCTTTGATTGGAGACACCGGATGTATTAGCTTTCTCTTCCATTATATATCTCCGTAAGTCAGAGATAAAAACATGAAATTTTCAAGATGAATTTGCCAACTATGCATAGACTAGATGTTTAAACATACTTTTAGCAGATTCCTAGCGACAACTACGCCTACATACTATATACTATATATATACCTTGGAAATTTGTTGTTCTTAACAGCCTTTTGACCATATTTCCTCCATCTATATCCATTCTTAAGTATATCAACTTGACTCCTTATCTAAAACACGTATATTTGTTTCTTCATCTTCTTGTAATGACCGCTCTTTCTACTACTATCATCATTGTAATTTTTTCTACCCAGCAGTTTGTTTGATTGTTGTTTCGAAATGAGGTTATGTGCTAATCACTTCATTTTTAATACTGGTATTTGATTGTTGTTGGACTTTTGTAGCTAAGGCAGGTATTGGTAATTGAAATTGAAAGTTAAAAACTTGGAATTACATGCATATTTAAAGACACCACACTAGTTAAATAGTATCCTAGGTGAATTTATATTAATCTAATTAAGTTATATGAATATTTTTTCAGGGAATATATCTTGATAATTATCAAAGAAAATATTGAAGACGTAGAAGTCGTTGGAGATGCTAAATAGGATGGGAATGAAGAGGATAGTGTTTGATATGTTAATGAAGATGTCTTATATATTAACATAGGTTACAAGTTGTATATATATTATACCTATATGACTATTATCGTTTTGATAGTTAAACTAAAGAACGATGATTATGTATGGTGTACTACATTTTATATAAGGATAAGTTATTGTTATATGTAAATATTGCTACAACAGGTATTATGGACATTATTGTCATTGTACTAATAGATTATATATATATATAATTTTAGCAACTGATATAATTTTGTGGATACTACTTTTAGTCACAGATTATCTTTTGTGGGTAATAGTTTTAGTCTCAGATATTGTTTTGTGGACAATACTTTTAGTCATAGATATCATTTTGTAGTTAATACTTTTACTCACAGATATAATTGTGGGTATAAATTTTACCAACAGATAAATATTTGTGGGCATAAGCAACTAATACCAAATGATCTTACGTATCTGTGGGTAAAACTTTTAAGCACAGATGTTTTACCCACAGATTCGTCACAGAAAAATTTCTGTTGGTAAAAACTTTTGCCAACAGAAATATGGCTTTTACCAATAGATAAGGCATGTTGGCAAAAGTCAATTATTTTGTAGTGTATTTTACCATTAGTGTTGTTAATAATGTTATTGTTGTTCTTGTTGTTATTGTTGTTGTTGTTGTTGCTGTTGTTGTTGTTGTTGTTGTTGTTGTTATTGTTGTTGTTGTTGTTGTTGTTGTTGTTGTTGTTGTTGTTGTTATTATTATTATTATTATTTTCAAGTGTTAGTATTATTATTTTATATAGGGCTGAAACCCTATTGTGCTTATTTTAAATTTTAGTAGTAGTATTATAAATATCATGTCTTATTATTATTAGGGTTATTAGTATTTTTATTATTATTATTATTTATTCTTATTAATGTTATTATTATTATTTATTAAGTTATTATTACTCAATGTAGGGTGGAAACCCTACTTCTTTTTATCTTCAAATATTATCCTTACTATTATTACCATCATCATCATCATCATTATTATTATTATTATTATTATTATTATTATTATTATTATTATTATTATTATTATTATTATTATTATTATTGTTATTGTTATTATTATTATTATTATTATTATTATTGTTATTGTTATTATTATTATTATTATTATTATTATTATTATTATTATTATTATTATTACAATATTACTATGGTTTTTATCATTATTATTTCATCACTATTATTATTACTAAATTTGGTTATTTGTCTTACTAATGTTATTATTGTTAGTATTATTTTAGTAAAGGGGCTAAAGCCCTTATTTCACTATGTTTTTAAGTAATGTCCTTTTTATTATTATTATTTCTATTTTTATTATTCTTGTTAATATTAATATGGATATTATTTTTTGTATTTTTGCTATTATTATTTTAATATTTTATCAAAAGCCTAGTCTTATATTAGGTTAGTGATTAATAGTATTTTTGATAGGAGGGAGTCTAATTTTAGCTTTTTCCTCATAATAGGTGAGACCAGTCAAAGCCCTAAGGAGGCATAGGATCGTGCTCCAAGACTAGTGTCATTTTAGGTAAGGGGTGCTAAGGCCTTTTGTGTGCTTATATGTGTTATGTGCTTCACATGCTATGTATCATATGTTTATCATTATTATTTATGTCATATATGGTATGATGTGGAGTTGAAGTATGTTTTCGTGTATTTGCATGGCATGTGTATTATGTATATGTGGTGATTTGTTTGTGACCTTGTAATACATGCATGTGAGGATGTTGATGTGGTTGTGTGGGGGAAAGGATGAAAAAAGAGAATGGAGGAAAGAAGTGGACCAAGGGATGTGAGTAGACCTAAGTATTGTAATAATTCATGAGTGGAGTAATAAAATGGGAAGTTTATGGGTTTGTGAAGGAGAATCTAATTTATGGTTTATATGGGAGATTCTAATTTATGGTTTTATGTGGAAGAATCTAACTTATGGTCTTATATGAGAGAATTTAATTTGTAGTTATGAATGGGAGAATCTAATCAATTGTATTATATGGACGAATCTTTGGGTTTTATATGGTTTGAATCTAGGGTTTGGTATGGATGGATGTTTGGTTTTGTGTGGATTGAATTTAGGGTTTTGTATGATGGGATCTAGGGTTTGCATGGTTGTATGGTGGTATTAATTAATGGTTGTATGGTAGTATTAATTAATGGTTGTATGGTGGTATTAGGGTTCGCATGGTGGCATTAATAGTTGCATAGTGGTATTAATGGCTGTATGGTGGTATTAGGGTTTGCATGGTGGTATTAGGGTTTTTAGGGTGGTATTAATGGTTGCATGGTGGTATTAATGGTTGTATAGTGGTATTAGGGTTTGCATGGTGGTATTAGTGGTTGTATAGTGGTATTAGGGTTTGCATGGTGGTATTAGTGGTTGTATGGTGGTATTAGGGTTTGCATGGTGGAGTTAGGGTTTTGCATGGGCGTTCATGATTACATGGGATTTAGGGTTTGTATGAAAAGTTCGAGAGGTTGCATGGGAGTGAAATCTACGTATGAAAGGTTGATTTGGGATATAAGGAAGGTAATGTAAGTGTTATTTGGGTGTTTGAACATTTTGGATGAAAAATAGTACGCGGAGATAATATATGGGTACGTAGGAGACCGAACTAGGGTTTGTGTGGACAATTAGGGTTTAGTTGTAGCTACTTAGAGTTTTTGTGGTATCATGTGTGTTTGGTGATTAAAGTGTAATTATGATTGTGGAATTTTATGAATTGTGATGTGTGAAGTGTACAGGTAATGATTCATGTGTTTCCAGGGTGAAAGCTTTTGAATGAGATACATAAGACACTAATCATTTGAAGATCGTTGAGACGGGACCAACCGATCCACGGGTTCAAAATAGTGGTTAAGGTTTTTACCCTATGTGTGACCGATCCACCGGTTATAATAGTGGTTAGGGCAGGATGCCCTATATGTAATGATCCACCGGTTATAATAGTGAGGGTTCCCAAACTCAACAAACACAAACTAGAGTTTTGCTAACACACCTAAAAGATACTAATTACTTACAGTGGAACACCATGTGAACCGGGGCCAACAGATCCACCGATTAGGAATAGTGGTTAGAACGCGTAGTCCTATGTGTCTCTAATCCACCGGCTATAATAGTGGAGGCTTCAGTAATCACATGGATCTGATAAAAAAGCATGGTGTGAATCGATCTCTGATAAGAGATTAATTAAGTAATTAATCCGGACTATAATTAGGCTTTTATGTATGTACCCGAGTGATTGGTCGATGTTATGATATGATGATGGTCTTTATGTTCTTTTATTCTTATGCATGCTTTTATGTGCTTATGTGTTGGCCTTAGTGCTCAGTTACCTTACTCAGTACATAGCGTACTCATCACCCTTTTATGGGTGCTGCTCATTCCCACGAGTAGTATGTCCTTCTAACTTTGTGCAGGTGGGCGAGACATCAGTCGGTGCTGAGTGTTGAGCTAGGGTGTGGGCTCAAAGTTTGAGAGTGTTGTGGTTGTTTTTACTTTTCTTGTTTTATTATTTCTCTTCTACTAATTCTGTTTGTATTGGAGTTATCTTTTGTGATTTATTACTTTGTGTTCAGTATTTGAGATGGACCTTTTAACTGTTGTACAATTATATCTCGTTGTGATTTTTAAGTATAATTCTTTACGCGTACTCTAATTTCTAAGTTATTATCTCTTTAATTCATTTTATGAAATCTTGGTTTAAGTTTTATATTAATCTTTTTAGCCTTAGCACTTGGTACTGAAATGGTCGAAGAGAACCAGTTTGGTACTAAGTATGGCGGTAACATACCCAGAATTCAAGGGTTTTAAATTAAGTATTTTAATTACTTCCACTTCAAAAAAAAGTAGTGATTTTTGGGGTGTTACACAAAAATGCAATATTCCACATTATTTTAGCACGTATGTAATTTTTACATTTAGACGATTAACTATATTTTCCAATTTTCACAAATTTAGTGGGTTGTGCCTACCAAAACCCTAATCATGCAATTAACACATATCACATCTTTCATGCAGCATATATGTACACATTTAAAGCATAAAACACCATTCAAATAGGAATATTATCATCATAGTACATATAGAAGAATATCTCTACCTTTAGGTCATGCGAAATAGAATTTATCATAAGCCAAACTTAATCATGTGTATATGCGTCAATACTAATTATTGGAGAAAGGAGGGGTTTTGTATGTGTAGTGAAATGAGGAGTAAAACCAGATGACAAGAACAAAGGGAGAGGGGAGGTATGGTGCAGAGTGATGTGACAAGTGTGACTTTTTCATCTTATTCCTAAGGTTTATAAGAGTTTTTACCTCAAATTTCAGTTGGGATTCTCCCTTTATATTCTTGTTACTACCTTTGTGTTGTGAAAACTTGCAGGGTCTCAAGCGACAAAAAAATCATAAAGGATGGAAAAAATTAGAGTACACTAGGGATCCGAGATGCGGTAGTAATTAAACTCTCATTCTAATTTCTCATTGAAGGTGGCCTCCACTCCCTCTCTCTTCTCTCTTCTCTATCCTCTTCTCCAATTCATCATGATCTCTCTTGTAAATTAGAGACTGAGGTGCAAGTAGTTAAATTTTTGCAATAATTTGCGAACATCAAGGGTATTGTCTAATGATCTTTTCTCTATCTATGGAATCTCTTGTTGTTTTTAATTTTCTTGCTATGAATTTGATAGGCTAGATCTTGTGCAAAGGTGAAGGGGAATTTCTCCCGATCCAAATGTGTTGAATTATTGCATCATTTTTTATTCAATTCATGATCTATGTATTGTGTTATTGATTGATTGATAGATTGATGAACCACGGCCGGGTTTTGATTTTTGGTGTGGAAAATACTAGTGGGATCGAGAGATAATCTAGTATTAGAACCAATAACACAACATGAGAATAAATTCTAGGTCGAGAGATGATCGATTTGAGCTCTACAATAATAAAGGAGGAAACTTTATGGACTTTAATGCATTACATTCTATTAGATTCTAAGCTAGAGATAGTGAGGGTCATAGATATGTAATAAGGTGGTTGTGGCTTGAGAAAGCACAATACTTTCTATCCTTGTTGGCATGATTGATTATGATTGTTGAATTATTTTGTGATGTAATATTTGATTACATGTGAGGATCGGGGGCGATGAACTGAAACCTTAGCTCTTCTATTTATTTAAGTCATTTGAGTGCTATTTTCCTTTTCATTTTAGCTTAGTTAGTTATTTTATTTATTTTAGCTTTCATTTTATTATTTCGTATCATCTCATAGTCTATACATAACTAAGTTCTATTATTGTTCTAGTGGTCATTCACCAATCCTTGTGGGATTGACCTTAACTACTACTCTGACCTCGTGCACTTGCGGGTAGGAATGTGTCAAGTTTCTAGCATCATTGTCGGGGATTAACAACAAGTGACATTAGGACTCAAGGAATTTATTGTGATCTAGAAATTTATTTTTTTCTTTTTACATTCTTTTTATTGCGGTTAGCTAATCTTGGGTGTAGGAGTGTTTGATTTAGTGCAGGTGCATTAGTACATGACCCGTGCTAGTGGGGGTGAGTTAGTGCCACTTGATCGTAAGATTGAGAGAACCATCTCACATTTACGTAGGTCGAACACCACAAGCATTGAAATGGAAAACAACCCTCCACCCTATGATGGAAAATCCCACCACAAGGGTACATCTTACTCGAAGAACAAGCTCCCATTCCTAGGTCGCTTTGGAACTATGCTACACTGAGCCTTGATGGCTCGACCTCAAGAATATGAAGACTAGCCATACAAGCTAATAATTTTGAGATCAAGCCTGCCATTATCCAGGTGCTACAAACATCAGTTCAATTTGGAGGTAACCTTAATAAAGATCCCCACTCCCACATTACTAACTTTGTAGAAATCTGTGACACTTTTCAGCTAAATGGTGTTTCTAATGATGCAATTAGGCTTAGATTGTTCCCTTTTTCTTTACGTGATAAGGCTAAGAGTTGGTTACACTCATTAACCCTAGGGTCTATTATTAATTGGGATGATTTAATGAAATATTTCCTTTCTAGATATTTTTCACCATAAAAAATTGTAAAATTATGGAATGACATCACTACCTTTATGCAAAATGACCTTGAATCCTTATTCTTCTCTCAATATTTTTAAAAATTTTTAGCTCAATATAAAGAATGTTAAGCTTAAGTTGAAATCTTTTAATAGAGAGAACTTTGGTGCTCTATCTTCTAAAGTGCAGCTAGCTAGAGATCAGCTGAAAAGAAGTCAAGAGGCTTTGGCAATGCATCCCTCCAGTTTATCTTTGTAGCATGAAGAGAAATTTACTCTAAAGTCCTATGAATTCTATGCATCCTATGAGGAAAGTTTTCTCAAACAAAAATCTGGCATTAAATGGCTGCAGTTGGGGGATTCTAACTCTCATTTCTTCTTCTCTGCTAAGAAGGCTCATTAGCAACATAATTTTATCAGAAAGATTCAGCTTGACTCAGGGTCTGTTTGTTGTGATAGTAATGATATTGCTCAGGCTTTTGTGACCTTCTACAAAGATTTGCTAGGTAATAGAGGGGTAGCTACAAGTTATGTTTCAGAAGATGTTTTGAATTTGGGGCCCTTTCTATCTGTTTAGCATCAGCATGATTTATTAAGCCCTATTTCTATGCCGGAGGTCAAAGATGTTGTATGGTCCATTGGAAATTTCAAAGCCCCTGGGCCTGATGGATTCACTGCTGGTTTTTTAAGGCTGACTAGAGTGTTGTAGGGGGTGATCTAGAGTTGGTGGTTAGAAGGAGTTTTCAAACAGCTTTTGTTCCATTCTTCATGGGACAGTCCAAGTTGGTGCTTATTCCAAAATTTGTAAATGCTCTAAAGCTGGCTGATTTTTGACCCATTGCTTTCTACAATGTGGTTTATAAGTTTTTGGCTAAAGTGTTGGCTGGGAGGTTGCAATGTCCTACCTACCATTATTCACCCATCTCAGTCAGGTTTTGTGAAGGGAAGAAGAATTGGTGATAATGTTCTCTTGGCCCATGAATTGTTGCATATGTATAACAGGAAAAATATTTCTCCTAGATGCATGATTAAAGTTGACATGAGGAAAGCCTATGAATCTGTGGATTGGAATTACTTAGAAAAGGTTATGTTAGGCCTGCACTTCCCTGTGCATTTTGTCAAAGTAATCATGGCTTGTGTGTCTTCAGCATCTTATTCCCTGTCTGTTAATAATATTTTGCAGCCTCCTTTCAAAGGAAGAAAATGGCTTCAATAGGGTGACCCTTCATCTTCTTTTTTGTTTGTTATTGTCATGGAGTATCTTAGTAGGTCTTTCCAATCCTTATGGGGCAGGACTGATTTTCAGGGGCATCCCAAGTATAGGAAGTTGAATCTCATCAATCTAAGTTTTGCAGATGACCTCTTAGTTTTTTAAAAAGATGACGTGTCTTCTATGAAGGCCATTAAGGAGGTTTTGGATAATTTCTCTGCATGCCCAGGTCTTCATATTAGCCCTAGAAAAAGTGTACTGTTTCTAGGAGGTATTGATCAGGGGTTAAAGCAAGCTATTAAATATATTCTTTTTTTTCAAGAAGGATTGTTTCCTTTTAAATATTTGGGTGTCCCTCTTAATGCCTCTAGCTCAAAGTTGCAGATATGTTGGAATTGGTTCAGAAAATATCTGGTAGGATGCAACATTGGTCAAATAAGAGTCTTTCCTATGTTGGAAGGGTTCAACTGTTATAATCTGTGATCACAGGCATAACTAATTACTGGAGTCAAATCTTCATTCTCTCAAAAAAAAATTATTCATAAGGTGGTGGCCCTGTGCAGGGCTTTCCTTTGGTCGGACAAAGTTTCTCCTTCTAAGAGGGCTTTAGTGGCTTGGAAAGTGGTATGTTTACTAAAGAAGGAAGGAGGTTTAGGCTGGTTGGGTCTATTTTCCTAGAATATAGCAGTTGTGGGGAAGATGTTGTGACACTTATCTCAAGAAAAAGATGCCCTTTGGATAAAATGGGTGCATGCTTATTATATCAAAATGCAAGATGTGGCCTCCTGTAGCCTACCCTGCACTGCATAAAATATTTTCCTTAAGGTCTATCCTCTTACCTATTTTCTAACAATGGTAGAGAGATAAAAGCTACTCTATAGCTAAAGTTTATGAGGCTATCAGATATGCGACTCCTTATGTGGCCTGGTGGAGAACTGTGTGGTCAATTTTTGCAGCACCTTAGCATAAATTTATACTATGGTTAGCTACACATTCCAAGCTTCCCACTAAAGATAATATTAGCATCATTCTGCCTACCATCAATCTGCAGTGTTGTTTTTGCACTCAGGATGAAACTCTTCTTCATCTTTTATGTCAGTGTGCTGAGCTGAAGAAAATATGGTATGCTATTAGTCAAGGTAGTGGTTTCAGAGTAAGGCACAACTCCATTGCAGGGGTTTTTGCCTCTTTTTCAAGAAGTAGAAGCAGGAAGGCTGTCACCCCTCATTTTTATTCTAGTTTTTATGTCGTTGCTTTCTATGAGATTTATAAAGCTAGAAATAATTGTATCTTTTTTAATAGAGCTTGGGATTTGAAAGGGGTAGCTTATAGGATTGCTTTGACTATGTCATCTCTTTATCTCCAATCTAGTAGGAGGGAAAAGTTTGGTAGTTTGCTTGGAAGGGTAGATAACTTCTACAATTTCATTTGTAACATTTGATCCTTGAAATAATATTTCATCTTTTACTTCAAAAAAAATGACCTTGAATTGCATTATAATGCATGGGAATGGTTTAAGGATTTGCTTAGGAAGTGTCCACATCATGGCCTACCTATGTGGCTTCAAATGCAAACTTTTTATAATGGTATCTCTACTATTAACAATTCTATGATAGATGCAGCTACAGAAGGTACCATTATGAACAAGACTCTAGAACAGGTTTACGAGTTCATTGAGGAGCTACCCTCAAATTCCCACCAATGGCACTCCGAATGTGACCCAATACAAAGGACTCCAAGAATTCACTCTTTAGATTCCATCATGGCATTAGAGGCTAAGATTTATTTGCTTGCTAAAAAATTGACAAATTTGATAGTACTTCTTGTATGCAGGTACAGGTTAATGCACCTATGTGTGAGTTATGTGGTGGATCACACTTGAGAACAGAATGTCAAGTGGGGAATCCCTTCCAACAATATTATGATCAATTGAACTATATGGGCAATAGTCATGAGAGATCGAATAATCCCTACTCAAATGTGTACAATCTTGGATGGAGAAACCATCCAAACTTCAGTTAGAGAAATGAAACCCCTACAAAGCCTTCGTGATTCCCATAAAAACGAACAACACCTCTAGCTCCCTTACTGCCCCAACAGTCTCAATCTCCTTCCCTTGGAGAGATGATGTCCAAGTTCATCACTCGCACTGAGAGCACCCTTCAAAAACATGATGTTCAAATTCAAACTCATCTTCAAAAATAAGATGCCCGCCTTTAAAATCATGATGCATCCATCAAGAACCTTGAGGCACAGATTGGAAAACTTGCTAATGCCATGTCAGGGAGAGCACCTAATGCTTTGCCTAGTGATATAATCATTAACCCCAAAGAGCAAATCAATGCAATAGCCTTGAGGAGTGGAAAACCACTACCTGAACCATGCCCTCAAGAGCCCAAAGAAGTTGAAGAAAAAGCTCCTAAAGAGAAAGTGTCTAAATCACAACCTGAGGCGATCCACACTTCACCTCAAGAGGTCAAGGCATATGTTCCTCCTCCTCTGTTTCCAAGTAAGATTGTACAACACAAGTTAGATGCTCAATTTGCAAAATTTCTTGATATAATTAAGAAAGTGCTCATTAACTTACCCTTTATTGACATTGTGAGATAGATGCCCAGTTATGGAAAGTTTCTAAAGAACATAATCACTCATAAGAGGAAACTAGATGAGTTTGAAATAGTAAGTTTGAATGAGGAATGCTTTGCAATCTTGCCGAACAAAATTCCTCTTAAGCTCAAGGATCTAGAAAGTTTCACTATCCTATGTGTGATTGGGGATCTAAAATTCGAGAAGGTGTTGTGTGATCTTGGTGCTAGCATTAACTTGATGCCTTTCTCTGTTTTTAAATGTCTAGGTTTAAGGGAACCAAAACCCACCAATATGTCCCTTTAGTTGGCCGATTGATCTATCAAATATCCTAGGGGTATTATTGAAGATGTTTTACTTAAAGTGGATAAATTATCTTCCCTGTTGACTTTGTTGTGCCAGATATGGAGGAAGACCACAAAGTCTCCCTAATTCTTGGTAGGCCTTTCTTAGCAACAGGATGGACTCTTATAGATGTCTAAGAGGGTAAGCTCATTCTTCGTTTCCAAGGTAAAGAAGTCACTTTTAATGTATTTAAGAGCATGAAATACCCCTTAGATGATAACACTTGCTATTGCATTGATATCTTGGATAATGTAATTGATGATTATTTTCAACCAAGTGTTGTGCAGGATCCCTTGGAAAGGTGTTTGGCTCAACAAAGAGAGTGGGAGAATGAAGAGAAAGAAGAAGAGGTTGTCCAATACTTGAATGAAAATCCACCATATGGTCATCACACTATGGTCCCCTTACGAGGGCTAGAGAGGGCCCAGATTCTAAAATTGAAGTCATCAATTGAGGAACCTCCCATGCTAGAGCTCAAGCCACTACCTTGGCATTTGAAATATGCATTTATTGGTCATAATGATACACTTCCCATCAATATTTCTTCATCTTTGACTAATTTGCAGGAAAAAATTGATGAGAGTGCTTAAGGAGCGAAAGAAGGCCTTCAGATGGACCATTGTCGATATTAAAGGGATTAGCCCTTAGATGTGTATGCACAAAATTCTCATGGAAGACAACCACAAGAAAGTGATCTAACCTCAAGGTGATTGAATCCAACAATGCAAGAGGTGGTGAAGAATGAGGTAATTAAGTTATTAGATGCAAGTATGATCTATCCAATCTCTGATAGCTCTTAGGTTAGTCATGTCTAAGTGGTTCCCAAGAATGGGGGAATCATAGTAGTTAAGAATGATAATAACGAATTGGTGCCCACTAGAACTATTACAGGCTGGCATGTCTGCATTTATTTTAGAAAGTTGAATGATGCCACTAGAAAATACCACTTTTCTCTTCACTTCATTGACCAGATGCTTGAACGCTTGGCGGGGCATGCGTATTATTACTTTCTTGATGAGTATTCCGGTTATATTAAAATACCTATTTCCCCTGAGGACCAAGAGAAGACTACCTTCACTTGTCCTTATGGCACCTTCGCATATAGATGGATGCCTTTTGGTCTTTGTAATGCTCCAGCCATATTTCAAAGATGTATGATGGCTCTATTTTATGAAATGGTTGAAAAATTCATGGAAATATTTATGGATGGTTTTTTGGTCTTTGGGTCGTCTTCTGATGCATGCTTAGATAATCTCAAACTTGTTCTAAAATGTTGTGAGGATACTAATCTGGTTCTAAATTGGGAAAGTGTCATTTGATGGTCCGAGAAGGAATAGTCTTAGGACATAAGATTTCATGTAAAGGGATAGAGGTAGACAAGGCAAAAATCGAAATCATTGAGAAATTGCCTCCACCTACATGTGCTAGAGACATTCGTAGTTTCCTTGTCCATGTAGGTTTCTATAGATATTTCATTAAATATTTTAAAAAAATCTCAAAACCTCTTTGTGATCTATTGGCTAAAGATGTGCCCTTTCACTTTTCTGATGCATGTCTAGTTGCCTTTAACACTTTGAAGTCAAAACTTATGGATGCTCCAATTATTGTTACTCTTGACTGGAATTTACCTTTTGAGATTATGTGCGATGCTAGTAATGTTTCTATAGGAGCAATCTTGGGGTAGCTTAAGGATACACTTTTTCATATTATCTATTATGCTAGCAAGACTTTTAATTTAGCACAAATGAATTATGCAACAACTGAAAAAAAATTGTTAGTTGTGGTTTTCTCCTTTGACAAGTTTCATCCTTATCTATTACTTAACAAGGTCATTGTCTATACTGACCATGCTACCTTGAAGTATCTCTTTGTTAAGTAGGATGCAAAGCCCAGAATCATCCAGTGGATTATATTGTTGCAAGATTTCGACTTGGAAATCAGGGATAGGAAGAGTAATGAGAATCTGATAGCTAATCATCTTTCTCATTTACCCTCTACCTAAAAGGTCAATTAGAAACCTACACCTATTCGAGACACATTTTTCGATGAGGCACTCTACATGGTTACAAATTATCCTTGGTATGCTGATATTGCGAACTATCTTGTAAGTGAAATCTTACCCAATGATATTTCCTTTCATCAAAGGAAGAAGTTCTTACATGATTTCAGGTACTAATTTTGGGATGATCCCTACCTCTATAGGATTTGTGCTGATCATGTCAATAGAAGATACATCCCTAAGCATGAATGCATTCTATACTATCTCATTGTCATAGTAAAGAGTGTGGTGGCCATTTCGGCCCCACTAAAACGGCTGCAAAAGTATTACACTATGGATTTTATTGACCTGCCTTATTTCATAATGCCTACTCCTTTGCTAAGACTTGTAATAGGTGTCAAAGAATGGGAAATATTTCTAGAAAACAAGAGATACCCCTCACAAACATTTTTGCAGTGGAGTTATTCGATGTTTGGCGAATGAATTTTATGGGACCATTTCCTAATTCAATGCTTAATAAATATATTCTTATGGTAGTTGATTATGTATCTAAGTGGGTAGAGGCTATAGCCACTCCCACAAAAGATGCAAAAGTCATCACCAAATTTTTGAAAAAGAATATCTTTTCAAGGTTTGGGACACCTAAGACTATCTTAGTGATGGGGGTTCTAATTTTTGCAATAGAGAATTTAATGCTCTTTTGAGTAAGTATGGAGTTAACCATAAGGTTTCTATCCCATACCATCCTCAAACTAGCAGTCAAGTGGAGGTGTCAAATCGTGAGCTTAAGAGAATTATTGAGAAAATGGTTAACTCCTCTAGAAAGGATTGGTCCTTGAAATTTGACGATGCTCTATGGGCTTACCGAACCTCTTTTAAAACCCCCATTGGAATGCCCCCTTATAATCTTGTTTTCAAAAAATCTTGTCATCTCCCTATATAAATTGAGCATAAATCATTTTGGGCTACCCGTCTCCTTAACTTTGATATGCAAGCTGCAAGTGAGAAGAGTGTCCTTCAATTGAATGAACTCGATGAATTCCATCTTAAGGCATATGAGAGTGCGAGGCTATACAAGGAGTGTATGAAAAGGATTCATGATCAACGCATCACCTAACGAGAATTTGAAGTGGGGAAACAAGTGCTTCTACTTAATTCTCATTTGCGATTGTTTCTTGGAAAGCTTAGATCCCGATAGTCAGGACCGTTCACAATCACACAAGTTTTTCCATCTAGAGTAGTTGAAATCTATATCCTCGATAAAGAACCATTCAAAGTGAATGGGCAAAGTTTGAAGGTGTATGAAGGTGGTGATGTTGCAGCCCTTAAAACCACCATTCTTCTAGATGATCCTAAGTGAAGTGAGAAAGTCAAGCTAATGACTATAAACAAGTGCATCTTGGGAGGCAACCAAGTTTTTTATTTTATTTTTTTATCTTATTTATTTTTCTTATTTTGGTTTGCTTGTTTTTTTTTACTCTTTGATTCCTTATGGCTTTTGTTTGATGGATTTGTAGGTGGTGACATGGAAATTCTAATTTGAGTGACGGACATGGTCAATTTATTTGAGTATGAAGGTGTGAAATCCACCAAGCAAATTCTTTGCACCTCCACCAAATTCTCCACCGCCACAACTACATCACACCAACTCCATCCACCAAGCCATACAAGAAAAACAAGGGGAGAAAGGAGGTATGGTGCAAAGTGATGAGATGACAATTCGCAGGTAACATACGAGGGTGAGGGGAAAAATATAGCATACGTCAAGGATAGATCAAGGTGAAAATATAGGTAAAGATTTACGGTAAAAATATCTAATAGAATTTCATATTACTAGGTTAGGTTTATTTAATGAGATAGATACCTGGTACAACCCATCTTAGGTTTTAAAAATTAAATTGCACCCTCTAGTATATGTTAACCTAATTAAAAATTTTAATTAATAAGTCGTAATAATATTACACATCTTAGTAATATGTTTATTATCAAATATTCTAAAATAATTATTATAACTAATACACATAATTACTAGTTATAGTTAGGGTATTCTTGAAATGGGGTATTACAATTGAAGAATCTAAGATCAAGTACACTCAAAATTGTAGAGTTAGAAGGCTAAGAAATTAAACACATATTAGAGTCTTCCATGTTTCCATATGCTAAAAATTTCTCGTCATTGATTTTGATATGGTATTTTGCATTATCTTGTTGAATGAAAATAGGAATTTCAATTTCATGTATTAGCCACTTCTCATGGATCTGAGGCAAAACCTTGTTGAGAATAAAATATTTGTACACTTCCTTATTCGCTGATGTTATTGGTTTAGTCACAATTATTCTTGCTTCATGATGATTACTCTTTCTTCTAGTAGGTTATATAGCAACAAATGGAAAAATCCCAATTTTACCCAAAAATTCAACATTTATATTTTCATTGAATTGTGGAAAAACAACTACAGCAGGAAACATCACCTTTGTGGTGAATATTTTTCTTTCACATAATTGTAAAGGTTCTTCTTCATCTTGAAGAAGGTAATATCTTTCTATGTGCTTCATAATTATGAGCCCTTTTTCATCAATGTGAACAATATTTTTCATGTCATAAAAAGATGGATTACAAGGAATACTATTTTGATCAATCATTTGGACACATAATCACAACCAAACTTTCATAATTTCTTCCATAAAAAAGGTTTAATGGCATTAGAGTGACTTTATATCACACTAGATTTAAACCAATTTTGTATTGTTTCCACTAATACATTTAACCCAATACTAATGGAATGATAAGGTGTTTTTTTTTTCTCAAAGGCAATTCATGAAACTTCTTGTAATCTACCTTAACCCTTTTTCTTCCACAATTCTTTACTTTTCTGCTAGTGACTTCAATTGTCTCACCCTCTTGGTAGTTTCTTTTTGTTCAATGCTAGATATGTTGCACCATCCAAATGGAAACATTTAACCTTTCAACCACCCCTTTATTCACACCCCTTTTCAACTTATTGTTGATGCTCATCAGCATTAGAGTTTCAAGAATAGCTTGTCATTCTGAATTTGTCAAAAAAAAATCTCCTCTATATGATTTTCATCACCTATACAATAAAAATATGATATATTCTCAAAGCCTAATGGTAATATAATAGCATCAAGTTTTCAAATCAATTCAATTGTACTTTATTCCACATATTAAATGACAAAATTAATCCATTCCAAGGTACCAAATTACATCACTTATAGTAAAATAATTTTAAACTATGAGTACTTAATGCATACCTACCCCTACATACAACATCAAAGCTTGTAATTAAATATAGAATAAGACATATCTAGCATACTAGCATCCATTAAGAAGCACCGCTCCTAAAACTAATCAATTATGAGAGTGACATATCATTAGAAAATAATAATGATAGAAAAATGGTGCCTCCTTATCAAAATTCTGACTTCTTCTTTTTTCTATGATAGAAAAAAAGGCCATCAACATGTTGCAATATACAAAAGAGGCGTGATTCCAAAATGTTCATATATCGCAAAGAGTACTAAAAAATTAGTCATTCATAGTGATAAAATAAGAGGAATAAAACATAAGCAAGTTATAAACTTAGAAGAAAAAAGAAAAATAGAAGCATACTAAATTTACAATGATCCCCACAAGAATTTTAGATATAGACCAAGCTCCTAAAACTAAGTAAAACCAATATGAAAGAGAAGGGTGCTTGCAAAAAAAAAGTAAAAGAAAAGAAGCACCTAAAGGATACAACCACTAGCATATATTATAAATTATATTGAACAAATATCTTTCCATCTTTACATGTTCTTATTACCAATTCTAACATCTTAGCCCACACTCATTAATGCTCTTACTTTAACATCCCCAAATTTTATTCCTAAAAAAATTATTTCAAAGAATATAGTAGAAGTAAATGTAGAAAATGGGGAATGTTACTGCCACACCTAATACAATAGAAATATCCATCACCTATCTTATTCTAGATGGAAATATAAAACCTGCTCAACTAAAATTTAAGCATCATTAATACTGAAAAATAAATTCCCACAAGGATATATTGATGATGATGTTTGAAGAGGTTTCAACCATGCCCTTCAAGCAAAATATTTTCTTTGCTTTCCCAACATGAATTTGAAGTAGATTAGTTCAAATTTTCATCTAATGCTATTCAAATTTGGGATTGTATCTTCAATAACACCGCTTTGATTCTAATGAGAAATTGCAATTTTTTCTTTTTTAGAACAACCTCAACTCCCAAGATCAACTTACTTGAATAGGAAGGAAGAATTCAAAAATTCTTGGGCTTTTATTCAAGTTGATTCTTATGCTCTGTGTACAAGGTTGACAATATATATATATATATATATATAGACACACACACACACACACATGGGTAGACTAGCTTATCTTTCACTAACCAATCTCCAAACCAACTAACATTAAGGTATCTAGATTAACTAGTTAGTAATATAATTAAATTAATACACTACACCCCCATATTATACATATAATTGTTTACAATTATAATTTACGAGATATTACAAAGTAAACATAAAATCTTAAATATAAAAAAAACCCTAGCCATACAATATATGTAACCAAGCTTTCTGTCATATAGTTTTTTCTACTATGAAACTTTGTAGCCATTGTATTTTCCTTGTCTTGTACACTGGATATCTTTGGTAAATTTATCTTTTCGTAAATTTATAGAATATACCTAGAAGAATCACTTAAGAAAAAAATTAGTAATATTAGGATTTTTAAGAATAATTGGTACCATCTCTAAGTATGTTGACTTTTGACATCTAATAAAAGAAGATTGAGATGCTCCTACATCATTATCCCATTATAAGAGATCATTTTCCTTCAAATTAGTATCACTATAGTAAAGAAACAAATCACCAATATTGAAAGTTATTGAAACTCCTTTATAGGATTCAGGTAGTTTCAATTCATAAGCATTATTCCCAAATTGTGTTAAGATTTTAAATGGTCCATTAGCTCTTGGAATTAGTTTGTTTGTTCCTAAGTGTGGAAATATTTTTTTCTCAAGTTTAACCAAACTAGTTCTCCTATGGAAAAAACCTTTTGAATGCAATCTTTATTATTTTGAGTTTGGTATTTAGCATGAGATTTCTCAATGTTGTTCTTAATTTGCTCATAAAGTTTATTAAATAATTCAAATATTTTTTTAGCATCATAATTCTTAATATTACATTTATTTAATGACAACATATCAATAGGCAAATATATATTAACTAAATAGACAACTTCAAATGGAATCAGTTGAGTTGAACTAGAACGAGTCCTATTATATGCAAATTTAGCATGTGTAATTTTGATATCCAAATTTTTTGTGCTATTGTTAACTAGTCCTCATAGTAAAGTTATCAAGGATATATTATTCATTTTAGCTTGATCTTCCATTTGGGGATGATGGTATGCACTAAACGACAACTTAGTACCTTATATATGCCTAAGTGTTTTACAAAAATCGATCACTCTTTTTACATCTCTATTTGACACTATACTTTTAGGAATACTATACAACCTTACCAATTGTTTGAAATATAAATTCGGCACATAAGTTGCATCATTAGTTTTATTACAAGGAATAAAATGTATCATTTTAAAAAATCTATAAACCACAACTATAATAGAATCATTTCCCCTTTGTGTCCTTAGTAACCATA
Source organism: Tamarix austromongolica (assembly GCA_039764185.1). Lineage (NCBI taxonomy): Eukaryota > Viridiplantae > Streptophyta > Magnoliopsida > Caryophyllales > Tamaricaceae > Tamarix > Tamarix austromongolica. Next base: position 7,865,030 of record CM077809.1, on the reverse strand, counting down.
GAACAAATTCCATAATAATTTTAACACCCCGATATTTACTACCAAAAAATTTTATTTTACAATAAAAGCATATAAGTAAAGTATTGGGGGTTACCGTTGTAATTGACATAAGTCTGGTTTGTCCAACCATCCTTACATCAATCATAAGGCTAAAATAATTTATAGTAAAATAAGGAATTTAGAAATAGGAAAACATTTATAGTATAATATAAGTTTGGAGTTTAGCTCAGAATTACAATAATGTAATACAGAGTAAGGGATACCATCCATCAAAGAATCCAAAAAGATATTTGGGTAAATACATCAACTGAATAGCATAACTTTTCACCCAAACACCCAGTATAGATAACATGCCACTCATCCCCACATAGTGCATCAAAACCAGCATAGTCATCTAGCGGATCTTTCAAAACTTACACACAAGAATCAGGTTCCGCAATATGAGTATAATATGGTTGATTTGTGAAAAGTGGAATTTTAACACAATTATGTCTGGATTTTTCCTATTCATCCGATTAAGCTATTTTTGATAAATTGATTATACAATATGCTGTAAAATGTATCTCACTTCATATTGAAATTGTCAATTTTGAGAAATTTATGTGAAATTAATCAAAGCTGAATTTCTAGGTCAAAATCTATGTGTGACAAAATAGGATTATTACGTAATTGAGTTGTTTCACTCAATTGTTTTTATAATATCCTTTGACATGTATTTAATTTTATGTTGGAAGTGTTGATTTGGAAAAATTGTGTGAAATTGACCAGATTTAGATTTTTAGGTCAAAACTCTTGCTGATCTAAATTATATTGTGAAATCGAGTTATTTTATACAATTGATTATATAATTTCCATTAGAACAAATTTAATTTTAATTCCAAACCATCAATTTATATATTTTAGCAAGAAATGACCGGATATGCATTCGGAGCTCAAAAACCCTAATTATGCTAAATTGGGTATTTCTTTTATTGATTTTTATCAATTGATTAAATAATATGTTATAAAATATGTATAATTGAATTTATAAGCATTCAATTTAAATAAATTAATAAATTTATTTAAATTACATTTTTAGGCCTAAAACCCTAAATTTTAAATGCAATTATGAAATTGGTTATTTATATAGTTATTTTCTATAATTAAATGTATAGAAATAGTTGAAATGACCCTAATTTCATTCTAATACCTTCAACTAAAATTAATTGATTAGAATTATTTGAGTTTGTATTTTGGGCTTTAAAACCCTAATTTTGGGAAATAATTATCTTAAATTTTATACTTGGAACATTATTTTGTTAAATTGATTATCTAGATTTATTTAAAATTAGTTTAATTGTACTCTTATGCTATCAATTTTAGATAATAAAGGTTAATTTTTTGGGTTGTAGTTTGGGCTTAAAAACCCTAATTTTCGGAGTTCGTTTTATAAAAGTGATTTGCTTATGGTTCTTGCACCTAATAGATTTCTAGTTTGATTTAAAATCATTTGCATTGTATTCTCTTATGTTATAGGGTTGGATTGGTTCCCTAAAAATGGTTGGGTTGTTTCTTTGGTTGTAAAACCTATTTAGTAAGTCATTTTTGATAAAATTAACATATAATCTATTATCCTTTCCTCAGCTTTCAAAATCTATTTGAAATACCCTAAGTGATATGTGTTTAACCTAATTTTATTAATATTTAATCTTAAACCTTAATAGAGATACACTCAAAAGGGTTAAGTTTTGGACACATTTTCCAAGAAATACCTTTGATGTCTCCTTGTGTTGATTTAATTATAATATTTGAATTTTGGATTAATTAGGTAGTTTTTAACCTAGTTTTCTAAATTTTATCAGCGATATAAGAAAAATTTCTCGTGGATTGTCGAGATCTTGATAGATCTCTCTCTTTCTCAATTTTCTTAGATAAATTTGGATTTAGGTAAGTCATTTCTTATCTTTACTTATGACAGAATCTAGAATTTATGTTTGTTCAAAGTGGAAGGTGATGAGTATGCTTATCGATTATTTAATTATGTCATGTGTATACTGTGATCTTGTGTGGTAATTGTATATATGTATGAGTTTATAGTCTCAATGCAAACATGTGCTAGTATGAATCTTGAATATTGTATGTTTTTGAGTATGTGAAAGATGAGTATGATTATGTGGTTAACATGTCCACCTTATTATGAAATATTGGGCGACTTTAGAGAATGTACTAATGTGCCTAAATTGTAATTAATTTAGCAAAACCATATCTGTGGTTGAATATGGATTGAAATTATATGATAGCTTATGTTGTAATTTATACCATGGAATTATTTGGCTCTAATGCCACCTGAAATTATTCAGCCTTAGTGCCACAAGAATTAGTTCAACTTTGATGTTCTTAGAATCAATCGCCTATAATGCTACTTGAATTGGTTTTTTGTAATGACCCTGGAATCAATCTGCTTTAATGCCACTTGGACCAGATTGGCTTTAATCGTGCTTGAAATCTATCGGCTTTATTGTCACTTTAAATTAATCAACTTTAATGCCACTTGGAATTCATATAATATTGGAAATTTATTATGTTGATAGAAATGAGTTAAGTGCTGATATATGGGTCTGATCTATGATTGGTTGAATCTTAAAAAAAAACATTAAGCACTTAAAGTAAAAGATCTTGAATGGGGACTTGTACCACTCAGAGTAGCTATTTGAGCTAGATTTGGTATTCACTTGATAACATTCCAGTGTTTTTCTCTTTTGTGATCCCGAGTGCCTTACGAGTTCCGGAGAGGCCATATTCTACTCTATAGGTGTCTTAATATATTTTGACTCTAGAGAGGGTATGCATACTTAAGTAATTAGGTAACCTATTTATTCGTGGTTTGGTTATATTCTGGATGGGCCAGCTAGGGCTAGTACCATTCAAGAACTAGATTAGTTGTTATGATCTCTTTGAGTATCCGTCCTCAAGATAATATAATTAAATGGCTGTGATCGTGATAAAGATATATAATAATGATTATTCTCGCTCATGCATGAACTTTATGTTTCCTTTTGCTATTCATGTCTCTTGGTTGTCGCCCTTACAATAGTGATACTTTATGACGCATGTTCATATTTAACTATCACATGATCTATTATTTAAATTGCATATGGCCCTTATGTGCAGAATGCTATCTTCTAGGATAGTGTGTATTAATTAGCATGCCATCATAATATTCTAGTACGCTTGTACTATATTGTCATGTCTAGTCATGTATTCATAAGCATGAATCCATGAGCACATGTTTTATTGTATGTATCACATCTATAATTGAGCATGAATTATTGTATGAGTGGATTGGTGCATTTATCATATGTATAATTGAGCATTAGTATTATAAGCTACAGATTACCACATCTTATATAGTCCCATCCTGACACAGATTGAACAAAAATGGACTCTCATCTTCTGTAGCATGTGCTCCCAAGTCTCAATGGGTGCACCTCGTATCTGCTGACTACGCCACCATTCATCAGCACGACCCTTTAGGAAGTATGCAGCTACGTTCACCTTCTTCTCAGGTGGACATTCTAAAGCTTCAAATAATTTATTAAACTCTCGAATCCAATACTTCAGAGCTAATGGGTCCTCAGTACCCATGAATGTCGCTGGTGAGTGTGACCGCATCCTTTGCAACCAGTCCTTGTGTGGAACTGGTACAGGAATGTGGATAGGTATTTGAAATGGTGGTGGAGGCAGCAGCTGATGTAAATCTCTTTTAGCCATAGCAATAAGAAGCTCCTCCATACGTACAATTCTCGTGTTCTGCGTCATGATGCTCTAGGATGAGGGCAAGGAAGGGTTCAACACACATTTCAAGATAATCACATAGCAAACACAACATAATAAAACCACCTAGAAAAGTACTAAGCAACTAATCACATAAAGGCCAAGAGGAAACCACAACTAGATCTAAGGCTAAACCCAATCCATACTACACTTCCTCACACAACTAATCCGGGTTTTCAAAACTTTTAGGAACGGAAGTTATTGAAAACAGAAGAAAGGATTTTGATACCAAAAGCTCTGATACTAACTTGTAACACCCCAAATTTACTGCTAAAATTTTTTGTTTAGTGAAAGCATTAATTACAAAAATACTAGGTCTTACCGCCACACTCAATATAAGCATGACATCCTTATACTAAGTGCTAAGGCTAAAATATTAATTTACTTAAACAACGTTTATAACTTTAGAACAAAATAGAGATTACAAATTTTAATTTTTCCTGATAAATACAAAAAGATCAAGTAAAACAATTACATTATAACAAAAGGAAAAATAAAAAAGGATAGAAGAGTCTATGAAATATTCAGATCAAAAAATACTCAAGCGAACACCGAATATTTCTAACTCTCAACCCTCTACTGGAAGCCATCATGATGAACACTGAAAGTACTCTTGCAAGGTCATCACTACCCATTGAATAGGCAAGGGACCGAGAAACGGAGCTTGTCAGTACTACGGTAGTGAGAAAACCATTACCCTAACACCAACATATAAGGCCTCATGAAGCACATAAAGAACATAATATAGGTATATCAAGGAAGCATATAATCATAAAATGGATACAACTGATATAGTTAAGAGAATCCTAATACCAAGGTAGAGCACTAAGGCAACTACCAATGTAACCATCCATATAAATTCCAGATACCAAAGTAGGGTGCAAAGGCAACTACTAAACCCATATCACAACATGAAGTGCACAACGACATTTATTAGAAACATTAAATCCAAGACAACCCATTGAATCTTCACACAATGATTATTTCTAATTTTAATTACTAGAGGGGAATATAATAATAACCTGGAGACATAAAAGTACACTGGTGATACTGACGCACAAGGCAACACGATACCCTCCGACCTAAAGGAATAACACCACTCTAGTCATACTAGGGAGTAAGAAAGCACAGTACCCTCCACACCTAGGTTACCTAATCCTTAAGTATCGATCCCCCTATAGTGCCCGTAGATCACCTATAGAGTAGATTAGGGCCTTACTTGGGCCCAACCGCCACACGAAAAAACTAAATAAACCGAGGATTCCTACCTCGTCTCTAGGGTAGTTACCCCAAAAGAGAAACCATTCCCAAAATTGAATTCTTCCACTTTACATATTAATATTTTATAGGATGACCATAGATATCACACATTGCATAGAAACTTCATTTTTATAGTTAGCCATTTCCCTTTATTTATAATTATTTAAGGTAAACCCTAAGGTCATATTAGGGATGGCAACGGGGTGAGTCGGGGTGGGGGATCCCATCCCCGAACCCGATAAGGAAAATAATCCCCAAACCCTACCCGATCCCCGCGGGGATCAAATTTCCATATCCAACCTGATCCCCAATCTATTTTCTATGCCTGATTTATTCCCTAACCTTAAAACCCAACCCGATCCACGAAACCCGACTCAAAACTAGTTCCTCGAATCTATCGCCAACCCTCAAACCTTATTTTTATATTATACTTTTAATTTATATTTTATAAAAAAATTATTTATATATTACATATATATATATAATTATATAAAAAACATATAAAAAATTATTTGGGGTGAGTTTGGGGGATAGGGACCCCAAACCTGTCCCTGTCCCATACCTGAAAAATCTCCGTTAAGAATCCCAAAACCTGAACCTGATCCCCGAATTTTCTCCCCTAACCCAAACCCGAATGGGGAATCCACGACAGGATCCCGAATCCGTAGGGAAAATTGCCATCCCTAGGTCATATCCAGTTATTCGAAAAAGGTGTATTAAGTCAAAATGACCAAACTGCCCACAACTCCTAATTTTACCATTTTTCCAAATTCATATCAAGCAACATTATTACGAGTCATTTGTCATGTAAATGCTAATAGATAATTATTCATGATATGGTAACATGTGAATAATCTTTATGTCTTTGTGACTGACTACATTATCCACTTTTCATAAAGTTAGTATATTATGTCTACAGGCCAAATCATACATTCCTAGGGTGACATATATTCTATATAACACATACATATAAATCTATAGCATACTATGTTATTCAACAGGATAATTAATATCATGGTGTAGGAAAGAAAATACCTCAACTCTAGAATATGTGATTAACATTTATTGCATACTAACCCTAATCATGTGTGCATGCTTTATAATATATAATTCAACCCTAGTTATTAAGCAAATATAATTGTAATACACTTATCCTAGTAAATTACAGTATAAGGTTGCAAGGTTTCAAACTCTAACAAGCCCTAGGTATGCATATGTAATTTATTAAAAAAAATTCACATGCGTATATTATCAATCAATTAATACGTTGGAAATATGCTAAGTATTTAGTATCATGCCATTTACATTCATACCAAACCATAACACCTACAATTTAGTTATAAGAATTTCGAAGTAAAATACGTACATATATTTCTATAAAAAAATGATGCATGAATAATATCCTAAGCATAACAAAACTTTATGTGTTACCACGTGATCTCACATCTTAGTAGGAGGGTATGGTTTACCTCTCATCCAAGCGAAAAGGAATAATCAAGATTCACCTAATTAGTCTCCACTCAATTCTTCAACTCCTTACATTAACACAACCAACACACATATTAGCATATAACATAACACCAAAACTAAACCAAAATTAACTAAAATTAAATTGGAAAGAGATGAGAGAATTAATTAGAGTTAAATGGAAGTTTGAATTGTATGGAAGTGTAGAAGAATTTGTGGTCAGGTTATGGTTAAATTTTGGTGGTGTTTGGACAAGGATTAGGGTAAAAATAGGGGTGCATGACCAAAAAAGAAGTTTCACTAGCAAGCGGTGCAAAAGTTGTACGACCATGTAGCACTAGTGCACAACAGTTTGAGAGAAAGAAAAACATAAGGCCAGGTGGTGCAAAAGTTACACGGCTATGCAGAATCAGGCCAAGAGAAAAAAAATTTGCATAGTGAGATGGTGTAGGGATTTCATGGTTGTGCAGTAGGGGTTTAAGCAGTGCATTGCCATGCAACAGGCTGTACACTAGTTGTGAACACTATAAGGCTGCAAGTAGTGAGAGGAAGAAGAGGAAAAAATAGGCGGCGGATGGCTGCGATGGTGGATGACAACGAAGGGGAAGGTCAAGGCGACCTTGGTGGTATGTCCACCTGCCAAATGACGCCGGGTGGTGGCTTGGGTGGTGCATAGTGGTGGGAATGGGTGGTGCAAAGCTTAAATAGGGCAGCAAAAGGGAGGAAGGAGAAGGAAGACGAAGAAGAAAGAGAGGTCGAGCAGGCAATGGATGACCATAAAATGGAGGGGTGTATATATACTAGTATGGTGGCATGCCAAGGAGAAAAATGGCAGGGATGGTGACGTGCATACGGGAAATTCTACATCCATTCCGAGGGGCATCAAAGACAAATGAGTCCAAGTGGTAGTAAAGTTGATCCATTCCCTATGGCATTAAAGCTAATCCACTCCAAATGATATTAAATCTAATTAATTTCAAGTGACATTAAAGCTAACTAATTTTAAGTTGTGCTAAAGCAAAATAATTTAAGTGGCATTAACACCTATCAATTTCAAAAGGCATTAAAGCTGATCCATTCCAATTCACATTAACACCAATCAATTTCAAAAGGCAATAAAGTTGATCTATTCCAAGTGGAGTTAAAGCCGAACAATTCCAAGTGGTGTGAAAGTTAAACAATTCCACGTCATAAAAGGTAAATATAGAAATCATACTATTTCAATCCATACTTTACCTATTATACAATTTTCTAAAACCGATTATAATTCAAACACATCAAAACATGCTAACATATATTTGTATTGAAAATTATAGCCTCATAGATACATAAAAGTATCATAACTAACATGATATACACTTAACATACAAAAATAAAATAAAACATACTTATCACCTTCAACTCCAAGAGTTTAAACATTTGTTAATTCCACCATAAATAAAGGTAAGTAGAGACTTACCTAAGTGTGAAACTAGCTAAGCAAAATGTGTGTGTGTGTGGGTGAGAGAGAGAGAGAGTGAGTGAGTGTGTGTGTGTGTGTGTGTATGTGTGTGTTTTCCTTGATCACAGATAGAAATCATAGGACTAGGTGAGAAAATTACCTTATTGACCAATAATTCAAATATTATAATTTAACCAACATGGACAAGTGCAAACAGATTTTCTTAAAAAACATGTCCAAAATCTAGAATTTGAGTGTGTATCTCCATTATGATTAACAATTAAGTACTAACCCAATAGAGTCCAACAAATATCTCTTAGGGCATATCAAGTTAATTTGAAGAGAGTCGAACAAATGATTATAGAGGACAAGTATAAAAAATTATTTGCTAATTAGGTTTTGTAACAAAGAAAAAAAGGCAAACCAACTAATTTTTAAAAACTAATCCTAATTGATAAAATAAAAGCATAATTGAAATGATTTTAAATCAAAGTTGACAATCAATTAGGTAACACAAGCATAAACAAATCAATATTATAAATCTATCTACAAAAATTAGGGTTTCTATACCCAAAATACAATTCAGCTGAATTTTATTAATTTATTTAAATTGAATGATTAGAAATGTTGACTTGTTAGCGAATGATCTTTCAAGTCTTTTGGCAAAAGGAAGGGTCCACATCAGTCACAGTACCCAAACGCAAACTGTCCACGGGTAAAACTTAGCCCTACTTACAAGGCCGGTGAGTATTGACACTCCAATCATTGGTAGTGTGCCCTTGCCTTGTTATAAGGAGGGCGATGAGGCAGCCACAGTGCTAGATGCTCATGGAAGCTTCGTGCCTTGGCCTGTGGATGAATCATGACATATGTATTTTTGACCTAATGGCTCATGGATGAATCATGACATATATAGTCCAGAATAGATCGGTCAACATAGATCCAAGTCATGTATGTTTGCTTTTCCATATTTTTCTATTAATGAATCATGACATATATATTTTTGACCTAATGGCTAACTATATATTAATTGAAACATGGGCGTTGTAGTTTTTCACCGATGACTATGCACGAGGCCAGCAATATAATGTTGATGAAATTGATGAAGTTAGAGACCAATGGGCCAAGCATGTGCACTCATTCATTCGGTATTAGGTAGCGATCTATATATTCTACATGCATTTTTAGGTTTTTATTTCGTCTGCATCTTTCGGTCTTCCAGTCTAGATCTGTGAACTCTTTACTTTGGGGTGTAGAGATACTAAGTTGTGGTATGCCCACTAATTTTTATTCCTAAGTATATTGGCGTATTGAGACATGCATACCAATTATAGATTGATTGAAATTATGGTGTGATACCCTGCTGGTATGAATTGATGTTGTTTTACATTGCAGATTTGGTAATTGTTTGAACATACAATTGTGTATGTGGGCAGGAACAAAACAGAAAAATGCTAAAAAAACCATATACTTTTAATAACGGTTATATGAAAACCGTTATTAATACCTATGCTTTAATAATGGTTTTAAATAAAACCGTTATTAAAAACTAAGGTTTTACTAACGGTTTCCCATAGAACCGATATTAAAACTTAGGTTTTAATAACGGTTTTGTTTAAGAACTGTTATTAAAACTCCTTATAATCTGATATTTATGCGCATTTAATACGTATTAGAGGGTTTAATAAACGCATAATCAATGAGCGAAACGGTAATTCGATCATGTTTTAACAACGGTTTTTGCATTAACCGTTATTAATACATGGTTTTCAAAAACGGTTTTTTCATATAAACCGTTATTAAAACCTTATTTTTAACAACGGTTTACAGCGAAACTGTTATTAAAAGCTCCTTTTTAACAACGGTTTTTAAGTAAAAACCGTTATTAAATATGAAGTTTACGCACATATTCGTGGGTTTTGTGTATTTTTCATGACGGTTATGAACCGTTATTAAAGATATAATAACGGGCGATTCAATAACGGTTGAAAACCGTTATTAAAACCCCTTTCTGTGGTAGTGCATGGTGGCTAAACATCATTGCTCTTA